>CM061362.1:5570213-6170213 GCA_030867105.1 Liasis olivaceus | reverse complement strand
TATGACCTATATCACATGTCAATAAAGGAAGAATGAAACTATTCATCTCTGCTTGTCTCCAGAGTAAGAACAAGGGTTGGGCAGAGAAAGCCTTCCACATGTTTTTCTACCAGTTTTCATTCAGCTTGATGAAAGAGAACTTGGCCTTACAGAATCTTTAAAAGGCAAAAGAGAATTTGGATGAGATTCGCATGTGAAGGAATGGCTTTCCTTGCATTTATTTGGCTATGAAGCAGCCTATGGACACTTGGGAATAGACTGATTTTTACTACACACCCTTCTCACCAGTGGTCTGTAGCCTTTCTTATTTTCAGCACTTTGTTCAGGCACAGTAGAGTCAGGGGTCTTCTGTCAATAGCTCATGGTAGAAGGGGGAACCAGCCATTAGGAAACTGTTGGAGAACTGCCTCTGGAGAAATCTGGAGAAAACACCCACCAAATTTCTCTGCCCACAAGTCTGGTGGTAAAGTTTAAAAGGTCATTTGTGCCCAGCACTACCCTAATTTAGATTTTAATTTCATTTTCCTAACCCATGGTTTACAAGGATATTCAAATCCCCCACCCCATGCTGTCTCGAAAGAAGACTTTTTCTAACCAGTGCGTTAAAACAATTCCTTTTCCCAAGAATCAGTAGAAATGTTATTTTTCCCTGCATTTATTTTCCTTCTTTTAAACCATCTCATCAAACCACATGTAACATTTCAGAGGAAAATCACTGTGATAACGAATAACTGGAAAAGAAACCTTCCAGAATGGGAAAGTAAAGTGAAACATTTTTTTTTTTTTTTAAATGGGTAGGGAGGTTAGGTGGCTAAACTGATTCGCTGACATATGACCTTTCTGTGCCCCGAGGTTAGCTCTGGATTAAATCACAAGTGAAATAATCAGAGAGGTTTTGCTTCAAAAATTAATGCTCTGTTTGACTCTTTTCGACAGAAGTTGAACAAAGATGCCAACAACTAAATTAAGGAGAGTTCGATTGTCTGACAATGCATCTGTTGATGGCACCACTGCACGTGGATTTTGCTTACCCTGAAGCACAGTTCTCTTGCTTTTTGGTTTTCTTTTGGTTTTATTTTTCTTTGCACTTTAACAAACTGATTCAAAGTAATCCATAACCACAACAACAATAATAGTAATATAAAATGATCCATTGGCTAGTGAAGAATGCCGACGGATTCACCCTTTCTAACTCCTCATTTCCTTTTGAAGTTCTAGTCTTTTTCATCTTTTCTTTTTTAAAAAATTGCAAACCTGCCACCACTCATTTTCCAGCTTCATTTTCTTGCTTGCTGTTGAGAAAGGATTACCCTAGATTCAGACCGTTTAAACAGACCAACAAACAAATAGCTCCGAAGGGTGGGTGCCTTCAAAATCTTATGAAGTCCAGAAGTGCTGTGGAACTGGCCTCAGTTGTGGTTAAGTAGTAATTTTCCATGTGATAGGAATGGGAAAACAATCAAACACTGAGTTGGAGTAATTCATTGCATTAAGACTTACTTACAATTACATGTAAACATACATTCGTCTGATCATCTAGGGAATGTTTATTGAGAATTCTGAGCCTACATGAGGTCCAAAGGGGTTGAAGGCCTTCTCTGTAATAGCCCCTGCCATAGCTGTCTATTTATAATGTACAAATGTGCATTACAGTGTTGCAGGCAAGTACATATGGGATAGTGTTATGACATCACAACATACTTTTTTCTCTCTTGCCCTCTTGCAAGGGCTTATGGCCCCTACCCTCTGGAATACCCAGCCCCTCAGAAATATGGTTGGCTCTAATCCTCCTCTCATTCAGGAAGAACAAGAAGATTCTTTTAGTTCAATGGACCTTTGGCTGTAGTGTGATTGTGCCTGGCATTTGGTTATGTTCATGTTTATTTTTGATGGGGAATGTTACTTGATCCTTCATCCTGCAGGCTTCTTCCTGAATTATGAAGCATAGAGGCAGGATCAACCTGTATTGAACAGAGGCCTCACTGCACATGCAGAAGCCACTTCAGATGTTTGCTTCATGGGAGAGAGGTTGTTTTACTTGAGCAAAGAACTCACTTTCAATTTTTGTGCACATCTGCATGGGAGAAGTTCCATACTAGTCCAGCATGATAGGTGAGGGAGGGGGGGAGGAGGAGGAGGAGGAGGAGGAGGAGGAGGAGGAGGAGGAGGAGGAGAAGAAGAAGGAGAAGAAGAAGAAGAAGAAGAAGAAGAAGAAGAAGAAGAAGAAGAAGAAGAAGAAGAAGAAGAAGAAGAAGAAGAAGAAGAAGAAGAGGATCATCTTAGATCTTGTAAATAGATTGGTGGACTATAGCTAGGAAGAAGAGGCTTGCAAGCTCCTGGGTTGGGAGCTGGCTTATATCCAGATCAAGTTGGCTTAGAAACAAGAAAATTATTACACAGTTTGGGGGAGGAAGTTACTCAGCATATTTCCAAGACAATCTGAAAAGAACCAGGGGTAGGTCTTCCATCAAGGGAAAAATATTTGTGGAATTTCATGGGGAGTGAAATGATTTCCAAGAAGAAGGAAGGGTGCTTGCATGACCTTAGACTGGGCTTGATTTTTATCTAAAGCAGGGAACCTGCAGCCCTTCCAGATGTTAATGGATTCCAACTTCCATCGCTGTTACCCAGAATTACATACGTTCAGAGATCATGAAATCTGTAGTCCAATAGCAGTTCCCCATCTTTGCTCTAGTACCGTATTTGAAATGCATTTGGAGACTCCTTCATAGGTGCATAATTCCAGTTCTATGTCTTCTGGATCCCCTGAGCCAACCTGATTGGTTGTTACATATGCTATCTATCTGCATTGTCCAAATGCAGCAGAATATGTTGGCTAGTTGTCAAAAGAGCTACATCCCAATATCTCTTAAGATGGTTTCTTTGCACCCCAAGGATCTTGCCCCAAAGCACCAATATGTTTGCAGAAATCTCCCTTGACGCCCCCCAAGAAGTCCACTTGACTTCTTATGTTACTACTGTTACTACTACTATTACTACTAACAAATGAGAAGCTGGAGCATCTGTCGTCGTCATCATCATCATCATCATCATCATCATCATCATCATCATCTGTATTTACAAAAATACACCTGGGCCCCAGATAGTCCCATCTTCAGGGTTAAGGGGGATGTTTATTGCAGTGAATTTAAATGGGTCATAGAGAGTGTTTTGCAGGAGGGGATGGCAGATGGCATTAGACAAATAACTTCTTTGAAATTGTTTATATCCCTAAGCCCTTGTTTGAACTGGTAAGTCCTGCCTTTGTAGCCCTATCACGAGAGTACCCACAACATATTGTCAAAATTCCAAATATGCCTATTTCCAAAAGATGGGGATGCCTCGAAATGGCTATGGATTCATATCTATATCATAATTTCTACTCCAATTTACCGCAATATTTACTGCAGTAAATAAAAGATTGATTGATTGATTGATTGTTCAAAATTCTTGAACATCTTGACTTCAAACATTTTTAAGCATAAATCCTTCATTTCAGAAAGAAGCAAGCTACTACACAGGCGGCATAAATGCAATAAAACATGCAAACAAAAATTAAGTCCCCATAATATTGTTGAAGATTGGGCACTATCCAATTAACTAAAGAAACATTGATATAATCAACTAGAATTCAATGTGGTCCCTATTTCTGTATCTTTTAAGGACTGGGGAAAAAAAAACTTTTGAAGATATTTGGTATTTTGTTACAAAATGAACAAGGGCTAAGATGTTAATGGAACAATAAGTAAATCTTTTTAAAACTGAAAACAACGCTTTCTTCTGTTCATTTAACAAAGCCAAGGGACTGTTACATTTTCATGCCATACTGAATCTCCAAGTGACTGCTCTACTTTTCCTCACAGAAGAAAGCACACTGGAGTCCAAGCAGAGGCTGAAATTCATTTTGTTTGTTATTTGTTGCTTCTGCTCAAGTGGTTTTGCAACATTAAAGAAATGAATGACGAACCAAGTGTTGGATGGCCTTTTAGGGGAAAAAAAAAAGTTTCCCCTGTGAGCTTTTAAGAGCATGTGACTTTTCTTCACAAATTCTGAAGTACTGTGAGAATAAGATTTTTTCTCATGGGTATTTCTGCAGAAGCAGGAAGAGTTCCAAATGTGTAAATAACTTGGGGATAGAAATTCAGACCCACAAAAGGAAAAAAATAAATGAAGCAAATGTTTGGACACAGATGATAATTAGCATCTGTTTTAATCAACCAGCCAACTTCATCCATCCATCCGTCCATCCGTCCATCCATCCGGTCTTAGATTAATGAGGATTAATAGTAGATAGAAGTTCCATGGCTCCAATCTAACTGCACATATCCTTGCCTTGTTATTCATTTGCTACATGAATGTCATGTTTTTTCACAAGAAGTCTAAGACAGAAAGCAACCCATATCTGTTCCTCTCAATCAGTAGCCATATAATATAGGTTAGGTTACAGATACAACAGAAACGATCATTGGGTATCAAGTGCGTATTTAGGTATGTTACCCAGTTTGATTTGTATGATTAGAGGAGATAACGAATGAGGTGAATATGAATAAATCTTTTCAAGGGGGGAAATGTTATTTATAGCTTATAGCTTGGCAGCTTCCTATTTCTCTTCCTTGTCCATGTGAATGAGAGGGGAGCCATCTTTCTGTAAGGATGCTTGCATGTTACATTAAGCTATAATGACGCATAGACAGACAGACAGACAGACAGACAGATTACTTTATTGGCCAAATATGAAATATACAAGGAATTTGACTTCGGTGCAGAAAAAAATATATATGTATTTGATTTAGACTTAACACATTGTACGAATGCAGCCCTAGATGTTTGTAAACCATAGTTTATGGTAACCTTTACCAATTATGCTGAGTAATTTTGAGATTTATCTGGATTCAGTGGACTTTTGGTCATGGACATCAGTCACTTTTTATGAAATAGAATTGAATCTTCATTTTGAATAGATTTAGTTGAAGTCTTCCAATCAATCATTTCCATCAGATGGCAATTTCAAATAACATTGACTCAGCCATTCAAACTGAATCTCAAACTGCATCCAGATCTTGACAAATTTGCACAATCTTGTGTTAAACTGGTTTTAAGGCGTACATAAGTTTTTATTGTGTTCTCCATTCAAAGTGGCAGGAAAGCAAATTGATTTCAGATTCCAGATGCTGGATGTCTTAGAGACAACACAAAGGAGCTGCACAGGATCCTAAGCCGCAAGATAGCCACATCTGCACTAGCTGAAGAAACAGAGAGATGAAGAAATGCCAACTGCAGCGAACGACATGATCTAAAATTCAAGTTTTAGAAATAGCAAAGTTATGCGTACAATAATAATATATTAAATTTATATGCCACCCATCTCCCAACGACTCCATAACATCCATAATAGCCATAATGTTTTGAAAACACCTTCTCTAATGACACTGCAAACAATGCTCCAGGATAATAGTTATGCATGTAATAGCTTTTTAAATGAAATAAATTGTGGAGCGCCACACACATTTGCTCAGAAATCACTTGAATTGTCTTCAGGAGGATTTACTCTGAGTTAGGTAGGTATAGAACTGCAGCTTTGAAATAAAATTCCCCCTCCCCCCAAAAAACAGTGGCAAGGGAGGGGGGATTTATCTCTGAGATAGCAATTTAAATTATAAATGTTTAAGTAATTCCAACAGTAAAACACAACTGGCACTGGGGGAATGAATTGGAACACGCTCTCTCCCTGTATTACAAGGATGGGAATTATTTTAGCTCTTGGGCACAGTTGCCTGCTCTCATTCGATTGCCAATAGCCAAAAGAAGCAAACCGAACAGATGCTGAATTCCACATGATCTCACATAGTTTAGATTCCTTCAAGTTGGGCTCAACTCCTGATGACTTGCATGGACAAATGCCCCCCATTTCAGACTCTCTCTAGTAATTTGTTTGCTGTTCTTCCAATGGCATTCCATCCATTCTCTTCCCTTCCTTCTACTGCCCTCAACCCTGCCAAGCACAGCCTTTTCTTTAGTTCATCATCCACTTGCATCATATGTCCCAAGTATGGCTGTTTCTCTTTGCTGATCATTGTTTCAAAGGAACAGTCTTTGTTTCAGGCTTGATGATTAGTTCTTCTTGTGGCCTATGGTACTTTTGATATCTATTGTGTTTCTTCAGCCATACTTTGAAGGTGCCTATCTTTTTTATCTCACATTTTCTCAATGTCCAGCTTTCACAGCCCTACATTATACTGAAAAAGACCACTGGCTTAACTATCCTGATCTTTGTTATCATAGATATATCCTCATCCGTCATGACCTTATCTAAAGTTATTGGTTTTTTTCCCCGCTTCAGGATGAAAACCCTCTTTAATTCTCCAGCACACTGTCCATCGTTTCAATGCAAGAATCAGCTTCTCCTTTTTGCCATGGATCTGGACATTACTTTTATCTCCTTAATATTTAACATTAGCACAGAATGTCCCCTTTCTGATTTTATTTCCATAATGATACCTCCTAATTCTTTCTTGTTTTTGATGAACAAAGTGAAGCTTTCTGCAAATTATTAGAGATTTGGCCTCCAATTTTTATTTCAGCTGTCATATTTTCCAAACTTGTCATTCATAAAATATATTTGCTGTACAAGCTAAACAGGTATAAGGATAATATGCATCCTTGTCTCACTCCCTTTGTTATTTGTTTTGTTTCTCATTACATTATTTTTACATTAGCTTCTTGTGCATTGCAAAGGTTTCTCAGAAAAAATAATCAGGTGTTCCAGCACACACATTAGCTTTAATATACACCATAGTCCGGAATTATCTACAGTCAAAACTACACTGTAGTTAATAAAGCAAAGGTAAATCCCATTCTTATATTTCCTTGGTCTCTCCATTAGCTCTTTATGTTAGCCATCTGATCTCATGTCCCTCACATTCTTCTAAAACATACCAGTTAATTTGGCATTTCTTGCTCCATGTACTGTATGTAACCCATATTGTGGGCTCCAATAATGTATGGTCACATACATGTGAATAGCAAATCGGACATCACCAAATTATTTTGTGCCCATAATGTACATGGTTTAAGGTCACATGGAAGCTTCTATATGTTCAAACCTAAATGTTACACACATATATATATATATATATATATATACATACATACATACATACATACATATACACACACACATACATACACACACACACACACACACACAGAGGTTTGTGTTATATGTGATCTTGTCAAAGGCAGCATTGTAGTTGCAAGCACAGTTCCATTTTTAAGCACAGGTTGAATAATACAAGAGGAAGGTGTTACATTCTTCAGTACGTAGGTTTGGTTTACATTTTGCTGCCTACAGTACAGAACAGTACAGAACAAGTTCATTTCAGCAATCCTTTAAGCAAAGTATAATGGAACATCTTTATTGAAGGTAACAAACTACAAACATTTAAATAGTTATATATACAAAATGGTGCAATCTCCCTCGTTTATAAGATGGGTTTTACTACCGGGGGGAAGGAAGGAAGGAAGGAAGGAAGGAAGGAAGGAAGGAAGGAAGGAAGGAAGGAAGGAAGGAAGGAAGGAAGGAAGGAAGGAAGGAAGGACAGTATACCTTCTTTCTCCAAAGACATGGCTTTTTAAAAACCTCCTCTATTTGCATACAGAAAAATACTTTGTAAGTAAAATCAAAATTGAATTGATGTTGGGTTGGACATTAGATAAATATCTGATCCTTGCCAGGGACAATTTGTAAATCCTCAACTACCATTTTCCTCTCCCAATATGTCCACTGAGGGGAAGGAGATGGAATATAAGTTTTGAAACTGGATGTATTCTTCATTTATATGAGGTTATTTAATTCTCCGTGAATTGGGTTTGAGAAATGCTCACTTTTTATTTTATTCAGGATTACACAACAAAGAAACAAACAAAACTTCTGAACTCTGCACTATAAAAATTAATAGATAAACTTTTAATGCTATAGCTTTTTTTATAGGCTTTTAAAAAAGATTTTCTAAACGTTAATGGGAGCCTATCAATAACCATTGCTGGAATAGCAATACGTAAATGACAGTAAAATCAAAGTAGGACTATATTAATATTGGAAGTTGGAATGGTCCAGCAAAGAGTTAATTGGGCAAGGGAATAAGCAACAGTTTTGTAGGGCTTTTCTGAATTTGTTGTGTGAACCTACATCTTTTGTTATTTCAGCAACTTTACAATTTCAGAATGGAGCTAGTGGTCCAAATTACAGGAACGGTGAGAACATGATCCAGAGGCAGCTTCTCTGGGTTCCACTATTCCAATCATCCTTCCTTCCATCACAGAACTACTTCCCTTTTTCTTGGTAAAGACAGATTTTAGACTAGGGAAGGTGATCAATAAGCTGCACTTGGTATTTGTGATGCTCCAAAATCCTGTAGGAATGGAATGACTAAATTTGCTCCTCACTCATCATGATTACAAACCCACTGGGCTAATGGCAGAAGACAATCTCATGCTGGCCAGACCAATACAGTAAATCAGTATTAAAAAATTCAGATATGTTTTATCTTGCTGGGTCACAAATCAGTTTTCTTTCCAGTCAGCCCTGTGAACATAAGTAGAAAGCCAAACAGATAACAACACAAAACAAAACAACATCTTTAAAAGAAAAACTGGCTCTTACACATGATGCCTTTAAGCACCACTTCCTAGTTTTTGGCTAGATAAAGGAAACTCAATAGCTCTGTATCCTCTCCAGGAATTCAGATGTATGTTTAGAAAGAGAGAGAGTGAAAGCTCAACAAAAATATACATACTGAGATCTGAGAATTCAATGGGAGAGAAAGAGAGGAAAAAAGTATTTCATATATTTCTCACTCTTTCTATAAATATACAAGAATGCTCTTCCCGTCTGACTCTCTCATGGGTCACAAAGGATTTCATGTGGATGTGAACTTTGCTGTTCATATTAGGGGAATAGTGGTGTTTTCACAAGTTAACTCATGCCTGGAAAAAATCCCAGTTTTGCAAGTTGCCCTAATTTCCTTGCCAATTGTCCGTGGGAATATTCAGGATGGGAAAATTTCAACGCTTCTCCAGAAGAATTCACTTAATGGAAAAATGGGAGGGGGGATGAGTGCGAGGGTGAAGCTACTGTGTCACTCTTCAGGGGAAATGAGAGTGAAAAGTGATTCACCCTTTTTCTCTGGATCTCTGTGTTTCAAAAACTATTTTGACCTTTATTTTCATCTTTTTTTTAGGATTTTACCCAGGCTAGTCACTTGAATTTCAAAGAACTTTGCTAGTTTTCATAACCCCAGGCTACCTTGGAAGCAAACTTTATTTGTGTTTTTGCAATGAATCCTTTTTTTACCCCTTTCTTTTCAACAACAACAACAACAATACCTTTAATACCATCAAACAACAACATCTGCCTATCCCAGGTCCTTGGGAAGGACTCGATAGGTGGATAAAATTGCCAAATCCAGTCTAAACATCTGACTGACTGTGCGACCAACCATAATAATAATATCAAACTTTTGTCATCATGACAACTTAATATAAGTTTTTCAGAGCTACTATACTCTTTCATATATGACTAAGGACCTGGTATTAGGGTGCATAAAAATCCAGGGTTTGGGCAGAGGCATCCATGGATGGGAGTGGGGTCAACAAAGCCAAGATTGTGGTTTGTATGTGTGACTACCATATTTTTTACCACCCTGTGAGTGTCCCAGGATAGTGGAAGAAAGTTAACATTTTTGAACTGAATTTGAAGAGAAAACTAAATAACTTTCAGTTCTAGATAGAGATGAACAGCCACCAATTACATAGTTCTAACCCTAACCCTAACTAGTTTTGAATGAAGGACTCTGAAATTGTTATGTACATTTTGCAAATTCTGGAATAGCCTCTCTGAACTTCCAGGAAGTCCATAATGGCTGCTGGGTCTTGAGCTACAAGAGGTCTTTGTACATTTGCAACATGGCTTCCTGGATTTATCTAATTCCATTCTGGAAAATATTTTTCTCCTTGCAACATGTAAATGCAGATGGTGCAGATTTTATTTTGCTTAATATTGCACAGTGACAGAACTCCTCTATTTTTCTATATACATTTTTATGCAATAATGAAAGAGAACAGAATATGGAAGGAATTAATGGATAATGAATGTCTTTATTCCAGGTCATAGACCTACCAAATATATCAAAATAAAATAAAGATGAGGTAAGAACAATACAACACTGTTAATACCCTACTTAATATAATCAATAATAAATCCCAAATTAGATTATGATTAGCAAAGCATGAGTTACAAGCTAGAAATGCAAATTTATCAACAACTTGTGTCAGGACTTTATCTGCCAAAAGGTGTTTCACATAAAAGTTATCTGGTCTTCCAGGTCAAAACAGGTAATGCTATTTTGAATGAAGATTCAGTATTGTACACATTTGCTTTTGTGTCGACCTTAGTATGACTAAATAGAATTATGTAAGATTTCTGTAATTACACTGACTTCTATCTGTTTGATATAACATACTCTGGCATTCACTTGATTTGATCCAGTTTGACGATTTGAACCCATTTGGAAAATCGATTCAATCTGATTTTTCAAACTGATTTGGAAAGGATAGCTTTTGTGCAAAAGCCTTCCAAAATCATCAGCTTGATTTAAATGCATCTGATTTGATTTGACAATTTGATTTCACTTTCAGATTTATTTCAGGGTTGATACAGTTCAGTCATTCAGTCAAACTATTTTTAAATTGCATCTCTGAACTGACTTCTGCATTGCTCTAATGCGTAGTGCCTAACTTCTCCCAAGTCCACCTAAGTTCACTTGTGATTTAATTAATTTATCTTCAACAGTTATTTTAAAGCATTTAAGAACAGTTTTGTAGCAAAAAAGAAAAAAAAAGTGGGAGGCAGGAATTTGAAAAGACTTATGTATGTGTGACTGACTACATCTCTTAGCCAACTGTTTAAAAAGTTGCATTTAAAGCATGTTTATGGGAACTGCTTGAATACTTCAGAAATTGAGGAAACATAAGAGTAGTATTTTACATATTTAGATGTATTCAATGAGCTGCTGAAAATTTGTTAAAGCCTGACCTCACTTTCTTGTCATGTGAAATTTTTAGTGTTAATAGCCACTTGCATAGTTTCTTAATTTCCTCCCACTCAACCAACAATTTCCCACTGTATCCCTTTAATACTATATCCCAAGGTCTAGATTTGCCTGTTTTCAATCACAAACTGTGATTTTCTTTTTTTTTTTTTGAAAGCAGCTGAGCTGTTCTTCATATAGTATTTTCATCTGTACTAGATCAGCTGTCATATATAAAAGGAAAATGAAATTAGACCATTTTTGGGGGGTTGTGCAGCATTTCATATTTGAAAAAGGTACTTCGTGAGAGCACAAATGTAGCACATGCCTACAGCTCTTTAAAGCAGCTTTGTCTTTTTCCCAGGACCACACAGAGACTTTGAAAGGCTCCAGATATGAAGCCCAGTAAAACTGTAATACTTTTTGTGTGTGTGTCAAAAATAATGAACTTTTGTTATTAAAAAATAAATAAAAATAACAGAGAATATACTAATTTTCCTCCCACCCTCCCCCAGCCCACTTATTTAAACTCAGGAAGATTATTCTTCATTTGAGATTCATCTGAGTTATACAATTTGGTGATATACAAATGGAATCAAACTGTTTATTATCAACTATCTCAGTTTTCACACACCCAAAATGCAGATTAGTTCAGCTTAATGAACCACACGCTGCAGTATAGTATGAACATATTTTTTTTATTTTGAAGGTCTGCTTGTAAAACCATCTGTGTGAAATTAATCCTTTCCATTGCTGAATACAGTGCAACTCATCAACTGTTGCTGAACTACATCTCCCAGCACACCTCACTCTTGGACATCTACACTGGTGATCTGAGAGATCATATCTCACCAACATGTGGAACATCATTGGTTGTACACTCAGACAAACTGTAGAAACATTATCAAAGAGATTCTGGATTTTAAATTAGTGACCTGCAGATCATAAAAATGCATAAACTGTGTTGCATATTTTAGGTATTAATCCATTATTTTGTTTCTAGTTTGTAAGGATTCAAAAAAATGGAAAAGCCACATCCATTAAGTTGATTTGAACCACTGCTTTTAAATATAAAGTAATCCTGGAGAAAATCTATCTATCTATGGCGTTACTAAGAGTTAACACCATAATTTGATTATTATAATCAAACCAAATCAATCTTATACATGTATGTATGTACTGTGTGTATGTATAATTCCTAAAATTAAGTATGCTTCTTTGTTTCTACATGCAACTTTCCCAAATGCATCTCTTCCTCGTACATCTTTTTGTGAGTGGAGACAGACAACAAATGCTAGTGAATTCTCTCCATCACTGCTGTCCCTTGCCTTGCAGAGTTGTTTATGGATCATGCCCATTTGCTCCCACAGCGCATATCTATTTCAAGCCCTTTCATTCAAGAGCCTAAACCTGAAAATCATTTCACAAAGTATTGCAATAAAAACTCAAGAAAGAACAAGTGTGGTTTCTTATTTGGGAGCTGAATACCTTTCATTTTCAACAGAAGGAGCATAAAACAAAACCCAGTTATTGATCTCTTACCAGACAAAGAGTGTAAAGAAACTCAAGGAACCCAGCCACACAAAAGCTTGACCCTTTTGACCTCTTAAGGTCTAAGCAGGCCTAGACAACTGTTGAAGCTAACTCCCCCTCCTTCTCCCCCTTCCCTCTGCTGCTTGAGAATTGCTCTAGGGAGAAAGACAGAGAAAAAGTAAGTATTGTTCACACAGTCTCCCACCCATGCTCAAAACTGAAAAGGCCCCAAGATTTTATAATTGCATATCAACACTGAAAAAGAAAAGCTGATGCTCATTTTCAAGGTAATACTGTATTAAAAAGAAAAAGTGACGAGGGGAGGGGGCAGAGGGTTGTAAAGATCTTAATTCTTTAAAATTTAAAACCTAATTTTGTGTCTTTTAGTCCATTTCCTGTGCAGCAAGGAAGAATTTATTAAGTGGCTGCTGGTGTTAAATGGAGCCCTAATGGGTGAGTACAACAGTTCAACAGGTGCCAAGTAGAAATATGAAGACATTATATCAATATTAATTTTAGTGGTGTCGAAACCATGTTTCTACAGAGATTTAATTGGTGGACAGAAAGAAGGGGCACTCAGTGAGCAGACCTCCATCTTAGACTTAAAATAGTTGTCACGGGTCATCCTAAGAGCTAGATTTCCCAGCACTGCCATTCAAAGTACAACTCCCAAGAGTGACAGAATATTTATATACCAATAT
This sequence comes from Liasis olivaceus, assembly GCA_030867105.1. NCBI lineage: Eukaryota > Metazoa > Chordata > Lepidosauria > Squamata > Pythonidae > Liasis > Liasis olivaceus. The sequence continues at coordinate 6,156,892 of CM061362.1, read as the reverse complement.
TGGCATCTCCTAACATGCCCTCCAAAGATCCCTAAACAAAAATAAAGGGGATTTTAAAAATTAATTTATTTATGGTCCAAGACCAAGTCAAAGAGGAAACTAACAACGACGATAATAATATATTAAACTTGTTTGCAAACGTGACAGGTTTGTATTCATTCCCATGGATCTCCTCAGGAGTTGTTTTCTCCATTATTGAACATCAGTTAATTCTGCCAGCAGAACTTTCTATTTCTTTTAAAACTATGTCAGTATTTCCCAGAATATACTTTCCTTTATTGGAGTCTCTTGAACTTTTGGACATTCTCCCTCTCCCTCTCTCTTTCTTATTGTCTCACATATATAAACACACAAATACACACAGCTCTAAAACTATTTGGAAAATAGCTTTCCTACTTTGCTTTCTGCAAATAGAATGTGTAATTCAGAGCAGAGCTATGGAGGATCCGTAATAGAAGATTAAAAAGATCCCAAAAGAGGATCTTTTAATATTGTTTTAAAATAGCCCTGTTAAAAAGAAGTCTGGGCTCTATCTGTAATAATGGGAACCCTTTGTTTGAAATTTTGGGGAGCTCTGGCGTCCAACAATTCAGTAATCTTATACATTTCCCCTGTTTTTGAACATAAACGAAGTAGTTTTATTGTGTTCCTATCCACTATTTGTGTTATGAAGCACACTATGCTAAGCCAACTCTCCTGTGGGCTTTTTTAACAGTTTTCCATTAAGGTCTTATGTTTTTATCCAAATCCAAATCAAATGGATTCATGCAGAACATCACATGGTAGACCTTTCCATTTCATCAGTTGAACCAAGTTGCATTCATGCCCAAATTTTCCTTCCCATCTAGTGGGGAGTTTGACTTGACAAATGTAGATTCAGCAAGTTTTTGAATGTGGAAATTTGAGAAGTGCTGGTCCAAAGTGTAAAGAACACGTTGTATAAACAAACCAAGAACAAAAGAACACGGCCAAGTGATAAATCTTGACAGGTTTACAAAACGTAATGAAACTCTTCCTTCATCTTAAGGGAAGGGAAGGCCTCCTGTGTGGTTTGACATCTGTACACTCAACAGGTGGCCATTATTCTGCTGAGAAATTGGAGCACTAAAACTGTTGTGGCAAATTAAAAGTGTTGCTGATTGGTGTCTCCATTCCTGCCTAGCACAGAGAGACCCTATGAACATGGAGCCCAATCAGAATGGTAGAATAAGATGAGTGTTCCCCAAATGACTTTGCCATGTCAGGATAGTTTTGGCTCTCCCTGCAACAGTTCTGAATCATTCCTGTTCCCCTTGCTTCCCACATACACTGCATCTAGCAAGTGAGCTTCATTACTGGATATTTGGTTAAATGCTGGAATGAATTCACTTAGGGAAACTGGCATTCAGCAGCAGAATTCAAAACTGGAATTTCATCTTCTTTGATGAAATGTTGCAGCAGATATTGGAATGGGACCTACTTGTAGATGTTTGGACTACTGCAATACACTTTATGTAGGACTGCTCTTGAAGACTACTTGGAAGCTTTAGCAGCTCAAGAATGTGGTAGCATGTGCAGTTATGGGCATGCTGTGTACGCCCATATAACACATCTGTGCTACCATTTCCACTGGTTACCAGTAAAGTGCGATTCAAGGTGCTAGTTACAAAGCCCTACATGGGATAGGACTTTGTTTTTTGAAGGACTGTCTTTCTCCTGTTCTGCCTGTTCCATAAATCAGACAGACTAGGCATGCTCCAGGTCTGCTCCGTTAAGCAATGTCATCTGATGGAATCCAGAAAGCATAGCAGTTCTACCCTCTAGAACAGCATCACACCAAAGATCTGAACAGCATCTACCCTGTTTTCCTTTAAACAAGCCTTAAAGAGATGGGTTGTGGGCTCCCTTTGTGAGGAGTTCTTACATCTGTTCCACTAAGATGACCATCTTCCTTTTCCATTGTCTGTTGTTCTATTCCCCCCCCCTCCCTTTGTATGCTGCCCAGAGATGCTGAGAAACACTTTCCTACCAACCTACCATTCATAATTAGTTTCATATCAATCTCAGTATTGTGACTCCTTCCATCCAATAACCTTGGTCCCTGTAGTTTTCTTCTGTTTTTGGAAAAAGAGGGAATGGGGAACAAAGCTATGGTATGGGAAACAATTCCCTTGCAGCTGGAATATCCATATGACCTGGAATAAGTCAAGTTGAGGAGAAACCTATCAGAGTCCAGAAAATTCATTCTATTTTTTACTTAAGCACGCATCACTGTCCAAATTACTCCTATGTCACCCTCTTTCTTTGGAAACAAGACAATGTGCCAAAATGCAGCCAGGTAGGTTGCATATAGCCCATGAAGATCTTCCGTGTGATCAGCATGGATACCAAAGCCACCCATTGTTCTCTCTCTCGTTTCCCTAGTGCTACTACCTCTGCTGGATTCTACAACTCACCATTTCTACAACTCATCCAACAACAGTTCTTCAGCTTGAGGAGCAAGATTATAATGGGGAGAACAACACGTAGAAGTAATTGAATCCCATAAGAGCAGTTACTTGTATAGAAGGGGAAGAGAAGAGATGGGACTGTGTGAATGAGAGAAAAGTTGCAAGTGCATATGTTCATGTCAGAAATATGATGGACAATGAATTTCCTTCTCCAAAATTTCTCTCTCTCATTGATCCACCAAGAAATCACAATGTCTACAAACCATGCAAAAACTGTTGGAACCACAGAAAGTGTGATTGTGCTGGAGAAAAAGAGCACAGAGGAAGAGTTGTGCTTATAAGTAGCTCAAACTTGTTTCTTGCAACCTTCAAATAGCTGTTGAGACTTCAGGGAATGTGTTTATATGTCTATAAGAATGTGTGTGTGTGTGTGTGTGTCTGTGTGTGTGCCTCTGAGTCAGTGTTGACTACTGGCAGCTGGCTGGACACGTCCCTGCAGTTTTTATGGCAAGATTTTGGAAGTGGTTTGCCATGGCATCCTTCCTAGGGCTGAGTGAGAGGGACAGGCCCAAGGTCACCAAACTGGTTTTGTGTCTCTATAAACCAGAGGGATATTTACATTACATAACTGTCTCCAAATTCTGAAGGGCACTGACTCTAGCATGCTGCTCTTCCCACAGCAGTTTTGGAGGGCCAATCCAGAATGTCCCAGATTGTGCCCCTGTGGACAAGAGGCTGTTGAAACTACAGCTCATGTCTTGTTATACTGTACCCTCTATAAGGACTCACAGACCCATTTTATAACTCCCTATTTGGTAAAATACCCAGGAAATTCTGATCTTTTTTATGTACAGTTGTTGCTATCTGATCAGTATGATTCAGTTTCTTTGAACATCGCTAAATTTTGTTACATTGTCTGTAAAAGTAGGCAGACTTTGATTGCCCACTGATGATCCCACCATTAACTGTAATGTGTTATGTTATGTTTTGTTTTATTTTATTTCATTTTTAATGCATTTTTATTTGTAATTCTGGTCTGTGACCAAAATAAAATATTGATTGACTGGTTTTGTGCCTAAGACAGGACTAGAATTCATGGTCTCCCAGTTTCTAGCCTGGTACTTTAACCACTACACCAAGCTGGATCTCATCTATAAAAACGAGGGAAAGGTTATTTGGTGTTTTGGTCAGGTCCTTAGAGATAAGCAACCTCTAAAAACAAGAACTATTTGGATTTCTGGAAACATCTTTATTGTAGTAGGGCAATGTAACAGAATCTTGAATGGTTGTCAAAACAATTCTCCAACTCCACTTATACTTGGCATCATTAAGGCAGAGTTACTCTGAGTCTCTTCCTCATATTTCCTCCATTTCCTGGACTCAGGGATCTTTTCTGTAATAGATGTACTTCCTCCTGTAATGGCTGGGCTCCCTCCTCAATGTTCTCAGGGTCTTTTAGATATTCCATACAGGTTGTGCATTTGCTTGCTGGAAATGTAGTAGACACCAGCTCTGATTCTTTCCAATAATGCTGCCATCTCTGTCCCCCAATACACAGCTTCTGCCTTGCTTTCCCCTGCTACAATTATGGACAATTATGTTGATTGAACATGATCCCTCATGGAATTCTACATGTTCCCACATTTTTCAAATAAATTTGTTATGATTTTGTCATCTAGGTTCAATGGGTGAAACATCCACTCCCTGTGTGCATACTGGACTGATCTATAGTCTCTTCCCTCCTTTTAAAAAAAAAAGTACTCTCATTCTCAGTTGGGGACTATAGCATGGTCTTCCAATCCAATCCCAGATCCTATTTATAACATCACTCACTGGGTGGACCACTATTACTATTTTGAGCTGAAAACTATAACTCCATTTTTTCCTCCTGTACAAAAGAAAAAAAAAAAAATCCCTCCCCAAAAGTCCAGTGAACACAGACTTGCTAGGAGGTGTAAGCTGTTTAGTCCAGGTCTTGCTCTATTTATTTCTAATAAGCTTCTCTGGTGCAGTTGTCAGTTGTGGTGGAGTAAATCTCATCTTGTAAAACTCCTTAAAGCTGTTGTCTGGGGAACTATTTTGCGCTTGTTAATGGTAAGTCTGAATCAAAAGAAGCCAGGGTTACCGACGGAACGTAGACTTGGTGTACAAAATTAGAAGGATCTAGAAACCTAGGCTGGGCTCAGAGGTTGGCACAGTCAAGCTCTCATTGAGGCCCACAACAGGAAGTCTTTGATGATTCCTAGTGCCTCTTTATTTTTTTCATCCACCTCCTTGCCAGTGCTGCCAAGTGTTGGTGACAGCAATTTGATAGGAAGCAGAATCTAGACTGAAAAATTCATTAAGTCAAAGCATCCAGACAGGCCACTTGATCCATTGGAATGGTTTCTCTGCATGTTCACTCCTCTTTAGCATACCTGTTGAAGTGATACCTATAGAAGAGAATATCTGTAGCTCAGGGTTGAACTGTGGAGTCCTTGGGGTTCTCTGAGCTTGGTCATTTTCTTGCAAATGTTTCATTATCCAGCTGGGTAACATCTTCAGTGCTAGCTGAAAAGGGCTAGAAAAGTTGCAAGTGCATATGTTCATATGCACTTCTCCAAAATTTCTCTCTCTCATTGATTCACCAAGAAATCACAATGTCTACAAACCATATAAAAAGCGTTGGAACCACAGAAAGTGTGATTGTGCTGGAGAAAAAGAGCACAGAGGAAGAGTTACGCTTATGAGTAGCTCAAACATGTTTCTTGCAACCTTCAAATAGCTGTTGAGACTTCAGGGAATGTGTTTATGTGTCTATAAGTGTGTGTGTGTGTGTGTGTGTTTGTGTGCGCGCCTTTGAGTCAGTGTTAACTCCTGGCAACTGCCTGGACCCGTCCTTGCATTTTGTTGGCAAAATTTTGGAAGTGGTTTGCCATGGCCTCCTTCCTAGGGCTGAGAGACAGGGATAGGCCCAAGGTCACTGAAGATGTTACCTAGCCAGGTAACAAAACGTTTGCAAGAAAACAACCAAGCTCAGAGAACCCCAAGGACTCCACTGCTGAACTGAGTTGGCCATTCTAATCTGATGCTTTGAAGGGGAGTTCAACACTGACCCAGACTGGTGCTCTGAAGTGGGGCTTTGATCCAGACTTTGTCAAAGCAAAGCATCTCTTCTAAGATCTGCACCGCTTTGGAAAGCTGTTGCAAGATTGATGGAGTACTGCCTAACCTATTTCTCTTGCTTCCTTATTCCAGGGGAATGCTGCATATTAGGTGTAGATGGAGAAGATAATACAGAGACAATAGCAGATTAATTCTGAATGATTTGCTCTGATGCCCTTCCAGGAATCTAAATTTGATGCTGAGCAATATAAAACTATTTATTCAGATGGATACAGGAGATCATTGAGATCATAGGTCTCCACACTGAACCAGAAATGTATACTCTCCAACAAATATGATTTGTTGTTCTTAGAGCTATGATCATAGTGATGTTCTTTAGGTTTTTTTTTTTTAATTAAGTAAACAAAGCATCAAATAGAAACTCTCTCTGTGTGTGCAGGCATAGAGGGATAGAGATTGATTCAAGGAAAATAAATATGAAACAAAAGGAAAAAAATGTGGGTGTGCATATGTAATAAAAGAAAAATAGAGGGAAAAAACTATTCCATATTTCTACCAAAAAAGACAATGGTACAGATGAAATTTATATAATTGGAATAGATCCTTAACTGCCACTTGCTTTTGATTCTCCAATGTTCAGTCTTCCTTTTCAGCTGATGAATATGAGCTCACCCATTCATCAACTGTCCATGGATAGATGCATGTAATTCATAGAGAAATGTATTCTATTGGATTTCAAAGTTTTGGTCTGCAGAGAACTCTGGTCAGCTTCAACACAGAATGCTGGTTCATTGATCTAACTAGCTGGATACGGACAACTTATGGGTCTCCAGTTATAGGTATACCACCCAGCAATTAGCATAGTCAATGGTGAGGGTTGTTGATGTTATAGTTGGGCAACAAGTGGAGACCCTCTTGCTAAACTCTGGGGGTTCTTCCAAAATTTCAGGCAAATATGCCTCACAACCCTATCTAGAATGCTAAGGACTGAATTTGGGGTGTTCTGCATGCAAAATGTGATCTTGATCCTGGAACTACAGCCTTTCCCCCAACAACTGAGGAGCACCAAGAGATTTGAAGAAGATTGGGGAACATGTCAGTAATTGCTTCTCCATCCCACTGCCTGAATGTATGAACTTGGCTTAATCAGTGTTAAACATTTCTTCTCTTCTCTTCTCTTCTCTTCTCTTCTCTTCTCTTCTCTTCTCTTCTCTTCTCTTCTCTTCTCTTCCCTCCCCTCCCCTCCCCTCCCCTTTATCTCTCAGAGCTTCTCATTAGGTCTTAAGCTTTCTGGTTCCAAGTAAAGTGTGTGCCTTCTGACTGAGCATTTCCCTTCCCTGAACATGAACACAGGGCCCCTATCCAGGAAGATGGGCATGGTGAAGATCAAAGATTACTGTAATCTTCCATGCATAATTGCCTGTGCCCAGAAAATGTCTATCCAGCCCAATCAGGATAAAGAATTGATAAAAAAACTAATTGTTTTGATATTTCTGTACTTACTGCATTATTTATTCAATCATTATTGGTCAGTTTTATATCCCACCTTTTTTCCAGGATCTCACAGTGATTGTACATTGTATTCTTCTTCGTATTTTCCACCATCATAATAACCCTGTGAGGTAGGTTGGGCTAAGACAATATGATTAGGCCCAAAGCCACCCGCTGAGTTCCCATAATTAAGGGTGGATTTGAATCTGGATTTGAATCCGGATTTTCCCACTCCTGGTCTAACACCTTAACCATTATACTATGCTTTTTTTTTTTTTTTTTTTTAGATTAAGAGTCTTCTTCCCATCTATTCTTCTCAAGCTTGTACCTGAAGTCCTCCTTCTAAAAGTAGATAGATCTAGGAGAAAGTCATGGTCATGTCCAGAACAAAGAACAAAGTGCTGTTTCCATTTCTATTTAAATAAATTAAATTAAATTAAATTAATGCAGTTAACATGATTCCTCATGTATGTATATTTTTTCCATACTCAAACATTAAAAATTACAATTTGGTGGTAAATTTTAGATGCTGTCTCAGAACTTTGGAAGATCTCAGATTGTCCCCTCCTGGTCTGATACTGTAATTTTTTAGTGTTAAACCACTTTGATCTTTTTATATTGAAAAGTGGTCTATATATTCTGCAGACACAAAGCAAATAGTTGATCAGTTAGGACTTGGGCCATGTCATGAAGAAGGCAAAGAACGAAATCATTCAATAAATAATTTGTTTTACTGTGTATATGAAGCATCTTTCAGGCTCCAGTACATAGAACATTGGTAGTATTGGGTCAAAAGTCCAACATTTAACAAGCTGATACCTGAGTCCATGTAAAAATCAATTTATTCATCTAGGTCACTTGGGGAGTTTTAAATGTTTTTCTGCCATGCAAAATGCATATACATATTTCTATTTCCAGGTGACAAAATTAGCTCTGATCAGATCAGCTATACTTCTCTTTGACTGCCCTTCTCACTTTAATTCATCGCACTGTCAATTGTGGTGTCTGTGTAAAGGCACAAAGTTCTACTAAAAGGAACATACCTAAAGCTGCCGTCAATCAGGTATCCGGTGCAAATCCATTTGCCAATAAAAGCTCCCTTGGGACAGGCAAGGTCTCCATCACACTTCCTTGAATTAAGCCGTGTGAATGGATTGCTGGAAAAACCCAGGAGTATCGCATTGCAAGAGAGGCCCTTCTATTTATTTATTTCATCTTTTCCCCTCACTCTTGGGCGTGCTCGTCTGTGTAACTGACTCCAATAAATGGCCCCCTTTTGGCTGGGGAGTTCCGAACAAGATAAATTCCTTCGAATTCTAATTGGAGAACAGTTGACTTAATTGGTGCCCGTTTGGCAGACAATAGCAACAGAGCAATGCTTGGCTCCAATGGCACCCTAGGGGGATATAGCCTTGCAGTGGGCCAGAAAGCTCTCCAGGGCATGCTGTTTCCTGAGAAGAAATCAGGAGTCTGGATTAACCCTCCAACTGTCAAGCTTTATTAGCCGTAATCAGGCGAGATATATCAAGGGTTAAACACAGGAAACTGAACTGATGGTAAAGACATATGTCTCTTTTAGGAAAACAAAACAAAACAAAAAGCTGGGGGAGGGGGGAGAAGATCAAGAAAGAAGAGAGGGAAATGGGAGGGGGCATTCAATATATCTGAACCATCCCACTGCTTTCCATTCAAATTTAAATCAAAGCATTTATTGCCAGGCTGTCACATGCTCTCCACTTAATGAGTTATTTATTTATTTGTGGGCGTGGAAATGGGTTGCCTTTTCCTCCCTTGTTCCCATATGCAGCTTGGGGTGAGTGGAGGAGACCTTTGAAACAGAGCAAGGAAGAAAAAGTGAGAAGGAATGCCCAGCTGATAGAATTCTAGTTTTTCGAGATCTTCTGGACCATCCCTGCTCGTTGAAGGCTCAGCTTTCTAGAATGTCCCTGTAACATGACTGACTGATGATTGTCTAAGCTTTGCTTGAATAACTGTAGTGAAGGAGAGCCCTCCATTGTTGAACCATTGTTACCATTAGGAAGCTTTTCTTCTACGTTAGCTAAAATCTCTTCCCTGCATTTTCTACTTGTCTTCTTCAGAATCTGCATGGAAGCCTTTTAGCTTTTTGAAGACCATACTTTATGTTTTCCCATTACCTTCTCTTCTTAACATAAACCCATCCAGGTCTTTCAACCATTCTTCAAGAGACTTCCAACCGATCACCATTTTGGTTTCTTTTCCCCAAATGCACTCTACCTTGCTACTGTCTCTCTTAGTCATAGTATCCACAACTGGACACAGGACTCCAACACAGGCCTGTAAAATGAATTCTACAACCAGGATTATTAAAAAAAGAAGAAGAAGAAGCATGTATTGGTCATTAGTCACCAAAGATTTTTCCAAGTAACATTTATTTGATCTCTTACTGGTTTGTCTACTACTTATAGTTATATCTTACCTTTCCTCCAGCAGCTCAAGATGGCGTACATAGGGATCTCTCTTTACTTCATCACCATGGTGAGTTAAGGTTGGACTCAGAAAAAATGGCTGGCTCAAAGCCATCCAATCAGTTTTCATGGAGGAGAGTAGCCTTCACAGTCACCTAGAGCTTCACTGCTGTTTTCAAAGTAGTAGAAAGAAGTTTAGGAATACAAAATGCCAATTATCTTAATCACTGTGTTGCAGATTTCATTACTATATGGATCACTTTCCAGTTCCCTGAACATCCAAAAAATAGATTCAGAGAAGCATCTAATCATCTAATCATCTAATCATCTAATCTAATCTAATCTAATCTAATCTAATCTAATCTAATCTAATCTAATCTGCTCTTATCTTATCTTATCTTATCTTATCTTCTTCTAATCTAAGTGTGGACAGTAAAAGAGACAATAGGAGAAATGGAGGCAAGCACGGAATAACAAGTGGCAAATGTGATCCAATAAACAATTGTGTATACTTTGGAAGTTAAGTTTCTTTTAGCTTGGATGAAAATGAGGAACAGAGAACCTGCGATCTTCCAGGTGTTGCTGAACTGCAGTTCCAAATGTATTTCACCACAGATTAATCGTGGGAGTACTACAATTTGTGGTTCAGAGCATTTGGAAAATGACAGGCTCCATACTCTGGTTGTGTGGCAAGAGTGGGCAAGCTTTTGATGGCTGAAGGCTATGTTTAAAGTTTGGGAGGAACCAGAAGCTTGCCGTGGATGGGGGTGGTGGGGTGGCACATGTTTCATGCGATTGTTTTGCTTCTGTTTTTTTGAAAAGAGTCTGAGATGGTGGTTCTTCTTTTTCTAAAGCTACATTAAACCAAAAGAGAGCCAGTTTGGTGTACTGCTTAAGGCACTAGACTAAAAACTGGGAGACTGTGGATTCCAGTCCCACCTTAGGCACAAAGCCAGCTGGATGGCCTTGGATCAGTCCTTCTCTCTCAGCCCTAGAAAGAAGGCAAAGACAAGCCACTTCTGAAAAACCTTGCTGAGAAAACTGCAGGGACTAGTCCAGGCATTCACCAGGAGTCAACACTGACTTGAAGGCACGCACGTGCACACACACACACACACACAGACAACCAAAAACATTCAAAGAATAGCTGAACTTTTGAGGAAAGGTTTAAAGGAAGGGAAGGAGGCAACCTTTTGGGCACGGTCAAATCAAAGAGTTATGTAAGGGTGGAAAAGGAGAATTTGGGGTGGCTTAAGTGATAAATCTGGAGAAGAGACAGTTGACATTATGGATCTAATCTAGCTCAGAAAAAAAAAAGATGTGGAAGAAACCTTCCTTTGATCCACTAGAATTTTTAATTATAAACGTGGGGGATTTTACTGTGATAGCAGAAGAAAAACAGTACACTCCTCTTCTGAGACACTGAGAGAAGAATCCCATTATTATTTTAATTCTTTCTTGAATTATTTTAGTAATTGGTGGATTGGGTAGGGTCTTTGGGGGGGCGGGGGGAAGTGTAGATTTCTGACTTTGCCAAAGAAGCAGCAGCTTCCATCTATTCTTCTGTATCATTAGGTCCCCTTGATCCTATCTGCCTTTTTCTATGGAGTAAGATTCCCCTCACAAAGTCATAAAACCTTGCAACCTTTTTCATATTAAATCCATCCACCTTATTTATTTATTCACCCAGGAGAACTACAGAAAACAATGAAAGTACAGTATAAGGAAACAATACCCTATCTGCTGGCAACTTTTCAATAAGTGATGGGCGGTGATTGACTAGGAGAAATGATTGGTGACAGTTGGAAGGATCATTCAGTCCAGTCCTTTGGACACAGGAAAAAAAAATCTTGGTGTGGGTGGGGTCACCCCATGAAGCTAAACAGTAGAAAATTTAGAAGATAAAAGGAGATTTTGTACATAGCACAAGGGAAGACCGTGGAATTTGTAGCATCAAGATGTGGAGAAAGCTTTAAAGTTTACAGAGCTTTAAAACAGAATTAGATACATAAGATGTAGTTATCTAATGAGATAAGAGCTGGGCTTTATGTAGCCCAAGATCTTTCTTTGTAACAACATCACCCACACTGGCTGAGAATCAGGAGCAGTTTCCTATTTCAGAGAAGGAAACACAGGAATTTTTTTAGTACAAATCCAAAAATAAGTTTAAATAAAAAAAAATAATAATCCCAAAACTGCCTCTCCATACATGGGGGGGGGGGGGGGGGGGAAGAGCAGAAACCCATATGTGTCAATGTGTGCAACATAGACACACCCACAGTGACCCATTATCCCACCCCTGTGCCTTCACCAAAGTATGGTGAATTTGGGATGTGGCCACTGAAAAATTGCTTACCCCAAAATAGATGATGGTTTGTGTGACACTTAGAGGAATCTATTTGGCAACTGCAGGGAAGAGAAAGTTGGACTAACGGATACCTATAAAGCTGACTCAGCTGAGCTCTTCTTATATTCAATCCTATGACTTCCCTTTCATTTATTTCAGGCTTCATCCATGCTATGTATGTGATTTTGTGTGTGTGTCAAAATTGGCAATAAGGAAGACAGTGCGTCTCTATGCAAGACTCCCTCCCTTTTGAATGAGCATGCAAGCATTGATGTACATACAAAAGAGGTGAGCTTTCCATCATGATGCTTGGTCTACCATTGGGACCCCTCTTCCCCAATAACGCTACTGATACAATCTTTATGCAGCTTTTATATCTTATGGAACTTTCCCGTTGATGTCATCCTTGAGAATTGGAAGGATGCAAAAGATAGAGCAAACTTAAATACTTGCAACGTTTAAATTAAACTTTCCTCATCATGTTAAAAGAAAAAGAAAAACGTAGTCCTTTCCCCAAGGTATACCATATAAAAAGAGCTGTGCCAAGATGTAAACCTTTTTCTCAGATAGAATTAATTAATATCATTCCCCACCAAAGATAAATAAATATTAACTTTTTCATGCTAGCTAACTTGCCTTTTCCCCACCCCAGTACACACACACACACACAAACATATATATGATTTAAAATAGAAACAATGTGACCTCCAAGGTCAGACGTTTCCAGCCAGTTAATGGCCAGCTGGATTAAGAAGTCCTCAAACATGCCGCAGGGTTTACAAACCCAGCAGACAATCATTAACTGCTAGGGGGATTCCACTGCTGTCAGAAATTATTGCTTTAATTATGAAGATCGAGCTCAACTAGACTCCAGAGTCCACCAGCCAACTTCCCAACTTTTAGCCAGACACCTGAAATTTAGCCAGACACCAGGCGAGGATTTAGGAATTTAGCCTCCAGGAAGCTCAGCACACTTGTTAATAATATGCTTAGGCCAAAGACTGAGAACCTTCTTCTGCCCTGCTGTGTGGCTTGTTTGTTAGGGTTAGTAAATAGATTGAGTCCTGTGCCCGTCACCACTTTCAGAATGCAAGAAGAGCTATGATGGATCGAATCAAAGGCCCATCAAGGGTTTTATTTTGCTTTAGAAATGATGGAAAAGACATCAGCATATACATTGGCAACCCCCCGTTCTTCTCCCTACAGTCCAACCTTTTTCTCCACTGTTTTTTTTATCCCCTGAAGTCCAAGGCCAAATACGTTGGGCCATACAAGGAAAAATAACATATTGCATTGCAGTAACTCTTAGGATTATATTTTAGTGGTTTAGGTTTATTGCCTCATTCCACAGGATTACTTCAAAGAGTGAATCATACTTTGGATGGGCCCCTCCCTATGTGTGGGGTCTGAAGACCTTTTGTGTGTGTGTGTGTGTGTGTGTGTGTGCGCGCGCGCACCTTTAGGACAGTGTTGATTCCTGGCGACTGCCTGGATGAGTCCCTGCAGTTTTCTTGGCAAGATTCTGGAAATGGTTTGCCATTGCCTTCTTCCTAGGGCTGAGAGAGAGTAACTGGTCCAAGGTCACCCAACTAGCTTTGTACCTAAGGTGGGGCTAGAACTCATGGTCTCCAGGTTTCTAGCCTGGTGCCTTGACCACCATACAAACTGGCTGTGTCTGAAGGTCTACCTCCTTAAAAAAAGTTCTTCACCATACTACTTTTGTTCTCCAGCAGCTAAGGCTAAGAGGCATCTTATCTCTGCAATAGCTGTCATTTTAGGAGCCACTGATAGCCTTTGGCTGCAAGCCATCAGACATGGCTGGTTACACATCCCAAGGCACTCTTGCTTATAATAAATCTGTTGGTGCCTCTTCAGATTCTGTTATTCAAAACTGTGTTTTGGAGTATGTGGTACTGCTGTTAATCCCAAAACTGCCTCTCCATACACCGGGGGGGGGGGGGGGAAGAGCAGAAAACCCATATGTGTCAATGTGTACAACATAGACACACTCACAGTGACCCATTCTCCCACCCCTGTGCCTTCACCAAAGTATGAAATTTGGGATGCGCCCACTGAAAGATTGCTCACCCCAAAATAGATGATAGTTTGTGTGACACTTTGAGGAATCTATCTGGCAACTGTGGGGAAGAGAAAGTTGGACTATCAGATACCTATAAAGCTGAATCAGCATTCCTTTAAACTGCCTCATGATGATGGATCCCAGGACCATGTGAAAACTTCAGAGAACAGCCACGTGATACTGGGAAAGATGCAGCTATTTTAAAAAGTTTTCCTCATGTTTTCTAATTATTTCTGAAGCACTGCACACAACCTAGTGTGGCTTCCTGCATATGTCTCGACCAGAATCCTGGCAGAGGGTCCTGTGCTAAGAGGAAATTATTCTGCTCAGGTTGTACTCCAGAGGGCTACACCAGATGTTTTAAAAATGCAATTTTATCAAGTTCAAATGTATTTTTTATTCCTCACTTCTTCTTCTTTTTTTTCCTCTCTCCTTCTGTCCTAGATATAGGAAAGAAGAATTCTATGGAGTTAGCAGAATGAAAACTGGCTGTGTCTGAAGGTCTTCCTCCTTAAAAAGTTCTGCACCATCCTACTTTTGTTCTCCAGCAGCTAATGCTAAGAGGCATCTTATCTCTGCAATAGCTGTCATTTTAGGAGCCACTGATAGCCTAACTCTAACTCTATGGAGTTAGTAGAATGAAAACTCTTTTGTCATAAAGCAGCAGCAACCTTGACTTTTAGAACGGAAGCTTGGCAAGATCTGTTTTGATCTGCATTCACCTGTCTGCTACGGCCCCATTCCCAAAATGTCAGTCAGAGAAAGTAGAGCATGTATACGAAGTGGAATGACCTTGAGGGCAACATGTAGACCTATTCTTAAATATGGCCCTTTCAGTTCCTGTCCATTTCCATATCACAGACACTACGGGAACATCTGGGCTTTCCTATCTGTCAAATATCGGGGTCTCATTGGCACCACCCAGGAAGCAATGACTTCAATGAAACATTTTTGTTTGATTATTTGTTGGTTTGAATACAGAGAGATGGGTACAGAGGTTGAAAGAGTTGAGTCTGACTTTGAGCCATTCAGAAGCATCAGCTATGACATTCAGGTTAGAATGGACACATTTGGTTTTCATAGATGTCATTTTTAAAAAATCCATATAATTTGTTCTGTTGGGCTTCGGCATAACACTGAGAATTTTAAAATCAGTAATCTCCAAGACATATTTAAGGACTATAGTATATTCACAAGAAGGTGTGTCTGTGGGAAATGAGGGGTGGGTAAGTGAGCAATAGGAGCAAGTGGCATAATGCATACATGACATCATAGTAAAAATGATGCACTTTGCAAATTACATCATTCTCTTCCTTTGTGTGATGATGTCAGGATACATGTGACATGACTGTGGCTTGTAACGGATCCTTACGTTTATAAGTATTCTGAATATTTGTTTTCTCCCCAAATCTATAGATAAACCTTTGAAGACTGTTTCGTGGACCTTTGCAGAAATCTGTCAGGTAGCTAAATTCTGGTCCAAACATGAATCTAGAGCAGGACGAGTAGGAATTCACAGTGATCCAATTCTTTTAGCATCCCTCACTCAGGTAACATGAGACAAGGCCCATAGTCTCAGGATAATGCTAAGTGTTATTTTAAATGTTTAGGAGTATGAGCCACTGTTGATTCAATAACTTCTGTTTATCTCTAATTCATGCCTGTCATGGTGTGACTGTAGATCACCTTATCTCTAGTCCCTTATCTCTAGTCCCTGCATCTCTAACACGGAAACCACGCTGCAGCGCAGCTTGTCAATTTTATGATCTGTGGACATATTTAACCAAAGCTTCTATGAAGGTGGTCTTGAAGGAATTTAACAGGGGAGACAGACCCAGATCAACAACCAGGTATTTCAAATGGCAGGGAGTGTATAACAATTCCCTTACTGAGTGGTCTAATCTTGTACAGTGTAATCTAATAATAAGGCACTGTTCCCAAAGGTAGTTGTAAATAGATGTTAGAGTGTTCCAACCACTTGTATTCTGCACTTGGAAAATTATTAAATATAACAAAATTGCTAGGGCAGTTCATACATAACCATGTACCGAGAAGACCAAGGATGGAACAATTAAAACTGTCCTGAAAATTCATGCTTCATATTTTACTTATATTCTTGAGGTTAGAGCAAAAACCACTCACCCCATTTTAAAGTCACGGAATCATTATTCCATATTATTAAAGGTGGGCTCTGCAGCTGTAAAATAAGCCTGGCTTTCTGCCTTCCTTGGACTTCGTTTTCCATCATGATCAGGGTTATTAAATTTCTTATCTCAATCACTCTCTAGCAGCCCTTGCTGCCCATATTTAGTCTTTCCTCCGAAGGAGCCCATGGGAGGAGTTATCTCATGATGGCTTCCTGGGGATTTAAGTGAACTGTGGAAAGCCAAGGAAGCTGCAGCCACCAGACGGAAGACTATATCTTGAAAGACTCTTGCAAAAGTGCAGTTGTTACCTATGAAAAAGTCACTGGAATTTCCGTATTTGGAAAAAAATGCAGGAACAATTGACTTTCCATCAAACAGAATGAGGACTATTTGAAAATAAAACAGTAGGAGCTTTTCTGGCAAGTATTAATGGTTCTTGAGGTGTTGAAATCTTGTGAAGGCCACGCTTAAGGCCGATTAAAATTAAATGTTCATTTCAGTGCCTGTCATATCAGAAAGAGCAGGACATGGCTTACTTTCTCTGAATCAAGAGAATTCTGTGCAGTACTGAAATGCATATTTTTATTGCAGACATTTAAAAAAGATATTAAGTCCCTGGAATGCTTGTTTCTGGACCATAGCACAGGAAGTTTGGAATTTCATACTTCATCTTCATTGTGCAGCTGGCTTGTCTCATTTTCAGTTAGATCACTTGGGAAAAACCAGGAGTTTATGAAAGCCTCATTCTGCCAGTTTATCAATAAGTCAATCTTCAGTGTGGGGGAGGAATGGCTATAATTTGGAAAACTTAATTCAGACTTTAATATTAGCAAATGAAACTGCTTAACTTCCTCAGCTCAAGGTGCTTTTTAAAAAAAATCAGAATCTATTTAACATTAAACAGCTTGTGGATTACATTCACAAACTCCACATTCAAACTTGCTGGTATAAATTTCAGGAATGCACCATATGGCTGAGTAGGGTTGTTTTTTTTTGGTTGGGGGCAGTAGGGAGGTTAATCTATATGAACAGTTAAGTCCTGTTGATTTGGTATGGTTGATTAGAATGTCTTAGAGTGGGTTGTTTTGGCTGTATTTTATTTTTTGTAATTGGGATGAAACCGTATTTTTATTTTTACTTTTGTTTGTATTTTAAGTGTTGCTGTAATCTTGTAAACCACCCTCACTCAGACAAAGAAGGTGGTACCACATTTTTATATAAATGAATACATTGGCCATAAAGCCACCAAGGTGGACTTGCTGGAAGATGTTCTTGGGAATTAACACGGTGGTTATATCCAACTATTGATGGTGCTTAGAATGCTGGCCTGGACATTTTTTCTTAACAGTGGGGTGGAGGATGTCTAGGGCAGGTCTAAATGAAGGGGCTGGTGGCTCTCCAGTCCAGCTGATGTCCAAGGTTGTAATGTGGCTGCCGTGCTTCTAATTTTCCCTCTGCCCAATTATTATGAAAGACTGCAGCTTTCTGAAGCGTGAAAGGGCTAAATAATGGTTGCCCTCACTTACCACTGATCTCAGATTGCCAAACTGGATTCAGTCCAAGTTGATGTGAACACAGAGGTATGCTAGAATGCACATTGTCTTCAAGAATGGTGACACCTTTTCATTCATTCATTCATTCATTATTTATTTATTAATCACATTTAAATAGCTGCCCATCTCACAAGAAGCGAATTTGTTCTTTGTTTAAAGGCAGTTCCTATGTTCCTAACTCCTATACATACCAAAATATCCGAAGTATTTCTTTACTGGTGTAAATTCTACCTGGAGAGCAACACAGATTCATTTTCATTATATCACCAACAAAAATGGATGAAAATCATCTGAACATCCTTTATCATGAATTCTCAATTTAATTTGGCCTGGTCAAGTTGATGGGTCTTTCTTCTAAGGAAGAACGCTCGAAACATTTTTGTGAGGCTGTTGAATTCCTTTCTCTGGCCTTCAGATATTCTCAGGTTCTCCCCTTCGATTTGTAACCTTTGGGGGAACAATATCTTAATTCGCCATGCTTTCTGATCACTTAGGCTTTTTTCGGAGCTGAGGTAACATAGCATGCCACATGTTTTCCTAACAAATTGCATTCGGACACTTTCCGACACTTTCATTATTTTAACTGAGGTAATAATTAGTCACTGTCACAGGAGGGAGTTCGGTTGTGCAAATCAGAATAAATTTACCTTGCTGTAGCAGCAGTCACAAATGAAGCAATAAATTAGACATAGCAAAAATTTTATAGACTTAGGAGATTCCCAAATCAGGAATTGCTACCTGAAATATAAGGGGGAGAGGAACCAAGATAATTTCTCCCAGTGATCCTTCCATCATTCAAAGAGGCAACCCTGGAAACGTTATCTATGCAATATTCCCAAAGGCCAAAAAAACTGCACAACTAACGACAAAATGCAAGATAAAAAACATGAAGATGCTACAACAAGAGACCTTTATTTTCAGAAATGGCCTAGCTCATGTCATGATACTGTATGCTTTGCTTCACACATACTGTAATAAATGTACTTTTTATTGTTAGTATTTTATGACGCTTGGGTTGACAAAATGTGTACACGTGCCCTAAGAAAGAAACCACAGTTTGTTTTTGGAACAAATGTAGCTTGAAATCATGGTTTGTGAATAAATTGCACCCTGGCTCGCTTTTAACTATGTCTTTTCACTAGCCTGAATCCAAAATCTTGGCTTATTCCTGGAATCAGTAAGGAATCAAGCAAAGGAATCATGGCTTGTTTAATTGATTCCTTACTGATTCCAGGAATAAGCCACTATTTAATGTGATTGGCATTATTTTTGTTTTTTTAGGCTTGTTCATATTGTGGTTAAAACAAAGCTTGTTCATATTGTGGTTCTATATTGGAAGTAGATTGTTATCTTATCAGCACTGCCTGCTAAAATTGTTTGTTTGTTTTCCAGACTTCTTGTATTTGTCAGGAGAAATACTCCATATTATTTTTTCCAGTTCTCATCCAGTTTGATGAAAGACAGTTGGCTTTAGAAATTCTCTGAAAGGAGAGCATTTCAGGAAAACCCTAAGGGGTGAAATGTAATCTGCTGTGGCTGAAGCTTAAATCCTGTTCTTGAGAAATTATGGAAGAATTTCTTCTCTCCCCTGGAGGTATGTGGAGAAACCATCCACCCAATTTCTGCAAATTTGGTGAAGAATTTCAAAAGGCCAGGTTCCCCAGCTCTTCATCAATTTACTGGTTTTAATTGCTGGCTCTGTCTTTCTCTCTGCATGTGTCTCTCTCTGTGTTATATTTCTAAATTTCCCATGCTGATCTTGTTGCTTTGATGCGTTATTTATAAGTCATTCTAGGGGCTATTACAGTTGACAAATGCTATGGTGATACCATAAATAAACAACATATTAGACATTCTTGCAATCACTTTCAGAAGCAACTTTGAAAAACAGAACAAAACAAAGTATGGATTATTGATTAAATCCAGGCACGGTCAAATTTACAGTAGCCTCCTGAAATCAATAGGATGTAAGTAAGCCCAACTTAATTTTGGTTGATTTCAATGAATTTGGTGCTAACTAAATATTATCCAAACCAATACATTAAAAATAGGTTTTTATTTTATCCATCCTTGTCAGACATTTTTGTCACCTAGAACCCTCTATTTAAGAATGGTAAGTGTAAACCTCATTAAGCTGATTTTAAAAGCTGTCCAGTTTACACATAATGTTTCCCATGTACTATGAGTTGCATCTAAAGCTGGAGTAATTTCTGAATCACACATGCATTTTATATTATCAGACATCGGGAATAAACCCTTTTTTCTTTCTTCATCTCTGGAAATTTGAGACTATTCCTACACCAGTAGAAGTCTAATGTGATTGTCCACATGAGGAGTGAGCAGAACAATCCATTTCTCTACCTGCTTTAGCGGGATATGTTAATTTGATTCTTTTTCCCCAAGGGGTTGCAGATTAAACAATCTGTAGAAGAAGTTGCCTGACCAGAAGGGATTTGTGCAAACTCTTTGTGCATAACATCTTCAAGCCTTCTTTACATTTAAAAAGTCCGTTGTACTTGAGTTGTGTGTGTCACAAAGAGGCTCCTGCCTTTGCAGTGCTGGCTGAGGAGTGTCTATTGGCTTTTAAACTGCTTTGTGTACTCACAGGAGTTTTTAATGTCTTCACAGGTGCTTCCTGGAACACTTCTCTGGTGCTTCCTGGAACACCCGTGTGATGACATGATTCGGATTGTATTCACATAAGACACTAAGCCAACAAGCTCAGTTAACAAGTATGCACTTGATCCCATCTTCCCATCTCTACAAAATGCCACCTTTTTTTAAAAAAAAATCTTTGTGTTTGGAATGCCATCTTTTCTTATTAAAAAAAAAAAAATCGGAGCACTCAAATGCTCATGTGGTTTATCTTGACCTTTGAGTAGACTAAATGAAGGTATTGTCACCATATGGAAAGGCTGGAGATTGCTAATGGCCAATATGGTTTTATTTGTTTGTTTGCCTTGATTTTTAAATGGTTGTTTTTAAAGGTATTGAATGAAATGTCCCCTTTCCTCTCTGGGGAGGTGGGGGGGGGCATCCCTTCCTTTCATTCCAGTTGATATTCTGTCCTGAAACAGAAAGTCAGAAGCTTAGAGAGATGATGACACAATATTCTAGCAAGAAAACTCCTCCTGAAAAGAGACCTAGCCAAAGGAGAGACTAAGTCAGCAGCATTATATTCCAAAGGCAGCGTCCTGGGGGCACTGCTGCAGGAAAAAAAATTAAATGGCCGCCACGTTCCTTATTAAAATGAAATGCATCTCTTAGGAAGGTCTTCAGGGGTCACTGTTCTCCCTCACCCACCCTTATATCTGCACTGTTTGTACAGATTAAATACCCAGGATATCGCTCAGATGTAAAACTGCATCTAATGTGAAAGCACTACACTGGCTCATAAAATCTATTAAAGTCAGTCAGATGTTCCTGTCGAAGCAACATCTAGCTCATTGTCTTGGGGCTGTCGCAATGAAGCATGGAGGGCTGCTTTTGAAAACCTGATTAAAACAATCTGCTGAAAGTAAAGAAGCTCATCAGAACAGGAGGACGGCCTTCAGTAGACTGGAAAGGTTTTCCAGGGTCCTTGTTAATAAAAAAAGAAGAGAAAAGGAGGGATAATAAGGAGCTGGGATTGGGAAATTTGGGGAAAGGAGACTGGATTCTGTTTTTCTAGGTTCCTCATTTAGGGTTCACCCAACGGGAGGATTTCACATCTGCACAGTTAAGTGCTGAGCAGTCAGTAAGTGACCAGAAAGGGAACTTGGGGTCACTGGGGGAACTTTGATAAATATGTTGGGCCCATGGGCCACAGCTGAAAACAAAAGTGAATTCTGCACCCAAGATCTTTGGAGGAAAGACTTGAGGGTAAAACTGCCGATCTTATCGTGCCTTGATTGTACGACTGCACTAGGAACACTGCAGATGGTCCAGGTTTCTGCATCTGAGAAAGGGGAGTGCAAAGCTGGAAAGAAGGCAAGAAAAAGCCATCAAAACACAGTCCCCAGAAGGAAGTGATATATGGGGAGAGGGGAGCTTTAAAAAAAAAATAAACAGAAAAGGGTTGTACCATTTTGAAAAAAAAATATGGGAGGACTTCATTTGACCTTTGAAAAGTTTCCAGGGCCACATTGCAAGAAGAAGCAGAGGGTGGATCCAAGGGAAGACCGGATCTTATTTTATTATTTGCAATTACAATTAAATAGATTTAATGAGGTTACTTCCCATTCTGTCCTACTACAAATTGCAATTTGATAAGATTTTAGAGGCTGAGGATTTGGGGGAGGGGGCACAAGATATCTGTTTCTGGATTAGTAAGAAAAAAGAAAAGAGGACTGATGGAAAAATATGGGGGGCGGATTTGTAAAAAGATATGTGATGTAGAGAAAGAGGATTCTCCTATCCAGTATTAGGACATAGTGGAGCCATTGAGCAAGAGAATTAAGACTGAAAAAGGAAGGACTTATTCAAAGAGCGCATAGCTGATGTATGAAATCCATAACCAGAAGATGTCTTAGTAGGTATCATCTTAAGTGGATTTAAAGGGGGATGAGATTAATTCATGGGGAAAAGGTGATCATAGCTAATGGAACCTATTGATTATCTTCGAATTCAAAGAAAGCATGTATCTGAAATCTAGTTATTGGTGATAACACCATGCCAGAAAGGCTGTTGCCTTTTCCTCTCTTTAATTCTTCAGTTTGATAAAAGGGAATTTGCTTTTGAATTTTGTTTTAAGAAAATATTGGTGCACAGAGTGTGGTGTTTTTGCCTTTATTTACTCAGCATATGGCCATAAGGCAGGAATAAGCGTCTTCTCTTTTGTTAGATAGTCTCCGCTCTAGCATTCTGCAGCCAGCGTTCCCTGGCTTCTCCCGTTTGCCTTAACTCCCACTAGAAGACATCTCATAGGGCTTTTTCGGATTATGAAAGGTAGGCAGCCAAGGAGGGTTCAGTGCAATGAGAAGATGCAAAACCGAGAACACTATAAGCTCTTTGACATTCACAGGAACAGGCGTGTCCATGGGGGAAGGTCAAAAAGGTCAATATGGCAGTTGCAAACATACTATCCAAGCCTCACCACTTTGTATGTGCGTGCATGTGTGACATCATTGCATGCATAAAAGAGGTGGACCTCTGCCATCTTGATTTTTTGTTGTGTTGTGTTTTGTTGTGTTTTGTTTGACGCACTCCACACCTCCCATCCCACTCCTTGCATGGGATGGGAAGTGGGCAAAAGATAATATGTGCATGATGACGTAATCACTCAAATGCTGTGCCCTATGTATTTGCACCAAACATCCTGTTCCAAGGATCTCACTGTGATACATGCACAGCTATGTTATTGTACACCAGTCAACATTTTGAAATCTTTGTAGTTTGATGAGGATGCACAGTTTGGAGGTTCATACCATACTGTAAACACAAAAGAGAGCTGAGCAACATTAAACTTAACTAAGGTTTGCATATTATGTAAATGTAGCCACGTGGTCCACTGAAGGAGGTGGACAAAGCTACTGCAATACTGATTGTAACTGTGGTACTAAATAGGATGGGCCTATCACCCAGTTCAGGATACAGCATTTCTGAACATAATGTGCCTTCCACAATTAAATTTGCTACCTCTAATCTGTATAAGAAGTCAGGAATTGCTGACCTTCCTGACTGAGAATTCTAAGAGTTGTAGTCCCCAAAACATTTAGAGCACCCAACATCAAACTGGAGGAACCTGGCTTAAAGATGCTTACATTTTTGGGTTCTCAGTGCTCTCTGATATTGTTTTTCTTGTTGCAGATGTTACATTACCAGATGTTGCATTGATGATGCTACCTAGTCTGGTAATGAAACATCCACAAGACGAAAAGCAATCTCGGAAAACACCAAGAACCCAACAATTCAACCCTGAGCCACATATATTCTCCACTATTGCAGATGCTGACATGGTTGACAATGCCTCCATTGTAACTATTTTAAATGAAAGAAGGGCCTATTGTTCTTAGCCACGTCTGCCCTGGAAATGATTATATTTTCAAGCGCAAGTGTAGATCAGCAGCCCCATGAGTGGCGAGCAATAATTATTTCACAGTTGAAATTATGTTTAATTTTTGAGTGGGACGGGAGCAGCGTGTGTCTTTTGCAAAGACCACCATCGAATGAGATGCTGCTTGTCATTTTCACTGCAGTTCAACTAAGAGTCCCTGGGAAAAAAAAAAAAAGTTGTCTTGCTACCAAATTGCAATCATAAAGGCATGGCTTTAGTCTCTGTGAATTGCTTCAGATAGTGAACTTCTGGGTAATATATAACATAAAGAGTTTAATTGAATCAGCCTGCTGGGTTTTTGCCCAGAAAAAGTGGGAATTTAAATGCTGAGGCAGCTTTAGCTGCCAACATTACCAGTCAGCACTCCTTAGATTGGATTGTAAATAATCTTATTTTAGGCCACGCTAGGCGATTGGGATAGGCTTCTCCTTAAACTTGCTTGCAGAAGTAATTAAATAATTCTAGCATGTAGCAAGATACTTAAAATAAAAAGAAGCTTGAAAGTAGCCTAAATTCTTAGGCTGTCCTGAATAAATATTTAAGAAGGATTTCCCTGAAATAAAAGGAGGCAACAGTGACCTGGGAATCATAGCAATCCACCTTTTTATGAGCTTGAGCAATTCCCATGGTAATAGCCTCCGTATAAATCAATGAGAGCCATGCCAGCTTGTGAGATAAAGAAGCCAGTTCCATGGTGGGCCATATTACAACCAATCAAAAGGACAGGAAATAATGGGCAAACTTTGGAGTTCTCCAGGAGTCTTAATCAGGCAAGCTGTTTGTCACTTTGAAAGTCATCTACAAATTGCAATAGGGCTGATTATATTGATGCCCACTATTCGTATGACTCTAGGTAGGAACAGGGTCAAAAAAGTCAGACTGGTGGCCACAACTGTGAGATGGAAGCCCCGCCTCTTTTTTAGGTGCATCAATGAATGTAATAAAGGATGGGGTTTTGATCACATGGTAAAGAGCACCATTTTTGGGTCACCCTCCCATTCCCTGGAGATGCCTCTGAATGTAGGCTACTTTCAAGGTGTTTCTCCTATCTCAGCACCTTTATCCCACTCCAGTTCTCTGGAATGCATTCTGTGTTGAACTTTTTCTATATCTATCTATCTATCTATCTATCTATCTATCTATCTATCTATCTATCTTCTTCTTCATCATCATCATCATCATCATCATCATCTATCTCTAATTATTATCTATCTATTCCAACAAATTAAAGATCAAATGATTAGTAAAGTACTTAATCAAATAGCAATATAAGTTCCAGTCCAAGTATTCCAGCAGTAGACCCAAATCCTCCTTATGGTCACCAAACAGAAATTAACATTCTTCCTGGTTTCTTTAGAAATCATTTTCTTCATCTGGCCAATCCCAGTGGGTAAGTAACAGGGCATGATTAGAACAGAGCAACAAGATTGATACATGGGCAATGTAGCAAAACGTGAGAAACTCAGTTGATCCTTCTGAGCAAGAACAGAGAGAGTCTTGTAGGAAGATGTTTTTGCCATTCAGAAATCAGGATATCAGAATGTTAAATTTCATCAGCAAAGCGCTCTTCTGTGAGAAAAAGCTGTCGTCTGAGTATGTGTGTATCACCTTAAGCTGGTTCATTTGTCTGGGCATAAATGTTATGTGAATACAACAGCTGTGTTTTATTAACTTGGGTTTAAGGTTGGGCATATTGGAATCTAGCTGCTTAGCTATGGAAACCAAAGGTCACTACTCTACACCATTGGCTCGCCTTGTTGATTCATGGTTATACAGAATGCGTTTTTAATGCTTTAGATGACCTAGCTGACTTTACTTGTTCTTGAAAAACAAAGCAATGTTGGATAAAATTAGTATCACAGAATCAGAAGGCATCTCAGAGGTCATCTAGTCTAATATTGTTTTAATTGTATATATGGGGTGTATTTTATGTATATTTATAGTTTTATTCTCTCTGTAACCCGCCCAGAGTTCTCTATTGTAGGGGAGATGGGCGGGACAGAAATCTAATTAATAAATACATACATACATACATACATACATACATACATAAATACATACTTCTCAGTGCATGAAGCATTTTAGACAGATGACCAAGCCTCTGCTTGAAGAATGGTGAAGGGGAACATGCCACATAATGAGATAATCTATTCCTCTGGTTAACCATTCTTACAGTCAGGAAATTCCTCCTGATATCTAACAAGTAGTTGCTTTCTTATAGTTTCAACCTGTTTGTCCTGCCTTCTGGAGCAACAAAGAAGAATCCACTTTGTCCTCTGTATGACAACCCTTTAGATATTTAAGGGCTGTTGTCCTATCTCCCCTCAGTCTTCTCATTTATAAGCTAAATATATCCAATTCATTTCACTGTTCCTCATCAGAATTGGTTTCCAGAACCCTCACCATCTTGGTCAAACTCACTCAGTCCTCAGTGCCCAGAACTGAATACAGTATTTCAAGTGGGGCCTGACCATTATTTCCAATGACCTGTATTCTATACTCCTATTAATAAGTCCCAAAATAGCATTTGCCTTTTAAGAAGCTGGATCACACTGTTGATTTGTGTTTAATTTATGATATTTTAAAATACTCAGACCTTTTTCACATGTGCTATTACCAAGTCAATCTCCCCCATCCTTTACTTGAGCCTTTCATTTTTTCTCTCCCCCTCTTAATTTTTATCCTGTTCATTTCAGCCTACCATTCAAGCCTGTGTCAGAATCCTCGCAAGATTTTATAATAGATTATTATATGGCTAGTTTAAAAAAAAAAAAAAATGATTTTTTCTACATGCTGCGGTTCTGCCATTGGAAAAGGGGAGGGGGAGTAGGAAGGAGAGACCGTTTGATGCAGATGGTTTCTTATCACAAGCCCTGGAATGTTCAAGGCCATGCCAGCAAGGGACGAAGTAAGGGGGGGAAAAGAAAGAAAAGCAGTTTTTGGCGCGCTTTTATTCAGTCTCAGCAATGCTTTGGATCTGTACACTTATTCTTAATAAATGAACTTTCTTTTGAATCAATATTGGTTGCAAGGAAAGTTACTGGTTTTAAGATCAACAAGTGGCAGTTCGTTACATTACCATTCGCTGAAGTAGCTTATAATAATGCAGATGCTAAGAGAACACCAGAAAAAGACTGGAAAGTAGGAGATAAGGTTCTTTTATCTACTAAACATCTTAAATCATTACAACCTTCCAGAAAGCTCGCTCCAAGATTCATAGGGCCTTTTGTCATCGATAAAGTAATTAATCCAGTTTCACTACGATTACA
This sequence comes from Liasis olivaceus, assembly GCA_030867105.1. Taxonomy (NCBI): domain Eukaryota; kingdom Metazoa; phylum Chordata; class Lepidosauria; order Squamata; family Pythonidae; genus Liasis; species Liasis olivaceus. The sequence continues at coordinate 6,129,990 of CM061362.1, read as the reverse complement.
GATGCCTGCCACCTTTAAAAAAATCCATCCAGTATTCCACTGCGACCTGCTGAAACCATATAAGGAGTCTTCTCAGTGGCATCCCTCTCCAGTACCTCCTAAACCATTGATGGTTGAAGGAGAACAACATTTTGAAGTTAAAGAAATACTGGACAGCAGAAAGCACAGGGGGGGGGGTTCAATTTTTAATTCAGTGGAAACATTTTCCCAAGTCAATGGCTGAATGGGTTGACAAGAAACATGTAAAGGCCCCACGTTTAGTTAAAAAATTTTATGATGCTTATCCTACAAAGCCTTAACAATTAGATTGGTTATTGTATTATGTGTATATTTGCTTTTCCTTTTAGAGTGAAGAAGAGGAATCATCTGACTGACATCCTTTTCTGTGGAGGGGCAGTATGTCAGAATCCTCGCAAGATTTTATAATAGATTATTATATGGCTAGTTTAAAAAAAAAAAAAAATGATTTTTTCTACATGCTGCGGTTCTGCCATTGGAAAAGGGGAGGGGGAGTAGGAAGGAGAGACCGTTTGATGCAGATGGTTTCTTATCACAAGCCCTGGAATGTTCAAGGCCATGCCAGCAAGGGACGAAGTAAGGGGGGGAAAAGAAAGAAAAGCAGTTTTTGGCGCGCTTTTATTCAGTCTCAGCAATGCTTTGGATCTGTACACTTATTCTTAATAAATGAACTTTCTTTTGAATCAATATTGGTTGCAAGGAAAGTTACTGGTTTTAAGATCAACAAGTGGCAGTTCGTTACAGCCTGCCTAGATTGTTTGGAATCTTCACTTTTTCTTTTAAACTATAAGCCATTCCTCCTAGCTTTCAGTCATCTGCAAAACCAGGTCAAATCCAGTCATTAATAAAATTATTCAGGGACCAGGGCATTCTATTTGATATTACTCCCCAGTATGATGTAGAATCATTCATAAATATTCTCTGCATGCAGTCATTCAGCTAAGTATGAATTTATCTAACCATTGTATCATCTAGTCCATATTTTACCATTTTATGAATGAGAATATAATAAGAGGCTGAATATCTTGCTGAGGTCAAGGTATATTATGCCCATGACATTCCCCCTATCTATTAAGCTAATACCTCTGTCAGAATAACAGATGTTAGTCTGATATGACTTGTTGTGATATGATATGACTGATATGACCCATTACATTATTACATTCTTATCCAAGTACTTACAAACCTGCTATTGAATAACTTACTCAGATGTTAATCTGGGTCCTCCTTCTTAGCAGTAGTGCAATCACTTCTGCTAGTTCCTTCAAAACTCTAGGATGTAATTCATTGGACCCTGAAGTACTTGGATAAGAGACTACCACAAAATCTCAGGACCACAGGCTAAACTGGGAATTAAAAGAAATCTCAGAAAAAAGAAACAGCGAGCCTCTTTCACATTGACACTAAGAAAAATACATGGCTATGTCCCTGATATTTTCAGGACTCCCAGCACATCTGGAGTCCACAAAAGTGGGGGAATGTTGACTTAGTTGATATATAGCTGAGCAAATTCTCCTCTAACTCTCACAATCATTGCTGAAAATCTAACAAGGGTAGAAAGTCCTGGGCTCTTGCCCTGCGATTCTGTGTTTCCTCGTGAGTTCTGTCTTCACAGGTGCCTCCTGCAACTCTTGGTAAGGATAGGTTTTCTTATTCACTTGATCATTCCACAACAATCACCATCACACATAGTACTAGGAACAGGGTATATTTCATTACAAAACAGCAAATGGGGAAGGAGCAGAAGAAAGAGGGGAAAGAGGGAAGGAAGAAGGATCAGTCCCTAAGCCCAGTAGTCCAGCGTTCTGTGACTCCCAGTGGCCAAATGGAAGCACTTAGCAAGCTCCCAAGCTTGGACCTGAAGGTTCTTGCTCCCTTCTAACCTATCTTCCCAGCAACCAGAACTTAGATTTAACTGCTTAGAATTCTGCTGGTTGTAAAATGGGTGATCCATCATTAGTAGTCACAGATAGCCTGATCCACAGTAGTCATCTGTCCAGTCCCCTTTTAAAAACATCCCAATTGGCTGCTATTACAAGTTCTGGCAGCGCATTCCACAGTTTGACCATGTGCTGTGTGAAAGAGTAAGTCCAGCTTTAAATCTTCCTGCATTTAGTTTCAGTGGATGACCTCAAGTTCTAACACTGGAGATTAAAAAAAAAAACTCTTCTTCTTCTCTCTCTTTCTCTCTATTATTGATGCCATTCATGATTTATATACAATCATGCACTCCCTTACTCTCTTTCATTTCAAGCAAGAGGATGCCAATTGCTACAGTCTTTCCCACTGTACCTCCCTAGTCATTTTGGTTGCCCTGTCTTGCATCTAAGGTGTAGTGAAAAGAACAATGCACAATAATGGATCGACTAATGGTTTAGGAGATACTCATAGATTGCAACTGCTCACCAAAGTCTTTCCTGATAAGCAATCCAAGCTGTTGCAAAACAAACTATACTTTGGCTGCACCAAAGACTCACAATGCTATATTGCTGTGATCAAACAGTATTCACTTTGTGCCTAACATATCAATATTTGTGTCCTTTACATTTCAGCTGCTTGTCATAAGAAGCTTCCTCTGGAACTGAGTCCAGATGGACTACTGATATGTCCATGAATCCTTGATATGATGATGAGGAAAGTCCATAGCTTTCTCCAGAAAAGACCTCAGATTTCATTCCTGGAATCTTAGATTAAAAAGATTAGGTAGTTGTTTATGGAAAAGACCTCTGTTTGAAACCCTGGCTTAGCTACTGCCAATCAAAATTAGTGATGCTGACCTATCTGTATCACCATTTCTATTCAGTATAAGGCAGTTACTTAAGCTGGACTTTTTGGCTACAGAATGTCTACGGTTTCCCATTTCTTTCTGAAAGCTGCAAAGAATCTATCTGAAAATGGAAATGGTGAGTTGAATTCAGCTCTTAAGTCTGCCTAGAGAATATGGCGTTCCCCATCCCTTACAATCTTCATTCATTCACAAGGTTGCAGGTTTGCAAATCTTTAGAGCAGTTAGGTCTCTCCCCAGCTTACTCAAATATGATAGCTGGGAGGCTCAATAAATTCCAGAACTGCAAACATTGATCTACAATCAACTATGGACAGGTTTTACTTCTATTAAATTGCAAAGATGGAGTGGGGGTGGGCAGTGGGACTCATACACTACATTTATAATTAAATTAAATTATGGGTATATAGCACTTGCAAAAAAAAAAGGAAGGAAGGAAGGAAGAAAAATAACTTCATATGTAGATTTATGGAATTATTTTACTGAAAAAGACTTATGTTACATATTTCAGTCCCTAGTGGCTACTAATGTTTTATTAAATACAGTGTAAATCCAGCTGCGTCCACGCAATAAAAACCTGCAAGGGGCAAAAGAGAGAGAGAGAGAGAGACAGAAAGAGAGAATGTTTTTTATTTTAGTGGTATGTAAGCTAGTCAGTGCTGAAGTGTGCCTTCTGTACAAAACCTGTTCACCTCGGTGCTTTATTATGCATTTTGCACATTGTAGCCCATCTTAAAAGAACAAGCCAAAGGGATTTTTTTTTTTTTTTTTTTGCCACCTGCAAAAATTCCATAAATCTTGTTTCAGCACAGGAAAACAAATCTCAGGCTAAGCTATTAGGTAAATACATTGAACGTTGCTTAATAGAATACACAAGGACTTGACGCGATATATGAGAAGTAGTTTTTCATTACAGATGTCTCGTGATGTGCCTGTGGACAGATATTAAGCTAGAATAATTAGCTTTAGAGGTAAATCCCATTTGTTTTTCAGGCTGGCAGCCGAGACACTTTAAAAATAATATTTTCATTTGCCCAAATCTGCATGTTTTGCTCTCCTGTGCTTGGCATTTGGGTGTTTTACTTTACATAAAATTAGACCCCACTAAACCATTGGCTCTATCCCTTTTCTAACACAATTGCCCTACCCTGGAAGGGGACATCTAATTGGGACCATACATTGTATGCAACACACGTCAGTAAACAGCCTACATGAATGTGAATCAATATTGTGTTAGTATTGGGATTAAGTAAGCTATTTTCCTTCTCCACCCTCCATCCGTCACTGAATTTCTTTCCTTTCTTTTTTTGCCCTGGCAGATGAAGATGAGTAAATAAAATGATTATTTGACTGAAACTCTGTCTAGGGCATTGGGATTTTTTATTTCCTTCAGCGGCAGATGAAATCCCCCATATCTTGGTCATTCACCAACAATAAAGCCGTAGAATCCAGCCCGGGGTACGACTGGGGGTGAAATTGGGGGAGAAAAATATCCCCCCCTCCCCGCAGCCAGGTGCACTTCCAGATGTGAAAGGTTAGACTTCTTTAGTCTGTCTGTTGCTACAAATTAGAAGGCAATTTATGAGATTCTCAGCATTAATTGATCAAGGTAATGTGGGATTTTTTTGTGGGGGGGTAACTTGTTATTCTAATGAATATGCAGCGGCAGATCTAAGTCTGAAATGATATTAGCCTGCATTTATGGCCCTGACTGTCTGATCAAAATATCCATCGGCTATTACAAAACTTCTCAGAGAGATGGAAATATAAAGCTGGGGCTGAACCTAAAACTGAGGGTAAAAACAACAGGGCCCAATTTGCAATTCCTTTTCTCCCCAGAAAATATGTATTAAATCAGTACCCCTCATAATACGATCTTCGATGTGTCACATTCTTTTCTCATTCTACTTCCCAGGCGGTTGTTTGTATGCATCCAAGAAACTCAGGGAGGTTGTGTTGAATACATATTTTTATTTCCTGTATTTATGTAGTTCAAGCAGTTCATGCCGTGCCAATCAAGCAAATATAAGCAACGTACAAAAACTATATCACAATCATACTTAGGTCATTTATTCTTGCTTTATCAAGCAACAATACATGATATAAGTACTGCTGTGACATAGTTTTTGTACGTTGCTTAGACTTGCTTGAATGAAGTATACATACATGTACGAAACGATAGTAAGCTGCACCAACAGATGTCCTACATACTTACTCCGTTAACTCCTCCTCAGTCCCTGAATTCTTTTAGGTATTTATTTACTTACAAAACATATCACTGCCCTGTTTTCAGGAGTGGCCATGAGAGGGATCATAATCTTTAAAATGGTCGGTGGGTTGTCATGATCAAAGCCCCACCCCCTGGCACAAAAAGGGCGGGGCTTCAATTGTGATGCTCCACTCAGCACCTTGTTACCCCCCCTCCCCCCCATCTTCAATCCAAGACTCAGGGCAGATTTTACCATCTCTTGGCCGAGACAAGCCAACAACACTCTCAGCCGTGCCGAAGAACCCGTGATTAAGAGTTCGTATCTCATCCCGCTCCCAAATGCTCTTTATGACTCAGACTTCATGGGAGAAATTCCCATCAGCTGCTGCAAAGGACAATTCCCAAGACTCTTTAGGGGAATGCAGGGCAGCTATAAGTGCTATAAAAATAGTATAAATTGGTAGGATTTATAGAGAAATTGTTTCAGTTGAAGAGAAAGAGGTCTGCAGGAGATGACAGTTTCTCAGTGGAGTAAAGTCAGTAGCTAGTTTCACTTACAGGACTTGTTTGGACTCAAGTAATTATACATGGAACAAAGAAAGACACAAATGGGACATAATTAAATAGTCCAACCCAGCTTTAGTCCAGGACAGAAAGGTCTTTAATGCTTTACCTCCCCTTGTTTAACTTTTGCTATTTGTTGCATATGTAAACCATTGGTAACTTTGATACACAATTTGATTTAGTTCTGCCGAATTAGACAAATTCTGAGTGCCACATGGTCACTAATCAGCACACAATTTATCATACAGATTTGGGTTATCATCTCCAGCCTAAAATGTCCCACCATAAAATTCTGCAATCCTATTCTGCTCCATATGTAGAAATTTTATGGCATATACTTCTTGGTGTTCACATATTATTTTGCCTGACCAACAAATTTTTGCAAGCAATAATACAATGTCTGTTTAGGTCTTTTCCAGTAATATATCCATTTTATTTGTACTTCTCCAATAGATTGATAGAGTTAGACACCATTTTTGATTGGAGAATATCTTCATATCACTCAGAACAGTATGAATGGGAATGTGAACGTGATAGGTTCACACAATCATATAACCTGATTACTGAATTAAGCTATTTTATCAGACCACACAATATTTAGAACTATACATTAATAAAGTGGGCTCAGTTTGCACAACAACCCAAGCCTTGCCCTAACATCCCAGATTTAACCAAGACTAATACTAACTAAGCTAAATATATTGTATGCATCCAGCAAGTGTCTAACTGGTTTAGCTAAGCATATGGTGAACTGAATGAATTCTCAATTAATATCATGGAAAGTTGAGAGAAATTGTTGATCTATACATCCTACAAATGACGATTATCCTTAAAGCATTTTTCTCGCCAGGTTCTGTTCAAAGAATCTAGTTTGGAGAGTCCAATTAATGAGTAATGAGCAAAGAGCTGGAACAGAAGACCGGTCTGAGCTTGCTGTATGAAAATGGTTTCTGGACATTCTGTACCTCATCTGCATTCTGGAAATTCACCTTTTTTTTCCCCCAGCAGGAAGAGAAATTCTCTAACAGTTTCTCAAAAAAGTTCATCATTAACAGGGGCAAGAAGTTGTGTTCTTGTGTCCTCAAGGAGGAGCAGGAGATTCTTTGCTATTTTGAATCCTTTATAATACCTTGGAACTTACATCATTTTAGAGCATTGTGGGAGAGAATGAATGTCACCCAGTTACTTTTGGATATAATTCAAAGAGCTGGTTGTCACATTTGAAGCCCTACACATCTCAGCACCACCTTCTCTGAGCTTAATCTGACGGTCCAATAAAAGCTGGGAGATCTGAGGGTCCCACCGCTAAGGGGGTCCTATTTTCAGGGGCTAAACTTTCTCACTGATCACTCCTTCCTTTCGAACAGCTCATCCCTGGGCCCCTGGATATCTGCACCACCACTCCTTACTATATTTTCAGAGTCATGAAAATATGGCCTTCAGAAAAGCTTTTGGGGTCAGGTGAGATCATGTTACTTCAGTGGTGGTACATCGGACTGAATGGTTATAACAGTATTAATTGATTTTTATTTTTAATCTTCTCTATTAATACTTTAAGCTGCTCAGTTTCCAGAAATGGAATGACACGGGTTGCAGAAATAAATAAAATATTAAAATACTAGAGAATATTTAAAGAGAGTTTTGTAAAGTCGCTTCCTGTTCAAATCCACTGTAGAATGCCAGAAGAAAGGGGGTGGGGGAGAGGTCAAATTATTCAGAAATATATATGTATAGAGGGAGAGAAAAAAAAGAGAAGAGAGAGAGAGAAAGAGAATTTTACTTCACTTTAATCTGTAGCATGAAGTATCCCATGTTGATATAGGTGATTTTAGCTGCTGTAGGAATTCACTTTGAAGTTGTCAGGGAGAAAAAAAAAACATCATTCAAACTCTAAATGAATGAATTAAGGAGTTTTCTATATGCCCCTTCCCTAGAACCTTAAAAGGGTCATAGACACATAAAGGCCCTTCTTTTCTTAATTTTGTCTTTCCTCTCGGGGGAATTGAGTTAAATATTTCTCTTGACCTGAGCTTATAAATGGCTAACACCTGCAAAGTCAAGTGTACATATTCAGCCAGAGAACAACTTGCTTTTTTAGAAAATGTTTAGTTAAGAAACTAGAGGTTATTTAATTTCACTGTCATGGTTGCTGTAATTGATCACTTTCAGAATTTAGTTTGGAGATGTAGGTTCCTAGGGCTGTGTACCTGTGTTTTAATGTGGAGTTCATGTATGTATGAAATGAGTGTTGAGCTGACTTTTAAAAAATTCTTCTTTGATTTGATGAATGAGAATTCACTTGGTTTGCCAAAGGAGAAAAATGTCCAGATTCTCAGGAGTGCAGCATCTCTTGCACTTTCCTTATTTACAAGATGTTTGAGGGGGTGAGTGAATGTCCTGCCTTCCAACATACAATCCTTTCTACACTGGCCTACAACTTCCTTGCATTCAGCTTCAAGAAGAAGACCTTAAAAAGGAACTCCACTTTCAAATCAGGAAGTATGAGCAACCAGGGAGTTAGGTAAGTGACCAAGAAACAACTAACATCTTCCAGTAATTTACAATAATAAATCTTCAAAATACTGCCCAAAATTTGGAAATACATTATAAGCACCATGAGAATGATATAACAAAACAGAAAGCTCTCTTTGCAGGGCAATAAAACTTGGGGGAAATCAGGGAGTAGATCTCAGGCACTTCTTACAACCTGCCAGTTCCACCAGCTGCTTCTGCTCCTCAGTCTCATTTCTTTAATAACCTTGTCCAAATCAACATGGACAAACCTGGTTCTTTCCATTCTAAATTTAGATACATCCATGCCTATGATTCAGTTTGACTTCTTTCAGTGACCGTTCTGAAGCATGGTCTCAACACTGTGCTATTGGAATAGGTTTCCTATTAAGTAAGACTTCTGTGTTTCATTCAGAGTAGTCGTTCCTCTCTAACTCCCTCCCCCAGCAAACACAAAACAAAACAAATTTTATTGGCAGTGTGTCACTGCTAGAAAAACCTATTATTTTTCCATGAGAAACTCAAAGTCCCGTGAGAAAGCCTGTGTATTTCTGTGGGAAACCACCAGAAGTGGCCGGACATTAAATCCTATGAGACCGGACAACTCAAAGCCCATAAGAAGTATTTTACTCATGTTCTTTCTCTCCCTTTTTCTTATTCCTTGTTGAGACAGTGGGGGGGGGGGGGACAGGGACCCTGATGGATCAAATGTTGGGAGGGGGAAAACAAACTCAATTTTTGATACAATTAACATGGTGTGAAAACTGAATATAAATAACTCTGGCTTTATATTTATAACTGTCTGACTTCCTGAGGATTCTCTACTCCTCTTTATTCTTGCTTTATGTCTTGAAACCATCTTAAAAATCGACTGAACCTTAACTATACCTTCCTGCCTCCCTTGTACCTCATCTTCTACAAGGCAGTTTTACAGATGCCATCTTAAAAATCAATTCGAAGAACAGCCATAAACCTGAAAGCTTTCCAGTTGGAAGTGTATATGACACAATGCAATTTTGTTTAATTTTAATTGACAGAGATGTCAGCTGAAGAGAATATTTGAGAATATTAGCCTGAACAGTAAACTCGAGCTTTTGACATTTTTATGATATAATGATATAATTCTCTTGGGAAAAGTTGAGGGGGGGAGTCCTCCTCCACTGTCAGATCTTACACAAAAGCTGTATGTGTTTAATTTTTTTTTTCTTTGACAGAAGAATGACGAATGTATTACTAATTATACAATTACTTTATTACACAGAGTCTGCAATAAAACCATTGACGTATATTCAGCCAAAAATCTGGTTTCACAAAGATGGATCTTTTTTTTCTTTTTTAAGTTCAATGTCTCAATTACAGTGTGTGCCAAATTAATTTTAAGAGGTCTGGAAAAATGCTCTATTCCAGACCTCTCTTCTCTCACATTCTTTGATTCAACACTCATGCTGCATTTATTTGATACCGTTGGTGGAGTGCACTTGACTGCAAAGCAAAGACACTTTGCAGAGCCTCAGAGGTGCTGTTTTTCAATACACATTTCTGTTTCGAACAGAACAATGGCTTAGTTAAAAACTCTCATATCCATTTAAAATTAGGTGGCTTGGTCTTTTGAAAGATAGGCTCTAGGCCAAACAATATTTGAAATCTCATCTCACCTATAATGTAATAACAAGCAAGACCTGATTGCTTAATTTCACCTTTCATCTGCAACAAGCCATGAAGCCAACCTTAAAAAGATTATTTATTTGTTTCCGCTTTTCGTTCTTACCATACACTTCCTTGAAACCTAGGGGAGAGTGTTTAAAAAAAAAACAGGTTTATAAATGGGGCAGTTGTATCATCTCAAAGTCATAAAAGGTCAGTTGCTCAAAACCATCCTGCCATGACATCTTTACTGCAGAACGTATAGGAAGAATAGACACAACAGGGTTGATTTGGTTAAAAACCTGGGGGAGTGGGGAAGACGCATATGGTTTCTCTCATTGCCAAAATTGGCGCAAGACTTGGCCGTAACGAAGCAGGCAGGGGATTCCATAGACGGGGTACCTGTACAAGAATGCCCTTCTTCTAAATTGCCACATTGTGAATTCCTGGCATTCTATGATGCTTTTGGAAAGAGGAGAATGAGGCTGATTAATACATAAATGTTACATTCTCCCTTCATCACCTGCTGGAACGATCCCATTTTCAGACAGAACTTCTGAGCCACTGGGCGGGGACTTTTCTGCACTAGGTGGAACAATTGTAACATTGAACAGATTGTCTTTTGCTATGGCTTGTAGTTGGCAGTGCTGGCTCCATATGTTTTATTCCCTTTTTTGAGCCACTCCGCTCCATGAATCTTTCTTCTGCCTGCCTGCATCTGCTGCTCCCTTTCCTCGTCACTGTTATCGCGGCTTGCCAGACAGATAACCAAGATATGGTTTTTATTTCTTATCGTCACTGGATCAGAAGAAGAAGTAGGAGGGCAAGCAAGTTGCTGTGGCAAAAAAGGAGAGTTGGGGAAAAGGTCTCCTGTCAGTGGATCCATGCTGCCCCTTGCCCATTCCTGCTCTATACAAGAGGGTATCATTAGCAAAATGAAGATGAAACACGACTTGTTCTATCTTGCAAGTGAAGCACAAGGTTGTGGGATGGCTTAGGATTTTGCATGTGCTGTGGGTGAAGTATCACTTTTGATAGGGAGTGGGTTGCTTTAAGAACCACTCGTGGATGTGCAGAAATATCAGGGTGGCCTTCTAAGTCAAATCAATGGCTCTCTCTTTCATAGACTGGAAGAACATATGAATAAGATGGAGATTAAGGAAATGCTCCCAACCATAAACCAATAGAAAGTGCTCTGACATGGCCAAAAGGAAGAGTTTGGTAGGGTGCAAGAAAGGAAAAAGTACACCTATTAGAAGTCCATATCAGTCTAAGGAGAAGGAGAAGGAAGAGGAGGAGGGATAGGGGGAATGGGGGAGGAGGAGGAGGAGGAGGGGGAGGAGGGGGAGAAGGAGGAGGATGTAAGCATTAAAAGATTGCATAAACTGATCATACCCCAGCTTGCTTTCACTTCCTCCAGATTAGTGCTAGTTGTCTCAGATACACATTCTTCTCAGGGAACCTCAGCAATGGCTCCTCAGAAAAACTTGCTGTCTTCCCCACAACTTTTATTGAAGGGTCATTGCTCAACTTCTTAAGGGATGGAAAGCTAATTTTTTTTCCACTCTGGTAGTACTTCCCAACAGGTGTTTCTTGCACATATCCTTTATATCGGTTGGCAGATGCTTCAGATGCCTTCAAGCAGATTCTCCAGTCCTGCCACGCTCCAGATGGGTGAGGAATGCAACTCCCAGAATTCTGAATCATCCTGCAATTCCCCCCATGCCGAAGGCCAAAGCAGCTGGGAATCGGGAGGGCTGCAGTCCCAGCACATCTGGAAGGTGCCAGATTGGTGCAGCCTGTCTTAAAGGTACACCTGAATCTCGCTCTCTCTATTTTAACACAAGGTCCCCAACAGTAGTTATTTAAAACAAATATCGTACCTAGATTTCTATTTCAAAAAAAAAAAAAGGGGGAGAAAACCCTACCCCAGAAACAGGACTTGTGGAGTAAATAATAATAATAATAATAATAATAATAAAAAGTGTTCACACTGAGGTGGACTGGCTGACACGGTACCATTAAGCGGGCTGATTTTAGTACCACCGTACCAAATTTGTCATTTAGGAAATCTCTGGTTCCCTTTATTGAGTTCTATTGTAGCAAACAATTTCTGCCAGCATCCCTGGTGTGTCCTTTGGGTTTATTATCTTTCCCAGGGACAATGCCAGCCCGGTGACAGCCTCTGCAATCAGCTCCACCAGAAGCCTAATTTTTGCTCACTGCTCCTGGGGGCGGGGGCGGGGGTGGGAAAACCTCGTCTCTGCTCCCCCATGCTCTGCCCTCCCCCCCTTTTTCTCCCCCTCTCAATCTTGCCCTCTGTCTTTGGTCTTTTCTCCCAACGCTCTTATCAAATGAAGAATTGTGGATAAGGGTTAGGTGCGGATAAATATGAGTGTAGCACTCCCAGAAAGGTTGTGACCCCCCCATAAGGTGCTTCTTGTTATTCCTGACCTTCAGATTTTCATCATCGGCCCGCCTGACAACTTAATAATGCAGAGGTTCAGGATTCATCTCTCCCCTCTGAGAGAGCCAGTATGGGACGGCCTTTTCCCTGATTATTTTCCTGCTCTTCTGCTGCCCTTTATAAGCCAACCAGAACTCCATCAATCACACGCTCTTCTCCTATCCTCCACAGCCCCCAGTCCTCCAGAACTGCAGTGTCCCCTTTTGTCTGTGGCCAGAACGTGCTCAGAAGAACAGCAGGAGGAGGAAACACAACACACACGCGCACGCACACACACACACTGTTAGCTTTCCTTGGAGGATTTTTTTCCAGTTGAGTTGCACACATGTAAGAACACACACGCACCCACGAATACACATTTCATTCTAACCCTGCTCTCCCCCCTTCCAAAAGGAAAACTGGATCGAGTGATCTGTTACTTCTGAATTATTGGAAATTTCAAGCCACAACCAGGTATTTCCTCACATAGTCAGTAATTATCCCATCAAGCTCTCTTTTCAATTAAACACCTGCCTGATGTAACATTATTTTCACGCACTATGTGGAGCTCTTCCAACACTGCCATAAGTGTGACCTCGGCCTTCCTGGCCTCCATCTTTTATCTCTCTTCCTCTGCATTTTGGGGACAGAATATGGTATTTGAATGTGCCCAATTTGAATGAACACTATTAAATGTTCTGATGTCACCATAGGACCGAGGTCCTAATATCTGGTGAATATTTTAAAACAATGCCTAGAAATAATTGAAAATCTGTTGAAAACAGCATTTTATCTTTCTGCTTTTAAACATAAAACAAAAAATATATATGCTTATTCTTATTTTGTAATTAATGTCTCAAAATGAAACAAAAGCAAAACACAAATGAATTTTTACAGTAGAACGTCACCTTGAAATCACAGCAGTTAGAAAATTTTGGTGGTGCTAGCAGTTAACAAGTAATAGTAAAGGGACCAAATAGGGATCAAATCTCACAGCTCTTTTTAAGGATACATCTATCCTTAACTCTGATGTGGATCATGCAGAGGTGAATGCAAACAGTTTTTTAGAAATGTACCGCCAAATTTGTGAGCAAAGAAATTGGGTGGGCAATCCTCTGAATGCCTTTGGGGGATGAGAAATTCTTTAAAAAGGTTCAAGGTGGATGAGAACAGCACTATACTGTTATATGCATTATAGAAAACTATAATGATTTTTGAAAGCCCTTTGGGACAAGTCTGAAATGACCCCATGAAAAAGAATTAGACATTCAGGCTTAGGCAGAACTGAAGAAACCAATGTCTTTTGATTTTTCATTTGTTTGGTGTGTGGGTTGGCCATTTTAACCAAACCCAACTGGATTTTTAGAAACTTCAATAGATTCCAACCCAGGTTTTGGCAATCCTTAATTCCTTAATTCCAATCCGAGTGCTTAACCAGAGGTTTTCCAGTCTTTTCCTCTACGCTTTCTACTGGGCTTGCTCAGACTTCAACAGGTGTCTGAAACAATCTTGAAGTGCTCCTTTCAAAGCCACCTGAACTTTGGAATTATCAACCTTGAGAGCTGCATTATGCATCCTCTTCTCCTCCCTTTCCATTGATGGCTGGAGTACAACAGGGAAATTTGCAGGCTGGCTGTGAGGATGCTTTTGGATGCAATTTTCCTCTCAGTGGATCGTTAATTAGGTAGAGAAAAGCACAGGTTGCCTTTTTCTGAGCTTTGCCAAGAGAATACGGAGGAATAGTCTGGATAAAGACCAAAGGTCTTCTGATAGATCCAAAGCCGTGCAAATTGAGTTGGCAGGAGGGGAATCTCTTGAGGAGAGAAGAATACCAGAAAGTTGTCAGTCAATGCAGTAAACACCATATGCTTGTCTCACAGCATCAGGAAGTAACAAAATGGACAAAGTCTGAGAGGCTGGAGGAGAAAGAGAGAAAAGAGAAGAGAAGAGAAGAGAAGAGAAGAGAAGAGAAGAGAAGAGAAGAGAAGAGAAGAGAAGAGAAGAGAAGAGAAGAGAAGAGAAGAGAAGAGAAGAGGACACACATCCATAAACATGTTGCACTGTCTGTAAGATTCATGCAAAATCCAATTCAGCTTAACAGTCTGGAAAATCAATCCCAGTCAATAATTCAACTAAATTTGGCAAATCTCTCTAGCATGATTTGAATGTTCAAGCTGAATCAGGTCAGGTTTCCAAATCAATCTGGAAAAAGTTGTTTCTCAGCTAAGAAAGTGTCCAAATCATCAAAAATGTATTCAGAGGTTTAAGTCAACAGTTTGGTTCAACCTCCTGATTTGATTTGGAAATTTGATTCAGTTTAGAGATTCAGTTGAATTGCCTTTGAATTGCCCATATATCATATATACCCCAAGATCTACACTCATTACTGTTACTCCTTACACAAAAAGCAAGGTGAATTTTCTCAAAGTACAGGTGAAAATTGTCAGCCTGATACTATTTATCTCAGCTCATGTAAATCTTATCCAACAAACCATAGGCCTCAAAGAAATGGCTTTCAAAGAACAAACAGTGAAAAAAATGATAATTATATTGACTTTCTCCTTAGCACAATCTGAACATTCATTCAAACAGGAAAATATTGCATTGTAGATTAATCTGATGAGCAGAATTCCTATGAAAGGATTCCTCACCATATTTGTTTTGAAAAATATTACATTTAATAACAGGAGTGGAAACAGATCTAGTGTCCTCCAGATATTCAGCTAAGTTGAATGTTGCAGATTAACATTTGAAGAATGCTGACCCAAATAACTCTGCTGATTTAGTGTACTTGGTTTCATGTTTTTTATCTTTAATTATAATTAACTGATTTATCAATTGATAATCTTTTATATGATTACTGTTTAGCTGCCTGCTTAATAATTACAGTGAGGGGGCAACTGTTGGCAGTCTCCTGGAACTACCATCAGATCCACTCTTGTAGATATTACTTGTGGTCATGGTTTTGGAGAAAAAAAGATCATGTGAAAAGCAAGGTTATCATGAAAATACAACTCTAAACAAAGAAATCAGCCAAATATAGACTCACAGATTCGATAACGATGATGATTTTAAATAATGCTATACTTGATGGACAGGTTCTTGAACTGAACTTCAGGCTTCAACGTGAAGTCCCTAAAATGTTAATTAATGCATTATCCTAGGCATATTTTGGCACCTTTGAAGCTACAGTGGAAATAGTTGAAATAGAATACTTTCAAGTCTGGCCTTTGTTCCCTTTCTACTACAAATATTTATTATTTTGTTCACAAAACTCACATTTTAAGGCTCTATTCCCACCAGTATTTTCTGGTGCAATCCAATTTTCTCTTTGGTTTCACTCTTCTTCAGTGGGCAATGAACTGAATAAAGGAAACAGAGCTTTATGTAACAATACAGGACAGGTCTCAAACATCCTGCATTCAGGTGTTTCTATTCAACTCAATCCCTACTACTATAGCTGCTCTCTTTTTGAAAGAATATCTATGGCTCCTTGAGGCTGGATGCTAAGAAACATATTGCTAATGTTGCCTTCCACTATATAGAGGATTTAGCATAGAGGCGACCAAAACACTAACCTTGTGATACTGCAATGCACATCATTGTTAGACTGTGAGTTTTACACACTGCCTATTGTCAAATATTCACTTATCCAACATTTTGAAACTAAGTTTTTGCCTGTAAGTTAATGTGGAATTAGCCCTCAAGATAATGTAGTGCTTAAATCATTCTGAAACCCTATGTTCCTAGTACCTTAATACACGTAGTGACAGCTTTTCATATGAGTATATTAATTTGGTGCCTATGTACACTGAGAATTAAGGAAAAATGTTTTGTTTATATACTAATATCAACCTGTCTACAGAAAATGGTGGCACCTAGCCTACTTTGGATTATTCCAAGCCCAGAAGGTTGAGACATAATTGATACTTGGATGACAGACCACCAGGAAACAAAAAGGATTAAACTAATTTATTAACTAAATTGTGAAAAAAAGCATCCTGGAAGAAAGGAATGGCAAACCATTATTGTAACATTGCCAAGAAACTACATGGGTGTATCCATATACAGTTATGACCTGGAACTGAGCTCAGCTCAAAGGATAATTCATGTTGTGACCCTAATTAATTTGCATTTTCCTGACCTGACCAAAAAGCATTTACACATTTATATGCTTTTCCAAATTTTAGGAGGCTTTCCTCCACTTATGTTTCAAAAATCATACGCTAGGAGAAAGTGTCAAGTAGCTGTAGCATTCACAAATTATTATGGAAATGGGATGTAACAAACTTAGAATTGTAAGGAACAGACAGAAAGAGAGACTAATGGAAATGAATCTATTTGTCTAACTGCAAAATTTATAGTGAAATTTTAGTGAAATTGTCAGGGATAGTCTTGCATTTATTTCTTTTTGAGGAGACCAGAGGATAACCATAATCAACTTTTCTTTCATGGTACAATCATCTCTCCCAAGGTTTGCAGCTCCTTTGTCTTCCATGATTCACTAAGAGATGATGATGATGATGATGATGATGATGATGATGATGATGATGATGATGATATTGCAAGAGATGAAAGACCAACCTGAATGTAGTTTGGATGGATTACAAGAAGGCATTTGACTCCCTGCCACATGACTGGATAATCAAGTGCCTAGAAATAACAGGAGTCAGCAGAAATATCAGAAGCTTTGTGCAAAGTTCAATGGCACAATGGAAGGCACAGTTGCTGGTCAATGGTGATAGACTGGGAGAGGTTAATATCAAGAGAGGACTCTTTCAAGGAGACTCACTATCACCACTACTGTTTGTCATGGCATTGATTCCTCTATCAACAATACTAACAAGTCAGGCCATGGCTATCAAACATCAGAACATCTGCCAGGCTGTCCCACCTCCTTTACATGGATAATCTGAAGCTGTATGGAAAAAGACCATCTGAAATAGAACCACTGCTCAACACTGTCTGAATGTATAGCCAAGATATTGCAATGGAGTTTGGACTGGACAAATGTACCACCCTTACATCAGCAGGGGAAAAATAGTGAAAACTGAAGGAATCAAGTTGCCCTATGGAAATAACATCAAGAATCTGGATGAAGAAGGTCACTACAAATACCTGGGCATCCTTCAACCTGACAACATCAAGCACATTGAAATCAAGAAGAAGGTTAGTAGTCAATACATCATGACAGTGAAGAAGATCTTAAAGTCCAACTCAGTGGAGGAAATACCATCAAGGCTATTAACACCTGGGCAATTCCAGTCATTAGACACACAGTTGGAATAGTGGACTGGACTGAAGCAGAACTAGAAGCCCTGGATAGGAAGACCAGAAAAATAATGACAATGAATCATGCCCTTCATCCATGCAGTGATGTTGTCAGACTCTGCTTAACTAAGGAGCATAGATTGGCATGGAATGTTGCAAATACACCAGACAGTTGAAGAAGAAAGTGGCACTGGGAGAATATAAATGAAGAAGATGCATTGCAACTAGTACACCATGAAGGCTTACTGAATACTGAAGTGACTAAACTGGTCTACAAGAAAGACCAAATGAAGAATGGAAAAGAGGCATGGCAAGGCAAAGTATTTCATGGCCAGTACACACACACACACACACACACAACTAGCAGGCAAAGCAGATAACAACAAGACCTGGCAATGGCTAAGAGTAGGAAAGTTGAAGAAAGAAACAGAGGGGCTAATTATGGTTGTACAAGACCAAGCCTTAAAAAATAAATGCATACAAAGCCAGAATCAGGAAGACAGCAACAGACAGCAAATGCCACCTCTGCAAAGAATGTAAAGAAACAGTAGACCACCTAATTAGCTGCTTCAAGAAGATTGCACAGCCTGACTACAAACAACAGCATGACAAAGTAGCAACAATGGTGCATTGGAAGATCTGCAAGAAATACCATTTGCCTGCAAGCAAGAATTGGTGGGACCACAAAACAGACAAAGTAACAGAAAATGATGAAGCTAAAGTGCCATTTCTGGGACTTTAGAATTCAAACAGACAAACATGTGCCACGCAGCACCCCAGATTTAATAACTGTTGATAAGAAAGACAAAAAGTCTGGATAGTGGACATTGCAATACCTGGAGACAGCAGAATAGAAGAGAAAGAACGGGAGAAAATCACAAAACATAAAGACCTGCAAACAGAAGTAGAACGACTGGCAAAGGAAAGCAAAGATAGTACCAATACTATAGGGTAATAGGGCCTTGGGTGCAATTCCAAATAATCTGGAGCACTACTTGAACACCATCGGCATTGACAAAATCACCATCAGTCAATTGCAAAAGGCAGCTTTGCTTGGAACAGTTTACATCTTGCAACGATACCTTTAACACCACCAAACAACATTTGCCTATCGCAGGTCCTTGGGAAGGACTCAATAGGTGGATAAAAATGCCAAATCCAGTCTAAATATCAGGCTGACTATGCAACCAACAATAATATATTAAACTAGTATGCCACTCTGGGCAGCTCACCACAAGCAAACAAACAAATTACAATTAAATCAGTAAAAGTTACAGATAAAAAACAGCAAGCATGATAAAGCAAGGGGTCTCACTCTCCCTTGTCAAAGGTGTAGGCGAAGAGCCAGATCTTCACAGGTTTTCTAAACAACAGCAGTGTGGGGGCCATCTAGATCTCAGGGGGAACTTTGTACCAGAGGGCAGGCATTGCTACAGAGAAGGCAACTCTTGTCCTGCTTGCCATGGCACAAAGAGACTTCATTAACCACTTTTGAGGGACACATACTCAGAATGTCTCCTCCATCTCACTGCTGAGGAAGCCTAGGGCCACCTTATTCCAGTTATTCCAGTTTGGAAGAGGTCTTTTCCTTCTTCTCCCAGCACAAAACTTCCCATGGGGATAAGACAACTAGGGAGAGCCATCTTCTCAGCTCCAATTAGCCTGGAAAGTGAGCTTTGGAAATGCCCCCACCCTGTGTCTCCATGGCTGTTTTGCTTTTCAGTTGCAGGAGAGACCAAGCACCTGGTAGATCTGTCGACAAAGAACCCTGCCATTTCCCTGTAAAGTAGGGAAAGCATATAACACACACACAGGATGGAGGTAGAAAAGAGAAGAGGTTCTCAACCTTGACCAAAAATGATTTCCAATAAAATTGGCTTCTGGAAGGTGAAAGGAAAGAAAGACCAAAAGGGTTAGGGTTTAGGTTAGGGTTAGGGTTAGGGTTAGGGTTAGAGTTAGAGTTAGAGAATTGATGACTCCCTAGTTTGGGCTTCTCCATTTGGTATTTCAATGTTTTTCTTCTGATCACTCAGGAAGATTTATTTATTTATTTATTTATTTTAATGTTAGGATCAATAATCTGATGAAACTATTTTGTGAATGCTGCCATCTAGAGGTTGGTAGGGAATAAGATTCCTGCCTCAATAATCTGGATGACCTCTAGATGGCAGCACCTATGAAATTGTCAGAAGAAACGCAAAGTAAATAATACAGATTAAGTCTTGGATCCCCAACCCTGCCCTGCTATACATTCAGGAGAACAATTGATGGTTGCCTATTGCACCAGTAGGTGATGCTGGGTTTAGGGTTAGGGTTAGGGTTAGCTGCTCTAAAACTACCATCCATTAAATTGTTTGAGGGATGCAGCACTGACCAGCCTCACTGCTGAGACGTGGTAAACGTGGGCTGAGGGGACAACAGTTTAGGCCAATATACTTTCCTTCCAACTGAAGGACCATGAGAAAGACCCCTTTCCATACTGAGATGTGTGAGCAGCTAGGGAGGCTTCAGAAGGGCAGAAAGTGAGAACATCAGCAATAAAATTCACCTTCGATCTTCAAGTAAGTTCATAAACACAACCAAGACAAATCTGATAGAAGTTATCAGGCATCCTGAGAATAAGATATTAAAACAGAAACCCTTTTCACAGAGAAAGAGAACATTTCAAAAACTGGAAGGCAGGTTTCAGGATAGGATGAAGTGTGTTAATCAACCCAAAGTCTTGTGGTATCTGAAAGACTAGGAAAGTCTTGCATAATAGTCCATGGATTAGTGGGTTCTTATGATATGGTTAGACCAGTAATCCCTGTCATGGATAGATGAGAAATCTATCAGAGATGGCTAATAGGTGCCAGAAGTTCTAGCTAACATTCAATAGCAAAGGAATTTGGGGAATTGGAGTTGACCAATATTTGCAGGACAAGCCTAGGGTAGAGAAAAAGGACCTCAAGCTCAGCTTGCCCTTTTTGTCAACCCCAGGCTTCCCTCATTTTGATACCCACCAGATATATTGAACTTCAACACTCTCACCATGCTATCTGGAGAAGGATGAGAACTGATGTAACAGATTCAGAGGATACCACCTGAGAAAGGCCACCTAACATCTTTCCCAGCCCTGCCATCATAACAAGTCAATGTAAAGTACCAGATGGCACCCCATCTCATCTCCAAATATTGAAGTTGACTAAACTAAAAATTGGATCTTGGATATTCATTTCAGAACTGAATATGTTACTGCATCTCAGGTTATCAAATGTTACATGGAAGTGGGACATGCAGTATACACAACCCTGACATCCCCTTCTTTATATAGATAGGTAAATTCATAGATAGATAGATAGATAGATAGATAGATAGATAGATAGATAGATAGATGATAGATAGATAGATAGATAGATAGATGTTAGACAGATAGATAGATAGATAGATAGTTAGATAGATGATAGATAGATAGATAGATGTTAGATAGATAGATGTTAGATAGATGTTATAGATAGATAGAAGATAGATAGATAGATAGATAGATAGATAGATAGATAGATAAATAGATAGATGAGAGAGAGAGAGAGAGATGAAAGTTGTTATATA
Organism: Liasis olivaceus; assembly: GCA_030867105.1. Taxonomy (NCBI): domain Eukaryota; kingdom Metazoa; phylum Chordata; class Lepidosauria; order Squamata; family Pythonidae; genus Liasis; species Liasis olivaceus. Next base: position 6,108,954 of record CM061362.1, on the reverse strand, counting down.
TGTGTTTGTATATTGTGTGTGAATTTTGTGTTTATGTATGACCATGAGTTTCTGAGGGTAGAGAGGTTAGTTGTGTCAGCAATCAACAATCACCTAGTTTTTAAGGCTGAGAAGCATGAGGTTAAACATTTGTTATAACATAGGAAAGATGGGAGAAGGAATTGCTGGATTTCAACTTCAGTGGATATATTGGTCTAATTGCACCTTTTTCTTGAGAGAGGGAGAGTGGGTTCTTCCTAAGATGCAATAACAATTCTTGGTGAAGTATGTCAAGTTGTATGTTGGAGAACCTCAAGCAAAATATGAAGCCAGGGCCAAATCAAGCTGTGTTTAGGAAATTCCGCTGAGGTTTTGCCAGTGAGCCTGTTAGTACCTATTAGCAAAGTTCTTAAAAAGCATTTTTAAATTTGTGAATTTTCAAACATGTGAATTTTTAAGAGCAATACACTTTAGAACCTTATTTCTGGGTTAGCAAACTCATCCACTCTGATTTCTCCCCTATTTTTTCTTTCTTTAAAAAAATAATTCTTACCATTCATAAAGAACATTGTATTAAATTCTCAGCAATCGCTCCTTTTCCACATTGATTCAAATCCTCATCCAATCAACAGTTCTGATCATGCCAGAGCATATTTGCATGCTGTAACTACTTCATAATGCTTTCCTGGAAGTAATGCCTCAACACACACTCTAAAAATTGTGCATGGACCACCAGTGTGCTGCAGCTGCCAAAAGAGCAGTGACAGTCTTGGGTTGCATCAACAGAGGTATAATGTCAGGATCACAGAAAGCAACATTTCCACTTTACTCTGCACTGGTCAGGTCTTATCTGGAATGTCTCATCCAGTTTTGATCACCAAAACACAAAAGGGTGCTGAGAAACTAGACAGAGTACAGAGAAGAACAAGAAATATGGTGACGGGATTGGAAGCTACATCCTTATGAAGAACAATTAAAAGAGCTGGGCATGCTTCACCTAAAGAAAAGAAGGCCTAGGGGACACATGATACCTGAAGCCCTGTAACAGGGAAGAAGATGTGGATTTATTCTCCTTAGTGTCCGAGTGTAAGACAAGAACCAAAGAACAGAAGCTTTACTGAAGGAGATCCAAACTTGAAATAAGGAAGAACTTCTTAACTATGAGAGTTATTAAGCAGTGAAACTCTGTTTTCCTGGAATCATGGATGCTCCATCACTGGAGGTTTCCAAGGAAATGTGGAGCAGCCATTTGTTGGGAAGTTCTGAGAATTCCTGCTCTGGTTAGGGGGTTGGATTGTCTCTTCCAATTCTAAAAGTTTGCAATTCTATTATAAACTTTGGTGAAGGAAAACCAAAGTCATTCCAGGTGGGACCACAAATGGAGAGGAGAAGCTTCCTGTAACAATCTCTGTGCACATATGAGATCATAACGTCTATTCCATTTGAAGTCCATAGATAAATATTTTAGATTTCTTTTCTGACGAAGTTTTAAAGCCTCCTTTTTTTTTTTTTAAAGTAACGCGTTTAAGTTTTAGCTTGTTTTTTTCTTCCCAATCCTTTCTCCCCATCCACCCCCACTACAATAATTCCTGGAGCAAGGAGATGAGAAACACATTTGGTCCTTCCATAAAGCAGAGCCTTAACGAATCCAAGTGCATAAGTCATGCTGGGTCACTTTGAAGGCCTGCCTGTTGCCCACTTCACATCTGGAAATGATGAAGAACACATATGTGCAGGCACATACATATGCACTTAGTTTGTCTGGACAAGAATGTGGATTTTGCAATTTATATACCCAATTTCGTAAGCTACAAGAAGACCTTGTGGAGGACCTGTGCCTTCAACCAGGCCTTCTTTGTAATACTGTTTTTTTGTTCTGTTTTTGTTGACTATGGACATTTGCATTCTTTTCAAGGTTTTGCATTGTATGTTTTGTAAACTATTTTAGGATGCTTCTTTATACAAGAAGTATGAAAAATCTTCAAGGAAGAGAAGGATGAAGAGGAAGAGAAGAGGAGTAGGAAGAGAAGAGGAAGGAAATTAAGTAAGGCTGATTCAGTGAAAAGGAATTAAGCCTAGGCAGCTTAAACCCTAGCATGAAATAGGTAATGAGCCAAAAAGTATCTTCTCTCCTTGGAATTAAGGGCAGGGGTAGTCATCTTCAGGCACATGGGAAGGTCTCTATTTCTGCAGTTTCTGAGGCCTTTGGATTGAACTCTTTTTCTTTCTCTTTCTTCCTATTTTTACCTGGTGACCTCCCTTCTCTAAGAATGCAAGCAATGGCAAGAGTGAAAGTGATGAGAAAATAGTCCTCTATTTACTGACTGCTCACCCTCTGTATGATTTTGGAGATTAGAACTTGGGGCTGAGCTGGGAAGGCAAGCACATAACTCCAGCCAAGCCTGGCCTGCTCTTATCTTTTCCATTTTGCAGAGAAACAGGTTCAACCTGTGCTTCATTCCAAAGGAGAAGAACACTGTGAAGGAGCAGAGTGCTTTGGAGGACAGCCTATCTGAAAAATACAGCTGGGGTCCCATTGACTCTAGCTTATAAATAGGAGGGTGCAGATTGAATTAGATCCAGTTTGAATCATCAATTAGAACTGGGCTGTCAAATCAATCTGATTCACTTTATCAGTTCAGATTTCCTAGTTATATCCTTGAACTGGGTCAGTCTTAATGGAGAAGTTGATTCAATCAGGAGGTGGGGGAACCTTTTTGTATATATGCAGAAGGCAATTGAATTGTTGGAAATATCTGATTTCCAACAATGTGATTGGAATCAATGAGCCAATATAGGAAATCAGTTTGATTTCTGATCAAATCATCTCTGAATCGAATCTCTGAATGAAATCTTCATACACCTCTACTTAAAAATCTCAGTTGTGGTTTATCCATGCCAGAAACATCTTCTGTGACAAGTTCCTTCGATGTATCTTGCTAAGTGTGGTGTGTGTGTTTCCGTGCATGTGTGTGTGTGTGTAGGCTACAGCTTTTATCAGCTGCAGCCTTCTCTGTTTCCAATGCTTATTTTTATTGGTATATTTTTTATTTGTGTTGAACGTGATACTTTTCCCTAAAATAGATAAAGGACGATTTATTTGTTTGTTTGTTTGTTTATATTTCAAATTTCAATACCGCCCACCTCACAAAAAGTGACTCTGGCCTTTATTAAGACCAAAGGAAATTACACAGCGAGGTGTGCAAGCTTCAGTTCTTTATAACCTTTTGTTGCACAAAATGTTGCCAAAAAAAGGAGGGGGGGGGGAAGCCTTCAAATTCAATCAGTTTGATAATGACAGTCAGTGTTAGGTGCTTCTGGTTATCTGCATCTGCATCTGTATTACCAGCAATGTATTTTGGATACCAACAACCAAGAAAAAACACACCTATGGTAATAGTACATTCAGAAATATCTGCTTTTTAAAAGATACAACTTTGCCAACTGTATCCAAACTGAGTTGAGACGTATTTTGAAGGAGGTAGTTTCAGACCCATGGATTTTGTGCCCATCTGTGCCAGGACAGATTCCATTTCCTGTACAACTCTTGGCGTTGAAGGCATGACCGCGAGCTGAAGATGCGGGGAGGGGGAAGAATGCAGGAAGATAGCAAACTCAGCCCTTAAAGCAATTCAGTACTCTTTCTACAAGCCTGCAAGATGGAGCAGTGGGTTTTCTGGCAACTAATTTATATGGATATCAAAGGTTCAGTTGGAGCATTTTTTAAAGCAGGAAAAGAAAGACAAAGGTAGGGGAAAATATGTTGCTCTCCAAATCCCAGCAGTGTGCCACATTCGTTTTACTACAGAATTTATTCTTTAGTACTTTCATGGATTGACATGAGGGAGGAATTCGCATGTCAGGAGAGATAACATCTCTTGACTGCCAAAGGACTCTATTCAGACATGCATGTTAGTAGGTTGATAACTTATTCTGTATTGCCAAGAACTCAAAGATAGACATTTCTCCTTTTATCTCCATCTCTCTGCTCCCTGCATACTAAAGATATGGCAAAACAGCTAGATACATCTTAACTAGCCCTTTCAGAGAAGGGAGAGGATTTTCCCCCCACTCCTCCCTCAATCCATGCCACGAGGTGCAAATGTAAAGGAATTAGATGTCACCCAGTCTGGTAGTAAATGTATTATCTACTTGCTTACATAAATTGAGTGTTGTGTATTATACAAGTGCACGTAGAAACCTAAGAATGAGTCAAAGTGTATTCTGAATATTTTTAACATAATTAACAATAAGATGTTTTGCTTTTATGGCAGGTTTAAAATGGGTTGTTTTTCCTTTGTTTGCTGAATTTGTATCCCACCTGTCATTCCGAAGCTTCAGGCAATATAAAGCATTTACTCTTCCATGATTTTGCACAATAGCTTTGTTAAAAAAGGTTGGGCTGAGAGAGAGAGTCACTGCCCCACAGTTATCCAATAGGTTTTGATGGCTCAGGATGGACTTGATCCTGGGTCTCCCCAGTCCTAGTCCAACACTAAGCCACTACACCTCTCTGGCTTTTATGGTTTTCATACATTTTGACATTAAGCCTCACTTTCATATTCCTTCATCTGCCCACTCTGCTGTAAACCTGGTTGCCAATACAAAAACACTGGGGTATTCTCTCTGATTGAATTGGCACACCCAGTTGGCTGGTTATTTAGAAGAAGCTGTCCCTGGCTGGATCATTCACAAAATTGCTACAAAGTGTATGTAAGCAATTAAAATAATTTTTAAAAAATTACCATGAGATAAGTATGTCCTCCCACCTTTCTAGTCCCCATGATGCTCTTTGCCACCCAGGTTACCGTTCCTCCTCCCCCTCCCCCTCCCCCTCCCCCTCCCCCTACTTATATGGGATTGAAATAAAGATGTTGCCAGAGGACACCACTTTTTTTTCAGTAAGACAAGTAAGGTTTTCAAGATGTTCTTAATATTAGAATAACCCCTACACAATTTTTAAAAGTTGTGTGGAGCCAAGGGCCAGGTGTGGCACTAAGGGAGAGATCTGTGATGTGTTCCTGGTGGCAACCTGAGCACCCCAGGTCCACAGTTTCTCCATCTAACTATGAAGTTGAGGCATATTGTTTGATTTCCACCCTGGATGTAATCAACTAAGTTCCTTGTTTTATGAACGCCTTGATCAAAAGAGAATAAAAGCAAAGGTTTACAAAAGAAACTTGCACCTCTGATACCTCTGACATAAACTGTAATAATTGAGAGGAGAATCATTAATTTTTCAGCAATGTAGTCCAGAACAGCATGGGTTTTTTTGTTTAAAAAAATTAGCACCTGAAGTGAAAAAATATGGGAAGGAAGGAAAGAAAGAAGGGACGGTGGGTAGAGAGAGAAAGAGAAAGGAAGAGAAAGAAAGAGAGAGAAAGAGGAGGAAGGAGGGAAGAGAATGGAGAGAGATGAAGGAAGAAAGGGTAGGTAAAGGAACTCAAAACAAAACAAAAACTTTATTTTATGGATCAAAGTATCTTCCCATAGACTGAGTCTTTTCGCTTCCAAGATTGCAGACTCCTTACTGCTACTGTTGTTGTTGTCATCGCTGTAATTTAAAAAAGAGTGCTAGCAATAACAAGTCTGGAATATAAAGAACGATAAGGTGGATTTTTCTAGGCATGGTAATAAGCCAAAAGGCAAAGGGATGAAGGGGGAGGGAGGGAACAGCCTTCTTACAACACAGATGTTTACCCTGTAACCTTCCCCTTTTAGCCTGAGTGCCAATGAGAGCCAACAGAGAAGGGGGGGGAGGGAGAGAAACCCCCAGAAGCATTATAAATGAAGTGACCTAATTGTCATGGCAAAAATACAAGGTCGCCCTTCGAATCCAGCAAGTGTATGTGCGTATACATGGATGAGAGAACGCTGAACATTTTTCAGCTGCTAAAAAAATGCAGATGTAATAGTCCCTGTAAGGCAGAACCCTAACAGATGCAGAACCAGATTTATCTAATTTTGTGTGCATGCCCAAATTTGAAACTAGACAGAGAAGAATTGCCCGCCAAAATCAGGCAATTGGTTTGTCAGATTTAGTGCCTGCCTTCAGCAAAGGTGAAAGGCGTGACCTGCCACTGTACCCACAAAGCCTTTATAAAAGGAGGACAATGATAATCATCTTAGGATGTTCAGGCAGTTTGCTGAATGAGAAAATGCTTTGATACCCCCTTTTTATAATCCTTATGCATATAATAGGGAGGGGAATCACAAAAAATATTTTAAGGGTCCAATATTTGTTCTAAGTATGATACGAAGAAGACGCAAAGTGTATTTCTGCCTCTCCAAGATAGTTAATTCACTCTTATGTTGTTTGCCACTATTTTATTCCCCCCTCAACATTCTAATGTTTTCTTTGCTTCCAATCCTTTTTTTCATCAAACACAGTGTCATTCTATTATTTCACAGAAAGACAGAAACTTGGAATATATGGATTGCACCCAACCTGCCTTGCCAAGCTGTTTCGCTTTGCAGCTGTGAGATATTCTACCTCTGTGAAGCCTTAGGGATGGAATATCTGACTCAGTTGGACACCTGGGTCTGATCAGACTAGCTTCTGAGCATGCACAGATGCTCGTGCACAGTGCCAAAGCCAGTCTTTTGCAAGGCGGTTTCATGAAAGTGCTTTGAAAGGGTGCTTTAATGAACCAATGATTGAAGCAAGTGCCCTTTGAAGATGTTCACAGCCCTAGTAGAAATTTGCCCAATTCCAACTGTCTTTTTGAATCAACATCTCATTGTCTCAAAGAGAGATCAGAATTTTAGAGGCCAATGAAGAAAAGGAACCAACAGTGATGGAGTTCACTTTTTTGTTTCCCTGTGACTTCACTCAGTTTTCAGTCTCAAGACAAATATGAGAAGAAAGGTTCTGAATTCTGCTCTTTTCAGAAATTGATATGATGGCTTGCTATTCAAACCATGTGCAGAAGAAAAAAACTGCTTACATTAAATCAGTGTATGTTAAGGAAAAACACAAACCAAGGCCCATTATATTAGGGAAAATCAGTTTTAAAAAGTGCATACTAAGAAAAGTGAATACAAAAGTGTATCTTTTAGAAAAAACTGTAACAGTTTTTGTGCGGATTTTTTTCCCCTTCTGCTCACCAAATCTGCAAATGGACACAGAAATATGACCAAAAGAAAGCCACATTTGCAAATATCTGTAAAACTCTGTTTTCAGGTTTATCCATCCCTATGACAAACCCATGTTTTATGTTAGGGTTGCCAAACAATTAGGAAAAAATCTGTTTCATCATCTCTCACACCTTTAAAAGCACAGATTACATTTTTCAAGGCATAGGAAAGCTAGCATTATTGCATTTAAAAAAAAAAATCTTCAAATTGCTTTCTCCACCCTCCTTTAAAGAAGCTAAGGATGGCATAGAACACCTTTGCCAAGCAGGACCCATCAGAGATCTGGTTAATTACTAGAATTCTCAGCAACAGGCACTTATCTGCAGAATTCTAGGAGCTGAAGACCACACCTCTGATGGGCACTGGGCTTGAGAAAATGTTCCAAGGTTGTTGTTGTTTTTTAATTCTTTTATACAAGCCTTTTCTCAAGGTCCTCCTCCAGATGTGTGGACCAATTCTCAGCAATGGTCATGGAATGAAACAGGCTGAGTTAAACTCACATTTGTGCAGAAGCATCTCTCTTGTTTCCAGTAATCGTCCTTGAAGGGGTGGAACTTCCTGAAAAAGCAAGTCTGCTGTGGCTACTGTTGGACAGACCTGTGGAGGCTATGGCCAGGGAGGCTTTTCACCAGATTCATCTGGTGTGCCTGTTGTGACACTACTTGGAGTGGGACACCCCAGCCACAGCCACTCATGGAGCAACTGAAATATTGAAGTATGCTCTACATGGGGCTGCCTTAGAAGACCACTTGGAAACTGCAATCAGTTGAACATACAGCAGCCTGAATATTGGTGAACTGTGGAAGTCATCATCATATAACACCTATTTCATGGGCATCACATTGGTTACCAATAGGCTGCCAGGAGCAATTTAAAAATGCTAGTTTTAGGCATCTGTGCATAGAAGCAGCCTGTCTACCCTACTCAGTGCACCTAGACCATGAAGTGAAGGAGACAGGACCAACTGTCATTGCTTTTTCTGTAGTGGCCTTCACAATGTAGAACAGGCTCCCTTTGGGAATTAGACTAACAAATTCAGTGTTAGCCTTTTGGTAACTACTAAATACGGAGCTGTTCTGGAGGTCATTCGAGGGAATAAATGGACACCATTGTGTTTATTGGATTCTTGTTCCTCTGATTGATCATTTCTTTGTTTTTATGTTTTTATTACATTTTATCTTTTTATGTTGTAAACTACCAGGAGTCACTCCCTAACCCTGGTGGTGTAAAGGCACATTTAATAAATAAGCAAATGGTGTTAAGGTTGAAGCAGAGTAAACTTCAGAATTCTAGAATTTTTGAGTTGACAAGGCTGGGCAGGAGACATTGTCTTTCAAGTTTCAAAAGTGAGTTTGAAAAGCATGTCACTTGCTTTCAATTCCTTCAGTCACAGTGAAAATGTTCTGCATGGCAACATTTTGCCTGGAAGCGATTCCATCCTGCCTGTTAGAGCTTCAGGCTGGCATGGAATTAATTGATTGTTATTGCCTTCTGCACAGCTCCTAAGTTGTAATGCAATTGATAGCATACAATTGTAATAAATCCACCAAAAAGAAATAAATAAATGTACACCAGCTTCCCCAATTTGCTTCTCTTTGTATGTTTTAGACCACCATCCCTATCCCATCCTACCTCACCAGGAACAATTATGCTGAATGAAAGTGATGAGATTTGTCATCTAATATACATGTACATCTGAGAGGCCACAAGTTAGAAAAAGGTTGCTTTAATGTCTCTATCACCTCCAAAGATTTGGTGGATCTGACCTAGCTTTAGCCTTTCTATCTCAAACTAGTGAGTCTAATTCAAACATCAAATGAATTTTCCCCATACATCATTTATCGCAGTTGTTTTTAAAGATACTATCTTTTTCCATTCCTTCTAAAACCATCCATCTAGATTTCAGCGAGCAGAGTGAATGTTGCAAAAGATGAAATGAATAATCCAGAAACTGACCTATTTTAAAACATGTTAACTGCCATGGCTTCTCATCAAAAGTCCTTGGAATTGTAGTTTGGGAAAAGAGTTGAAAATGCTGTTTTAGTTCTCCGGCCCTTTTTCTCTGGGTTTCTTGGGAAAGAGGGTTTATTTATTTTTACTTGTTTATTTTAACAATTTATATGGTTTCCCATCTCATTACTGTGATTCTGGGCAGCTGACAATAAATTAAAAATGAAAAATAGCAAAATAACTCCATTTAATTTAAAAAAAAAATATATAACAAACAGGTTGAGCAAGTATAAATAAGTCCCAGAGTTAGAAAAGGTGGGCAGAATTAAAATAACATCATTGTAGCCAATACCTTAAATGAATTTGCACTTAGGTTGATTTATGAGATAAACCAAAATAGTTAGGTTGCTTCCTAACTGCTAGTACCTATTTTTCATAGTATAATTGGATTGCTATGAAATTTTGTGTAAGGTATATACAAAATGTAAACGTGGTATAAGAGATAAATATCACATAGCACTGATGATGTTACCTAGTTGGGAAATGCAACATCTACAAGTAAACAACCAAGCTCAGAGAGCATCAAGGACTCCACAGATAGATATCACTTTAAATGGTCTCAGAGGTCGATCAAGAATCAGGATTAGAAATACAGGAACCAAATGAAGCCATCCAACAAGACACCAGAATTATTGATATCATTTCAGAATACCTAAAGGAGTGTTATCTCTTGTCTGAATCCTCCCCACGTCCTGGCTAAATTCTCTTAGATTTCTCTGGGGAAACTCAACTGACCCACAGAACTTATTTCCAAGGACCTACAAGAAGTGCGCTATGGTGATTCTTCCTAGTTTAGAGGAATTCAACCTCTTTCCATCTTTGGAAGGAGAAAGCAACCTCTTTAAAAAGTATTTCACCAATGCAGAGCATTATTCTATTGGGTGTTGCGGTAGGAATAATTTTAAGGAGTTTTGGTTTTCAAGGATGCTTGCTTACCTTTGTAACTGATCTCAGGGCCATGCTTTGGAGATAGGAAAAAAACAGGGTTAAAAATATCATTAAAAAGGGAACAGGGAAGGTTTCCTAAAGAATAAATCTATTACACAAGCTAATCCCAGCCTAGTAACTTATGATCATTCAGGGAGACCCTAAAAATCCTTCTAGGTATTGAAGAATGGAAGGAAAGAATGTGAAAACAGGCCTTCTCCATGGTGGCACCAGCTGTGTGGATTTGCTGGACTTCTGTGGCACAACAGCTTCCAAATACTGGTGTGTTTTAGGCACTCTGAAAAATCACCACTTTAGGTTCAGCTTTTCCCAGCCACAAATTCCCACTCTATTTTTTATTTACTTATGTGTAATTGGGGTAATGAAAATGAGGAGGAAGAGGAAGGTTTTGTAATATTGTCTTATATGCCCATCACCCTTCATATTTTGAATTTAGGAGAAAGCACAAGCATTGCTGTTTGGCAAACTCTGGAGTCATGAGAGGCTGGTCTTATTATGCTGTTTTAAATGATGCCGATTGTTTTAAGGGATTGCTGTTAAGGTATTCTTCGGGATATTCAGGATATTTGGTGGAAATAAATAGGGAAATAATATAATATATTTGAAATCCATATTGTGGAAATCGATTGTGGAAATAGCATAATATTTTGTGGAAATAATTTTTTTTATTAGATAGATAGATAGATACATAGATGGATAGATAGAGAGTCTCTCTCTCTCTCTCTCTCACACACACACACACACAGCAGTATGACTTTGGATCAGCCAACAATTCTCAGATTTACATCTTTTCTATGGAGGGGGGGGACCTGAATGGATACCCCCCCCCTTCTTTCTCATGATCAATTCCTATTACAGTTACAATTTGGGGAACTTCTGGCTTTGCAGCTTCTTATATTTCACTGCTGCTTCGGGTGGACTTTTTTTGGGGGGGGGTGGAAGGGGTCCTCTTTCTTTCCCCCATCTGTTTGTTTGTTTGTTTGTTTGTTCCAGGAGGGGGGAAATCCGTCCCTCCCCTGCTCTGACTTGACCTCTTCCCTCCAGGCTTCTGCTCCCGCTCTGTGTGCAAAGCTCGAGGTTCCCAGTGTCAAATGTCAGAACTTGTACCAAGCTGTCAAAGAAGAGAATAGGCTGAGATGATTGATGACTGGAAAGCCCGAAATCCTAACCTCAGCTGCAAATGCTACTTTGACGAAAGAGTGAGAAAGAGCGAGAGAGGCTACCCACAGTGGTTGCAGTCTCAAGGTCAGCTCACATTCCATTACACCCACCACTTTGGGCCGTCTAACAAGCCATCACATTCCGGGAGCTTTCCTGCTGCTTCGCTTTCTCTTTCTCCCGTCATCATCTCCCTGCGTGCCCCCCGTCTTTTAATTCTCCTACCAAATTTTGCAAGCACTCAGCCTGAGAAAGAAAGGAAGAAAGAGGAGAAAAAGAGTTTTTCTCTCCTGTTTTTTTTCCCCCTCCCCTTTCCCCCACCCTTCACCCGCCTGCTCCAGGCTGCGTTCACTCCAAGATGCCACAGGCTATGTTTTTATGCCGCACAAGTCAGATGACAAGATTATTAATGGGAGCAGGGCAATGTCATATCGTATTTCATGCATATTCATGAACAGTGTCATGTAGCTGGGACCATGAGCCACGGGAAAAGCGAAAGAATGGAGGCAGAGAAAGTGGTCCATCCTCTCCCAACGGGGCAGAGTCTGGGGCAGGGATTCGGCTTGCTTTCATAGGGACTTTCAAGATCCTGTTTCCAAGAACTGATGGTGTTGGATGGGTGGGCAAAAATAATCAGGGAAGAAAGGGAAATGCCACTTTCACTTGCCAAGATGGTGCCTGTTCCCATGCCCATGCATCCCTATGTCACTAGTGGGCACTTCCCTCAATCAATGAAAGAATATTATTAATATCTGGGTCTATATCTCCAAGGAGACTGTTAATAGGTATCACACAGGTTTCTTTTCTTGGAGAGAAGAGAACCGAAGAAAAAGCAAAAAAAGGAGAAAAACAATTTCATGTCATCGCCGACAACGGAACCAAAATAACCCCACCAGTCCAGAAGAATGCCGTCTATTGAAATTTGGATAATGGGCAAGTATAATTAGTTAACCAGTAAAAGGGCAGCTGGTTAATCGACTAAAAACTGTGGGGAGTCATAACGGATGAATTTCTTCTTTGCTCCAACCAAAGCATGTTGGCCTACTATCGAATATCAACTGTTTACTTACTTAATTTTGGCAATTTGGCACATTATATGGTCTCTGTCATCATTCCTCTAGTAGTATGTAATTTAAAGCACTGAAAAGTGCCATTTTTCTCATTCAGGCCAGCCAAGGAGGAAAAAAGTAGGAAATTCCCAACAACAGATTAGAAAAATGGGAAGAACATGACACCAATATCAGAACAGAGGAAATAACATGTTAATAGCATTCCGGGTTCTCCTGGTGTCTGGTCATCAGCATTTTTATTGCCACTTTCTCTCTGAATAGAGTATCAGAATTTATTGAGCCAATATGTCTCCATCAGCTTTGATAAAATATATTTTATTCAATAACTTGTGGAATAATGTTTATCTATGAACTAAAAAAGAAAAAAAAATACACCATATTGTGCCACGTGCAAAGATATTACAAGCTCCAGAATGTGCCTGTCTTTCATTCTGAGAAAGAACTAGGCTGGATCTCTGATTCTTGGATGTCCCCCAGAGTTAGACTGCAGTGAGTGCAAAACGTGGGGCCACACAGAGCCCTTCAGCCCGTTGATAGATGTTATAGAAAAAATCTTCCAGTTTAGTGAAGCTGAAAAAATGGTGGAGAACAGGGTTCCTCAACCTTAGCAATTTTAAGATGGGTGAACTTCAATTCCCAGAATTCCCCAGCAAGCATGGCTGGCTGGGGAATTCTGGGAGTTGAAGTCCACTCATCTTAAAGTTGCTAAGGTTGAGGAACCCTGGTGTAGAAGACATTAGCATCTGTGCTGTATTTCTTTCTTCTACACCACAGTCAGAACATCTTGGAGGAGGGGGTTTAAATGGCATGCACTTATGAGAGGTGGGACTTTTAATACACCTACCATTTTAAAGATTTTAACCACCCTCTGGACATGCTTCTGATCATAATTATGATTTCTGATCATATTGATTTGCCTGCTTATTCCCTGCTAATTAGTAGCCCCTTTTGCATCCAGATCAAAATCCTTTCATGGTAAAATTATTCTTGAGAGGTTAGAGTTTGTACATAGTATCTATCTTTTGGATTCCCCAAGAAGTCTTGGGATTGCAGCTCCATATTCCCCAGCCAAACAGCCATACCCATCATTCTATTACATGACATCACATCACATTTTGCCCAGGTCAAGCTTTCTCTAGTTTGGGTCTCCTAACCAAGAGGCAGACCTCTGTATGTTCACTTTGGGAGTCCAAATCCCATAACAGTCCAGGTGCCTATGGAGGTCCACCATTAATCCCATAGCAGACCCCCCACCCTGCAAATGTTACAGGAAACTGGAGAGAAGAGAAATTTATTTATTTATTTATTTGTTTGTTTGTTTGTTTATCAATCGCATTTATATAGCCACCCATCTCACGTAAAGTGACTCTGGGCGGTGTACAACAATTAAAAAGAATAAATACATTAAAAAACAATAAAAGCACACAAAACTGGAGGGGGTGAAATTAATAAGGGAGCCATCGCAAAATCTCCCAGGTCCCCTGGGAGCCCCAGGCCTGATCACAGAGCCAGGTCTTGAGGTACTTGCAGAATGTTAAGAGGGAGGGAGCTAATCTCAATTCCGGGGGGAGAACTTTCCACAAGGCGTGCGCCACGTTTATGGACTATAAAATAATGTAAAGGCAAAAGTCCCAAGTCCCCATCTACTTTTAAAGTGCAATTCCAGCCATTTTACTGGGTACCTTATGTACAGACAATCAGTTCTGCAAATACACGTGAAGCCAACTCTACGTTTTTCACGTTCGTTCGTGCCTTCTCCACTTTAAATTTCCTGTATAGTCAGATTGGGTTTTGTTTTTTTTTTGGGTGGGGTGCTTTTCCTTCAGTAGTAATCTTTCACCAAGTGTCCTTGTCAAACCCCTCATAGAAGTTCATTCAAAACGATTCTGAGTCCTTGCAGGAACCAAGTCCCACCAAGGTCCATCTTTCTAATGAATATATGCTGGAATGAAGCTTAAAGTCCTTCCCAGTGTTACTTGGAAGTAGACCCTGGAAGCACTTTTCTCAAAAGATGCAAAATGCTAAGTCAATTTGACTGATTTCCCCCAAACCAAATAATTTAATATAGCACTGGTTCCCTGAGAAAGGAATATATATATACATATGCATACATACACATACATGCATATAGACATATATATACACACATGCACACATATGCATATACACACATATAAAATCTCTTCTTGAAAATGCTGGTAGTTGATTTTTACATATTGTAAGCCTCCGGCTAACTACCTGAATTTCACTTCAAACAGACTGAGCATCACTGAAAAGGATTAGCTTCTTTCACTGTTGTCCAGTTTCTCATGAACAATCTTGGCTGGCCTTTCACTATTAAAACTTCCCAACAGGTATTACACAGGCATTTAAATCCCAAAGCACTGTCATTGCAATAGTTATAAACTATTCAATATGTCCTTCCTTCCTTCCTTCCTTCCTTCCTTCCTTCCTTCCTTCCTTCCTTCCTTCCTTCCTTCCTTCCTTCCTTCCTTCCTCCCTCCCTCCCTCCCTCCCTCCCTCCCTCCCTCTTCCTTTCCTTTCCTTTCCTTTCCTTTCCTTTCCTTTCCTTTCCTTTCCTTTCCTTTCCTTTCCTTTCCTTTCCTTTCCTTTCCTTTCCTTTCCTTTTCCATCCACATCCATCCATCCCTCCTGTTCTGCACTCTGAAAAAGGAAAATATACTGGTGCACTTTTATGGCATGAAACTTTGGCTGACTTTTCTAACACTGTTAGAGACTTGGATTGGCATCAAACAGGTTTTGCAGTTCTGCTGTAGAAAGCAGTTGAGGTTTTCTCAGGTGAAGAACAGAGATCACCTAGGGATATCTATTAAAAGCAAGGCTGTATCAAAATCAACTTTACAATTTAGCCAATGTTTTCTTGCCCCAGGAAACAGGCTAGCCCCACAGATAACTGACCGATGAGATATAATTTAGCTATATGCAGTCAGAGAACATACTGGGGGTTAGTAAAGTCTTCTTGAAGGTTAAGTCTGAGTCCTGCTGACTTCACGGACAAATTCATTTAGTATTTTATGATAGCGTGGACATGGTTTTCTTCTGATTGATTTGATTTTTACTTCCCAACTTAGCCTCTGCCCCTGATATCCCTTGGTGGTGTTCCATCCAAGTACTAACCCCAACCCTAACACTTCTTGGCCTCCAAGTCCAGTTATGGCTTGGCCAAGTGCTATCATCTGCTGAGACAGATCACACTAAGAGAGTGACCAAGGAGAAGAGGACACACATAAACAACATGCTTGGTTTACTCTGATTGATCATAGCCCCAGGACAATCAAAAGAATGGACTCCTTTGTGCTTTAAATAGCATGTTGTTGCAGGATATTGCAACAGCTTTAAGCCTTAGCTGGGTATATTAACGGTAGATGGATCCACTGATGCCCATTACTCATAATAGTTAATAAGGAATCTTCTATCTTCAGAAAATAAACATCTCAGATTTATGAATCTGATTGGTGGCAGTCCTTTGTCTGGCACACCGAATCTTAAGCTTTGTTTCTTTTTTGTCTTCACCCAACCTCAAGTTCCCCTCTCTAGATGATGACAGACAATAGATCAACTTAACACAAAGGCATTTCACTTGCACATCCACCTTCTCTGTTCTTGTCCTTTATAACTGTTGACAATGGCAGAAACTCCAGACTTGCAAACAGAGCAAAGCATGCCTTGCTCCATTGCAAACCCGCCTATTTTTTTTTTTCCTTTCCTTTCCTTTTTTCTTTTTGAGACATTTTCTGACAATAATCCTCCTTTTAAATGTTGGTTCTGCAAGTTGCATAATGGACCTTCCCTCCAGTTATCTGACCGGCCAAGCTCATAATGAGCATTTAATTATAGTTTATACAGACCACTTTGGTCTGGTTGGAAAGAACTGCTTTGTTACAGTCAATGAAGTATTTAAAGCTTCGTCCAAGGTAGGAATGGGTTTATTAAACACTTGGGTAAGCAATAATAAACTAACATTGATCGAGCAACTTGATAGCTTTCTTTTATGTTCTCAGAGAAGGGAAACAGGGGAAAAAATAGATTCAAGTAGAAGAATTTAAAGTAACTTGGCACAGTCAAAGAATGCATTCACATGGCTGCTCTGGGAGGCCTGTTTGATGTAACTCAATCTTCCACTTGTCCCCAAAAGTTGCTTTACTCTTCTCTCCACATACACAAAAAACACAATTTGAATGTACCAAGGCGGTGGAGAGGAGAAACTCTCAACTGCCTGCTATGGAGGAATGTTGCTAAGCACCAACTTGTTTGCAACCATTAACGTTCAATAGCCTTGCAAAGGAAATAAGCTGGTCTCGCTGCCCCAAAAATGTGAGAATAGAATAAATAAGATAAAAGTGATCTTTCAGGCCCAGAATAAGGACTTAACCAACATCCACTCTCCAGCAGCAACCAGCCTCTCAGAAGTCCAAGAACATTAAAAGGATGATATTTGATCCCTATTTTATCTCCAGCAGGTTGTATAGACTTCCATCCGTCCTTGTGGCATAGAACACTCTCTAGTCCAAATGTTACACAACAATTGGATGTGGGTTTTCCTATTCATCCAGGTTTTAAATGCAGATTCTTGTATTTTCAATTGCCCCATAATATTAGTATAGTTTTCTATGGATTATAGGTGTGGTGAAGGGGCTTAAGCAGAGAAAAAATGGATTATTTTGACATCCATAGCAACATGGCAACAAATGACTAGGAGTCAGGGAGAAACTGTTAAATGGGTGAACGTTTCCTTTGCCTGCTGAAGGTGTTTGGTATAATTTCCAGCGTCATTACTTGAAATTATTGGGTAGCAAATGATGCACAATGAAACAAATAAATTCAAGATTTGGAAATCTAATGTGAAGCAGAAATGGCAGTATCGTTATCTAGGTGTCTGTCTGTCTGTCTGATCTATCGATTTATCGATCTATCTAATTGCAGCAAAATCCATTTGGAATTGCAATTCAGTTCAATGCAATTTGAGTTGAATTCAAGTTGAAGAGTTAAATTGGTTCTGATTTGTGATTCCCTTCAAAGTGTTGAGTCAATTCATTTTCATTTTGTGATTTAAACTGGATCTTCTAATGAATATTCAGTTCAACGAAGATGTGTGTGCACATCTGCAAAAATCCATGCACTCTTCACTCCCTGAGTGAGATCAGATGCACTTTATTTGATGTGAGGTGTCCAATAGACTTAGCAATTTCATTTGAAGATTCAGATTGAAAGGATGATTCAATTAATTTGCCCTCTAATCAAAGCTTTGCACTGAAGTTTAAGACAAATTTTCCACGGGTTGTTTCCTATGACATCAGTCATACTCTTCTTTGCTAGGAAAGGTTCATGCAACATATCCCTTCACTACAATTTGAAAGAATGTGTGAAGGATGTCCTGATCCATGTGGGCTGGCTGTGCTCCTTCCACTGACTCCAGATATGCTGTCCTACCAACCCAAGAAGTGCTTCCCCACTGCCCATGTAATCAACCATGCGAGAAATGACTCCAGTTCCATATAATGGATGCATGTACATTAATCCCCTTTACATGATATATGTTATGAAAGTAGGCATCTAGAATTCTGTTCCAAGTAAAACATGCCCAAATCATGTATTAGAGAAACTATATAGGGTACATCAGCCATGAGGGAGTAAGACTCCAGCAGGCATTCAGTTGGGTGGGTAGGGCTGACCACACACTATTATAGACTCAGTGTTCAGTGTGTGCATAGGATTTTATGTTCTTCATGACACCAGAGATCCTTCACACTGCAGTCTCAAATTTTAGCAACACCATTTCTGAAAGTTGTTCAGGACACTTAGCACATTGTTAGTGGCTAACAATTTCAGACTTTAAAAAAAAAATCTTTTTTTTTTTCTTTTTAAAATGTTGCATGCTGCTTGACTATTCTACTGAACAGAAATATGGAATCTTGTAGAGAACCACAAAGCTGACCTTCAAGAAGGAATATGACAGTTAGCAAACCATGTAAACTGGGTAAAGAAAACAATGTTAGAAAGAAACTTAAACTGACTCCAACTTAACTCTCTTTGGTATAAGGAAAACTGCCAGACGTTCAAGATGCATGTTAGACCTTCAAAGTGGGCCAGCTCAGGAAATAGACTTGGCCAGAAATATTGGAACTCCATTGATATAGGCTATAGTAACAGAAATTTGAAAGCATGACAAATCTAAACTGAATCAATCAATCAATAAAACGTAATGGCTGCCTGAAATTTTGAAAAGGGAAGTGTGAAAACTGTAATATGAACTCTTAGATAGGTTGACAGAGGGGAAAAAAACCCTCAACTTTTCCCTCTCTGTCTTATACCAAGCTCCACCTATTTTGCATAATTATCCCCCACATAATCCCAGCTTCTATCTCTTTCATTCTCCAGGAGCCCCAGAATATTGATTCTATCTTAAATATCTAGCACGGTAAAAAAAAAAAAGCAAGAAATAAAAGATTTATTGTTAAAAAATGTTGAGTTCTTTCCAAGCAATGTTCCCATTTTGTTACCAAAGGTTAACCTATTACATTGTTAGGTGATATCACTGTATTTTGGAGAAATGGAAAGCTTGCTCTAAGAAACTTGAACACACTTGCTATTGTCTGCTATCATTTATATCTAATACAAGCCATTCTACACAGCTCATCTTTAATCCCCATGCTTGTTAAGAAGCTTAAAGAGTAAAAAAAATCAGATGATTTCAGGGTCTTTTGGAGTTCAAGGTCAATATGATTATGTCCTTTCTTTTCTTTCTCTCTCTGTCTCCCTCTCTCCCTCTTTGTAGTGAACGTCATGGTCTCATCACAGTTTGCAAAGTTCAATTCCTTTCTGGTTCCCTAATTAGGAGCTGTCCAGGAATATATCTGGAGGCTTTTATATGCAAGATCAACCCTTTGCCCTGGGACCAATTATAGAAAAATAGCTTTACATATTTCAGTGTTTGAATATCTGATGTTCATACATGCTGTCATGTTTTATGGCAAGGCATGATAAGAGCTGTGCCATTATCAGCCTGGGATACAAACCTTCATGGAGCTTTAAAACTCAGAAGAGAGACATCATACTTGGATATATTATACAGTGAATGTCATCTTTACATGTGTCAACTTGGCTTTTAGTAATAATTAAAAAATAATAAGGGATGTCAATGACTATTCGACAGCATTCTCTTCTGTTACTAAAACTTTAAATTATAGACCTATAGAGTGTGTAAATTAAATTTAAATATTTTTTAAATTCCCTAAATTCTGCAGCCTTAGATTGGGTGGTTTTTATTTAGGAGAGTGTGAATTGGCTTTCTTCTGATCCAAATAATCGGTCTGAGTTGGATCATTTAGTCTTTTTGAAAAATCAAGCCAATTCAAGAAAACTGTGAAATCAGGTCAGGGCACTCAGAGAATCGGTTTCCATTCAGCAGTTGAATTTGAATTGTTGATTGCATTCAGAAACTGCTCACGATGATGATGATGATGATGATGATGATGATTCACATAACTATTTTCTCACCCACAGTGAAGTTGATGCATACACTAAAGGGGCAGACGTCAATCACATTGCTCTGACTGCCATCTTGACTTTTTTGACCCTCCGTCCCACAGACATTGTGGACTAGAACAGAATTCTCTTACAGCTATTAGAAGTGCTGGAGGAGCCTACCAAAATAAGGATTTTTTTTTTAAATGACTCCTTCACTTTTCAAAATGGGGAGGACTCATTTTGCAAAGGAGGTTTGAAGCATTGCTTTCTACAAACCTTCATGAACCTGAAGCTGTCTTTGAACGCTTTGCACATGCTCACTGAAAAACACTGCCAACAGAAAATAGGGAGAAATTCTCAACTACCCTTTAAAAAGGTAAGGAAACAGAGCTCTCTTTTGAGGTTAATAAAACATTTAATAATTGTAAGGCAGATTTCAGGAACGTATTACCTCCAACTAATTCAGCATGGAAACAGGTGAAGAATACTGGGAATCTGCAGTTCAGCAGTGTCTGGAAGACCCCAGGCTTCACATCACTGCCTTAGACAACACGGTGACTTCTTGAGAACTCGTCCATTTCAAACGGCATTTATGCAATTTATATGATACATTTCAGAACGAGGTTCTTTTAGACAGGTTGTAGCTATTTTAAAACCGTGGTTTAAAAGTTAAGCTGAAAACCATGACTAAAAACAGGCTTCATATTAACAACAAACAGAAAGTGGCTGAAATGAAATCAGTGAAAAAAAACTTCCGTTGCAGCATAAGAGTTGAAACATTAACATATAATGAAAACCCTGGGAGAATTAAAAATGTCTGACCTTGGCAAGATGATTATGTAGCAAGCCTTTTGTTTCTCCACTCCACTCTCACATTTCAGCCAACCTCTGCCTGAGGCTTCAAAGATTCCTGTAGCACCTGCTTTCTGGGCCCGTTCAGATGTGTACCCAGATTGTGAATGAAAGGGAACTCCATTCATCCCCATGGAGGGAATAGAGGTGGTATCCTTCCATTGACATGAAATAATATCCTCCAAGCGCACATTCTCCCTGCCAATAGCAAACTGTAGGATGAGATTAGTCAAAGTGATATAGGACACTGCTGTACTCTGCAGTAGATGTCTGGTCCATCTGTAGCCTTGTCCATGCTGAATGGCCTTGCTCTCCACAGTTATAGGCAGGAGTCTTTCTCACGTGGGACCTGTTGGGGATCCAGTAGAACATGTTGGGCGTGAAAAGCAAGTGCTTTACTCATAAGTGAAAGATTGTGGGAGGGAAGGTTTGGTTTCAGAGAGGCTGAGAAGTCATTTCTCAGCCAAGAAACAAGCGCAACTTTGAGGACCACCAACAATAATAAGGTTAAGAAAAGGTTGGGTCCAAAAGTGTCCTTCCATTCATTTAATGAATCATTTGTATGAATGGAAATGCCTTTAATCAGAGCCATCTGCCTTTAATCAGGTGGAGGACAGGTTGGCATTTTCACTCACTCGCTACTTTGATCTCTCTTTGAAGGAGAGAGCTATAAAAATACCACCAAATCAGTCCAGGGCGCTCTAATTTACCCTCCTTTTTCCACGTTGGTGATTGGTGAATACTATCCCATCACTGAAGGTTAAAGTCACCTTTGTAATGAAGCAAAATATATTGAGTCCTCTCTTCGGCCCAATGGAGGCATTCCCTGATGGAAAGTGAGAAGTGATTTAATCTAGTGCCAGGCAAATGATTTTTTTAATTATTATTATTTTCCCCCCACACAAGTTCTCATTCAAAGGGATGAAAAAGTACTGCTTTGTTATTGGTATTTCTAAAAAGAGAGTTTTGGAAAAAAAATATGGATGGAGTGTAGTACTTTTGAACTGACAGTGATGTGGTGGTGTAATGCTACAATCACCTCTCAGGAGGGTTATAGCTACGATGCCTTAAATATTTCAATTACTTTCCAAGCCAATTGTTCCTGAAGGAATTCTTCCCACTCTTCTCCCCCCACCCCCATCCAGGTAGCACTCAAGTGATGAAACCTAAGAGAGAATCCTGCCCTTGAGAAAGATAATTCTTCTCCCCAAAGAAAATCAGAGAAATGGCCCACTTGTTTTCCCTGACCACAAGTGTGGTCTAAACAGCCATTTGTATTAAACTCTACTTTCATTTGTTCCTCCTTCTCTTGTACTGTTTCTCATGCTGTCTTCTCTAATAAGGATTTTGGGGCAAAGGGGCTTCAGGGGAAAGAGAGAGAGAGAGAGAGAGAGAGAGAGAGAGAGAGAAAAGATCCCCCACTTCCATTATTTGGAAAAAAGATATTCCTTACCGTGACCATTCCATAGGATTTCACCTTATCATAATGGGTAGGTAGCTTAGTACTATAGCAATCTGCAGTGAAAGATGTGATCTGAGAACATTTTATTGGTATGATGGAAACATTACTTCTGCTACAGTGTCTTTATTATTCTTCAGCACTACCAAAATCTAAACTTCATGATTCAACTAAGTTCAAGTCCTTTAAAAAGAGAGAGAACGCAAGAAAAAGTCAAGCACAATTCTTTTCTATTCAGATGAACATTTCTGAAAAATAATGGCTTAACTTCAGATGAATTATTGTGCCCATATTTAGGAAATATCCCCAAAGAGATATTCCCAAATAAACAAACTGTGCCTTTTCACTTCCCTTTCCACTTGGGGAGAGTTTAAAAATACATCTTATGTGATATTATAAATGTCAACTTCATTCTATGGTTCTGTTACTGTCCCAAAGGAATTGAACTAATTATGTTGGGTGTTTGGTGGAAGAATTATATGCTATACAACTACAGGGGGAAAAGTAACTAAAAAAGGCAAGCTTGATGTTCATGGTACCAATCATAGAATTGTAACAGAACAAGTGCTCCCTCCAATAATATATTGGATTTATGTTAATCCCATCATATTAAACAAACAATGCACTCAAATATCACTATGAGCTTTCAAGCCCTATAAATCTCCAGAATTTGTGGAAAGTTGAGAATGTAGGGGTAAAAACTAAAGGTGTCAGAATCATGCAAAATCTAATTGGAACACTGATTCAATTTAGATCTACAATCTTACTTGATTTGAGCCTCTGATTTAACTTGGAAAATCAGTCCAATTCCCTTCAGAGATCTAAACTGGATAATTAGCTCAAATCCTATCAAATTGGATTTCCAAATTAGTTCAGGAAAAACAAGAGAAACAAAAAGTTTATGTGTCTGTGAAGAAGCCATCATATCATTCACATTACTCAGAGATATGCAGTTTAATTTGATTTATTCCCATTGACTTGTTGATTCGATTTGGAGAGTCAATTCAGTTTGGACTTTTTATATTTATTTCTTTAAGTTGGAGGCCATTTTGAAAATGCATACAATAATTACAGAATAAACTAAAAAAAAAGTACATAAATCCAAGCAGCAGACTAGTAAAATGTAAACAATAGGACAGTAACTCATATTAGAAAACTTATTGCCTAAGTCATGGCTACCTGATCCAAGCTGAGGTGAGTTTAATTCCCATAACTTCCGAGGTCAACTACAATGGATCAGAACCTAGCAACTTTTGTAGAAGTTTTGATTAAATTACCTTTGAACCAAAAGGTAAATCAAAGGTAATTTAATCAAATACTTACATATCTTTGGTAAAAATATTCAAAATAACTCGTAATCATTCATTCCAGGTTCATAGCAGAATCAGCATCTATGACAACCATCTTTATGCCTTAAGTTAAATAAACTTGCTATTAATTGTCATTTGATTATTTTATGTCTTCCACATTCCACGTAAAGTTTCTGCCTTACAGAAAGATCAGGCTTGGACTCATATAGTAAGTATCTTCTTGAGGTCTCCTCTAGCCCTAAGGTCTTTTTCACTGGAAAAAAAACAAAAATAATCTAGGGGTATCTCTGTGCCTTCAAAAGCTGCTTTAAGGAAAGCTAAGAGAGGTAAACTTCTGTTTGACTTTGAATATATATATATATATATATATATATATATATATATATATATATTACTTGAATGTAACATTTTGCTTTCTTCCATTTAACTCTCATCATGTACCAGGCTGATTACTGCATTTTGTAAACGTTACTGTTTTGTAGAAATTTAAAACAGTAGGAGCTAAATACAAATATCAGTGCAAAAGTAAATTGTTAACAGGAAATTATCCATCCAAGGCAAAATACTTTTAACTTGTATTGATATCTGCAGGAGATAGTTAAGCATGAGATTAGTCCTTCCAATGACATTAAAGAAATTTTGCATTGCTTAACTGTGGGTAAATCATGTTGCAGTTTTCTGCCCTGTTGTATTAACACATCAGTTGCAAGATTCTTGGGGTGGGGAGGGGAAAAAGACCTTCCCAGTCTCTCTCTCTCTCTCTTTCTCTCTCTTAAAAGGAGTTTATAAATTATGGAAAAAAACTTGACAGCTTGTCCTTATAAATATGAAGATTACCTTTCCTACCCTCATGAATCTGAAAAGTCATTGCTGTTTAAAAAAAAAAATTGCAGAAAACTACTGATTCAGCAAACTGAAAAAATAATGGGCACGTTTTTGCTGACCAGGGAATGCTCAGGAAATTTAATTCTTTTTTTTTTCCACTATAACATTTACTGTACTTTTTGCCATCCAAATATTATTATGTTTACAGAAAATGTCCCCATTTCCTGAGGAAAGGTCCTGTTATTGACAATATGAATATCACAGTGAAATATGCTTCAGTACCTGAAGATGCTCAGGGAATCCAGTTAGAGTCCCTGTGGAACATTCTTTATTTGCTTATAGCATAGAAACCTCTTAGGGGCTTGACTATTCCTTTGTATTGTTTCTATAACTTGCCATAAGTGACCTTACGATGATATTAGAGAAATTGCACAGAGAACTGCGTCCCCCAATTAGGTACCGTAAGTGACGTCTGCCGTTCTAGCGTTGGCAAAATTAGAAAGGCCTTGTTTCATCAATATAAAACAAACAAGTTTCTAGGACTCATTGTTCCCTCTGACAGAGATCTCCTAAAGTTTAAATCCACTGAGGAATGTAGAAGACTGCCATATAAGAAATCAAAACAGGTATTCATCGAGTTCTGTGTTTAGAAATGCTTTGTCCCCCTATCTGACAGGTAAGTAAAATTCTGCAGGCCAGAGAAGACATTTAGGATTTTGAAAGAATGCTGAGGGTGGTCTACAAAATGGCTACAGGGGATAAGTATGGAAATAAAGATAATGCTAGAGGCTATATTATAGTCTAATAAAAGTCATGCTAGGCTGGGAATATGAAAGGCACCAACAGAGGTCTACAAAGGGACATGGATGCACGTTGAAAACACATTGCCAGTATAAGCTTATCTCTTTCCATGGTCTTTTAAATCTTCTCCCCCCTCCACATTCTTTATTTTGCAAACATGCTTCCTTTTTAAGATGGCTTAACTGAAGCAGCCTTAACTGTTACTATCCTGCAATTAACACACTTAAAAACTTTCCATAATTCTAAGGAAAAATGTAGGCAGGAAGTTAAAGTTAGATTTAATCAACATTAGAGTAAGTCCATTGAAATCAATGGGATTTCAGCCAGCTTGATGACAAATTGAAGTCTTGCTGCTTTTTATTGGTCAGTAAAGACTCAATTCAATTGTTCTTTTTTTTTTTTTTTAAAGGAAGACAAGAAGAACGGCACACCCATTTTGAAAGACGGACAAAATGGAACTGAAGTAAAACTGCCTGTATCTAATACCGGTAGTATTTCTCCCCTTTCTGTCCATTGATGAGTCATGATCCTCTCTTGATCTTTTTCTCCCAGCTCTGTGCAATTCAGATCAATCTAGTTCATTTGTGCAGATTGTGGAATCTGAAAGTAGGAATTATAATGATCATTTGGATACCAAGATGTATTGCTTCTCACAATAAGATGGAATGAAAGACCAAGGTGATCAAGAAATCTGCTTTGCAGACTTCAGATCATGTATGTACAGACGCACAAGCATGAAGAGAGAGAGAGAGAGAAAGAGAGAGAGATCTTGAAATCTTTAATCACCAGCAGTCTTGAATTAAGTCCTTCCCATTCTGAGAGAATAGGAAAGATAGTTCAGGAAATTGATTTATTTCTGGCTAATGCATCTTCTCTGTTTCAGACCTACCTTTTGTGAGTTCTCCCTGTTCCTTTCAGACAAGGACATAGATTAGAAAGTCACTTGGTCAACAAAGGGCAGTAGAGGGCACTCCAGGCCAGTGGAGGTTAAGCTGTGGTCACTTTTATCTCTTGTTGTTGATGCAAAGGCACAAGGACATGGCCCAAGGTTTTCCTACAGGAAAAAAGAGAAAAAAAAAGTTTTTACAAGCAGGTCAAGGACTTGCTGGCAGATAACCATTAGCAAAACAACTTTGCTATTGACAAAAGGAGCAAAAAAAAAAAAAATGTTTGCAGATGCAATCCTTCTTTTCTTGAAGAAGAAGGTTAAATCAAAATGGCATTTTGGAGAGTCTACTTATAAGTGCTTCCTTTTTCTCCCCATCCCCAGTAAACCCTTAAAAAGATTTGATCCTTCCTTCTGGGAAAAGAAAAAGAAAACTTTCTACAGTATGCATTTGCACTAAACTTTTAAGACACTGTACTAAATCACTTCTTTTACTTCAGGGCTTTACTTCAGGGCTTGTTAATCTGTTTGAACTTCAGACTCTGGTTTCTCATCAGAATGATATTCCCCCAACTCCTCTCTTTCCAACTCATAGTTCATGTAGATGGTTCATTGCAAGTGAACATCACTCGGTATTAGCTTTCATGATTGCTTTGCGAGCAGGCCTCCTTACCCGCTCTTCCAAATCCAGAGCAGGTTCATCAAAAGGTTCTTGAAAGGTTCATTCAAGCAAACCCCATCCGGTTTGTGGTTGTGTGTGCTGGCCATGTGACAACAGCAGCTGGGATTCAAAACCAAGTCAAATGCACCTGAGAAAATGAGACATCAAGCTTTATGAGGTCATATCTATTGGAAAACCAATTAGCAGAGAATTTGCCAAATGAATAGATGTTTCCCAAGCAGAAAGAATCAATGTATCTCAGGCTTATTTACAATCTGAAATTTTCACTTGGGCCTACTTTTTAAGCTGAAAAAAAAAATCCCACTTATTTTCACTTTCTCCACTCAGAAACAGCCCAAAAGCAGTTCTTCTTCTTTTTTCTAGTTCTCCAAATTTTTTTCAAGTGTTTGCATCTAAAAAGACATCATTTTAGAAAATGCATCTCATAAGATAAAACGTGGCGAAAAAAGAAGGCACAGTTTTATGCTTTGATTTTATTTAAAACAAACTGCAGCTTGATACAGAAATGGGGCAGAGCAGATTTATGAATGTACACCTCTTAAAATAAATAGGCTTGTCCACTTCTCCCTCTGCATCTCTTAGAAATAGATGTATTCGTCTCTTCCTCTGTAGCCCTGCTATAATATTTGGATAAATGCTCTCTTCTATCTGTTTTTTATTATGAAATAGTTCATCCTCCACTGCTTGAAAAGCCAACACAGTTTTCCTTAAGGCATACTCCTGTCTCCTAGAAAAACTCTGGCTGGGTTCACACAGTCTAAAACTAGGCTACAATCAAACTGGGTAATGCTGGAACCCAGCCATAATCTATGCGTGTTGTATGAATAGACCCATTACATGAAGCTGTCATATGGTCTATATTTTTAGGCATCACACATTATGGAAATAGAGCAATTGCATTCATGTTAACCTTGATTTAAAGCTCAGCAGATTGCATCAAACCAATCAATGGGAGGCTATCTTAAAATATATCATCAACAGTTGAAAATATATACCCATCATGCTTGAAATAATGGACTGTGCAAAGCTCTGAACTTTTATGTGCTTGCATCTATCTGCATGAAAGATGGATGACCCATTGCCTACAGTTACATGTGAGTGTGTGTTCATTCATTCATTCATTCATTCATTCATTCATTCATTCATTCATTCTACCATATCCCCCCAAATTGCAAAAACTGATGCAAAATCAGCATGATTCAAAAGTTTTGCCCCCAGGTATGGATGAAAATAGGTCCAAACAATTTTAACTACTAGGATTTGTTGACCTGCCATGAAGAGGTTGGCCATGGTGCTCACATCAGGTGATAGTGCAAAGCCTGGAAGCCTTAACAAAGTAGCAATGTAAGTTTGTTGTTAAAAGAGGGCACCCATGTCTAATTTCTATTATCTGATGAGTGCAGAGATACAATGTCCACAACTTGTCTGCTCTTTAAACTCTTTTTATATATATAAAAAAAATCTTTGCTGCTAAATTGCTAGACATTGTCATGCTATATAGCGGAATAATTGCCATAAGCAACTTAAATAATAGGCCACATCCTGCATGACATTATAAAGCTCTTACATTAGTGCATAGCAAGATGACTGAGAGCTAAATTTCATCTACACTATTAGCTAAATTTTCTCTACACTACTGATGGCTCTTCAGGTTTTGGAGACCCAGACATGTGATCCTTCCCCAAAGTGATGTACTGTGTTATATCGCCAAGCAACAAGCATTTTTAGATCCATTTAGATATTTTACTCCTACCCAAAATAGGAGTTGCTCCTACGTGCTGATATATAATTAAGCTCTGTACATTATGGCCTGGAGAAACCTGTAATGCCATGTGTGCAAACTCCACAGAAAAATGGAATTCCGATTATTTTCCCCTTCTAATTTTTATTACTGAAAAAGCAGAGCATTCCCTTGCTTGCTGCTTCCTAACCAAAGGTTTAGCGGATGGATTTCTTTCTCTTTTTTCTTGTTCCTGACTTCAGCTAGTTTGGTGTAGTGGTTAAAGACACCGGGCTAGAAACAGGGAGACCATGAATTCTAGTCCTGCCTTAGGCACAAAGCCAGTCCTTCTCTCTCAGCCCTAGGAAGAAGATAGTGGCAAACCACTTCCAAAAATGTTGCCAAGAAAACTGCAGGGACTTGTTTATGTAGTTGCCAAGAATCAAGAATGACTCAAAGGTATAATTTGTTTTGAGAGTCAGTTTGATGTAGTGGTTAAAGGCACTAGACTAGAAGCCAGAAGATTGTGAATTCTAGTCCTATCTTCAGCATGAAGTCAGCTGGGTGACTTTGGGCCAGTCCCTCTCTCTCAGCCCTAGGAAGGAGACAAGGGTAAACCACTTGCCAAGTTTTTTATTAAATAATCATGGATAGAATATAATGTACCCACACAACCTTTGGCCACCTCTTGCACTTTTGTTATGAGGTGGCCAAAAGTTGTGTCTGTTTGTCTTGCCTTTAGGAGGGGAACAGTTTCCAGGGCTTCTTGCCACCACTAAGGGGGAATCCTGCCCTCGAGAAGTGGTTGGTGGGTTTCTATTTTCTATAAAGAAACTTAGAGAAACTGTTCACCCAATAAATGTCTTTGCCTACAAATATAGTGAAGAATTTCAAAAGCACATTTGTGCTAAGTTCTAATGAAAGCCAAGTGGCGATCAATAAAATCTTCCTATTATAGATGACAGTTGTGATTCAAAATGTGATGTATGTTTTAACGTGGACTACAATCTTTCTTGAAATGGGAATCATTTCCGCAATTTCCCAATGAAGCTGTTAAAGAAAAGCTTTGTTTGATAAAGCTTATAACCTAAATTTGTTATCTATTGTCTAAATGTACCTTAAGGATTACTGAAATAAAAATTGTT
The DNA here is from genome assembly GCA_030867105.1 of Liasis olivaceus. Lineage (NCBI taxonomy): Eukaryota > Metazoa > Chordata > Lepidosauria > Squamata > Pythonidae > Liasis > Liasis olivaceus. The sequence goes on along the minus strand of CM061362.1, from coordinate 6,079,484 downwards.
TCAGTGAATGGGGGCTCATAATCTGCATTATGGACTGAAGACTTTTTCTCTGTCTTAGATAGATGGCCCTCTGGTTATCCTACCTCCAATGCCATAATTTTCTTTTAACAATATAGTAAACATATATTGCTACTTGGTTAAGGACCCTGAATTGAATCAGAGGCAACTACAGGAAGTGAAACAATCAATCAAGATGCCTAGTAAGTTCCAAACATTATTTTAACCCTGAAACGGAATGCCCGAGGATGCTAAAGATGGGTATTTACTGTGGCCACCTCTTCTAAAAGGACCACATGAAAACTGTTCAAGGGCATCTACCATAAAAATGTCTCACTCAAGAGCCCCCAGATACTGGAGTTGGTACTAGAAGTTGTAACAGAAAAATTCAACAGCGGAACTAATTACCCCATGGTGTGGTGAGCTAGTTTTCCTAAGATGTGTTCAAATAGAGGGTGGGCAGCCATCTCCCAGGTATGATTTAATTTGGATTCCAGATGGAGTCTCAGGATGCATGCCCCACTTCATTTTCAACCCTTGACATGTGCTAGGAAAATTACATAAAAGCTTTCTCTGCTGTCCTCGATTACTTCGATTAGTCTGCGTAGGTAAGACAGAGCTACAGGGCACCATGGTGCAAGACAACAATGCTGCATTGGTGGAACCATAAAACTAGATGAGATGGTTGACAAATTCAGACAACGGAAAGAAAAGAAAAGACCTCTATCTGGAAACTTAGACAACTACTGCATGTCAGTACAGAGTCTTGCTTTAATAACACCAAGCATATTATCTCTTCAACAGGTGTCTTACCATTGGAAAATTCAGCATGAGCTGGACAAAAACAGATCATCTTCTACATTGCACAACTATTGCACAGAAGTGTTTCAGTGTAGAAAATCATGTTTAGTCCACATGCATATTCTCACAGGGACTGGTGATACATGTGTTTCTCTCTCTCTCTCTTCTCTCTCTCTCTCTTTCTTCCTGATAGTATTCATCCATTAATTCACATACTACTGGTTCACACATTCGCCAACATACTATGAGCAATTATTTGTTTACTTATTTGTTCATTGGCTTGGTGGTTGGCTTGTTTATTGTTTTATATCCCATCTTTCGTTCAGAAGCTGAAGGTGGTATACATAAACCTCCATCCTCCAATTTTTCCTACAACAATAACTTTGCAAGGTTGAGATGGCATGATTGGGTCAAAGGTCCCTGTGAGCTTCTGTGGCTGAGGGTAAACAAGATCCTGGGTCTTCTTGGTGCCAATACAAGACATTAAGCACTACAGGCCTCTGGCTTTCTACTCAAACTTTAAGGGTTTCTGAAAGGTTTGAGGAAAATAATTGTATGACAAAAACAATGATATGTAATTAATAAATGATGTAAGAGGGATAGAAAATATATCAAATTCATTATTTCAGTGTAGAGTGGGAACTTAAAATCGGATGAAAGAATTATGTGGGTGAAGATGAACCATAGTCTTTTTGTGTCAAAAAGACATTAATGAAAGCTATTAGACAGAGATTCCAGAATAGAGAGAGTATCTTCTCTCTTTGGAGGATTTGCCAGATAAGGCCAATCTCCAAGTCCCATTAGGTAGGATAATTTCTTTATGATGTTTTCTTTATATGAAATGTGTATGAAGTTGAAAGACTGGCAATTCCATCAAGATCAGCTGAGGCTGAAGGTACAATCATTTCCATACCAGAGTCACCCGTTGGGGGAGATGGGCAGCATACAAATTTAATAATAAATAAATAAAATAAAAATAAACACATGTTTATTTGCCCAGATATTTTAATTGGTTATATCAGGGCAAGCAGAAGGGAGGGAGGATCAGAATAATGGCTGTGACCACAGTGGCCATGGCCACTGGGTGATATGAACATCTGGGCAGAATTTCACAGCAGCTGCAACCGTGTGATAGAAACCCTTTTTATATATGCTTCAATGATGTTTAAAAAAAAAAATGGGGGGAAGGGAGGCTTCAACCACATGGTTCCAACCATGAACTTGACTTTTCTGACTCCTCCTGCAGATGCTCCAGGACTGTATTAATTTATCTGTTGCATGTTTTAGAGTTTGTTTACTTCCCACTTAATACTTAGCATAGTTATTTGTGTTTGTTTCTATTGCATTATACATAGTCTTTTGAATTGTTACCTCCTGCTATCGATTAAAAGGTAATTTAGGGTTTGCTTGCTTGCTTGCTTGTTTAATTGCCTGCTCAATAAGTAAAAAAGTAAACATCTAAAATAAAAATGTGGTGAACATTGTCAATTAGTTCAGGCACTTTTTCTGAATATATGAAAAACATATCAGTCAGTATTGACATCTATCATATACCAGAAATCTACATCAGTGATGTAGATCTGAAAAGTGGGCAGATAGATGTTTTTCAAAAGCTGTGAAGGTTCTTCTAGATGGTCAGCATTCATACAAAAATCTCAGCAGTCACCTTGCTTCTGGATGTTTTCAATAACATCCCTGCAACGTATGCTCACCCTCTGCAGTAATCAGATGTCCATTCATTCAAAATCCACGTTTGTAACATCTTTGCAGTACTTACTATAAAGTATTTTAGCCACTCCATGATCTCAGCATGCTATGAAGTTAATAAGTTGAGGTTCCAGAGGAAAAGGAGAGAATAGATAGCATAAAGAAAAGTGTGATATGGAAGTCTGGGCATCATTTCATGAAATGGCATCTTTATACCTGTCAAGGCTCAGAAGTTTTATTACCAAGGAATTTCACTTCTGCCTCTTATTCTTAACCCACTGCCCAGTACTCAGCTGGAGAGGATTTGCTGATCTAATATAGATAGCGATTTTGTAGGTTTGTTGAGATTTATATAGACAGCACCTTGGGATCAGGAATTATATTTTAAAATGTAATAAAATGTTCCTTGGCATTTTTTTAAGAAAAAGAAACTTACAAATACCATACTTAAAAAAGTAAACATCAAATAATCTGTGATATCTTTCAAGAAAATGTTGACATAGCTCAAGGAGCTTCTTACTGATCCCCGAGTCGCTTGCTAAAGTCAACTTAATACACTCATTTTCTTCACTCTGCCACTGTACTGTGAAGTTACCTATCACTAGGAAGATGGGAAGCTGAGCCAAAGATTGCTATCTTTTCTGTATGCATAAAAGAGCATAATCTAGCTGTTTCTCATAAACATCAGAATTTCTATAGAAGCTCGGTAACCATATGAGTGGAAAGGTACTTCAGCAGAAGAGATAGATTATCATCATTACTGCATTTATCAGGGACTTCTCCAGGTTGACCCCATGGGTTTGGCTCCCTGTCCTCTACCCCTTTAAAATATACTCTTTTTTAAAATGGCTGTATTGGTATTCCTGACATAAAAGCACCCACGTGTTATTCTTCCGTGATCTTGGCTTTTTTATATTTTTATTTTTATCCATGTTTCAGTGTTTTAAGATTGGTTGCCTTGGTTTAATTGTTGCTGTGTTTGTACGCCGCCCAGAGTCACATTATGTGAGATGGGCGGCCATATCAATTTGCTAAATGAATAAGCAAATAAATAAATAAAATATTCTGCTCTCAGATCTAAGTTTTCTTCAGCTCAGTATGTTGGATAGGTCAGGGAACTTAATACTTGCAGGCACATCATGTCGATGTTTTCCCAGAAGATCCAGAAAGATTTCAGGTGAGCATAGCGACTTATTGCAAGAAATTGGCATTTCCCTTTGAGAGCATGCATGAGATTGCTGAAAGTTAAGATCTCAGCTCTAACCAGAAGGAGCCACTGAGTTCAGTTTCCTGCTCAGTGCAGAAATGCAAATGAAAGCATCCTGGGCAGATGTCTGTCCATTCTCTGTCTGAACACATCCGAAGAAGAAAAGCTCACCACTTCTCTGGGTCATTGATCCTACTGTTAAACTGCCCATACTGTCTAATTATGGCAGATTCAGGCTTCTGTCTGAAAACAAAATATAAATGGATCCCATAGCCACAAAAAGCTTGTCCCTATACTCTACTTTCATTGAGCCAAATGAAACCTTATTTTTAACATTAATTTTGGTGCCCAAATTATTGGGCACATTAACCATAGCGCCCAAAAAGACTGCTGACCTCTGATGATTGATAATATCCTTATGCTGAAAATTTCCTGCCCATAATAAAGAATATTAGTTTATCACTATTCCTGTTTTCCCCTTGGGACTCTTCAGATGCTTTATTTGAAAAGGACAGGCCAAATAGAACCTCTGAATATCATGTTAGGTGGCCCTTAACAATAAATAGATGCAACATTAGCCTGTTGCTTTTATAAATAATGCTAAGCTGTAAGGATATTCATTTGGTTTTGATTTATTGAGACAGACAAATCTTCTCATGGTGGCTTACACACCATTCCACGTTGGCTTGCTCCACAACCCATGCTTCAACAAAACTTTGGCTTAACATTTTGTATGAATGCAGCCATGGTCTTTTCTGTGTGCTTGTGTTGAGTGTCATGCAAACCAAGAACTTGGGATGGTGAGTGGGGAGAGGAATCTAAGCATTTACAGAAGGACCTCTCTGCATCCCAACCCTGTACATTCCCCAAGGGACACCAGATACTATTCCGCAATAATTAATACAGGCCTAATAAATCATTAAACAATGCTTTAATAAATGGCTACTTATCTATACATCAATGAACTATATGAATAACAGAAAGATGATATGCTTTGGGGGAGTTTGATGAGCATGAGATTATTAGTGGTATTATTATTGCAACTAACCTGTTTATTACAGCTTTGTTATTCTATTGTTACTATAGCTATCAAAGCAATTATTGTTCTTACATTTTTTAAAGTGATTGTGATGAATATATATATTTATCAGATAGATATAGATATAGATATAGATATAGATATAGATATAGATATAGATATAGATATAGATATAGATATAGATATAGATATAGATATAGATATAGATATAGATAGAAAGTCTTCACATGTTTTTGAATACACAGTTGTAACATACAATTAATTTAGTGCCTTGAGCAGCGAGGAAGCTAATATTCAACACAAGGGGAATAAAAAGGAAGATATACTTATGTGAGAAAAAGTGGCAGAATAAGCATTTATGCCTGTTAGAAATATTTAGGCTTCTTTCAGAAAAGAATGGGAACTTCTGGGTAAGTTAGAAGGTATACCAGGGACAAGGAGGGTTAGAGATTTTGTTCACTCCACCTTTTCAAGTGACCCTAACCTGATCTCTCCATTCGTAACTAATCAGCAGAAAATAAATATTCTGCAGAGAGAAAATATGTTTACTATTATACAGTTCATAAAACTTGAGAATAGACGTGTTGGATTTCAAATTCATTGTTTACCAACCTTACAGATGTGGAAATGCTAGGTATGCAGATCATAACCCAATCATTGTAAGACTAAACTGAAGAATTTTAGATCAAAAAGGTAGAAACTTCATGTACTTTTCTTATTACAAGAGGACAACAGATCAGTGTCATTGTGAACGAAACAGCTTCTTCCAAATGAATTTAACTTCTCATGCGTCTTTATCCAAAGTATGGGATGCTAGCAAAACATTCACAGGGAGATTGTTTATTTCTCTGGCACCAAATAGAGAGAAAACTATGCACAAACCAAAGGACATACTGTTGAATGACTTGAAACATTTAGAATTAAGGCACAAATTCCACTAAAATTTGGACTTAGAACAAAAGATTAAAGCAATTCATAATCAACTAGATTTAATGGAAGTAAACAAGACTTATAATAAGGAGAATGTTGTTAAACAGAAATATTTTTGAAAGAGGCAGTAAGTCAGATAAATTGCTGGCTTATCAGCTGCATAAGGAACAAGATAAAAGAGGTATTACCTCCATTTAGGATGGAACTAGACATGTTTCTACAATGAAGGAAATGATGGAGCAAATTTGTCAATTGTTATTCTAGATTATATAGCAGAACATAAGCAATTTTCTTTGGCTTTTGCAAGGCTCCAAATTTTGCAATGCAGTTCTTGGCTGAAACAGTGCAAGAATGAGTAACACAATATTTATTGAGAGATACAATGCATTTACAAATGAGCTATTTGAAAGCGAAATATTCTTATAAAAGTGAGATTCTATTAAAAACATGAATTTCATGCAGAATTTTGTAATGACTTATGAAAATGAAAAACAAAACAAAAAGAGTAGTCCAGAAATCCAACAGCTTAGAAGTTCCTGGTTCATCAGGAGACCTCGTACAGCTCCAGAGAAGATCTTCCATGGGCAATGTAGCTTTTCCTGACACTGGTTTGCCAAATTTTGAGTTGGGGGGGGGGGGCATCCTGCATAACACTGGCATGGGATTTATTGAACTTTGGCAGTAAGCAAGGTAAAATAAGCATCGTCAATCAGAGAAATTTTCTTACTCTCGTTGAATCTGACTAAAGAGCATTGCCTTTGAAACTTGTTTCAAAGGAGAAGATAATTTCAGTGCAAATCTCTTGGAGGGAATATGGTATTCTTATTATGATATTCTTATTTAGTAACATTCTGGCGGAGGAGTATCTTCGCTTCCACTGTCCTGTCCAATGAACTTCAACCTCCATGGCTTTCCATCTTTCCATTCGATCCCATGGGAACATATAATGTGGGAATTTTTTAAAATGTTACTTAATGACTTTATTTTAATTCTGTTTGCCACCCAGAGTCACTTACCGAGATGGGCAGTCATATAAATTGGATAAATAAAGAAATAAATAAAATCCTTCTGGGGGACTTTTTCAGTAGCACTGCTATAGTTACTGCTGATGGAGAATCCTAACCTTAAACTATAATGGTAGTTACCTCTTGCCCTGGAGAAATGCAGAGATATGAACCCCCTTATTTCTCTGCCCTTACATTTAGCAAAAGATGTTGATAGGCCATTTGCTGCAGCTCTAAAAATAGTTGTGTTAAGTCTCTGGCAAGATGATTGCACCTTTGAACATCAAAATATTCCAACACATGAATCCAGCCAAAAGAGAAAATTAGGATAAGCATTTGGCCCAAGCCTTCTTTTTATAAACTTTAAATTGTTACCTTAAATACTGTGAATTTGGGGTTACTGATCTAATGGAAATGCAACCCATAATACAAAAATGTTGTCTATTTGCTGCTCCATACTGTATAGTCCACTTTTCACAAACAGGAACCTCCCACTGACCAGGTTTTTCAAGAAAATTCACCATGTGTGTGATTCAGTCATGTGAAGTATGATTGACTTCCACAAAAGTCCAAAGGACTTCTATAGAGAAGGGAAAAATCCTCATCTGATGACCCCCCTCCCACTTTGGAATATTCCTTGCTGATTTGATATGGTACCAGAATCATTTAAGAGTAACCCATAAACCCAAAACCAATTAAAAACTAAAAAATTAAAAACTAAAATCCCTATGCCTAAAGCTGATTAAAAGCTAGTAATGCGCTGGGAGACTGAGCAACCTTCAATTCTGCACCCCAAATGGAGGCTGAAGGCATTCTACTGGGTCCAGTGCCTTTCTTAATACACTTTAGCCAAATCCTCTTCCATCTTCTCTTCCTCATCCATGCCCTCTCTTTCCCTTTTAAGCAATATAAAATTCATGGAAATAAAACTGGAAATCTCTCACCCAGGTACGTATTTCCTAGGATAGCCTGGGAATTCCCTTGAAAAAGGGAAAAATTAGGCTCACTCCCTCCAGTTCCACTGACTTAAAGGATTAGAGAGCTGAAGAAATGAAAATGCAGGAAACTAAAGTCGACAGGAATGCCGGGCAACTGTTGAAGTGTGTAACAATCCTCCTCCCTCTTCTCTTCCTTCTTTTTCTCTCCAGTTAATGAATAACTCTGGATGTTGTAACTTATCTTACTTGGACTTGGAAAAATGCATTTGGCCAGCATTCCTTAACTGGTGTCTTAAGCATGTTAGACATATCTGTCTTATCACAAAGCTTGTAAAAAGAATGAAGAACAGGGCTCCCCCCTCTCCCAAATGGAGGAGCAATTGTTTTGACTTTTAAGATTAAACGTTTGGGAGAGATCAGATATTTCTCCTCTCTCCCCGCTCCCCTCTTTTACCCATCCATGCACACCCCTACAGGTTACTTGAAAAGAGGGTTTGTGCCATCAAACCATCTGCAACAGAGAACTTTGTTTTCCTTCCTGCAAAAAAAAAAAAAAAAAAAAATCTGGGAGAAGTATTAAAGTCATTTTTTAAGAGCCAGTGCTCTCACAGCTGATCTGAACGCTCTTGGTTTCGACCAGCTAAGAATGGTTTTCTGGAGGTTTGATTGGGTTTTTTAAGAGATCTTTGGGTCTTGCCAGAAGGGGTCAGTGTGGTGCACACTTTCCAAACTGGGTGAGCAGAAGGGGAAGATGCTTTGGAAACCAAAGGAAGGTAGAAAGACTCTGTAAGCTCCCCACCTCCTCTTCTTTAGAAATGCAATGTTTGGCCAAAGTCTAAGCGGAAGCCCTCGTACTGACATTGCAGCCTTTTTGTGAATCTAATCCCCAGCGATCGGAACCTTCAGTCTTCCAGCTCCGACTCTGGCTATTTCCTGCAGGTTAATGTGGATGGCAACCTTGCTGAAAGAGTAGAATCCCATAAAACACTCTGAAACTTTTGTTGAGATTTCCATACATATAGAGGTGGACAGCCTATTGAATGCCACGGCAGGAATTCAAAGACACCTTTGTGATGCTGTGCAAACACAACTTCAAATAACCGAGAAAATTCAAGGGGGTGGGCAGCAAGTCTTCATATAGAGCAATTGCTCCTGAAAACAGCCTCTTCCTTCCATTCCCTTCAGAAGTGTTTTTCAATCAGCTATTTTCAAGCTTGTTCACCTCCCTCCCCCCACCTCCCCAGGTGGTTAACCATGTTTTCTAAGGCTGCCTTGACTTGCTGTGGCTAAGAGTCTAAGATGAAATGCACCTTGATAAAGAAGGACAAGAAAATGGCTGGTTACTTACAGCAGATCCTGCCCCCATGGGTTATTTTCATCCTTCACCTCTGTGGCCACCAAGTCACTATCCTGCAGTGACAGAAAAAGCTACAAGTGGCAGACTTTCCAGATATACTGCACTGTATTGTAGTGTTTCCATGTCAATCTTGGTGGATGGTTCTAGTTGAGAGAGAGGCCCAGTAGCTACTCCTTTGTGGGGTGCTACAAGGGTCAATTCTCTCAACGCTCTTATTTAACATTTGCATGAAGCTACTGGGAGAGATCATCCAAAAATCTGGGTTTGGTGTCATCAATATGCTGATGATATTCAGCTCTACATCACTACCCTAGGCCAGGCTGGTGATGCTGTTGAACTCCTGTCCTGCTGTCTGGATGAAAGAGAACAGGCTTAAACTGAATCTTTGTAAGACCAAGTTATTGTTTGTCTGGTGGTGTCTCTTGAACAGATACAACTACCCTAGAAGCAGTAGGTCAACAACAACAATTTGACCATCAGGAATATTCCTGCATAATCAGTTTGGGAGCATGTTACAGGCTGGTTTGAGGCAAACTGTGAAAATGGGCAGTGTTAAAAATGGGAAGGGATATCCATTTTCTTTCTGACACCAGCATTTTTCTCTTCCTCTCGTTGTCTTCTCTCCCAAACAAACAATTGTCTCTAAATACAAATCCCTTTCTATAGAGATCTCAACAAATGTCTTATTTAAAGATCTCATGATTAGCCCAAGACCCAGATAAGACCTCAATACTGCAGGCTTATTCTTTCTTTTCTTTTCTCAATGTTCCAAGGACTATCAAAGTGCCTCCTGAAGCCCCACCACCATAATGGACACTGTGAAGAAAGGGGTTCCAGAAATGCTCCTTACTGAAAGCATTACCAACTGTACTCAATGTATTGATTTTCTGATGAATGTGCTTAGGTGTCTTGCCTGGGCAATTCACTTCTCTCAGCATGGATTTCAACTCCAAACATTTGTGGAGAAAAGGCAACGAGGCAAGACTAATCTTACCAGCTGAGATATTTACCATCCTTTACAGCTAGGATCTCAAAGAGGGTCAAATGTTGTTCTCCACAAAGAACTTCATAACATTTCCCAACAGCTGGTGGATCATAGGATTGGCCCACATATTTACATCAAGTTTTACACCCATACAACTGGGCACAAATAGATTTTTAAAAAATTTTCTGTCAACTTTATGTGCAAACAAACTGAGTAGACCATTTGTCTTATTATCTCCAGGGGTACGATTACTTTTCCATGCAATTTCTCAACATCAGTCCTCCTCAGAATAGTGAGTGTTACCATAACTGAAAAAGTTCATGGGAAGAACCCCCATCTTATATCTTCCCTTGGAAGAATGAAATGGGGGCAGCCAGGGAGGCTGCAGACGGCAAAAATACACGTCAACAAAAACATGATAATCCATCCATGAGTACATCATACAGATCATTTTCTCTTCTGAAAGAAATTCCAAAAGTAAATTCTCTTTCAATACTAGGAACCAATAGGGGGAAAAAATGCAGGAGAATATTCTTGCTCATTGCTGACCAGCCTTTATAAGCCTACAGTTCTTTTCACAAGTATACAATAACTTTCCAGCAAATCATTGAGAAAAAAATCACTATGATCAGATATTGCAAATGTGAGTGAATTTAGATATTATTCAACATGTCCAGAAAACATTTTATCAACCATGATTAAAAAATAAATAAAAAATATGGATCCTACTGTGATCCTTGAAGCAGTGACCAATGAGTCTGCTTGAGTGATTTTTGGGATTAGAAGAATGTGAAAGCAAAAGCAGATCCCTTCCCTTTGTGGATCAGATCAGTGCAGCTTACACTCCTGTTTCGTACAACAGCCAAAGATGTCTCTAGGAAATGCACAAGAGGAACATGAGAATAATAGAATTCCCTGTGTTTTGTTCTTCAATGATGGTTGTGTGTCATCTTTGGTGGAATGGTAGAATTTCCTCTTCCATATTCCTTCCAAGGGGAGCCCCATCACAATCCTATCATCTATTAAGGGTGGTGTTTTGGGAGGGGTGTGTGGAAAAATTAGGGTTGGAGTTTGTCTGGACACCCACCAATTCATTCCTGTAGCTGCAAGAGAATGTCTCCTAGGCATCTGTTTTGTTTTGTTTTTTTATCCGCTTTCAGTTGTGACCAATTCTATGGAGACTGAGTCCCTGCAGTTTTCCTGGCAAGGTTTTTTCAGAAGTGGTTTGCCATTGCCTCCTTCCTAGGGCAGAGCCCAGCTGGCAGTTGCAGGAAATTGAGTCTCTTCCATTGCGTTGCATCCAGCAACCAGCAACCAATTTCCATTTTCCCGTGGAAGGCGCCGCCAGAGTTTTTCCCCCCACTGGGGTGAGAATACCTATTTATCTACTCGCTTATGCTTTCGAACTGCTAGGTGGGCAGGAGCTAGGGATGAATGATGGGAGCTCACCCCACCGCATGGAGCTTGGGCTCGAACTGCTGAAGTGTCGACCATTTCTGGCCGGCAACTTCTAGCGTCATTAAGCCGCTGTGCCGCCGCGTCCCTGTAGCTCACCCTTATGACACCAAATTGATAAAACATGTATTGTGATATCACTGACATAACACTGCCTTTTTGTACATGCCACATAAGTACAGAAAGGGTGATGTTTGTAGCTTGACACACATTTCATCACTTACTTTTCCATGCCCTGGAATGCCTTTGGTTTCTCTTCCCAGGTTAAACCAGGCTTGAGCTTTCTGAAGTCAAGGTCTGAGAGCAATTTTGAGTCACATGACAACCACATTTCACAAATTAGGTAGGGCCAGGATGGAAATGATGTGATTTGATTTTAGGCAAATGTAGTTAAACTGAAAATGAATTAAACACATGGTGATTGTGCCCTAGCTGGAATCAAAGTGCAAGTTAAATCAGAGGTTCTTAACTTGGGGGCCATGGACTCTTTGTGAAGAGAATTTTGGGGATTCTGTGAATTTGGATGGGAAAAAAGGAGAAAAATTAATTTTAACTTGCCTATCTTCAAAATTTATTTATTCTTATTATTGATTTAATGGATTAATAAAGAAGCACATATATAACCATATTACAAATCTTTTATTTTTTTAATATTTTGACAATTGTATTTGGTTTCCTTTGCAATAGAATCTATGTCTATATGTATTTTATTTTTTGCATTTATTTTTTTTCTGAGAAGGGGTCCATAGGTTTCACCATAGGAATCTGTAGGATTCACTAGACTCTCAGATGGGTCCAGGGCACAAAAAGATTAAGAACCCCTGCTCTAAACCTTGGTTAACATAATATATTTGCTGTGATGTGCAGATTGAACATAGCAACTGTGTTATGGTATGCAGACAGTAGATTCATATGATCAGTTCAGATCATTGATTCAGCCTGATTCAGGGATTCAAATCACTTTGAAAACTCAAGTGAATGTTATTTGGTGCTTTAATTCAAAACTTCCAATAGGGTCAATCTGATTAATTAAATTGGAAAATGGGCTTTTACACATGCAACATAGTATTTCAAATTTATCAAATGGATTCAGAGGCATTTATTTCAATTCAGTGGTGAATTGATTTAGGGAGCTGATTTGTAGTTTCGATCAAATCAGTTTTAGGTCAAACCTGATTTTGTGCAGCCCTAATAACATGGCATATTCAAACAAATTAACCATAGTTGTAGTACTGAATGGGATGGGATGGGATGGGATGGGATGGGATGGGAAGGGAAGGGAAGGGAAGGGAAGGGAAGGGAAGGGAAGGGAAGGGAAGGGAAGGGAAGGAAAGGGAAGGAAAGGAAAGGAAAGGAAAGGAAAGGAAAGGAAAGGAAAGGAAAGGAAAGGAAAGGAAAGGAAAGGAAAGGAAAGGAAAGATAAATAAGAAGGGAAGGGAAGGGAAGGGAAGGGAAGGGAAGGGAAGGGAAGGGAAGGGAAGGGAAGGGAAGGGAAGGGAAGGGAAGGGAAGGGAAGGGAAGGGAAAGGAAAGGAAAGGAAAGGAAAGGAAAGGAAAGGAAAGGAAAGGAAAGGAAAGGAAAGGAAAGGAAAGATAAATAAGAAGGGAAGGGAAGGGAAGGGAAGGGAAGGGAAGGGAAGGGAAGGGAAGGGAAGGGAAGGGAAGGGAAGGGAAGGGAAGGGATGAAAGGAAAGGAAGGGAAGGGAAGGGAAGGGAAGGGAAGGGAAGGGATGAAAGGAAAGGAAGGGAAGGGAAGGGAAGGGAAGGGAAGGGAAGGGAAGGGAAGGGAAGGGAAGGGAAGGGAAGGGAAGGGAAGGGAAGGAAAGGAAAGGAAAGGAAAGATAAATAAGAAGGGAAGGGAAGGGAAGGGAAGGGAAGGGAAGGGAAGGGAAGGGAAGGGAAGGGAAGGGAAGGGAAGGGAAGGGAAGGGAAGGGAAGGGAAGGGGAAAGGATCAAGCAATTTACCAAACCTGCATACAGTTGTTTGTCAACATGAAGCTTGTAACTGACATTAGGAGTGCTGTCTATTTTTTTAATTAGTTGCTTTCTTTTTCTTTTTCAAATGATTATTTACTGTTCTCATTGCCTTGACCACTCTCAAGCTGGGCTGAAAAGCCTATCACATCTCGAGGGTTCTCTGAATAATTAAATTCCCACTTTGGTAAACTAACTGAGGAATTCTTTCCAAAAAGATCTTTTAAGATTAAGATTTTAAAAACTAGTTCCTGAGCATGAGTATTTATTGTTTGTTGGTTGTTTAGCTTTATTTTTGGAGCCTATAAGAATCCAAGCTAATAGAAAAGGAAAACTGGTATCTCAGTCAGGCACTGTGATGGGAATAACTGAAAACACCTTTAATCATCTGGTTATGGACCAGCAATCGCAAAGGCTTCAGAATTAAGAGTTTATACTCTTTTTCTCCTTTTTGTACAATTTTTATTAAGAGTCTTGAAAAGAAGATAAAAACTAACAAGAACTAATATAAAGTAAAGACAAGAAAGAAAGGGGAAAAACAGAAAAAGACAAAAAGTGTAAAAAGAAAGAATGAAAAGAAATAGAAGTAGCTTCTGGTTTTCTCTGCAGCAAATATAAGTACAATTACAAAATTACCTTTTACTTTATGGTTACAAAAATAAAAGCTCTATTTTTTCTATTATCTATTTTTTCTAATCATCAAAGCCATTAATGATAAGATTATTTTCTTCTGTTTCATGCAAAAAGTCTACAACAGATTTCCAGGCTGCAATAAATGTGGATGTTGTCTTTTCTCCAATCAAAGAAGTCAGTTTGGCCGTCTCTGCAAGTTCACATTGATTTTCTGAGATGCAGAGAAGGACTTTGACAATTTGAACTGGGCTTTCTTGTTCAAGGTTTGAGAAGATATGAATTTTGGAGAGGACTTTATAAAATGGGTGAGATCGATTTACACTTCCCAGAAAGTGAAAATAATTGTTAATGGAGATCTAGCAAAACCCTGTGAGATACAAAAAGGAATTTGTAAAATGCTTCTTGTGCTGAGAGCCACAGAGGTGTTTTCAGGCAGAACCTGGGTTTGTATCTCTTCCATATTCTCAATTTGGCACAACTAACATAATGATTTTTAAAATCCACATTGATCTTGACTTTGTCGTACCACAAATACCCACGCCACCCAAATCTTAGGTCATGTTCTTCTAACTCCAAAAGCTTTCTGTTTCTCAGCAACATCCATTCTTTCATCCAAACCAAACATCACGCTGAAAAATACAATTTCAAATCAGGTAAACCCAACCCTTCTCTTTCCTTTGCATCTTGCAGCACCTTATATTTAACTCCTGGTCCCGCCCGCCCCCCCCGCCAAATGTAGATATATCCCTCTGCCACTGTTTAAATGGTGCATCGATTGTCAAAACAGGTATTGCCTGTTAAAAACCTAAGCATTTTTTAAGGAAGAAATTAATGGGTTCTGATAATCCCTGGAGACAAATTGCTGAAAATGCCACATCGGTTCATACAAGGTGATCGTATACTTTACGTGGCTTCCTACTGGACAGACCTTATTTCACATATTAGTTTTATTCTGGAAGACTTGTTATGCTTAGTTATGCTTATATTCCTTTGAATAGATCATTTGGAAACTAATAGGACAAAAGAAGTGAATGTCTTCATGTTTTATTATTATGAAAAAGTTGTTCTTAAATATTTAAACACATGTTCTGTGGCCACAAATCCTGACTATTTAGAAATTTGGAATTCATATACTACTTTATGGACTTAATTCTGCATTTGCTTCTTCTTATTAACTAAACTGACTCAAATGATACTAGTTCAGTTGTACAGAAAGACATGAATACTGATGTTAGTCTATCAAAACAGATCAAATCTTTATTACGTCATAGACCAGCATAAGGAAGGTGGGGTACAGTCAATTGAAAAGCATAGAAGATACATCAGAGTCTAAAAAAAATTATGAAAAGCTAGAAGATATAAAAATATATGCATTGAAACAGAAAGTATATATAAAAATAAGAATCTAAAAGGAGGGGTAGGAGCATTAGGTGGGTGTAGGGGAGCATAAAGGTTAGTATGTGGAAGATTGTATCTATCAAATTACAGAGTACTCTGGTATGGCAAACTAGATGCTCATTAAGTCTAGTTTATGGCACAGATCATCATCCAATGAATTTTAAGCACTGCTGCCCAGAACCTGGCAACACTGTATGTTGTAACAGCAGAGAGGTGTAGAATTGTCCTGTGCACCCTGGGTATTTATGCAGTAATAGTGAGATGAGGCTAGTACAAATGTCTCTGTAATACAGGCACTGGGGAAGCACAAGCTTTGTTGTTTCTGTGTGTCCAAAGTCACAGGGGCATTGTCTGTCCAGGTAAGGAATCTTCCTGTGTCAGCCTTCAAGGACAGCTGAAGAAAGGGCATGACATCACACCAGAGTAAAGGCCCTCCAGCATTTAGGTAATTCGAGTTTAGTTAAGTATGCCACAAGGGAGACAGAGTACCTCCCTTGGAATAATGGTTGGGGTCCTGGCAAGATCCAATTGGCACTCTGTGTCTGCTATATGCTGTTTAATGAGTGCTTTGGCCTGATCATGTCCCATGCTGAGTAGAAGACCTGGAGAGAAGCCCAAGGATGAGGTTTTAGTTGCCATGTGGATTGAAAATCATCCCTCATAGTTAATGGGGCAAGGCCAAGGGGAAAAAAGGATAGACTGAGCCCATAGTTGAGTATGGTCACCCACACTCTAGCCTCCACTTTCATGAGGCATGTCTCTAGTCACAGGGTGGCATTAGAGACACATTTGGGGACTTGAAGGGCTGATCTTAAGACATTTGGATTGTACAAGTTCCAAAGGTGCAAAATTGGAAAGGGGTCCAGCTGGGCACTATAAAGAAGTTGTGCTATTGGCTTGGCTTCAAATAATTTGAGGTATAGAGTGGCCACCTCTTGTCTTAAGGAATTTAAAGATGGCAGATGAGTTCCTCTGTGCATTTTCAGCAACGTAGTCCCCATGGGCTTTCCTACTGCCAGCAGAATGGAGGATTATCCCCAGGGATTTGAAACTTGTGGACATCTATGCTCCAAGAGTGACTCTTGGGGCTTTTGGCAAATGCCATGACTTTAGTTTTGTGATAATTGAGTTCTACCTGGTCTTCCTTGTAGTACCGTGTTAGTGTTCTCAGTGTTCTTTTAAGGCCAATAGGTGTTCTTGAAAGTATTGCTGCCTCATCTGCACAGATTAGAACAGCAATGTGCCTTCCAGCAAATTTTGTGGAGTGAAAGTTCATGTTGTAGAGATGGCCCACTATGGAGTTGATATAGAAATTGAAAACTGGGGTCAATATGCAACCTTGCATATGTAAGTCTAATTTTGATTGTAGTATGAGACTTATGAGACCTCTTCTCTTCTCTTCTCTTCTCTTCTCTTCTCTTCTCTTCTCTTCTCTTCTCTTCTCTTCTCTTCTCTTCTCTTCTCTTCTCTTCCCTTCCCTTCCCTTCCCTTCCCTTCCCTTCCCATCCCATCCCATCCCATCCCATCCCATCCCATCCCATCATCTTTTTTTGCATATACACTAAGAACAGATTAAAACCAATTAGTATTCTAGTTCTTACTATTGATTGTCCCAGAATGTGTACGTGAACAGTTCCAATGAAGCTTCTCTGAAGTTGCATATTACAAAGACACCCTTTACTACAGCTATATCATTTTATGAAAGGGACAGCTGTCTTTAGAAATCTAAAAAATGCTGTACAACTTTGGGGGGTATTTTCTGTATTTATTTAAACCATGTACATCCCAACCTTTTCAGCTAACATATCACTGAAAAGGGGTAGTTCCTGCCTTTAGGCTTATACTTAAAAAAAACACACACACAAAAGAAAAAAAAGGAGGGAGAAGGCAAAAAAAAAAAATCTTAGCAATCTGGTTATGGTAGAATGTTTAGGGGGGAGTGAATGGGAAATGCTGTTCACTTGCAGGTCAATCAAAGCCATCAAAGTCCCTGCATCAAACGTTGGCCTCTCCTTGGATGGTGTATATCGTGGGAAGATTACTATGAAGGCAAAACAGGATTGTTCCAGAAATATACACATTTGTTTTACCATCCAAGTTTAATGAAATCTATCTTAAGAACCCTTTGAAGCATTTACCACTGGTTGAACTGTGTCTCTTTCAGGAGTGAAAAGGAAAACAAATCTCTTAGGAACATATACTCAGAAGGAGTAAAGAAAATAAGGGGAAAAAAGGATCTGAAAAATCAGGTTTCTGATTTATTACATTTCAATGGAAACTCACTGCAGGCCTTATCTGATACTATTTGGTTTTAAGTTCTGTGGTTTGTATATGTGTGCTTGACCAAATTCTCTTATCTTCTCATTACTTATGTTGTGTTCTGCTAGGATCCAAGGCTTCTTGATATACTTATCTTGTGTTTTATAATAAAGCTTAGGCTTCCATGTCCTGGAAGGAAAGCAGAAGAAGGCGGGGGGGGGGGGGGACACTTGGAAGATGCCAAATTTATCAGGGTCTGGCTGTTGTTGTTGTTGTTTTTTGGTAGAGCTGAGCAAAGACAAAACAAAATAATAAGTGGGGGATACTTGAAGTAAAATAGATTTATGTAGTAGAATGAATTTAACTCACAAAGGTGATGAGGTCGGGTTATATCCTTGACTCTGTAAGGTATGTAAAGAAAGTTCTCAAAGGCAGATTTACAAGGGGCATTTGGACGACTTCCAATCATCCAGACTTCCCTGTTGGTGTTCTTTGTTGGTGTCATAATGAAAATGGAGCAGAGTTTGGGCAGACCGTTTTGAATATTTAAGGCTACCAAGATTCCGCTCCACTGGGCATAGTTACTTCTTCACAAGTAAACCTCTCACAGAAAAGCGACAGCCAATCAGAGCTTCTCTTCCTGGCTAGTTGGTCACCTGACCACTCATCAAAGCAGATCCCTTCCTGCTTTGATGAAAGATATTTTGGATTCTTCTCTGAGTGGCACATCACTGTTTGGCTTTTGAAATTTCTTTCAAAGGGGAAGCACGTTTCAGTGAACTACTCCTAGGTGTGGGATGTTCTGGATGTATTGAGAAGCGTGTGAATATCCGATCCACTCTCTAACATCTGCACCTGCCTGGCTTCCCAGGTTTTCATTCCATCTCCAGGGAGGGTTCAGGAGGAAATTTCCAAGATGGACATTTTTTAGACTGGGAAATATGGCAGCCAAGGAAGGTAACATGTATTTGATAGATGTATCTCATCAGTGGCCCCTCTACCAATGAAAGCAAACTCAAAAACACCAGCAAGAGGGATTGGAAAGAAATGTTCAACCACTCAAGTATAAAACAAGGACATCAATCTCTCTTTTTCAGGAGGGAACACACACACACACACACACACACACACACTTCTTAGGAAATTGCAAGGCAGATAAAGTACAAAATAACATTTCTAAAATTAAGACACTTTCTTTGGGATTCATCATCCACTCTTCTTGGAACGTAGGTCTCTTGTATTATCCACATTTGCTTTGAACATGCAAAGGACAATGGGAGATGTCTATTTTTTAAATATATGTATTCCTGAATTTTGCAGTCTTCTTAGACTTGGACACTTTGTCACAACTTTCAGTTCATTCTTAATATCTGTCTTTTTTTTTTTTTTTGCCCCTTGAATGGCAAAAATAAAACCCCAATCCTCCCTTCCAAAATCAAGTGATCTGGATCAAGTGTTTTTTTCAACATACATACTGCTTTCTCCCTCTCCCTCTCTCTGTCTCCAAAACAACAAAAATCAAGTATCAGACCTGACCAGGAGAAGAACTCATCAGTAAGGTAGGTTATTGCAAGTAAGGATAAATGGCATATCATTATCCCTCCAGGCTGGTTTGCTGGCACCAACTTGGTTTTATTTTGGCACTATGAATGACTGAATGAATTGTTTATTATTGGCCATCCACTAGCAAATTCCAAACAGAAATATAATTCCCAAGTACAGAGAGGTTAATAAACCTCGTTGCTACCATGTTGAAGAAGTGGAAGATGCTTCAGTTTCCCAGAGGTTTTGTTTTGTTTTAAATATAAATTAATGTGATTTTAACTTGCCCCTCTATGTTTTATTGTGCTGCCATGCTGTTTTATAGTAACTGCTTTACAGAAATACTGCCCCCACTTAAGATTTGTGTATTTTTAAACTTTTACTGTTTCCTACCTTGGAATCATTTCTGAAGGGCAAAAGAAGAAATGCCCTAGGTGATGAATAAATAACTAAATATGATTTCACATTATGAGATTTTTTTTGAGGGGGGGTGCAGGATTTAATCAATGCATTATGATCTTTTTGGAGCCAGGTCAAGGCACCCTTATGTGCCCCAAGCATTTTAAATTGGTTTTATTGCCTCTGTCTGCTGTTTTATGTCTTTGTTGCATCCTGGTTTTATTCTATATGAAAGATGATGATACATTGTTTTTATGGTAGTGTCCTCTGATTATTGTACGTTGCCCCGGAATCCATTCAGATGAAGGTTGCTGTCAAAATTTTAAAAATAAATACGGAAGAAAGACCAAGTGAACCACTGAAAGGGTCTAATTTTAATTTTAAAAATCTTACACCCAAACCAAAAATCAGGAAAACTGAAACCAAGCATTACAAATATTTGTTATTTTCAATTAAAAAACAATCGGGCTATCACTTCTATTCAGCCTTTTTTTCACCCAATATGTTCATTAAAAAAATAGGCAGCAGGAAAATTGGCATAGATTCCATGCGCATTTCACCTATAGTCATATATGCATGTCAATATTTTTATTTTTTTCATGTTTTGTGATGGAAAGGTATTGAACTAGCAGCAGGGAGAGCCAGGTTCAAGTTGTGCTCTGCTATGGGAATTCATTGAGTGACTTTAAGCCAGGCACCCATTCTCAGCTCAACCTGCCTCCCAAGTTTATTATTCTGTTGGAGGATTGAAAGAAAGTCGATACAAATTGAATAAATAAATAACGTTTGGGTGCATTTTTCCCTAACATATGCACTATAGTACATGTGTGTACATGCATAAGTACTCTGTGTGTGTGTGTGTGTGTATACATGTATATAAACAATATTTTGAGGAATGCAGATTTAGATAGGCATTTGCATTGCAAATCATGCATAGGTTCATGGGGTATCAGTTGGGTAAGACTGAACAAAAATTCAGGCTGAGGGATTTCTCCTCCAATCTTGGAAAAATCATGGAACTTTGTAGGGATGAAAGAGAGAAGATCCATCCATCACTGACCAGCATTGTGTGATCTCATTGTGGGCGAATTTTTGTTGTTGTTGTTCAGTCGTTAAGTCGTGTCCGACTCTTCGTGACCCCATGAACCATATTGCGCCAGGCCTTCCTATCTTTCACTGCCTCCCTGAGTTTGCTCAATTTCATGCTCATTGGTTCAGTGATGCTCTCTAACCATCTCATCCTCTGCCGTCCTCTTCTCCTTCTGCCTTCCATCTTTCCCAGCATCAGGGTCTTTTCCAAAGAGTCCTCTCTTCGCATGTGGGCGAATAGCTCCTACCATATAATCTAGGTAGGAATTTTAGGATCTACCCTTCCAAGGATGATACTAATCCCTGTACATTTACTATGACAAAACAGTATAATAAAATGCTGTTGATAAAATAACATTAAAGCAGCATTAATAACAGCAGCATTCATCCAAGAAACAAAACCAACTAATAAAATAAAGATGTCCTTGAACTGAACTAAGCTCTTGATGATTTCATGCATGGATTAAAAAAAAAAATACAGTACTGCAGTAATTTGTTATCACTATCTTCCAGGAGTCTTTTAACCTCCCAGTCTAGCCAAATGCCCTGGAATCCCCTAGCATTTTCCCACCCAAATATTAACCAGGATCAACTCTGCTTAGCTTCTTAGATGAGCAAAGCAAGTAAAAAATATGGCTTTATAGGTTACATATTAATTTGGATCTTTAGTTTGTCTAACTCAGCACGCCTGTGGTAGAAAGCAGGAGCTCTTTAATATCTGGTACGTAGGTATTTCTCTCCAACAGTTTCTAAATTTCATACTAAATTAAATACTTTTCAATATAAAGACAAAACACTGATGTATCAGATTCTGAGTGTAGAAGTGGGATAGTAACACTGCATTTCAGGAAATCCAGAGGCAAAATGCCATAGGAATGTATGCCACTGGTCAGTTTGGCCTAATTTGGTTTGGTTTCTCATTAATCCACTCCCATGGGTTTTCCAGCATTCCCTGTTTCTAAGAATTTGCAAGCATACAAGCATGGGAAAAACAGCAAATACTCAGAAGTAAAGAAAAAGTCACTTCCCTCTAACAATACCCAAACACATCATTATTTTCCCACATTGTGAGAATCAGATTGTTTAGAACCACTGGGGCAAGAAACCCCAAGTGAATGTTGATGCCATTTGCAAGGAAATATATAAATGAGCTGCCTTTTTTTTTAAGTCCGTCGCCTGCCTGACAGTTTTTATTCTATCCAGTGGCCTGCAGGAACATGATAGAGTTCTGTTCCTAAAGGTCATCAGACTGATCCTGTAATCTCTCTGGGGGAGACACTGCCTAAGAAATACACACCTGGTGTTCAGTTTTTAGGGAAATGGGTTTCAAAGGCACTGTGTATCCATTTACACTTTCCTGCTCTTCGCTTCGAGTACATTCAATAGCATACAGAGCTCCTGTGCTAGATATGTGTGACCTCATCCTGTGGCTTTCTGAACCCTGATTGTCTAGAATGCCCTCTAGGCAGAGAGGTGGGATAAAAATGGAAATAATAATAGTCATAATAATAACGACAATTAATCCAGGAAAAAGCAGCAGCAGCAACAGCCAGAAGAAAGAGATCACTACAAGCAACGTAAAGAAGGGAGGATATTGAACGGGACTGAGTGAATTTTCACATTAAGAGCTTTTAAAAACACAGCTCATGGACTGAATAGTAAGATGGGATCGCATAGAAGAGTGACGTAGAAAACATAGGAGAGAGTTAATATGCAAATTGAAATTAGTTTATCATATCTGTGTTGTCTATTCAGTCTAGTAGCAATGCCTCCAGTTTTGAACATGGACCTTTTATAGCAGGGTTCCTCAACCTTGGCAACTTGAAGATGTGTGGACTTCAACTCCTAGAATTCCCCAGCCAGCCATGCTGGCTGGGGAATTCTGGGAGTTGTAGTCCACACATCTTCAAGCCGCCAAGGTTGAGGAACCCTGTTTTATAGAACCTCCTAGCCATTTTTTTGCAGGAATTAAACCTGAAATCTTTGGCATCAAAGCAGCAGCTCCACCATGGAACTCATCTTCTCCTTGAAGAAGTCTTGAGCCAGTGTCTGTGGTCTGCAAGTGATAGATGGGAAGAAACAACCTCAAATTAAACTCTAGCCACCTATGGTTCATCCAATATACATACATACATACATACATACATACATATATATATATATCTTGGCCTTTCTGAAAGTCAGTTCCAGCTGTGGGGATGGGATCACACCTTCCCAGATTCTCCTGGACTCCTGCTCAAACAGCAGGTGAAGCTTGTAGGCCATAGGGGCCTTGGTCCAGATGTGACTAGTGCATCAGTAATGATCTCACCTAGAACAGATGGCACTGGTGGTAGTGACTTATTCCTTATCATCGTAAGAGTGAACTGATGCAGCTGGGCTCACTTTGAGTGTGACCTAGGATGTACAAATGGTACAGGATGCAACCGTAGGGGATAGCTTCTACCTTTGCCAAACACCTATTTTACAGTCCCTGCACTGGTGGTCAGTAGGCTTCTGAGTGCAGTTCAAAGTACTGGTTATCACCTATAACACCATAAACAGTGTGAAAGTTACTTCTCACGCAGTCAGAGGAAAACAACCTGATATCAGATTGGTCCATTACCAAAACAAGCAACGGATGGAAACTGGGCCCTGTCCAAAAGAATAGACTGTCCAGCCTGTGGAATATCTTGGGGAGGGGGTGGGGGAGAGAGAGATGCAAGAATCTGAACATTCCTTTCATTATGAATATGATTCCCATATGACATAAAGCAGTTGCTGCAACTGTTTGTGTGTGCCTGTTTCTGTCTAGTGTAGCAGGAGAAGGCTGGCTGCCTCGTGTATCATGGATCTGCTTTTCCAGAGAAGGCCTGCTTCAAATTGTTCTCCTACATGAGATGGAAGGATGATTTGCCCTGGAGGCATTTGGCCTCCACGTTTTAGGAGAGTCCTCAAACCTAGTCATCTAAATGGCTCTTTGATTGTTTTAATGCTGATGGGGGATGACGGGTGACCATCTGACTGATATTTGATTTTATATATATATATATATATATATATATATATATATATATATATATATATATATAATCATTCTATATGGCAAGATTGCATATGCTGAAATTCTTCTATCTATTGCTCAGAGGTAGAGGGAGGAAGGGAGGGAGGGAGGGAGGATAGACAAACCAGTCTCCTACCACTATAACTTAGATGAATCTTCCAGAAAGTTCCCATTAAATCCTTAACTTCCTTGGATAGCCCTTCTTAGGAAAAAAAAAATGAAAAAGAAATGCTTATCAAGATGAAATGGAAAATGGTAGAGTACGGATAAATTGCCCCAGCATAATTTTTGCAGTTGTGAAGTGGAGCTGTCAAATGCTGCACTGTTAGTTACCAGACCTTGAGAATGGGGAATAAGGGTAAATAAGAGGATTGCTTTGATTCCATTGGAGTGGAGAAATGAGAAGATCCAGTGTACATTAGTCAAAGAAAGAAAAATAATATCCTAGAAAATGAATAAGGGATAAGTAGCCTTGGAATAATGCTGTATAAATACATTTGCTGTAGGTCACATAAAAGATTCATGACACACACATGTTCAGGTCAAATTACCTTTAAATATTAAATGTCTTCCCAGCAGTGGAGAATTTCCAATTTATGCTGTTTTCACAAGGAAAATGGATGCAACCTGCCCATTACTGTTTGCTGACAACCCTACAATCTCCAACTCAACTCCATTTCTAGTTAGGTTGGAGACAAAATGAATGACAGTCGTGTTTGCTGTCTGCAGGTCCCAAATCTAAGCAATGTGGCCACCCTATATTGCTACCATAAGGTTCAACAGAGCCATTGAGGGTGGGGCTTGAGTCTTGGCTCGCCTTCAGTGACATCATCTGCTAGGCACAAGGAGGACAAGGATGGACCGGTTGAAGAGGCAGTAATGCTTTGCTTAATGCCAACCTTATGAGTTTATGATTGACATCAGAGTTTGACCATAACTTAGGGGCATGCAGCTACATATTTTTTAGCCAATATGCCTAACCAGAATTCATTGGGTTACTTTCTGTAATACAAACATATTAGTGAGTTTATCTAGCTCTTGCTCTTAAACTTAAGTATTAGCAACACACCACTCAAGAATATCACAATACCTCCTGAGATATTAATTTTTTTAAAGAATTCATCAGCAGCTGAAATATATAGAGTTCTAGCCATGATTGCCCCATTCTGCCTACTTTATTTACTTTTCATAACATTCCTTTGAACCCATCTGGGCTTTGACCACTTTTTAGAAAGAATAAAAAGAGGACAGTAAGTAGAAGTTGACGCTTGCTGTATTCTACCAAGGGAAGGGAAGGGAAGGGAAGGGGAGGAGAGGGGAGGGGAGGGGAGGGGAGGGGAGGGAAGGGGAGGGGAGGGGAGGGGAGGAAAGGAAAGGAAAGGAAAGGAAAGGAAAGGAAAGGAAAGGAAAGGAAAGGAAAGGAAAGGAAAGGAAAGGAAAGGAAAGGAAAGGAAAGATAAATAAGAAGGGAAGGGAAGGGAAGGGAAGGGAAGGGAAGGGAAGGGAAGGGAAGGGGAGGGGAGGGGAGGGGAGGGGAGGGGAGGGGAGGGGAGGGGAGGGGAGGGGAGGGGAGGGGACTGCCCATAGGTTTGAGAGACTGGAGAGGGATAGAAGAGAGCTATTTTAGGATTAGTATGTAATAAAAAGAGGTTGGAGAAACTTGTGGGCAACTGCATAAGAAAGACCAAGTAGTATATTTGTCTTTTGTGAAGTGATCTGCATGTGTATGTACATACTTGGAGAATATGAAAATGTAAGATATGCAAAACATAAACAAGAAGGAGAATGTATGGATTCAAAGAGGGTTTGTTGGTTTGCTTTGAGCTCAGAATGAACTTCTTCCAGGTATTTTGGTCATTGTCCTATAGTTGCATCAGTTTGCTTTCATTTGCAATGAGTGTTTTGTCTATGTTTGTCCCAGAATTCATGTTTGAACAAGGGCTTCCATGACATACATTTTGTGATCATATACATTACATTTCCCCAAAATTCTAAATGAGCTGACTAGCCCCCCCACCCCCACCCCAGAATTGGACACCCTTGACCTTTAATAGATTGCTGTTCTGTGTTAGCAAACCAGCAAAAGTTGTTCTTCTGGGATTCTCTTCTCAGAATATTTCCACATTTCTTACCTTCTCATTAGAGAATGAAGATATAAGCTGTCTTTACATGGGTTTGTATCAGCCTTTTTCAAAAATCCCTGATAGCAAAAAAAGAAAAAGGAAGGAAGGAAGGAAGGAAGGAAGGAAGGAAGGAAGGAAGGAAGGAAGGAAGGAAGGAAGGAAGGAAGGAAGGAAGGAAGGAAGAAAGAAAGAAAGAAAGAAAGAAAGAAAGAAAGAAAGAAAGAAAGAAAGAAAGAAAGAAAGAAAAGAATATATTACGTGGGATTGTATATTCAGGAATTACCACACATGAAGATACTACAGAGCATCTCACAATAGACATTTTATTCATCTTACGTTTCATTGTCTGTGTCCTGTAGGAGGAAAACTATCATCTTCACACTAACAATATCCTTCAGTAAATGATAAAGTCACGTCTGGGGTAAAACTAGACGTTTTATCAGCATGTTCAAACTATCTTCTTACAACTCTATACTTGCCAACTGGGCGTCCTTTCCCCTAAATAGAGGCTCCGTGCTTATTAAAAAGGCACTTTCTGAAGGTAGTATTTGTTTCCAGAGAAAGTGTGGGTTTTTTAACCTGTCAGAGTAGTCAACCTGGCGAGTTCTTTTGTTGGGGCAGAGAAAAAGACAAAGGAGAGAAAACGAAAGGCCAGCCTGTGACACCTTCTTGGCTGCAATATAATGTTATCTTTACATCTCCCCATTCCATCCTTCCATTCACACAATCTTGGGGGGTAAACCAAATTGCAGTCGTACTGCAATATTACTACAGTTAAATGTACGCATTTATTTATTCATATGCTTTAAAATAGATCTTACTTTCCCATCTGGCTAGACGTAGAAAAATTTAAGACAGCAGCTATTTGGGGGAAACAAAAAAATAAAATAAAATAAAATAAAAATAAACAAGACTTGTCAAGAACATACAGCTCAGCAGCATTGCTATGAAAGATGGGCTTGCATTATAGCAGGTCCTAAGTTCAGAGAAGAGATGAACAAAGGAAAAGAAGGGGGATAAGCAGGACTCCTAAGATTCCTTCCGAAGGGGATAATCCTGGGATAGAATGGAATGTCCATGTCAAGGTCAGAAAAAGAAAAGGCTTTCCTTGGAGGAGAAGGTTGGATTTTAGATCCTTCTTTCCATGCCCTAATGAAATCTCCTAGGCTGTACTGCTCTGATGGTAGTACAGGCCATCTTTGAGACTGGGATACACAGACACATGAAAATGAAGGAAAATTACTCCAGCTTGGATGTAGCATAGGTGATTTGCTACTGTTTTGGTTCTTTCTACCCTACTTCAAACTCAGTTACTTTGGTCACCTAATGCGAAGAGAGGACTCTTTGGAAAAGACCCTGATGCTGGAGAAGATGGAAGGCAAAAGGAGAAGAGGACGGCAGAGGATGAGATGGTTAGAGAGCACCACTGAAGCAATGAGCATGAAACTGAGCAAACTCAGGGAGGCAGTGAAGGACAGGAAGGCCCGGCGCAATATGGTTCATGGCGTCACAAAGAGTCGGATGCGACTTAACAACAACAACGACCCTACCTTCAACGTGAGCCTACAAGGGCATTGGATTAGAGAATGTTCCTCATCTTTGGAGCCCTACATGGCATGGGTCCAGGTTACCTGAAGGACCATCTCACCCCCATCACATCAACCTGTCCTACCTAGTCAGGCAGAGAGGGCATTTTGCAGATCCCATCAGGGAGAGAATATCAGCTGGCAGGGCCTAGGAGGAGAGCCTCTCTGCCGTTGGCCCCGCCCTTTGGAATATTCTCCCCCTAGAGGTGCGGCGGGCCCCTACCCTCCCAGTTGTCTGGAAAGGACTAAAGACCTGGTTCTGCCAGCTTGTGTGGGGCAATAAGAGCTCTAATCAATCCTGAGCATGGCTGGCACCCTGATGATGCTCCCTGAGCTACTCGCCAATTCTATCAGTTCTTGGAATTTATTTATTATTTATTAAGACTGCTTTTCTATTATATTTTAATTGATTTTATCTTCTCTGTAAACCACCCAGAGTTGCTTTTTAATAAGATGGGCAGTGATAAATTTGATATATAAATATATATTTTCTGACCATATGTCTTACCACTTATTGTTGTTTAATGAACATATTAATTTCACAATACCTACTGTTTGTTGAGTCACTCATGCACACATATGCAACTGAACCTGTGGCCTGATTTATCTAAAATTCTATTTCTTTAAAAGAAATTCTGTTGCAGACAGAATAATAAATTAACAATTGGTTATATGGCAGGAAATTCATTCTGGAATACCCATAATTAATTCACTGACCTTTTAATGGGGCATCTAAATTGTGTCCAAATTAATATTGTCTTCTGCTTTCATTGTGCTTTTTCTGCCTTTTATGAATCTGCATAAAATACAACTATTGAAGAAAGGGTAGAACAATAGCAAGATCTCCATAAAAGCAGTATTCTTCCACATTACTCTTGCTGAGTCAATTGCAAATTGTAAGTACCTTATAGACAAAAAATAGTGACTGTTGGTGCTATAAATTGCCTGTCTAGAAACACCGTTGATAATTGGTTCTCAAGTTTTTTTTTAATCTTAACTTTCACAAATTATTCAATTGAAGAGCCAGGGTATTCCTATGAGAGAAATTTAAAACACACTTTTTCTGAGAAGTACATTTATATACTTATAGACAGTCTGTTCTATTCATCATTCACAATAAGTTTTAAAGACTTCACTGAAGTTTCATGACTTCCCCTGTGTCCCATCTTCAGAATCCAACATGTAGCATGCATTCCACTAGTTGAGAACCAGTGTCCTAGATAAATCTTTGTTCTGATCCAGCAGAGTTTTTATAAACATTTTGTTTCTTGTCATAGATCTGTGACAATTTATTTATGCATACACTCTGCTGACTGACAATGTAGACAGAATGTAGTGACACATCCCTTGAGATGTTTCACCAGCCTTATTGAAGTGCTTTCAGCTTGCTTAGAAATTTGCCAGAGGTTTTGATTGAAGATGAGACCTCAAATTCACTTGTAATTGTGCTACAGATCAAGAAAGGGTATCCTGTGATCCCCCAGACATTATTCTTGGCCTTGAAAAATGGAGTCCATCAACTTCTGAAGGACCAGTTGTATAAAAATGCACCTTCACACAATCTGATGCAAATGTTTTGAGGAGATAGGTCAGGTGCATTCCAATGAAAGAATTCCACCAAAATGACCTCTGTCTTTCTTTAGGATACACAAGGGACCTTGAAGCTAGTGATCTTCAGATCTCTTATAGCAGTAATCCTAAAATACCTTATTCCAATATCGCACCACTGTTCTCCCTAAGAGCATATGGAAATTGCTGAAATAGTATTGACAAAGCCAAAGCAGAGAAATATTAATTGTAGATCAATGAAGCTTTGATTAAAGTTCCTTCTTTTTCTGCTCTGCAAGCAAGGTTTATCATGATTCCCCACACTCAGGAAATGACAGGAGCCTTTTTTAAAAAAAGTGATATAT
Source organism: Liasis olivaceus (assembly GCA_030867105.1). Classification (NCBI taxonomy): domain Eukaryota; kingdom Metazoa; phylum Chordata; class Lepidosauria; order Squamata; family Pythonidae; genus Liasis; species Liasis olivaceus. The sequence goes on along the minus strand of CM061362.1, from coordinate 6,050,106 downwards.
CTGTTTAGCTAGTTACACTTCAGTAGAGCTTTGCTTTATCTGATTCCTTAATGTCCCATGAGAATGACAGGTAACATTCGGTATCTACATAAGAGTTTATGAAACAATGTTTATCAGCTATCTTCATCATAGCTGGCATGTACACGAATCATTCTTATCATTTAGGACACAACACCACTGAAGAGAGCAATTGCACAGTAGCTCAGCTTTTCAAATGGAAAAAGAATTAAATGTTTGTCTCTTAGCAGTCTTTCCTCTTCCCCATCAACAACAAAATGTCACTGACGCCCCATTCATAAGTTAACAAGTCACCAGTCTAGTGGATCACAAGCTTGTCAGAAGAGATGTCTAAATTACATGGGTTCCTATATCCTACATTTGTCACCGTAGGATCAGATTTTGGAAATGTATGAATTGGGACTTGTAAATTACAACTAAATCACAAGAAGATGTCTGGTTCAGTCTTAATCCCTGGTAGTATCTTCATGTAGGACACTGGACTGAAACCTTTGGGGGGGCAGTGGGGATCAGTATTGGTAATACAGTCCTATGTTCTATTGAGGACACAAAATAATGGTCCAAAGTTTTAAGAAGGCAGATTCCAGCTGGATGCTTAGAAAACATTCTTAACAGTAAGAGCAGGTTAATGGGGGAAATAAATAGGGTTGTTAATGGTTACTCATCTCAGGATGTGTTCAAGCAGAAGCTGGATAAATGTTTGTCAGGGTAGGGCTTAATTTGCATTCCTACACAAAGCAAGGGGTTAAGTATGGTTACCAAATTTACATTTTAAAGTATTTGATTCTATTAATATTTATTTATTTATTTAGCAAAGTTATATAGCCACCCGTTTCACTGAACGTGACTTTGGATGGTGTACAACCACCACCAACAATTAAAACAATATAACAGCAATTAAAACAATGAAACCAAACTAAAAATAAAGCATAAAAACCAAGATTGCAGGAGAATAACAATCACTTAAACACAACAGCCACCTCACAGGCTCCCCATAGGAGCCCCAAGGTGGTTGGAAAAACCACATTTTAAGGACTTTCTGGAAGGCGAGCAGCAGTAGGGCTCACCTCACCTTGGCAGGAATGATGTTCCAGAGGGCTGGGGCCACAGCGGAAAAGGCAGGTCTTCTGGGTCCCATCAGATGGAACTCCTTAGCAGATGGCACCCACAACATACCCTTTTGCTGGACCTGATGGTCTGGGCAGATGCAATCAGGAAGAGGTGGTCCCTCAAGTAGCCTGGCCCATGCCATGTAGGACTTCAAAGGTCAAAACCAGCATCTTGAATTGCACCTGGAAGCAGACCAACAATCAATGCAGCTTGGGAAACAGGTCTAATGTGGGCCATCCTAGGGGCACACATAACTCTCTGCGCAGCCCCACTCTGCACCAGCAAAAGCTTCCATATGCTCTTCAAGGGCAGTCCCATGAAGAGCGCATTACAATAATCTACTCTGGATGTATAACCAGTAGTCTGACTCAGGTTAGAGCCAAATCTTATCTCTCACTGTATTAAACATCCTCAGATGTTATAATGAGGTTTCATCTGGGAAGGAATTTGGCCCCCATTTTCTTAACCTTGACTACTCCATGAAAAGTTCCAATACCAACCCTTTGCTTGTATTTAGAAGCAGGTGACAACATCCATGGTCCGGTTTAAAAATTTGCAGTAATATTCTCCAGCCAAATTGAAAGGACCCGCAGCTGGAATCTTTTGACAAATTCTGCCTCACAAGTTAAGGTAGCTATTGAAGCTGTTCCTTTGAGAGGAACGCTGAAGAAATTCTGACGGAAGCGGAAATAAAAACCCAAGCAATAAGATGACTGTCTGCTGTTTCTATCCATTCTTAACCTGTCACCAAATTTTGCCTGATTTGAACATTTCAAGGGCATTGGTGTTTTATCCTGGGTTGAAACACTCCAGGAATTTTTTGAATGGAATGAAAGTCTTGAAACCTCTTAAGTTCTGTGCAGGTATCTGACTTATGGGGGGTCATTGGCTCTGCATATCCAGAGTTTCATACATGCTGGCTACTTTGTCAGCCATCTTGTCTCCAAAGCTTGCTGATATTTCTTGCCCATGAGGAAAGAACTTCCCAAGCTGACATCTTTTCTGGCCTTGAAAGCAAACCAGAGTGGGTAGAAAAGAGAGGAGTAAAACAGCAGAGTGAAGAGGGAATTGGAACAGGAAGCTTTTATGTAAATAAAACTATATTATTCTGATATGTCAGGCCTGCCCCACCTACTAACCTTGATAAGCACTTAAACCTGTATGTGGGAATAAAGGAAAAGGGAGTGAGAGAGAAAGAAACAGAATCAATTTGCATTTTCTTTTCTTCAGGCAAACATAATGCTCCATTTTACAGATGCCATTAAGAGCTATTGCTATCTTTACACAACACATTAGACATTTTGTGGCTATTGTGGATTGGCTGCCCCATCAGAAGGTTTCAGGGTGATGCTGTTTTATACTGAAGTAGTTTTTGTCCCACCCGGATGCTATTATATCCAATCTGTTTATTCCAACAGGACCTGAAAACGGTCCTCCATTAAAAAACAAGCAAAGATGTCATTCATCACTCACCCTTGTATGGACTGATGGAACATACCAAAGGCCTTCTGTAACATATTTAGATGAAACTGCTGCCCAAGGTGTATATGGAGAGACAGCATCTTAACAGTGAAATCTATCTGCCATAGAATGACGCTGAATGAAGCGGTGGGGCTTTGACAAGGCAGCAATTGATGATGGCATCTGTGTTTTCCTCTGCTGAGCAAAACTGGGGTGTTAACTATAAAGAACACACACACTTCCAAATATTACTTCCCCATCTCATTCACAATCAAAGCTTTTTCATGCCAACTTACTGCAAGCGAATTCTAAACCTGCCTCCTTCAACCGGCTACTCTTTGGGTTACGCTGAGACTACAATTCTGAGGATTCAGGAAGTTGCCGTATGTTCTGGAGAGTGCCACTTTACTGTATGAGAGGAAATTAAATGAAGATACCAAGACAATAACCTTACACCAGGATATTCAGCATGGTCCTTTTCTTGAATCGGTTCCTTCTTACATTTCAAGGCCACTGTGTTGGTGATGAGAAGAAGAGTCACAAAAGTAAAGTAGGAGGAACTTCTTCATTAGGAAATTACATGTTGCTCATTGATCAGCAGTTTACCTTATGATACCCTGCTGTGATATGTCCATGTCCTTCCTTGTGCAATATGCAACTATTCCCTTTCATTTGGTTGATGTCTGCCATTTGACAAGGCATCTCATAGAAACTATTTCTTAAGAAATATCCTTATAGAAAACTGGATCATTGTACTCAGAACTCTGTACCTGAAAGCAGAAGACCCCCCCACACACACACACACACACCTTTTAAAGAGAAGACTTTACAGGCTTTGCCTAGAATCAAAACTGAGGACCTTTTACATAGAAAGAATTGAGCCATTTAAGAGATCATGCATTCGGAAGGAAGGAAGGAAGGAAGGAAGGAAGGAAGGAAGGAAGGAAGGAAGGAAGGAAGGAAGGAAGGAAGGAAGGGAGGGAGGGAGGGAGGGAGGGAAGGCAGGCAGGCAGGCAGGCAGGCAGGCAGGCTGGCTGGCTGGCTGGCTGGCTGGCTGGCTAGGGGTTATAAAACCATCCTCTGTCTGTCTCAAGGCATGTTTTGAAACCTCTTCAGGCCCTTTTGTCATCAGCACCTCCATCCATCCCAGCACCACCTCTTTGTCTCACTACCAGATGATTATTCCATGAGAAAAGAAAGAAAAAGGCTGCTCCTTGTTTCATGTTGCATATTTCATATAAATAGCTACTGGAGATTAGCTGAGATCACAAAACACATTACAGACTTGCTCTCTGTACGACAGATGATTGCATTAAAAAAAAAGAGAAAAAGGAGAATTCCACATTGTCATCTCAAATATAACCTATTATTTACAACCATAACGGCTTATCATTACATACAAGGTCATACTTAAAATCATAGCACTATGGTAAAACATGTGTTCTGGGGTTATGAAGCTAACCTTGTTGCTGAAGATCTGAATGTATGTGCGTGCGCGCGCGCGCGTGTGTGTGTGTGTGTATATATATATATATATATATATATATATATATATATATATACACATACACTGTGTGTGTGTGTGTGTGTGTGTGTGTGTGTGTGTGGAAAAGCCCTAAAAATAACAAGCATTGTGTAAAGTCCAGAGGCCTGTTTTGCAAATGGTTTTCAGCCCAGCAGCGTGTCTGCTGCATTGAATGAACACTCCTGTTATAGTCAACAATCATTTGGCAGCATAGGTTATTTTAATGGACACATCACTTTAAACTAAGCCTCTGCCATCTGTTCTGCCCCCTAATTACAGATGCAAAAAGAACATAATTCACAATTGCATCATAAAAAAGTAAGATATAAGTGATTTAAATGCATGTGTATGTTCTTTATTCAATGCAGCATGCAGCTGTTACGTTGTTTTCATGTTTCAGACACAAATCAGGAAGAAAATGACTCTCTTTTGATAGAGTGCATTCCCATGCATAAGCTATTTAGAACAGGGCAAGAGAGGAAGAGTTCAGCGAGAATGAAATGCAGATGGGCTTGTTGCCTACATCAGACCGTTATTTATTTATTTATTTATTTATTTATTTATTTATTTATTTATTTGTCAGATGTCTAGCCCATCCAATTCCAGAATTACTCTTGGTGGTTTCAGAAGATAGAGATGATAGAGAGATAGAGAGATAGAGATAGAGATGTATAGATCCTCTTTCTCCTTGTGTCTCTCAAGGACATTCCCCCAGACCATTACAATGTATCTTCTACTGATGTATGAAACATCAACAGTGAATCACATCACTTTTTAGACAAACCATAGCCACAGATCCAGTGCTGGAAACCATCTTTGGTTGGTTTTACAGTACATGGTGAAGCAAAATGTGCTTTGATTCTTTGTGCTGTAACATGTGGTGTGAACTCAGTTAATTGCAGTTTATGTATTTAAACACGGTTAGAAAGTCATGTACAAGCTTGCTGTGCACACACAGTCTCCAACCACACTGTGTAAGGCTAGCTTTTTTGTTGTGGTGGTGGTCTTTTCTTTACATGCCATATTCCAGAATGAAACTGAGACCGAGGAAGGGACTCTCCTATTCCTTCTTCGAACAGGAGAAAATCTTCAGGGTTGGGAAAAGCCAAACTTTTCAATTTCCTTTAAGAGGAACTCTTAACTCATGCCTTTAAATCAGCTGATCAGTTTTGTAGGTGATATTTCAAGAGATAATGATAGATAGATGATAGATAGATAGATAGATAGATAGATAGATAGATAGATAGATAGATAGATAGATAGAATATGCCATCAAGAGTGTTGGAGAGGGTGCTGTTTCACTAGCATAATAGCCTCCTTTTTTTTTTTTTTTTTTTGGCAAAAAGCACAAATAAACACTCTTTTAGGCCTGCCAACCTGTTCTGCTGCTCATCAGCTACAGGGATGGCAGATGTTAATCAACAATTCAACAGAACATCTTAAACCTAAGCAAAATGCCTTTAGCTCTTCATCCTGTTGTTCCTTGACGCTCCTTGTTGCCTCTTCCTAGCTAGACTAGAAGAAAATTCCCCCACTTCCCCAAAAAATCAGTGACAAACCACTTTCATAAATCTACCAAGTAAATTACATGGATATGTCCCTGAAGTTACCAGAAATCAAGCTCAACCTGAAGAGACTTTACATTTACTTTAGCCTAGTCCACCATAGAAATAATGGACTAGGACCTATTTTTGTCCTTTCATCAAACATTTACTTATAATTTGGTCTGCTTTGTTTACTTGGATTTCGTGTCTTCTTCTGGCCTTTGGTGTTAAAGAATGAATGCTACCATTGAGCTAGAGAAGGGAAAAAGAAGATAAGACTCACTAAGGACTGGAGTTGAGCTTGTTGCTTCTATACTTTTAAATAATGTTGAGTAGAAAAACTGTTCTGTGTTTTTCCCCAAGAGATCTTATTCAGGTGGATGGATGGATGGATGGACGGACAGACAGATGGATGGATGGATAATGTGTCATCATCATAAGCATCAGTTCCACGTCAACGCTTAGTGACCATTTAGATAGACATTTTCCAAGATGATCTGTCCCCAGCTGACTTTTCAGGTCTCCCAATGATCCACTCATCACTGCTGTAATCAAGTCCATCCATCTTGCTGCTTTGTCTTCTTCTTCTCCTTCTTGAAAAAAATCACAAGACAGATTTTGGCACAGCATTGGTATTCATGCCAAGGGAGAAGAAATGTTACTATGAGAGGCAAACCATGGGGCAAAGGGATGTCAGGGAAAACCAAGCTGTGTGACTGCATTAAAATCAACACTATTTATTTATACCTCTGGTTCAGAGGGATGACAAAAGACCACAATGGCGAAGCCCAGCCCAGTATGGACCTGTTAATGGAGAGAGGGCAGAGACAGCTACGTTCAAATGTCAGACCTTTTGTAGCTGATACTACTTTATGAGCCTGATGTCAAGCAGCTTACTCAATGAAGCTTTTGTCCTAGGTGTATCGGCTAGGACAGTGGAAAAACCACCCTGCCTTATATCCCAGCTCATCCATCTTCAGCTCACTCGGCATCTCCATTTTTGTCCACCTCCCCCTTGCCGGGAGAGCAAGGATTCCTTCATCCTGGGTTAATGTGCTGGAAAATTGCTCTGCATGTTTATGAGAGGTCCCTTCCAAAGGAAAGGGAAAGAAAGATAGGCAAGCACACCGAGAGATATACAAAGTGCCTGTACGCAACTTAGGTTAGAGGGGAAGAGTTCTAAAGTTAGGAAGAGGGGCATTTCTTTGGTTGTGGTTTCCCCCACTGAACTTGTAGGGCAGGCCTCGGCTTGTGGTTTTTGACCCTGATTAAGAGCATTTCAATAGACTTGCAAGGCTCTTATTGTATGTCCTGGAAGTAATCAGAAGGGGGGAAGACTGTGCCCGACATTTCCTAACTCCTGTTCTAAGTCTCTAACTTGAAACAGCCCCCTAACTCACCCATCCATTAAGATCCTTTCTTACTCTTTCAAGTGCAGCAAACAGAGTGCTGTGCTGTTCCAGCACGGACCTTCTCGGGAGCACATCCATTCTACTAAAACTGGCAGGACTGACTTCCATAGGAGGACCCCAGCTTAGCTTCTTTTACCTCTTTTCATTCTTTTTGGAGACAACATTGGTGCCTGTTTCCTTTTTCTGGATATGATTAGGGAATTTGGGTAGTGCTAGGTAAATATGCTTGTGGTTGCCATGGATTAAGACCAACATTGAATGAATGGATGCATGAATGAATGAATGACAAAGGCTGTGTTTACACAACATGGAAAGCTTAATTGTAGTTTGCTGAATTGACCACAATTGGTTGGGGTTGCCTGACACCGCAGGTAGTAAACCCTGATCTGTAAACTACACTGGGGGTGTTCCCACAATTTAATGAACCATAGCTTGGTTGAATGTATTGGGTGAAGCCAGCAGTTTATTGCATCTTGTCACTATTTGCTAGGTTTAGATAACATCATATAACATGCCTTTTGAGAGAGATGTTTGTTGCGACTATTACTGAAAGATATACATTGATTACAGTGATGCAAACTTTGATGGGGTGATCCGAAGAGGATTTGATTCAATCTCTCCACGGAGGAATTTTTGTGAAGCGTTTTTACTCGCTCAGATTTGCCCCATTTTATTTCAGCCCCTTCGGTAGAACTCTGCATGCACAGGGCTTGGAGAGAAGCCATGTGCCTTGAAGCAAAGCAGCCACTGAGATGGACTGTCCTCATCTGGCTGCTTTGTGAACTGGACTACACTGCTTTGACCTCAGACAATTGTGTTGCCTCTGATGTTCAAAACAATGGGCCAAGATGGATTATATGGAATACATCAGGGTTCCTCAACCTTGGCAACTCTAAGATGGGTGACTTCAACTCCCAGAGCAAGGCTGCCTGGGGAATTCTGGCAGTTGAAGACCACCCGTCTTAAAGTTGCCAAAGTTGAGGAACCCTGTTGTACATGATTAAAATTACAATTAACATATCTTGGCTGCAAGAATCCAGTTAAGCACTAGATGGCAACAAAGGGTTTGAGTGTTCTGTATCTCTTTGCTATCATCTATTGATCATTCAGAGTCTTGCAAACAAGAGAGTGTATGCTTATCCCCCCTTTTTTTAGATCACATTCTGTGGTTAGTGCAATTCAAAAGTTGCAAAGCTTCTGGACTTTTAAACAACAGATAAGTGGTTTTGTAGCTACTCAGAGGGAGGAGCCAGGGGGCTATTTGGGGTGTGCTCATGCTAACTACTTACAAGGGCTTAGAAGAATGTGTGAACAGGACCAGTATTTCCCTTTCCCCACATGAAACACACACTTTGCTCAACAATGGTTTGTATAATAAACCATAGACAGTGGTGTTCATACAGCATGCTCAGCCATTCATAGCACAACACTTGGGTGAGCACTAGATGTGTAGTCCAAATCAAACAATCCAGATTATGGTTTTAGTTGCAGAAGGTGAACCCAGGTAAGGCACAAAAAAACAAGTTAAAATAAATCAAGCTTCACACGTTGTGTGAAAATAGTTGTTACTTTTTTAGAAGGTCCTTTTAAGCAGATTGTATGAACATTGTTAATGTGTATGTAACGAAGTTCCTCAAAGAGTTGGCTTGCTTATTTATATATGTATAGGGTTTTTTTTTAAATATGCCCAATAATATCTGGTTTGACTACAAAGCTCTCCTTCAAAACAACAACTGCAGTAGCAAAAAAGCAAGCAAAACAAATGCAGGCAATAAAATGCATTTATATACAACATGGGAAGAAAATACATGAAAATAAAAATATGTACATTCTACCATATCAAAATCCATTACTCCTCTGGAAACAATGAAAACTATAACCCTCCCCCCAGTTGATTCTTATAGCCGGTGTTTCTTAAGGGTGATCTTAGAACCCCTGGGGTCCCCCAAGTCCCTCTCAGGGGTCCTTGAAATCAAAATTGTTTGCCAGATATTGAAGGTATTTGCCAAAAATTAAAATAATGATGCTCTTCTCATTTTTTTTTATTTGTTAAAAAATATTTTTAATATATTTTATTTAAGATCGAGTGGGTTTAATATTGCTATTTTCAGATGATTCAATAAATAAATATTCTATGAATGCATCAGTTTTGATTTTTCATAAGGTAAATATTGATCAGTATAACCCATACAAACAAAATCTCTTTTGGGGCCCTCCATAATGGGAAATGGGAAAGGCTCCTGAAAGCTAAAAGTTTTAGAAATACTGTTATAAGTTTATGCTGGTCTTTGACCGTGATAGAGATTTGCTTTGAAAGCTTATAAAAATTTCACAACCGCCCTTGATACATTTAAAAATTGGTCACTTGAAGGGAAAGATTTCCTTATTGTGAGGGGGATTAAAATGTTTGATAACAGGAGTGATTGCTATGGTGTCTAAAGTGGACGCTTTCATAGAACATGAGATACAGATACAACGACTATATTTGAACATATGCAAATGCAATTGTTTTCTGGCTTTCATGCATTAACATGAAACATATACAGATGCAACTGTTTTCTGGCTTTCATGCATTAAAACACACACAACAATGCATTAGCACTGTTGTGTGTGTTTTAATGTTGGATGGTTTGGTCTTGGACCATAAATTAATAAATACAATACTCTTTTATACCGGGGTCATTATCTGCAGAGAGATGCTGCAATTGACGGAAGCACAGTTGGAGCATCTCTCACCACTGTCCACGTTGGCAGAAAGTATGCGAGTTGATGAAAGAGTAGTTACTTAGTCAAAGTCTGCTGTAAATATACTTCTCCACTTAAAACAAATCTTACAATTTATCTCGGAAATCATGTGGTTTTGAAAAAGTCTATTTCTGTGTTTGTAATGAAAGCATTAAAAAAAATGGCTTTACATTTTCTTCATAGATCTCAAAGAATGAACACATCAAGCTGTCGTTTAGTTTTAAGATGTTTTCCTAATCAAATAATGCATGGAATCAAGGAAAGTGATTATGGGTGGAAGGAACGAAGCCAACTAAAAGATGACAGTCTTGCTGGAGCAAAGATACAGGAGTAAGATAGAACAAATACCTTATCAAACTAATTTTACTACCTAGGACCAACCTACCTATTATTTTCCTTCTGACCAGCTGATTTAATTTTCAGAGATACTCTTTTTTCCCTAACTGTTCAACATGTACTTGAAAGGCCAGATTCCAGATTTCTTGACAATGGTTGCAGCTAGACTTCCTTCTCTTCCTTAGGGGTCATTTCATGAGCAACTAGGGAAGAAAGAGGGGCAAGTGATGGCATGTAAGACACGTGACATTATTGGAACTTGTCCTAGACACCTGTGAGTTACTTAAGTATGGTTCCCCTTGAGGGAGATGGGCAGAAACAAAACTATTTATGCATCTCATGAACTCTGCAGGTTTTCAGATCAAGTCTGAAGGAATGTCCTTTCCTTGTGGCCTTTTAGGGCTTAGCCATTTCAACTGGGATGGCCTTTAATGGCTATGTTATGGTTCAAATACTCTGTGCCAAAACTAAATTGGGTGATACGAGCGCGCGCGCGCACACACACACACACACACACTGATACTGATACTGATCCTGCCAAAGCAGCCCCAGGGGAACCAAACCTTAAACTCTGATTTTTTTTTTTAATGTTAATATGAACATCTAATCTCTCCATTTGTCTCTTTCCCCCTCCTTCTCTTTGCAGGCTGGGGTCAGCAACATTTAGTCCCAGGGGACCCTTAACAAGCAGATGTTACTGTAACATGCCTAAGGAATCAAGCATAAATATGACCTCTGACCTCCCTTGTCAGCTGATCCACTGAGACTCTTAGAAATATACTCTTAACTTTTTAGAAATTCCCACTTTTCCCACCGTCCCCCTTCATTCTTTCTGCTGGCTCTCCTTTCTGTTTCCAAGGTCTGCAGCCAGCAGTGGTGCTGCCAGTGCTGCGCTAAGTCTGACCCCTCTCTTCAGAGGGGTCAAAGGCCTTCAACTCAAGGGCAGGCCCTTTTTTCTTGCTAAAGGCCAGCTGATGAATCATTCCTGACTTGAAGGGAGGAGTTTTGTCTCACCAAAGGCCTTCAAACAACAGTGGCCTATATATCAGCATTTTACACTGTCCTGACACTTTCAAACTCACTTTCCTTTCTGGGAAAGATCATAACAAAAGAGTGTGTGAAGGGTTGCGATAGATAGGTGGGGAGGGGTAGAGCAGAGAACTGGGGATGCTGAAAGGTCCTTGTTGACCGGACTGGGAGAGAAGTCTTAATGTCAGGTTTCCGAGCAGTTGCATAGAACTTGTGCTTTAAAGAAAAATGTGGCCGTAAAGGGATGCAGTGGAAAGAAGCTAAATGCCTGGATGGATTGAGGGGGAAGTCAACTTTCCAACCCTTCCCTGATGAAAAAGAGGATAATTTGAGCACATCTGTGCCACGCTTAGGTTTCACTGCCTGAATTTCTCTAATTTTTTTTTTTTAAATATTGGGTATCGGTTGTTTAAAATTGTACTTAACAAATGGACATACCTGATATGATCATATAATGTATTAAGATCTGTCGCTGCTCTAAGGGTGACCAGTAACGTCTCTGGGAAACTCAGCATCAATGATACAGTGATATGGAGCTGGAATGCCTAAAGAAAGATAGGGGAAGTTTAGACCACTAACCAGTTGATGAAGACATGTTGTATGCTGTGTGTGAATTTTTGGCCCGATTCACCAATTCCAACCACTAGTGAAGTCCTCAAGGGGTTCAGTGTGGACGAACCAAAAAACTTTGCACAATATGGAATAATGCCTTATATTTGAAGGAGTTCTGTTATTTCATCTAAAGGAAAAGAACACCAGAAGAGATTGGAAGTTAATCAACAACATCATCAACAAGCCATTGAATAAGTCACCAGTTTGCAGTCTCCCTGCTATATTATGAGATGTACCACAACTTTTGTCTAAAGTATGGTCATTATTTGTAAATTAATATCTGTGCAATAGATGAAAAAAAAATGTAAAATCTTCTTCAAGTCAAGCTCAACTCTTGGTGACCTCATGGACACATCCATGCAGGGAAGTGCCTCAACAAGATACCTTCTTATCAAGGTACTCCTAATTCCAATAGAAGAAAATATATGTAGCTCAGGGGTGCATTGTGGAGTCCTTGGGGTTCAACCAAGGAATCCACTCCTAATTCCCTTGGATTTTTTTTCTGTCCCTCCTAGAGCACAGATCTGAGGAAATGGTGTTTTATTTCAGTGGAGAAAGATCTATCCCTGCTTTCTCTATTCAGATGATACCTACCTTTACTTTATATTTCATCACATTTTACTTTTAAATTTTGTATGCCACTTCTCAAAAACACTAAAAACACTTAAAATACATAGATAAAGACAACCTTATCTTGATCTTGAAGACTGGTCACTTCACAGATAGCTTCAGGTTGTTTTCCTGGCAAGAGTGTGACAGTGGTTTTCCATTGCCTTCTTCTGGAAACATTTTCAGCAAAACAAATAATTAAAATGCCTTGCATTAAAAATGATAAAACAATAAAAGTGGCAGCCCCAATAAACAGTTAATTACCAGCAATGCATTAAAAACCAACATATTAATTCATTAAAATGTTTCTGAGCAAAGGGTGGTAGGGTTCAGAAAGAAGGTCATCTTGAATGCCAATCTTCTCTTTTCATGCTTTAAAAGTCAAAATATAAACTTAAATCCTAGGTATCATTCACATTTTGCAGTTTTCTGAACTCTTCAACAGAGTGTGACATTTTTTCAAAGTGTCCAAAATACATTAACTCATAAAAATTATATACAAAGTACATATTAGGATAGGAAAATTATTCGCAAAGTTGTAGACATTGGGTGGAATTGAAAAGTAGAATGTGTATGTTTGTAGAAATGTAAATAAACACATACACACATTTTTAACTATATAATAATTCTCCAGTTCAGTGAATGGTACTCGATATATTCACCAAAATTTAAAAATTTGCAAAAATCATTTAGCAAAGTTGATTCATCCATCTCTAGAGGAGGTTGATTCACCCATCCCTAGGAAAAGAAATGCTGGAAGCAATAGAAGAAGCTTGGAGATGGAAGAAGTTTCTGCCACCATCATCTGGGTCAAGGGAACTGGGGAAGAGAACCCAGTTGGTGGTTTACATTCAGTTCAAAATTATTGGTACTGGTAATTCCAAGGTCAATGAACCAGTGGTTTCATTCTGTATGTTTCCTGTATTCCTTCCAGTATTCCTGTTCATCACTGGAAACAACCAAACCATTCTTTATTTCTAGATTGTGAAGACATATTAAGGAAGGATGGACCTACAGCACATATACAAATCTAATCTAATTTTCAGACTTAATATTGCTGTCTGGTTTAGAAAGTTCCTTCTCATTCAATTTAAGGGATAATTCTCAGTTTGTTCCTGGTGATTATTCTTTGGCAGATTAATACATTGTCCTAAATTTCAGCTTTTTCTGCTCCATTTGAAAAGCAAGGATTCACACGTGGAGGTGGCCTTCCATTATTGATGTGGCAAGTGACCCAAAACACCACCAATCTGCCTCTTCAATAAGCACAACCCTACCAAATGTGTAGCTGGAAGGGCTTTCCTCTATCACAGTGTTCCTCAACCTTAGCAACTTTAAGATGTGTGGACTCCAACTCCCAGAATTCCCCAGCCAGCCCATGCTGGCTGGGGAATTCTGGGAGTTGGAGTCCACACATCTTAAAGTTGCTAAGGTTGAGGAACACTGCTGTATCAAATACAGCAAAAGGGAAAGACATCCACTAGGTGCAATTTTGGGTTCTCTTCTGGTACATATGGAAAGGTTCTTTCGATTACTCTTGATATGAGCAAGGGTTCGTGTACTGATATATTTGATAGCTCTAGCATGAGATTGGGCTTGTTGAATGAACTCCAATGGTTGGGTTAAGATATTTCTAAAAACCAAGGGTTGGCAACTTTGGGGGGTCAGAGGCCACAATTTAATCTCCCAGCCTTCTATTGGACTTCAGTGATGAGCCAATGTCACCCAAAGGTGCTTGGCTGAAATTTTTCAACCCGTGTTTGACATTTTTGAGGGTTAAGGGTGGGAATGGGAGGTGTCAGGAAAACAAGCCACTATCATTCTTTTAATTCAACCACCTTCCCTCCAACAGAAAAACTATTGGATATTGAGCATCACAAGGAACCAACTGAGAATTATCCCTTAAATTGAGTGAGAAGGAACTTTCTAAACCAGACAGCAATATTAAGTCTTAAAATTAGATTAGATATGTGTACATGCTGTAGGTCCATCCTTCCTTAATATGTCTTCACAGGCCACATGCAGGCAGCACATTGCTCATCCCTATTCTAAGCCAAACCCTTCAGGTATAAACTATAGTGGCTGAGATCATGCAACACACTGATGAATTATAGGGCTGTGCATGTTCTGAAAAGGATTTGGAAGAGGTGTTTTAGGATGCACAGCAGATGAGCACAGAACGTCTTTAAATCATTTGCATTTTTTTTTCATGCTTGGCTTATTAAAACAGCCTCATCTTTAGTCCGACTCATTAAAGCAGTCACAGCTGTTTTCAGCTTATGTTCTTAAATGCCTGTGCTTCAGGTCTGTTGGGAAACACACCTCCCAAATTATGCACAGCTCCACCACTTTATGGATTAGAATGATGTGCAAGCCTGTCCATGGTGCATTTGATGGGAAATGTTGAAATCAGGTAATAAGTGCAAGACTTGTGTGAAACAATTGGGAGGACAACTAATCTGCAACTTTCAACCTTTCATTGATTATGCAGACATCTACTAAAGGGTGTTTTCAAAGAGGTATTTTTAGCTTTTCTGCACCCATGATATATATCATTTCTTTTGGTGACTCAAGAAGTGCTTATAGCATCCCTGTGATTGGTTTGCAACAAGTACACCTATTCACATATGTACACCAGCACATCATGTGTAGCTTAGCTACCATACCAAAAAGCAGGAAATTGGTGTGTGGGGGGGGGGGGGTTCTTTTTTTAGAAAAGTCAGAATCTCTCTCTGTATTAGGGTGAATCTCCATTCTGGATTCCATCACTTTAATTAAAGAGCAGCTGATGACAACATGACAAATCCTGCAATAACCCAAATGCAACATTATGCTAAATATTAAACACACACAAGAGCAACACAACACTCTCCAGTAATTTATTAGTACTGTATGATAGAATGGTCTGGTACAGATTTGCTCCAATGAGGGGGTGGGGGTGGGGGGGGAAGCAGAATTAAATAATGTCTACTGGGCTATCCCTGAATCAATGAGGCTAATTCATTCACAGCTCCTAAATTGAAAATTACAGAGGCGTTCCTTGGACACTTTCTGTCCATTGGAGTAATAACTCTCATGAAACAGATCAGAATGGGACCAAATTTGGTGTGGGTAGAGATCTCGACAAAAGAAAGACAAGGTTCAGGAATCAGATGGATCCAGCTGGGGGATGGGGAAAGACAAATCCCCCAAAATCTCTCTCAGTGAGTTACTATGGGAGACACAGGTGGGCTGTGGCTCAAACTGCTGTATCCTGCATTCTAAGTCCCCCCCAACTCTAAATTGCAATTAATACTGATAGAATGTTTACTGTTCTCTTTTTATTTTCAATTATTTAAGCTTTCTAAGTAATAGTACGTTCATAATTTTAGTAAAGTATGTTCATCATTTTAATTTTAATTTAATTATATTATATTACATTACATAAATATGACTGCATGGACATCTGCATTGAAATAATACAATGTATCAAGAGTTATGATATTACAGTCAAAGGAAAAGGAAAAAAGAAATATGTGCTTTGTGACTTCCCATGGCCATCACAGCAGCCATCTTCTAAACAAGCAAGTCCCACAAGGCAGCCTTTTTCCCCCGAATACTCACACTTACAAAATACTCTCAAAATTCCAAAAGTGTCTTTGTCCCCAAAACATTTCTTAGTAGAGAATTAATAACAGTGAGAAATGTGTACGAGAGCCAGAAGCACCTTCATTTTGATTTTGGATTAGCCAGACTCACCTTTCAGTTCCAGGATTGGTGGGGCAAGAAAAGGCCAATTTTTGTTGGATTCCAAACCTAAAACCAAGTTCTTAAGGATGGGTATGATCTTTGGGAATGACATGGAGACATCCTGTTGCCAACTGAGCTTAAGACAGGTGATCTTTGTCTTAGGATCTATCTGCTTACATCTCCTATATAGCTTTAGGAAACGCATACCATTTAGCCAATGTCTACATCTTGTCTTTTTCCATTGGGTCCTCTCTGGGGAAACTTGCAATGAGCAATGGAACATGAAGGTCAGACAGTGGATTATGCCCACTGCATTGAGTTCACGGGAAGCTCACAAATATTTTTGCGCCATGACAACCTTTGCTAATTCATGCATTTTTTCCTTCATTTCCATACAAATTGCCTATCTTTGAACAGTTGGGTTACATTAATACACAAAAGGTAGAAAGGAGGAAAGGCTTTCTCTCTCTGCAGTAGTGTGTCTTTTTCACATTTCTAAAGTCGATTGGCACAATGCTAAGCAAACACAGCAGTGGGTCAAGGGTGAAGGGCTAGAAACCTGGCAGGTGAAAGGTTGAGCAACATGAAAGGCAAGGGCTACAATTGTTTTAAGAAAGAGCTTTAGCAGGTTTGGGGTGTTTTAAGTTTTGGCAAACAGCCAGGCCAACTGTATTTGAGAAGGTCACACGACTGGCCTTAACATTTCAGCTGCTCTCTCTTTCCTAACACTTGGGTTTAATGATATTAGAGAGCCTTATTGCCCTGCAAAAAAGCCACCCCAACGTCTATGAAAATTAACCTTCTCTGCAAAGAGTCATGGTACAGGGTATTTTCACTCTTGGTGTGCATAAAGGCTTAGATTTGTGCTGGGTTCCCCGTGCTTACAGGACTGACCTTCAGAGGCGCCCTGGTTTCTTGGAAGCTAAAGAGAGATTCCTTTCTATGCCTATAATACTCGGTTTGGAAGGGCTTCAATGCAGTGATAGATCACCCACTTTCTAGTCAAAAGGATGCAGTTTGGATCTCTGCCATGTCATCCCTGGAATGATATTGCCAATCAATGGGAGATAATATTGAAGTAACTTGGTCATCTCCAATATGGTGCCCACCAGTTGTGTGGGTACAAGTTTTCAGGATCTGTGTTGGCAATGCTGGTTAAGGATAATGTGGGTTGGTCCTAGCACACAACTGGAAGGTCCCAGGTTGGAGACACTAAGCTAGATGGAGTAGTTACATGACCTGTAACTTGGGTTTCATGCTTTTATTTCTGCCTCTCCACTAGGGTATTGCTAGAAGTTTTTTCTACATATTAAAATAACTTTAATTCCATTTGATGGAGAAGAAAAGACTTTTCAAAAAATGTTCAAAGAGGAAAAAACTATGAGACTCTCTTAATTTGTTAGGACCTAGATGAGCTACTGGATGTAACTTAGAAGGGGTGCAAGTCCCTTTCAAAACCGAACTGTAACCTTCCATCTCATTCACCAGGTTCACTGATCCAGTAAGTTTAGTTGGCCTTCCTTGCACAAAAAGGTTACCCCATTCTCCTTGCATACAATTTATGTAATGAGTATGCTATAACACTACATATATATGGCAATATTGGATAATCTGTTAGTCAAAGGCTCTGTGTGGCCTTTTTTGCAGCTTTCAGAATTAATGCTAGCAAGTTTCAGCAACAAAAGTAAGAAAGAGGAGGAGGAGGAGGAGGAGGAGGAGGAGGAGGAGGAGAAGGAGAAGGGATGGGATGGGATGGGATGGGATGGGATGGGATGGGATGGGATGGACAAGAAAGACCACTTTCTCCCTCTTTGGTGTGTCACAATATCACAGTTTTCTCCATTGTAGTCCTTGGTCACTAAAATATAAAATGCACTGCACCAAATGTTGGAATTTCTCCCTCCTGGTATACATAGAAAGTGCCTGATCTGTAATATGCATAGGGCTGCACAAGAACTGTCTATTTTTTAGTCTCTTTTCATTCAGTCCTCAATAAATCATCCATTTTAGGTCCCAAACTCAAATGCACAGGCTGATCATGCTCGATTCCAACCTGTTTTTGATCACTAGATAGCAATCATATAAGCATATGTTCCATATTTTTTTGTTTCCAGAGAGGCTCAGAGCAATTTCGGTTGCCCCATTTTCTATGGAAACAGAGGCATCAAGTAGCCACAGGGTAGAATTTGGAGAAAAACAGGGTTCTCCACATTTTCTTCAAAGAGAAATCTTCATAGCTTTTGACTGACCTGGACTGGGCATATTTTTTGGCGTTACCCCTACATAACCTTCCTGCTCAAAACATACTGGACTCTGGTTGGTTTTCTTGAAACTTCAGCAGAGACCCCATATCAACATCTCTTCTCCTCCCTTCCCAGTTGCCATTCCTGCTTCACCCTGATGTGCAAATTCAGTGCGCCAAGCAATCACTTTGCTAAGTGCCATCACAGGCCCTCGAAAATTACTTTCCCTCCCCAAATGTCTTCACTTCTCCCACCACTCTAATTATAAGTAATTACCTGTTCTTTTTCCTTTAAGAATCAAGCATCAACCACCAGCCTACCTCAGGGAATAAATATGCATTGCACTTTGATGAAATGTTCACATAATACAGGTCAGGTAGTTAATGAAGCCATAAAGTATAATATGTCCGCGACACTAAACATCACCTCATTCATCTGGCCTCGGCGTTTAAGAGAGCAAGTGATGTTTATTGGCACGAGACACCCTCTTTGCCTTAAGGATCACCATTCAAGAGCTAGCTCTTTGTAAATAAACATATAACCTTTGCAATGGTAATTTAAGACTGCACAGTAAAACAGCTATAGTGAGGATATTGGGAGTGGAAGAGAAGATAAACCTCCTTGTGAATAAAAACATAGAGCTTTGGGCAAAGGTGTTTATTAAGTTCCAAGCTGTTTCTCCATCTTCTTCCATCCACTGTCTTAGCATTCCTATGTTTTCAGTTCTGTGCTAGGGTCAAAACAAAGGTATTACATTAAGTTCTAAAATCAGATATCATATCAGCTGATATGGGAAATAGATAGAAGATAGACAGACAGATGAACAGACCAAAGTCTGGAGGCCCTGTTGGTTTAATGCCCACAACAGTATAAACCAGTATTGAAAACAGAGCTTCTTCCTGATTGTCATCTGTGTGCAGCAAGAAATCAAATTATGATGCTCCACAAAGATGAAAAGGGTATCTTAGAAGTGAAAGCCAGAAGATTGCAGTTGTTAAGATATTAGGCTAAGATGCAAGCTCTGTTCTGTCATTATCAAAGTGGAACACTCACTGAATCAGAGCTCTGGTAAATAAAGCGCGATTGGTCCTGTAAGCAGCAATGGATTATCTCGAGAGCTCATAATAATGAACATTCCTGAATAGGGCCAAAGGGGATCCAAGTTCAATGCCCCACTCAGCCACGCAAGCTCATGGACCCCAACCTACTGCTCAGGATTGTGGTGATGGGAAAATAAAATTGTAAAAATGTATACTGTGAATGCTGCCCTGAGCTCCTGGAAGAAAAGGAGGATATAAAGCAGTGTTTCTCAACCTTGGCCACTTGAAGATGGGTGGACTTCAACTCCCAGAATTGCTGGCTGGGGAATTCTGGGGGTTGAAGTCCACCCATCTTAAAGTTGCTGAGGTTGAGGAACCCTGATATAAAGCACACAAATAAGCAATAAACAAAGAAATAGATACAACAGAAGTGGCATCTTGGAACATAAGTGGTTCTTGCATCTGTCTGATTATTTGACCCAACCACACAGTATGAGAGAAAAAACCCTACAGGTATAAAAGCTGATTCTTTGGATCTCAATCTTGTTACAGATATTGCAGCTGAAATCAATTCAGGGAAAGTCTAACATTTTGGACTCTTCTCCCCATTGTTCCAAAACCTCATTCCAAGTATAGCATTGGTGGGAAAGGGTGAAATTGATGTGCTGCAAATGGTATTTCAAAGGATGTGTGACATTCATACACATTTTAATCCCCTAGAGCATGGTCTGAAGGGAAGTGGGAAGGGGAGAGGGGAACTTTAGCAAATGTTTAGCAAGTTCAACTGTCCTGGTACAAATTGGCCCATGACTGGGACATTATCAACACATCTTTCTTCTTTTTCCCCCAACATACAGGCACACATATCATCATCAGCTTTCCTAATCTCAGCATTAATTTTTCTTTTTGTAGCAATGCTGGATCATGAGCTCATGTGTTTTGGGCCATAAGGAGAATATCTGAGTTTCAAGAGCAACTGTCTCTCTGACCCCAAAGCCAAGAACCATGGTTTTATATTTCTGTGACTCTACATGGTTTCATCTTCTATATGCATATGTTTTTATATTGCTTCCTTGTCTTGGATATAGATGCTATAGATACCAATCCCAGATCAGAATCACAACTTTGCAGGGTATATGAAATGATATCCCATAATAAAACAGAAACAGAAGATTCTGCTTTTTTCCCCTTAACAATAAATTCAGGAGTAGAGGATAACATACCCTGTTTCCATTTATTCGTGAATCTTGCAGCTGGCAAAAAAGAGTTTCTGGTAATAATTACCATCAACAGATGAGAGAATGCAGTGTTTCTGTGTATGTGTGGGTTTATATTTTAACTGGCAGTTAAAGAATATGTCCATATTTGTCCATATTTATTTATATATTTTTAAAATGCATAAGCTGACTCTCAGAGGTATACAACAATAAAAACAAAAGATAATTAACTCCCTAAAAGAACAACAAAAATAACTACAAAAATATCATAAACAAACAAAAACAAGATATAACCAATATATAATTGAGGTTGGTGAAAATAATGCAGATTCATCTCACAAAATGGGCTCATCAACCATTCTGGTCCAATGCATGATAGAAGAACCAGGTCTTCATGACTCTACAGAAGGCCAATAGAGTTGGATCCATTTGAACACTGGGGAGGAGCTCATTCCAAGGAGGAAGTCCAGCAACACAGAAGACACATCTCCTATGACATTGCTTTAGTGAGAAAATAGCTTCTCCTTTGGGAAGGGAAAAATTGCTCCTCCAAACAGTAGGCAGGGGTACAAAAAAAGAAGGGGAGGGGAGGGGGAAGGGAGGGGATGAGGATAGGATAGGATAGGATAGGATAGGATAGGATAGGATAGGATAGGATAGGATAAGGGAAAGCAAAGCAAAGCAAAGCAAAGCAAAGCAAAGGAAGAACCTAATTAAAATTTAAGTTAAAAACTTAATATTTGGGGTCTTTTCAACAACAGAGTATCTGACTTTCATGGGCCACAGCAGTAGGTGCTGGAGGAAAAGGAGGGAGAGTTGAATTTCTTTCTTGAGGGTCACAATACGTTTTCCAAACCTACTGTGAAAAACTCAGGAAAAACTCAGGAATCCTATTCTCTTGGGATATTATCTAAGATATATAGGATTGCATCTTCAGTCTTTTGATTATATTCATGCTTTATTTATTTATTTATTTATTTATTTATTTATTTTTCAGATTTGTCACCACCCATCTCACTGTGGAGTGACTCCACAGAAAGAGGGTGGTGGGCTATCCCAGGCTTAAAATCCAGACATTTTCATGTTAGAATACTATTTTAAACATACATACTGTACATATACATATACATACACACATACATACATATATACACACACATACACACACATATATATGTATATATTCTATTTCTAGAAGGAAATACAGCATCAAGAAAAAAAGGAGTATCAACAAACATCAGCACTACCTTCCCATTATCAGACTTTTTAGAGTCCAGAGGTTTGTATTACTAAAGTTGAGTTTTTCACTTCCCTGATCTCATCTGCCTGCAGATGTACGAAACGAGGAGGAAGAGCATTCTGCAAATGGAAATATTTTTCCACTGAGACAATATACTTTACAGGCAGGGTTGGGGAGAACGGAAGAGTGAATCAAGGAATTCAACCTTATTTGGCAACACTATTGTAAATGGACATGGTAATGTTATTCTATTGCCTCTCTCACCCAACATGCTTTTGCCAGTGGGAGGAAAAAACTGACCCTTCCTTCAGTGTCCCATGAACATTTCTGGCAACGTTGCAAACACATCCCTTTTCCAATTACTGTATGTTTGGCACTTTGGATCAAGATGCTTGCCTGCTCACTTACGTGACCCTTCTTTGCTCTCATTGGACTACACATACCTTTATTAATGATATCATACAGCCAAATCTGATTTGGGTCTGTCAGGCTCCAGCATTATTCTACTCATTTCATGATTCATAGGGATATGGAAGTTGTTCTGAAGCATTGGTCCATCTACCCCAAATACAGTAGCTCTCCAATTTTTCAGAAGGAACCTCTCTCAAAACCTACCGGAAAATGTTATTTGAGGTTATGGGACAAAGGTCAACACAATGCTATACGCCTCCTTCATTCCTGGTTACCTAAGGATCTCACCAGTGACTAGAAAGACAAAATTGCATTTATTTATTTATTTATTACATTTATATAGTAATACATTTATATGTGACTCTGGACAGCATACACATTAGAACAAAATAATCGATATATATATAGGATTTCTCCTATATATATATAGGATTTAGATACCACCCATCTCACCAAGAAGTGACTCTGGGCGGTTCACAATAAAATGTATCCATTAAAACAATTACAAACAATTTAAACAACTATTAAGAACTATATTAACAAAAGACAAGGAAGAAATTGTTGAACTCATAGCAACAAAATTGGAGGCTTTTGCTCTTCATATTTTGTACTAAGTGAGCATTCTCATTGAGCCACCAGTGAGGGGTTGATAGGATGATCAACAAAGGCTATACATGCATGAATATAATCAGAAGACTGATAATGGCATCCTATGCAACTTTGGATAATTAAACTTCAGTTGATAAACCTGAATAGGACAATACAGCAACTTTGCATTTTAGTGGAGGTTGAAAGAGTGGATGCAATCTTTCCCAGTTGTGTGCAAAGGTTCAAAGAGTGGATCTAGGATTTTCTGTTCTAGGGAACTTCTAGAACCCAAACTGGTTAGGATCTCACAGGTTCCTCCAGAGAAAGGCATTCGTGTCACAAAATTGTGGAAAGCATAACAACAAAATAGGAAGCAGGGATTTTTTGCACACGGGCTTTTTGCATGCTGGGGTCCACCAAAGTGGAAAGAATCCTTGAAAAAATGACTCTTTGAGTCATTGAATTTTGATAAATAAGCATGAATAGGTCAATGCCTTTAATGGTGTAGTGGCTGACTTTCCACAATGTGTTAAACTCAAGACTAAGTTAGCAAAATAGAAATGCTATGTTCATCTAACATGCTATGCCCAAACAGATCTACTGTATGATGATGCAATGTGCTGATCTGGTTTATTCAACATGCTAAGGCAGTATTCCTCAACCTTAGCAACTTTCATATGTGTGGACTTTAACTCCCAGAATTCCCCAGCCAGCATGGCTGGCTGGGGAATTCTGGGAGTTGAAGTCCACATATCTTAAAGTTGCCAAGGTTGAGGAACACTGTGCTAAGACAATAGCTGGGAATTTACAACCCGCTGGAGCAGAAATTATTGATTTCCATTTTAGCTTTGTTTAACGTGCTGTGGAACGCCAGTTAGTTGGTATTGGAATATGGTTGAAAGGGGAGGTGGATGGGAAACAACTCACTGGATTCTGGAGAACAGCTGTGAGAAGGAAATGAAATTGGATTGCAGAACTTCCCAAATATGCAACTAAACGAAAGGGGGGGGGGGAATACAGTCCTTGTTAAGCATGCCTGAATAGGGGTAATTTCAGGCCATTGATGTATTTCAGTTATGAAAAAGAACGGAGGCTGGTGCATTTCCCAACATGGAGTCTTAAAAAAATGAAAATAAAATAAAATGAAAGTAATTGCTTCAGGGACTCTTGAGTTAAAACACACAGGTGTTTCGAGGGGAACATAAACATTTTTTCCTAAATGAGGCGTTGAGGGCTGGAAGAAGGGCAGTAAAATTAGTGGAATTACTGCCTGATTTTAACCAGATGATTGCTCCACTCGGACACCAGCGCATTTTCATTAGGGACTCTTAATTTACAAGGCATTTGCTGCATTCCAGTGGAACTCGAAAACTCCCCAAGGTCCTAAGGAATGCCAGATCTACAACCTTAATGGCAAGCAGATATGCCTTGCTGCAGGTTGTGAGTGTGTGCACACATGTGTGTGTAGTACACTTGATTTCATAAAAAGCAATGTAGCTGAAGCCCTCAACCGATTTAACTCCTCAGATAAAAAAATGAAGAAGCAACTGTCCTTGAATTAGTACGGGGGTATAATGAGCATAGCATTTTTTATATTAAACATACATGCACACACACACATACACACACAAACATACATATATACTAATCCATACTAATTGTTTATGAGCACATGCATGCACACATCTTTGAACATCTGTATTTTTATTCCTTAGTGCAGGGTTCCTCATCGTGGTTCCCTTCTCCCCATATACAGCTCTTTTTAATCAGTAAATCCAGAAATCACCCGTTCGTTTTTATCCATTTTCAGCAAAAAGTCCATAAAGGGTTTCCAGTCTTTTATAAAAGTAGCTTTGTTCCCTCCTTAATCAAACAAGTCAGTTAAGCCACCTAGAGCAGTGTTTCTCAACCTTGGCCACTTGAAGATGGGTGGACTTCAACTCCCATGCTGGCTGGAGAATTCTAAAAGTTGAAGTCCACCCATCTTCAAGTGGCCAAGGTTGAGGAACCCTGCCTTAGTGTATGTAGGGTTTCCCACTCACCTTCTGAACAAATCCTGATTTATGCCTATAAGCTTCCCATGACATCACAACATTCCTTGAAGAAGAGGGCTGGGAGGGCAAGAAAGATTGGCTTTTTCCAGGTCTAAGAGTGATCTTACGTTGGGCCACCATGATGTCATGACAGCCCTGTCCAGGAAAGCCTGTGACGTGTTAGACCTTAGACCTGACTGACCACACTCCACATAAATTTGTCGACATTTTTATAGAGGCAAATTGCATGCACTGCAATTGGGGAAAGGTTCTGATGGAAAGGGTTTTCCATGCAGCATTGACCTGTGGGATTTGGTATGACTTTCAAAGATATGAAGCGTCACCTCAACTCGCCTGGCAATAATCAACTGCTTGCATTCTCTCTCTCTGTCTTTCTCCCCCTCCCTCCCCTCGCCCCCATTTTCTCTTACTTTTCAGAAGGTGCACTCATTTCTTTGACATTTCCTCTCTTTCACTTTACTTATCTTAGTCCTGACATATTCTGAGTCCCCTATCTTGTTCAAATCATTTGGCTTTAAGGCAAAACTCATAGGAGACCTGTATTTCTGCTGCTGACTGGGTGAAAACAACTGTCTGCAAACACACTTTGTTTTATGGGTTTTCTTTTGTTTCAAGCTTACAGCACAATGATCTGTCAATCTATCATTTTATGCAAAACCAGGTTTAAAAAGAAGACCCTCCACTCACCAGCCCTTAGCTAACATTTGGCATAGCATGTCCAATGAAATTTCACCTTCTCTGGGTGACTCTGAACACTGACTCAGATTTTTAGTTCACTTCATGAAACAATTCTATCCAGGAATAATATGCTCATTGTGTTACCCCACCTCTTCCTACCTATGGATGCCCCAAACAAGGTTTGGATAAAGATGTTTAACTCACTCCCAGAAGATGTATAAACCCAAATCTAGTGAGTCTCCCTGGGATGAGGGGTCTAAAATATTTTAAATCCTATGCCCCACCTTAGGAACCTATTGCTTATTGGAGAAAATCACCACTGGTGAGGAATTCATACTGTTCCACCATTCAGATACAACCACAGGTAGGAGCAATATCTAAGTGGTTCAATCCAGTTTAGGAGAACAAGGTTTCCACGGCCTGCTAGAATGGATCACCTGTTCTTTCGGCCTTCAGCTGGATGTGGCAAGCAGCACGCTTAGAATGGCAAACAGACAAAATGGCACATCCTTGCTGATGGTGTCTGGCAATGCCATCTCCAAAGCACTAAGGATTGGGCACAAGGTGGAATGCTGCATTCCCTGCCAAGATAGTCTGGGGGAAGGGCTGTGGGAATCCACTTCTGAACAAGTTGATCCCACTGATCCCACTTCCAGCTTGGCCTGCCCTTTCATCTATTCAGGGATTGGCTGATATCTCTTCCCGATAACACCTATGCCTACATGCACCCATAAACCTGCACAGAGAAAGTGAGAAAGACAAGGAGGGAGGCCTACATAAAGTGGGGCCCACATAGCTGCCCGCTCATCAAGACTCAGAGAGAGAGAGAGTGTGTGAAAGAGTGGAAGAAAGACACACACAACTAGCTCACAATACCCATGTTAGTTTTGTTGTCTTTTATTATTTGCAGACGGCCATGCCACAGACAGCAGATGGTTTTTGAAATCTAGGTAATATTTTGAAAACAGTTGGCAATTTGGGGAGTCTGATGACTTTTAAATCCCTGGAGGAGCACATGGAGAGCCATTCATTGGATCCTTCCCTAGACTTGTTGCTTTAGCCCAGAATAGAATTATGAATGGATTGGATTAGAAACCAGGCTAAACATCTGCTGAGCAAACATTACTGAAGGAGAAATAAACACACTTTGCTGTCTTAAGCTGGGACAACTCATTCTGTTGCTGAAAGAAAATATACCATAAAAGAATTTCAAAAGAAGTACCATTCGGGAGGGGAGAAATTTCCTGCTTGTGTTTAGAAACTCCCTGAATACTATCTCACCACACTTCTGTGCAATGGCTAAGACTGACCCTTTACTCCAAAATATGTTCCGACAGATGGAGAATGAGATTATGAGATTTCAGAAAAAAAGGGGGGAGGAAAAAGAAAAAGAAAACCGCAAACCTGCATGAGCTAATATTGTTCCAGATGTATTATCTCCTAATCTCCAGGAAGACAATGTTCAGAGGATAGGAATATGGAATATTCCCTTTGGCACACAGAGAAAGATCTAAAAGTTACACTTAATCTCTCCCAGTGCTGGGATTTCCACCTATTGCTCTGAAGGAAAAGAAAAAAACAAAACAAAACAATACACCTTCCCAAAATATCTTTGCCCAGGTCAGAGCAATATAACCAAATTGACTGAAAGGACTAATGACTGGAGATAACCCATCCAACTACACTTATGATGGCTTCCCAAAAAAGGAGAGAGCTACAGATAGAAAGTATAAGGTAAGGTACTTTTATCCCCCCAGTATTCCACCTAGGGAGAGATCAATGAACAATAAACAGAAGTCCCCCCCCCCCCCCCGCTTTTTTTAAGAATCCCCAGGACATATTTCCTTGAGTTGTGGAACACGTCTGGACAAGTAAACACCCTAGTTATGTGCAGAGTGATGTAGAATCATAATATGGGTGCCTCTGGGGCTGCATATATAATATTTCTGCTGCACGAGCTGCATTGGGTGCTGGTTTGTTTCCAGATCGAATTCAAGGTGTTGGTTATGACCTTTAAAGCCCTGCAGGGCATGGGCCCAGTTACCTGAGCAACTGTCTTGTCCAGGTTACATCCACCTGTCCCATCTGCTCCAGCAGGAAGGGCAAGTTACAGATCCCATCGGCTAAAGAATTCCAACTGGTGGGGTCTAGGAGGAGAGCTTTTTCCACCATTGGCCCCATCCTGTGGAACATCTTGCCCCCTGAGGTGAGGTTGGCCCCCACTCTCCTGGCCTTCCAGAAGAGCATGAAGACCTGGCTCTGACACCTAGCATGGGGATCTAACAGGGGCTCACAGCACTGGGGGTAGGTGGTTTGATGATGGTCTCCCCAACTTTTAATTATCTATCTATCTATCTATCTATCTATCTATCTATCTATCTATCTAAAAATTCCCCTCTCACCCCTCTGGGTGGTATGTGTCCTCCTCAATCTCTGGTCCTCTACCAGAGGCCTGGGAGTTGGAGGGTTCTGCTCAGTATCTTGGCTGTTCCTAGCCCTGTACTCTTCTGGACAGAGAGCTCTGAGGTTGTTCCTGGGATCTGTTGGAGCCCCTTGCCCAGCTTAGGAGTCATGGCCCTGAGTGCTCCTACCACCGCTAGGACCACATTGGCCTTTTCTTTCCACATCCTCTCTAGTTCCTCCTTCAGGTCCTGGTACTTCTCCAGCTTCTCATACTCCTTCTTCCTGATGTTGCTGTCACTTGGCACTGATACATCCATCACCACCACTGTCTTCTAGTCTTTGTCTACTACTACAATGTCTGGTTGATGGGTCATTACCTGCCTGTCTGTCTGGATCTGGAAGTCCCACAGGATCTTAGCCCTATTATTCTCCACAACCTTCTGTGGAATCTCCCATCTGGACTTGGGAGGGTCTAGCCCATACACTGTGCAGATGTTCCTGTACTTAATGTCAGCTACTTGGTTAGTGTCATTCAGTATATGCTGTTCCTACCTGCATCTTACACCCTGCCACTAAGTGCTGGACTGAGGCCTCTTTGCACAATCTCACCTTGGGTCCTGTCTAGTGTGGCAGACCCCTGCTTCTATGGATCTGGTGCTTAGTGCCTGTTCTTGTGCTGCTATGAACAGTGCCTCAGGGCTGTCTTTTAGTCCACCCCTTTCCAGCCACTGGTAGGATTTCCCAGTGTCAGCCACCTCAGCTATCTATCGATGGTACAGCCCATACAGGGGCTTGACTTGCCATGGCACTTCCTCCACTTGGACTTCCTCCCATATCGGCTGCTGTCTCAGGCATTCTCTCAGCAGCTTATCTTTGGGTGCCATCTTACTGATGTACTCCTTGATGCTCTGGGTTTCATCCAGGACAGTGGCTTTGACATTCACCAGACCCTGCCCACCCACTTTCCAGCTGGTGTACAGTCTCTGGGTGTTGGATTTGGGGTGGAAACCTCCATACATTGTGAGGAGCTTCTGGGTCTTCACATCAACAGCTTCCATGTCCTCCTTTGGCCAGCTCACTATACCAGCAAGGTATCTGATGACTGGCAGGGCATACGTGTTGATGGCATGGATCTTGTCCTTCCCATTGAGCTGGCTCTTCAAGACCTGTCTTATCCTTTGATGGTACTTGGATGTTGCTACCTTCCTTGCCTCCTCATCGTGGTTCCCATGTGACTGTAGGATACCAAGGTACTTGTAGCTGGTCTCTATGTCTGCTATGTGGTCCACTGTTAGTTCCCCATCAGCCTTAACTACCTTCCTTCTTTCTACTACCATCTGGCCACACTTCTCCAGTCTGAATGACATCCCAATGTCCTCACTGTAGAGCCGTGTCAGGTGGATCAATGAGTCAATGTCTCATTCACTCTTATCATACAGCTTGATGTCATCCATGGAGAGGAGGTGGCTGATGGTGATTCCATTCTTGAACTTGTATCCATATCCAGTCCATATGATTATCTGGCTGAGGGGGAACAGCAGTGGGGACAGGGCATCACTTTGGTATATGCTGCACTTGATGGCCACTTGTGCAAGCTGTCTTGAGTTGACTTCTAGTGTTGTCTTCTACAGTCCTATTGCATTCTTGAGGAAGGTCCTTAGTGTCCTGTTGACTTTGTATAGCATCAGGCATTCACAGATCCATGTGTGTGGCACTGAGTTGTAGGCTTTCCTGTAGTCAATCCAGGCTATGCTCAGATTGGTCTGCCTAGACCTTGAGTTTCAGGCAACTGCTCTATCAAAACTGATGTTTTGAGCCTCTGGTGTTGTTCCCAATGACCTTCTGAGCTGTGCTTATATACTGGCCCATATGGTCTTGTAGCTTGGTGGCTATGATGCCTGACAGGACTTTCCATGTTGTGAGGAGGTAGGTTATTGGCCGGTTGTTGGACAGTACTGTTCCCTTGTGAGGGTCCTTCATGATCAGCGCTGTCCTTCCTTGTGTTAGCCAGTCTGGGTGGGAGCCTGCTGCTAGCAGCTGGTTCATCTGTGCTGCTAGGCATTCATGACTGTTGTTAGTTTTTTTAGCTGGTAGGTGTGGATCATGTCCGGGCCAGGTGCTGTCCAGCTCTTCTTGTTCTTGACTCGCTGTTGGATATCTGCTACTGTGATGGTGACTGGTTCCTGTTCTCGGAGGTTGTTGTGGTCTGCTTTCAGGTCCTGCAGCCACTTTGCACTGGTGTTATGTGTCTTCTTTTTCTCCCATATGTTCTTCCAGTACTGTTCAGTTTCTGCTGCTGGTGGCTCTGCTGTTACTGTGTGGTTGCACTGCAGTTGGGAGTACACCTTGGATGGTTCTTTGGAGAACAGGGCATTTATCTTCTTGGCCTCTGCTTCTCTAGTGTATTTCCTTAGCCTGGCAGCCAGTGCTGGGAAGCTTTGTTTGGCAGTCTCTAGGGTTTCAGATGGAGTCAGGCCCATGTATTTTTTCAGTAGCTGAGTCTTATCCTTAATCTCTACACCCTTCTGTAGTTCCAGCAGCCAACTAACTTCTCTCTGAGTTGCCTTGATCTTAGCCTCTAACCTCATTTTGTGGTGGTGGTGGTGGGAAGGTACTGCTGTTCTTCCTGATTGTGTACCCAAGCATTTCCAGGATTACAGAGGCTGTAGCATATACCAGTTCATTGGTTTGAATTATGGTGGCAGTAGGGATTGTCGTGAGGGCTCTATTGGCATCTTCTAGCATACTATCTGATGGTACTTCTCCACCGAGCTTTGGTAATCAGTCTCGAGGGTTGACTGTAGCTAGTTTATTCATGATCTTATGAATCATATCCACTGCTGTGCTCTGTAATGGAGGGGGTGGCAGTGATGTTCCAGCTTCAGGTGTTGGCTGCACATCCAGTTGTTCTTCCTGGTTTGCTTGAGTCCAGGTTGTAATGGTCTATCTCAAGTTGTGAGAGCAGCTTCCTCTTCACTATGTTGAAGTGTTCGGTAGTCAGCTCTTTCTCAGTTAGTCTCTATGTAGGTCTTCTGTCCATCCATAGTTCCTCATACATTTCATATATCCCCTCTCATTAGGTCTACTGTTGTAGTAGCAACCCATCAATTCCAAGTTCTCTTGTCTCGTCCAGGTATGGTTTGTTCCAGTAACCCACTTATGGGTTTATTGTCCTGGTTCCCCAACATCTGATGTACACGTTGTTAATCCAGGTGAAGTCCAAGCCAGCATGACTCTCTTAGTTTGTGTCACTCTCACAACTGAAGTAGGTAGGTAGGCAGGTGAAGTGTTAGGGGATCTTTGCCCAAGGATCCCTACTGGTAAGGTAGGTACCAGCCAGGATTTGAACCCTGGTCTCCCGCATTAAAGGCAGTGCTCTAACCATTGCACTATCCAGCCATGCTCGCGCTCTCTCTCTCTCTCTCTCTCTCTCTCTCTCTCGCTCTCTCGCTCGCTCTCTCGCTCTCTCTCTCTCTCTCTCTCTCTCTCGCTCTCTCTTGTTTTTATCATTTTTTTAAAGTATAACCTGCCTAGAGTCACTTGTATAGTGAGATGGGCAAGGTATAAATTTGATAAAATAAATAAATAAATAGAATAATAATACCAGAAAAGTTTGTTGGCTGCTCTTTATTTAGGGTGACCAGATCTGGAGGATCATTAGAGAACAGCATATAGTGAGAGCTCTCTGGACCTCTCTGCTGCCATTTAGTAGACATCCCATTTTTGCAGCCCAGATCTGGTAGCTTGCCTTCCCTCTTAGGTACCTTTCAAAAAAATAAAAATGAAAATTCCTTCTCAGGAAAATTGAGCTTCCTAGAAGTCCTGAGCCATGAGGCAAGATTATAGTAGCATTTCCAAGGAATACCAAACAGTGAGAGGTATTGCTGTTGCAGCTGCTTCTGTCATCCCCATTCCAGCTAAATTATAAAGAGAACTTTGAGTAAACTGGAGTAGACTATCATAGGTTTGGTCCAACCATTCCAACCAAACATAAACCCAGGTAGATGCAGCTGATCCACTCAACACTCAGAAACTACATAGGAGAATCAGGAGGCACACCCAGAACAGTGGTAAGGTGGACTTATGAAGGAATAGCACAAAGAAGTCCATTTAGTTTTCTGCTCAAAAGCAGAGAAGGGCTAGAAAATAACAGGAGTCTTCCAAGCCAGGAATACTTAAAGCAGGACATTGGAGAAGATAGAGAGCAGAGTACTACAACCCCCAGGTGATAAGAATTAGTGTTTCCTGACAATAGTATCAGACTGTAAATAATAAAATAGTATAGCACAGGGAATGATACACACTTACAGAAAGATATATCTCTCTGTCTCCGTCTTTCTGGACACCAAGGTACTACTGTCAGCTGGTTAAAAATGCAGCAGTCTTGGGATTTTGAAGCATCACCTGGAAGAGGTCCTACCAAGACAATAGTTAGATAAACAGGGCTGGAGCCCAGGCCAAGAAAATAACTTGAGAAAACATCTCGGACAAGCCCCTCCCTAGTTCACACATGTCAAGGGAGGGAAGGGGAAGCACATTCAGACTTGGAAGATTCTGTCAGTATAACTGTTACAATAAAAGCAGTCCTGACTTACATGGCATTAGTTTCTTAGTCCGGTCTACCTTGTAGGGCTGACCCTTCAACATACTCTTGAGGATAAGTTGGAAGCTTGCAGATTCTGACTCCACTTCCCTGCAGATCTTAAAAAATCTTAAAAATGGGACAAGGGAAGGTCAAATGGGCATGAGGATTCCCTCAATTCTAACCCCTTTGGTTTTCTTCCCCACTCCCAAATGCCAAGTAAATTGAGACCTCGTGGAGGAGGAGGAGGAGGGAAAAGGAGGGGGAGGGAAAAGGAAGAAAAAGGAAGCACAATTAACATAGCTTCTGTCCATTTATTTCTGGCAAGAAAATATCCAAGCACTGTTTCCTTCTCATATACTGATGAGGACATAGGACTCTGAAGTGTTCAAATACTTTGGGGATTGAAAACCAAATGGGAGCGTGTAGTGTTAAACCCCACTACAAGAGGATCCCCTGTTCTCTTCCCATTCTTGCTTTCCTTTATTAAAATATGGACACAAGTCATATTCTCTGGATCGTCTATGAATCAAGCGTAAAACATACAGAGGACAACAGTTTCAGCAGAAGAGGTGCAAGGACACCATCCTATACTATGAGAATGTCTCTGAAATCCTCTGCTCCTTCAGAGGAAATTTCAGAAGCAAATTCTTCTTCATCAAATTAGATGAGAGCTTATTAAAAGAGAGAGAGAGAGAGTTTTTCTACTCAGCATTAGTTTAGGAGGTCTCCATAACAAATAATAGACCAGGATATTGTGCTGTCTCAAGGGAAGGTATTAACCTGTCCTCCTTACTTGCCTCCTTTGACTCTTTGAAGGTTGTTTCAAATAAATAAAGGAACATCCTTGAAAAGGAAACTAAACATCCCAAACTGGAGACCTCTCTTTAAAATACAAGTGTTAGATCTGGGCTGCAAAAATCCAGACAACAAATAGATGACAGCAAAGAGATTCAGAAAACACTAACTCTTTGCTATTATCTAGTGGTCTTCAAGATTTTTGCAGCTTGAACCTGAAGCCCTGCTTGAAACTAAAAGGAATCCTTGTTTTTTTCCCATTGCTAAAAGGAGAAAGAAAAATCATATCGGGAAACATGCACACAGAAGAACACACACACACAGAAACACACACAAAAATTCTCTCCAAACTGACAGTTTTAAGGGCTTTTAAAATATCTAATGCTCCAGGTCCTAAATTGGCAGTAAGCCAGTCTCGGCCTTAAAGGGACCCACGCTTTATTATACTTTCTAATTCTTCCAAAGTCTGTCTTTAGGATATATGAGCTCGCTCTAAGACAACTACTCTATTCTCATCCTCCAGTGGTATACACAGGTCTCAGCTCATAAATTGAAAATAGAAGATCAGTAAATCAGCCCAGGCTGTTTCAAAGGGACACTGTGAATTTCCAGTCAAATCTTTCAGTTTAACTTAAATATTTCATCTTAATGTCACCTTTAGAAAAATCTTTCATTCGAGTAAGTTACAACAGTCAGTGCTAAACTGATTACACTTCCCCACTGACCTTCCAGAGGAAGACTCCCAACGGCACAAATGCCGACTTGGCAGCTCTCGGTTATAATGTTAAAAGAGGAAGCCTTTTCTAATGCAACCAAGAGACTTTAGATCATTCAGCTGCAGTTGTTATTAGGGCTGTACAAAGCTTCCAAGGGCGCTCGGATTCGATCAAAAGTTCCCAGCAGCACACCTTGGAAGCCATGCCGTAGAGCAAAATAACAAACAAACAAACAAATAAATAAATCTAATTGAAATTGAAATTATAAATTATAAATAAATAAATGGCGTCCCACTTGGAAAGATCACAGAAGAGTGGCAATCCTATTTTGCTCTAAATCAGTAAGATTTGCATGTGTACAATAGCTTCTGGGCACCACGGCTTCAGTGCATGTACAGAAGCCACTTCTATCAAATTAAAGTAGATGATTGAGGGTGATTAGGTGAGATCCAGAGAGGTCTAATTGTTGTACTAATGAGCCACAAAAGCAAAAACATCAGAGAAGGTTCCTACTTCTACTTGTTTCCTACAGCTGATCCAGTGGACTTCCTAGCAGATTAGAGGAAATGTGGCCCCTTGGGGGCAAATGATCGTAACAGTATTTGCTTACCTGGAATCAACTCAAAGAAATTTCCAACAAGAATTTCCAAATGCATCCTATACCCAGCTAAAACTGATTGTGGATCCTGTGTGTTCTTCATGATACCTGGGCCCAGGAAAAATGAAAGCCATAATTGTACCATCAGTACCAGGTGGTCCCTCAAATGGATGATTATCCTCCACTTTGAATCATAAAGAGTTGCAGAAGAGTTATCCCCATTCATTGCTACAGCCCTAATGTGGACAGTTCTGCATGATACAGAGTATATTGAAAAGAGCTGGTTTGTTTCCAAAGTACAGAAGTATTTTTATTTGATGGTCAAGTTGCAATCTGATGAATTACAAGTTTCCTTGGTGGATTATGAACAAAAAGAATAAAGCACGATGATAATTATCAGAAGGGAAAACTCATGCTATTTAACCCATTCCTTGACAAGAGATGCACTGCATCTATTTATTAAACTATTTTCTGTTTCAGTACCTGCCATTTCAGAGAAATTCTAAATAAATATCCTTTAGATTCCCAATGGTGTTTGTCCTTGAGCTATGAGCCTAATCCATCTGTCTGTCTTCAAGACTTTGGGAATATTATTAATCAATCAATTTATAAGCCATCTCACTCATTCAAGCAGCCCTAAGTGATATATAACAATATAATGCATATAAAATTAAAAACAACAGCAAGAAGAACAATCAGAAAACAATGCATCCTTTGCACAATCTACACACATTTGTCAATACCGAAAGCAGGGTCACAGATCATCTTACTCCAGGATCTGCTGAAAAGCCAAGTCTTTAAGGCCTTCTTAAAGGACTACAAAGTCAGAACCATGTTTGGGGCTTTGAGGGCAATGCTGTTCAAGACAGCAGGGGTGGCCTACTAGTAAGGTCTTAATAGACAAATCAATTTCTATGTTGTAAGCAACTTGTTGAGTGGATTTTAAGGTATTTCACTCATAACACCTGTAACTGTAGAAATTCTGCAGGACAAATTATGATTGTACAGTGACTGTGTTTCTCAGTAGCTTAAATCAACACAGAAACCTAAAACTGGATTGATCATGGAAAGATTTCAGGCTTGGCTTTCTGAGTCAAGTGTTCTTTCTCCCAAAGATATAAATATGTTGAGATGAATTTGCTCCTCCAAAATTATTTTCAAAATTATCTGCAACTTTTGCAACTGAATAGTCATCATTTAGTTCTTATCTGGAATCTCTGTGTGTGTGTGTGTGTGTGTTTGTGTGTGCGTGAGAGAGAGAGAGGGAGGGAGGGAGAGAATTTGGTTTTGAGAATTGGTGGTTTGCTGCAAAAGTCAACAAGGCTATCCCCAAGTATTCTAGAAAGTTGGCTACAAAACTGGGGGTAGATCTACATGGGCACAAACTATGCCCAAATATTATATTTGTCTCTTTCTAGTGTCTATTTTCTACATCAGGGAAGGGGGACTGGGAAATGTTCTTCAGGCTATGAGAATGTTTGCAATATAAAATTTCCTTTCTAAAGATGCGCTCTCTTCAGAGGAAGACAGAACAGCAGACTCTGTGTTATACATGTGGATTTTGTGAAGATAAACCATTCTACATAACCCTTTGGAAGAAGGACAACATGAAAGAATGGCTTATGTAGTGGGTAATTTCAGCATAACACCAACAAACTTTTCCAAATGTTTTGAGGTTAGTCCAACTGTTGGGCCTCTCAAAACCTATGTCCCCCACAAGCTGTGTTTTAACAATATAATAGGTAGAAGCCCTAAGTCTATCTCAGCTTGATTTACCATTTGACCTACCTATCAACCTTTCATGAAAAGTTACACTTGCCAGATCTAAGACCGCAAGCAAAGTAACATGATCTATTTCTCTATCCCCCTCAAGGGACTCTGTATTTTCCTCTCTAAACTGTCAGGTCTCTGTTTTCTCTCCACGATACAGTCTTTCCCGTGGGGACTTTTAATTATTTGTCATGACAAGTCTTCTAACTTCTTTGCAGCTATGCCACAAAACACAACAGAGCCTTTGACTTCTTCAAGGGAAGGGTCAAGCATACTGTCCTTGTTCCTTCTCCAAAGGTGAGCCAGGGACACAGAAAAACTTGCATAGGAAGGCTTAAACACACACAGTCCTAGGTGAGAATGACATCCTGTTTATTAACATCCTGTCCCACTGAGACAGAAGTGTGGGACAATGTTTGTGAATATTGCTGAATGGCTATGCTTTTCAGAAACTTTTGAAGAACAGGAGTAGCTTCCAAAGATGACTAAAAATTTCTCTTTCTATGACACGTTGATCATGTTAAAGTGCCACAATCTTTTTGCTCATTTACCACAGGGTAAATCCCATTGAAGGATTTTTTTCCCCTACTTTTTTTCTCCCCCGCCTCCTTCTTATCAAGTGGGTTTCTTGTCAGATAAATCAGGACAATCAAGCTTATTTTTTTATTTATTTATTTTTAAGTTGCTTTTAAAATCCTGACCAAAAAAGAAAAAAAAAAGGAAAGGAAAAAGAACAAAACACGAAGGTAATTATAATAGAAATACATACACTGTCAAAGAAATGAAAGAAAAAAGGACACATAGAAAGTGCTTTTTTAAAAAAGTGAAAAAATACAACAAAAAAGGAAAAACTATAGTATGACATATCATTTTAACAGCAAATAGTTATAATTCTATATGTACTTGTCTAATGCAAATATTATTCAAGTACGTATATATTTCTAACATACTTATGCTTTTTTAATTTTAATTTAAAATTAAATTAAATTAAATTTACTGTATTTTGTATAAATGAGTCCCATATTTCATTTTATTTGTCTGTACAAAGTCTACGTCTCTAGGCAATCTGCTAGTAAGTGGCAAGTGCAATCAGGTCTTCAATCCATTGAGTGAATGGGGCCAGACATTTATCTTTCCAATGATGCGATATCAGACTTTTGGCCATAGGAAGGGCACAGAGAATCCATTTACATTGTCCAGTTGTCAAATTCCATGTACTAGATATGTAGTTCAAGAGAATATTACTCTCTGAAAATTTTAGTCGCACAATTATATTTATATAAAATTTTAGTCACACAATTATATTTATATAATCCACTACTTTCTCCCAAAACATTGTAAGTGTCAGACATTATAAAAACATACATTTTAAAGAAGCATTATCCTTATTACATCTCCAACAATATGCTGTCTTAGACAATCCTTTTCTATACAAACATAACAGAGTCCAATAAATTCTAAATATTATTTTTTGTTACATAAGTCATAATTTGAGGTCCATTGACACTCTTACTATAGAAGTCAAGACATTCTCTCATTGTCTAGGCAATATAGGAATCTCTAATTCTTTATTCCACTCATTTCTTTGCATCTGCATATCAAATTGGTTTATTGATAACAAATATCTAATAGTAAACTAATAGTAGGGTTTTTTTTTTAAAGGATTTAACAAGTTGTTCTAGTATCTCAAGTGTCTCAGAAGCTGAAAATTCTACTTGTTCAAACAACCTTGTTAGCAAATGTTGTATTTGTAAATATTGCTGTTGGGTTATATCTGGTAGACTATATTTATCTCTTAACACAGCGTATGTTAAAAATTCATCAATTGGTCCAAAGTCAATATCCTTGCTTCCATCCAATTCTTCCATATCACCATCTTTTCCCCAATTTTTAAAGTTGGGTTTCCCCATAAAGTCAATTTAGCATGGGAAAAAGGGTCAAAACTTTTTTTTATTAGACATTCCATTCCATAACTTTCTAACTGACATAATTGTTTCCAGAGATATCAGAGTTTTAGTGTATTTAGATCTTAACATTGTCCATCCAGCCAAAGGTGCCATATATGTATATTCCAAAGTTGCCCAAATCGGAAAATTAACACAACTTGTTGGCTTCCAATATTTAATGCTTGACAAGAGTTAAGCATGATGATATAGCTCCAGATTTGGAATACCAAATCCGCCCTCATTAATTGATAATTGCATTTTCTGTAAAAATATTCTTGGAATCGAAGAACCCCATGGAAATTTTCTAAACAAAAACATTTACTTTCTGAAAATATTTTCCAATTATATGAACTGGAATTCCTCTCAGAATATAAATTGGATAATCAGCTTATTTGAAAGGGGAATATTTCCTCCCTCTTCTTGCCCAGCTATGTATCCTGTTTAAAGGTTTCTTCATTCTAAACACCTCTTTTGACAATTGCAAAAGCGTATTTTCTATGGCTGATTTGGGGGGAGAAGTGCCATCCCAGAAACCATTGCCCTCACTCTGAATTGACTTTGCTCATCCTCAATAGTGTAACAAAGAAACATGGTGGGAAATATAGAAAGCAAGACTGCACAGCCTATTTCAGGCTGAGGACCACACCTGCCTTTTGAAAAGCAAGCTGAAGGAGGCAGACTCCCCAAAATGGGCACGGCCAGAACAAAAACTAAATCCAGTTTAAACTTCAGTTCAGTTCCACGCATAGGATGGTTTCCCATGGAGTTAATAATTTCTCCCTTTTGTCAGATTAAAAATTATAATTCCTATGAAACTTTTGGGGTAGCTCTTGGGCCACACCTAAATTTTTGTTGGTGGGGGGAGCATGTATCTCAAGGCCACATTGTACATAATGGAGTCATTACAAAGTTGCAAGAAAGATGCATATTATCAACCCCTGAAATTAGAATCTAATCTTGAGAGTGAAGAGCCCATCTAAAGATTACTGTTTAATCTCATAGCAGAAGTCAGCTGCAATCCTGTAGTTGTCACTTTGCTTATGAAAGCTAATATAATGTAGTAGCATGACAATGTCATGAATATGTCAGTAAATGAATTATATGATTTGAAAACAGACAGATGCTTTTTAATCCAAGGAGCTCAACCACCAAAGATCACATCATGCATATTTTGCACTCAGACCAACCTCAGCTATCCTAACCAGCCCTGAAATGTCTTCCTTTCTGCCAAGTGATGCAGTGCAGCACTACACCTGGCTAACTTTAATTTGTTATTTATGTCAGCTTTGCATATTTGTAAAGTTCAAGGGTCTTATGCCCCAGCACAACCTTGCCAAGTCAGGGCTCACATGTGGCTCCCAATTTATTTCTAATAAACTTTACTTGAAAGAACATATGTGATCGATTTTGCTGATGATGAAATGAGAGCAGGCTCAGCCGCATCCCGCTTTAGCCAGGCCAGTTTTGAAGTTTGGCTCTGTGTGTGCACGTGTGTGTGTGTTTAAAGAAATCACTTCTGATCTAAATTGTGAAGGAACCACTAGGCTAAGCTGGCTCTAGAAATCACTTCTGATCTCATTTAAGCACACACATATGCATCCAATTCGCTGGCTTGCTGATTTGATACCCCCTTTTAATTAAGGCACACACCAAGATATGTACAATTGCTTGGAACTTCCCTACCCACTCCCCTCCAGTCCTTCTCTAAGGGCAAATTAATAGCACCACTCTAAATTCTTAATATCAGCACATCTGCAAAATGCCCATCAAGCATATGCAGCATGGAAATGTCTGTGTGCATTTGATTATGTGCCATCAAGTCCACTCTGGAGTGTCCACCCTTATCAACCACATAGATAGATCATCTCCAGGATGATCTGTCCCCAACCTGGCAACACTTGAACATGGGAGGGGATGCATACCAAGTTAGATGACAGGGGCATTTAGAATGAGAGGGTTGTCTCTGATTAGGCACAGGGTTAGGAAGCATTGAGGCCATTACCTGATGCCAAAGTTGAAAGGACAATCAAGGGGGTTATCAAACTGAAATGCAGGTTGGGAGACAGGGATTAAGATTGCCTGCCTACATTCAGAGTCAAATGTTCAGTATTTCTTCTTATAGTTGATACTGTTCAAGGCCAAGTTCTAAGATTTCATTATAATCTGGCGAATTTCACTCACCTTTCCTTCCTGCATTACATATTACTAAGTTAGCCCCCATCTATTAGCCAAAGAGTTCTGTTAGTTTCTACTTTCCACTTAACCTTTTTGATGGAGATGCAAAGCTTGACAGCTTGAAGAAAATAACATGTAAAGTTCTTATATTTTATTTACCATATTTAGATGCCCCTCCACACCATCATATACTTTCTCAATGTCTTGCAAAGTTTTTGTAGGGAAGAGGTTTTTTTCATACAAGCTAAAATTGACATGAAGACCAAACTAATGACAAGAAGTACAGCAACCAGCCTTAGAATTAAGTATCAGTGAAGATACTGAAGTGTTGGATAGCTTCTGTCTTTTAGGATCAGTTATCCTATTGATCCTATTAGGATCAATTATCAGTTATCAATTATCAATTATTAGTCAAGAATTGTGCTGCAGACTAGCACTTGGTAGAGTAGCAGAGAAGATCTTGGGGAAAAAATATTCAGAATACATGATGTATCTATACCTAAAATGGTGAGAATAGTTTTCATTGTGACACTCCATAAAAGCAAAAGTTGAATTTTGAAGAATCAGGATAGAAAGAGTATTGATGCTTTCGAACTTTGGTGTTGGAGAATACCATGGATACCCAAGAAAACAAACAAATGGATCATAAAACAAATCAATCCAGGGTTCTTTCTCGAAGCACAGATAACCAGACTCAAATTATCATACTGTGGACAATTTATGCAAAGGCCCAGCTCCCTTGAGAAGCCTGAAATGTTGGGAAAGTTGGAAGGGAAGAGAAGAAGAGGATGATCACCAGCACAGAGGATGGACTCAATTACTGTCAGCCTCCCAAGTAGACCAGAGAGGAAGCACAACAAGATGAGCTAATTCTACTTTATTGTAAGGCTACATTAACAGAATCTTGCAAGTTTGAAAGTGCAAATCTCCTGCCCTCTTTTTTTACAGCCTGTTAAGTTAGGACGGATCCTTCTGAGTTTCTTTCTCAGTTGCAATCTCCTCCCCCTTTTATCTGATCATTTCCTAGGCAGCATCTCTTCCTCTTTTCTCTCAATAGTATGTCATTCCCACATACTATTACATCTACAATGGTGATGGGTGCAAAGTTGGGAGACTTGAAGGCCCAGACTGGGGACAGATAATCTTGTAGAAGGTTTTTCTATGTGGTTACTAAAAGTCAATATCAACTTGATGGCAAATAATCAATCAATCAGTTGATTAATCAAAATTGGCAAGTAGAATGAATGGCAATGATAAATCAATGATTTATCCTGTCCATCAGATGAATCCAATTTTAGTTCATAAGACCTGTTTCAAAGTGGTGGTTCTGTAAGGTGGCACAAGATGTATCAGTTCATAAATCAGTGATGATTTAGCAATGATCACTTGCTTAGATCACTTTTGGAGAAGTTCAGACATAGATCAAGAAGTTCTGTCAAGAAGCAAGTTGGTCGAGATATACAGAGCTAGGATTCACATAAGTATTAGATTTTGGAGACTAATAATAACAAACGATAGCCATTATGTCCATTTGCTGCCTATAACATTTCTAAATGGTCACATTGCCAGTACTGATTACAGAATATGGGATGAAATAGTATCTGTTCTGATTCAGCAGTACATCTGTTACTTTATGTTCTAACAAGAGGGAAACAGCAACATAAGTAAGTGTGCAAAGAACACAGACCAATATCCTGGTGAGTAGGTAATCAGATCAGGTATTCATGGAGGTAGTAATTTGCAGCATAATTAACAGACAGCCCATAGAGCGTTAACTTTCTCTAATATGGTTTTGAATATATCTTCTGTAATGTTCTTTTAAATACAACTACCTCTTATATGTCTCATGTGTAAATACAACTACCTCTTATATGTCTCATGTGTGTATTGTAACATTTCTTTCACACACAACTTTCCCAAATCCATGCTCCTCTGTAGAGATGTCATGTCCCATATGTGGTTTCTGTATGCACATTTGTGTATGGAGGACCCTTTGGGGCATCTAGTGCTTGTCTCTTTTAGTGGATCAGCCTGGTCCATTTCTGCTGAAGTCTTAGCAGCATCCTCTTATGTGACTTCTACACATTGGATTGGTTCACACAACATGTTTAGCCATAAAGTGGTTTCTTTACTTTGATTTAGCATGTTATATCAACCCAACCAAATATGGTTTATTCCAACATTCAAGCCCTGCTTGGAGAAGAACAAGAGCCACTCCTGCTTAATCATTCAGCTCCTGCTAAACAGACTGAGAATATTAATTTTCCCCTATCATCTGGCATGGGCTCATGGACGGTCTTCATTTTGCATCTCTTCCATAAATAGGGAAAATTCACTGCTGATCGTGCAATATTCCACTATTCAGTCTGTCCTACATTGCTCTAATCCACACTCCTTCTCAGGTTTCAATTATTCTTGGGAAGACTGTATGTATAAACATCTATTGATAAAAACCCTGAGTGTGTCTCCCTTACCAGGCTGAAAATAAAAGCTTTTCCTGATAGGATCCCTCTCTCTCCATCCTTTCTCCCTCTCTCCGCCTGTCTTTCACACATGCCCTCCCTCTGCTGTCCCTTCTTTGTTTAAAATAGGCTGACCACATTGTGACCTTTGGTAACCCACCGGCCAAAAATTACAACCAGCCACGCAAACAAGCAGCACGGGGTCAAAAAGAGCAGGGTCTGCTAAAAGTTAGTAATCATACATTAATTCCCTGACATAATTAATCAAAATGAAGTGCTGTTATCTACTGCGGAACCTTTAACCTGTTACAAAGGGGTCAATTAGACAACCACTTGAGCACGGGAGTTTGGGTACAAATAGCATGCTCTCTTCTCATATAGGGACACCCAAAGTAGAGAAAAATGCCTTTGAAGTCCCCAATCGACCAGGTTTAGATATAATTTCATCCTTCAAGTGAAAAGCTCTCATTCTCTCTTTAAAGGAGAGGAAGCATTTTCTGTACAAGTAGGTGTGGGCGTTGGTGTGTGTCCCAACTACTCAAAATCCATTTGTTACATTCCTTTGTCAGGATGG
This sequence comes from Liasis olivaceus, assembly GCA_030867105.1. Classification (NCBI taxonomy): domain Eukaryota; kingdom Metazoa; phylum Chordata; class Lepidosauria; order Squamata; family Pythonidae; genus Liasis; species Liasis olivaceus. The sequence continues at coordinate 6,006,481 of CM061362.1, read as the reverse complement.
TCTATACCTGTCCAAAAAAGAAGGGGGGAAAAAAAACTAACTAAAACAAGATCTATCCATTGAAAAGCTAAGAAGCAGGATGTGTTGATCCTCTAAAGGAGCCAGTAAATCTAAGCTTTGTTACTTCAATAAGATGAAAATATTTCAATTCTGGGGCTTAATGATGCATGCCAGTTTCATTTTGGTATGTGTATAATTGTATCTCCAGCATACGTTACAATTCAGATTGCATTATAGACCAAGGGGCCTCAACCGTTGCAAAGTTCAAGATGGTTGGAACTCAGTTTTCACCTTTCATTGGCCATGCTAGTTGGGACTTCTAGACGGTGCACTCTAGATAATTTGGGAAGGTGCCAGATTATCGTGGGTTGTAAATCATCCAAGGCGATTACAGAAGTTTGCAAGATTCCAAGCTAGAATTTATTTCCAGTGCTTAGTTTAATCAGCTCTGGAGGGATGATCTCTCTCCCAGGGGTTTTGCCATTTTTTTCAGTTGTGCAATTAGTTTGGAGATTTCATTTGAGATGACAGGAGGCCAATATGGTAGGTTCTTCTGAACCTTTTTGGTGATTGTAAAGTCATAACTTTCAGAAGCATAAAGTGATCATTAATAAACCTTGTGGAAGCCATAATTGGAACCTCTAATTTAGGGTTAGTTTCTCTCATATGGGAATGAGATGATATACCAAAATATGGTATTACCCCCAATCTTGGGGGCCTGAATCAATTTTTCTGTGCATATCTTTTTTCTTTTTCTTTTTCAGTAGAATTTTATACTCCCTTTTTTGCTCCTGAAGAGATTTCAGGAATTGGAGACAGACTTTGCTCTTTTATAATTTAAAACTTTAAAATTAGGGAGTGCTTAGCTTTTACACATTCCTCATCAAGCCAGGGTTGGGATCTTCTTGTACTTATTCCCCTAAACTAGTTTAGTTTTACTAGCTAGTACATCTTTGAATATAGTGGTTAGACTATAGCGCAAGTATAGATCCTTTCCAGGGACATTTAATTAAATAAGGAAATATATAAACTAAGAACCTTACCTGATTCATATACAAGCTATATTGTTCTATCCATAACTTGGCTCCCATAACTCAGTATATTTTCTCTTCCCTTTTTTCTCTTTTCCTTCTTCCCCTCTTTCCCCCTCCCCTTTTCCTTTTAAATATACACATACCACTCTATGTTTTATTTTGCTATTTCTTTGTTATAATTGGCTAGAACAAAATGGTCTTAATTCCAACAAACCCTAGCAGAGCTTCAGCAATTATTAGACTTAATATAAGTTAGCATAGCCTTACACAGCCTTACACACAGTGTTTTATAAATTCTAGTATTATTTATTTCCGTTTACAGCTATCTGTCTTGGTTTATAGCATTTAGATCAGTGTTTCTCACCCTCAGCAAATTTAAGTTGTCAGACTTCAACTCCCATAATTCCCCAGACATCTTAAAGTTGCCAAGATTAAGAAACACTGATTTAGATTATTCATTGTAAAATTTAATTGGAATTTTAAAGGATGCTTTTGCATTTTAATATCTGTACAGTACTTTGTAATGTTATCTTAGTACTTTTATCTTTACCTTCTTTTATTCTATCAATATGACTTTATTTTTATTTCTATTTTAGCATAACTGTTATGTTATTAGTTATATGCTTGTCTATGAGTTAAATAAAATTCATGGATTGATTGATTGATTGATTTCCAGTAATTATATTTGTCTACTGCATCTTATAATTAAGTCATCCAAGCAAGGTTAGAAATTCAACAGCAGCAGATTCATGAAGAACTCACTGCACTTGTTGAAATTCCCATTCAACATCTGGATTCAAACCTTATAGTAAGACATATTGTATCTGGCTTAGGGTAATAAGTGAACTAAACCACAATGATTTAGATTGACCTATGATGTGCCCATTATTATGGCTTGTTCGGTAAATCATGATTTCAAAGTTTCTGTTTGGTTTCAACTGAGAATGGATTTGCTTCTTACAAAGGAAATCAAATGTTTCCTACTGTTTATTTCTTCATAAAGTCCATGCAAGAAATGTGAGAGCACTTGAATCAAAGAACTAGTGGAGTTGAAACAAGGCATATTCCCTTCTTCATTACCCCATTACCTCTTTATTCCTCCCTCCCTCCCTGGTAAACCCTATGGGAGTTGGTCCTTAAAAAGGGAACACAAATAATTGATAGGTATGGTTGAATATCTTTCTTCTGCCTGCCAATCCACACCTTAAAATGGTCCTTTGCTTTCTCACTCATGTTAGGTCAATTTTTTATATCATTCTACTTTGCTCCCTGGAGAAAGTCCCTTTATAATCCATGACCTATTACACATTTAATCAAAGTATATTTTAAGGCCATGCCAAAAAGCTGACCATGTTTTTTCTACTAGTTTTGTTTCAGGCATAGAAAAGAGAATTTGCTTTAAAGATATGTCCAAAGGCAAAACATGATATTCTCATGGGAAGAGTCTTGTACTTATTCAATTAAGAGTTGGCTAAAATGTGTGGGTATAAATGCTCACCCCCAGTCATCTGTAGCTTCTCTGCTTTCCTGTGGTTGAATTCAATCCCAAGGGAAAACATTAGGTGGCAACTTCATGCATGAAAATGTTTGAGAATTATGGGCAACTAGAGAGGCTGCAGATGGATGGGAAGAAGTTTCACAGAGAATGAAGTCTGTGGAGCACCATCTGCCACCTCCAACCAGAAAGTCAGTTTTATAAAATGACCAAACAAGTTGGAAAGTTATTATCCAGCACCCAGAGAAGGAAATATAAAAAACAGAAACCCCATGAGCATGGGAAGAAAATTCTGGAGAAATTGCAAAGAAGATTCTGGTCCAGGACGAGTATATTTAACAGGTGTCAATGTTTGGGTATAACTTTTTGTTACATTTCTGCTTCTACATATTTTGGAACTGGCCATTCAGAAAGGAATGTTGGAAGCAAATATAGTGGGGGGAAAAACCCTCCAAGAAAATTCAAGATATTGTATACCTCTTAAATCCAAATTGTAATGGAATTCACCTATTTTTCTGAAGTGTTATTGTTGAAATGTCAGATCTGGAATTTATACTGTGCATGCTTAACAACTGCTCAGGTTACTGTAGCTTTTGGACTGGCCATGCACATCTATCATATTAGTTTTGTAACAAGGGAGCATAACTTAACAATGCTGGAATGTAAAGGTTCAAGACGACTGATAAATGATCTTTAGGTATGGTATATGGAAGAAGGCAATGGTAAACCACCTTCATAGTGCTACTGAGAAAACTGCATGGTTGTGTCCACACAGCCATGAGAAGTTCAGCCTCAACTTGAAGGCATCTGTACTTTTATACTGGAACCATTAGTAGAAGAGCGAGCATTGTTTAGGGTGTAACATTTTGAGCATTCACAAGAATGATTCTTTCCTGAAGAACTGTTATTTAGGTGAAATTAATGAAAATAAATCATATCAATATAGGAGGGAAGGGAGGGAGGGAGGGAGGGAGGGAGGGAGGGAGGGAGGGAGGAAACCAAAATAATAAGTGGCTCCATTTTTGTAGATGATCTCTCTAAATCTATCCTGGTGCCCTCCAATGCTACTGGACTACAATTACTCATCTAGCAACTTGGGGTCATTATTGGTATAAGGAATTCAAATTGCTTAAATAAATAAATCTAATTCTTTATTATTACAAGTCAGCGAGTCAGACAAAATAAGACTTTCTAAATAAAGCCTACAGAATACAACCTATAAAACAGAACATACAAAATAAGGCATACAGAGTAAAAACAAGGTACAACCATGTGTGCACTGTTTGGCTATCAACAATGTGTGAGTTTTACAAGCTGTGAAAACAAACTTTGCAACAGTAAGAGTTACCTTGGGGTCTTTATCTACCTAAAAACTAAACATAAAAATCTTCAATCCATCCTGGACATGAGCTTAGTCACTCTATGTATGTCTCAGTAGAAAATACAATACAACAGAATATGAGTTCCTGTTTCAATATTCCCATCTATACAAGGTCAGAGCCTTTCCACGTATAGAATTTTACAAAATGTTCCATCCAGTTCTGCTGATGATATAATATTGAACTGTAACAATGTAAATGCTTGCCGGAATTTCTTTGTAAGTTGATCTAGACACAATGCTACTTTGAAGTGTGCATTGCTATGGCCCAATTGTACCTTATTTACTATATTATGATTGTAATTCTATATCAAGGATCCACCACCATTACCTGATCTCATCCCAAGGTCATGCGTGTCTCCCTTGAAAAACTCAATCTATATATAAAAACTTGAGTTTTTCAAGGGAGACACTCGTGACCTTGGGATGAGATCAGGTCACTTTGGAGTTTCCAGGAGGAATCACATTTATCAATTAACTTTGTCAGACCATAGCTATGCCCTCATTTCAACTCTCATAAGTCCTGCCTAATATGAGGAATGAAGGTGGAAGGACAAGAACTAACTTCCCTAAGCTAGAGTGAACATGTCAGTATAGTTCAGGTGCCTTCCAAGACCTCAAGAGAAAGGCCATCTCTGTTGATATGGTAAGATGGGAGGAAAAACCTAGAATTTAAAGCCCAGATGATAGTTTTGAGCAAACCCTTGCAATGGGTATTGCAACATCCCACGCATACCCAAAATGAATACAGCATGCAGTGCAATGCTGTGACATTGTTTTCCTCCTTCTGGAGAAAGTGGTAAAATGCTCTGGATGTTCTTGTCCACTCCAATACTTACAAGTAAAGACATGGCTATAGGCTGGCATTTAGCTCTGTAGTATAGCAGCTTTCCATTTCTTTTCTCTTTTAAAGGCTCAGGGTTAGGATGGGTGCCAAGGGAGATGCCAAGGAAAGTTGCCAAGGAGACATTGGGGCTGATCGGAACCATGTTGGGTCTCCAAACATAGATGCAGAGCACCTTTGGAATATCTTCTGCTCAATCCTTTGTGTCACTAGAAAGAGGAAAGACCTCTGAAATCCTGGAAACTCCTGTCAGGTGGTGCATGGATGGAGGGTTAGATTAAGAATGGCAGCTTCTTGTGAAAAGTTCTTTCAAACAGAGCACAGCTTGTGTATGTCTGTGTGTGTGTGAGAGAGAGAGAGAGGGAGGGAGGAAAGGAAGGAGAGAGAACTCAGTAAAGGGAGTGAGATTTGTCACAAAATGGCTCTAAAATTACAGCTATTCTCAGGGAAGATATAAATATGGGCCATATGAAGATTGCTTACTCAAAATACTCTCTGGATCTGCTCTCTTGTACACTTTGGAGGTATTTATTCCTAGCTCAAGACAGGAGAGTAGCATTTGGAAATTACAAGATCTTATTAAAGAATTCCACTGCTGCCTGAGTCAAAATTTGTTTGACCTAGTTTGATTAATTAGAGATGCTTTCCAATCCCCTTTGGACGGAAGCTTCTGAGAAGTCTACTGTGCAAGCCAGGAGCGCTCAAGACTTCTTTACAGATGAATTTTTAGAGTGCATCTAAGAATTGTTGAGGAATTTTTAGAAGTGTGCTCCCATGTGAGCAGTTCTAATTAAAGACATTGTTCTAACTTTGTGGGTTCCCTGCAGGACCATTCCTGGGGGGGGGGGGGGGGGAGGTATTTCAGCCATGTCAAAATTGTGGGTGCAGTTGGGGGATCAAAGTCCCATCCCTGCCAACATCAAAAAGGAGTGGGGCTTTGATTGTCCAATCACACCCAATATTTGAGGTGCTGACCCCTTCCTGGGGATGCCTCTGCTCCCCTGCAAGCATTCACATATTTAGTGTGAAACTTTGCAGTAGGAACCTACATGTGACTCGGAATTCTGATTATGTAGCCATCAAAAGTGGATTAGTCCCATTAATGCATCCTTCTTCAAGCTAGTTCCCTCTAATCAACTTTAACCAACCCACCCATGCCCATGATTCACACTTGCTTTTGTTTGCCATTATTTATTTATTGCTTCATTGAATTTGCCCTGAATTTTTCAGGGACACTGAAAAAAGTCCACCTTTCAGAATAAAATTAGGTTCTCTCATCTCTCCTTTGCAAATGTAAGTATTAGGGGCAGAAAAATCCTCCTGAAGTTTCCTAGTCTAGTACTTACTCAATCTAACGAAACAGAATAGTCTATCGTGTTCCTAACTTCCCACTTTTCCTTTTAAAGAAAGATCTCAGGATGGAATTCCTGTTTGTTGGTTCTTAATATATCATTACTCCTGTCACTGCTAAGTGGGAATCCTATGCTTGACAAAATATTTCAATATTATCCTATCCCTGAAGAAATTTTCCACCTAAATATCCCTACTGTATATCTTTGACAGGGAATTTTAGGAAGAGCAATAGTTGCCAGTGATAATTTCAATCAGATGGGGGAATGTCCTCTTTCTTTTATAGGCAATTTTTTAATGTTAAAGACACATTTATCTTCCAAAAGGTCCATATTTTCAAACCATGCACTTAACTAATGAGGAACAACTGTTCTGGAAGTACCTTCTCTCCCAGTATAATATGCCTGGTGCACCAACCATGACCACTGATATTGTGTTGCATTGTATACTGAAATTTCTGAGCGATGTTCACGAGCCCCACCAACACTGTGTTGTGGTAATTTAATCTGGTGGTTCCAAAAACCATCCAGAAATAGCTACATCTTTTAGAAGAGCTGGAGAACCAGCAGAATCTGGTAGAAATTGATCAGAGAGACAGCTGCAACAACCTGAGCATCTATCTTTGAATGCAGGTCAAACCCACCCAGAACAGGAAGGATGCCAAACTTCTGGTTTGCCAGCCATATTGGTACCATATGCAAAAACCTGAAAAGGAACGCCTTCTGACGGGGAATCAGATATAATCTGTTCCTCTTCACCCAACTCCCATTTATCTTTGGTTGTGGTTTCTGAGCCATTCGACAGAAGGGATGAAACTGTCCATTTGCACTTTCTGACTTTGCTTCCCAGCTCCCACTTTAAACTCACATTCTTTTCATGCCATTTATGAAGGATTTTGTGGAGATTCCTACAGTCATCAGTGTAATACCCAATATTCATTCATTCATTCATTCATTCATTCATTCATTCATTCAACAATGTTTATATTCTGCCCAATCTTGACAAAGTTTATGTGGGTAGCAACAAAATTAAATAACAGTATGCATTTGTCTCTTTGTGTGCAAGTATATGTATATACATGTAAATGTATATGTATATATATGTAGAAATATATGTGTGCATGTACATGTATATACATGTAAATGTATATGTATATGTATATATATGTAGAAAGCAGGGTTAGGATCATGCGTACCTCCAGAAAGAAGGTATTCCAAAGTTGAGGGGCACCACAGAGATGGTTTGTCACCTGATCTTTTTCAACCCTTCTGCTTCAGTCCTATGGGGAAAGAAATTGCTTTATTTATTTATTCTTTGTTTTGTTTTTCCAAATAATAATAATCATAGAAGTTCTTGTAGACAGGATGGATGGATTCTTGGCAGAGTTTTATTGTGAGGAAGCTAAGAGATGTATGTGAGAAGGCCTTTTCTTTCTTTTTTCAGGCCGCCCATCTTTTCCTCATATTGAAATGAAAACTATCAGAAGGAAAACGTGGGCATCCATAGAAATAGAAAGATGTGGAACAGAAATAAAACCAGGGGCAGCCCATTCTGATACTTCCAACAACAACATGAGCTCAAAACCGCCAACAAGAGAAATTAGGAAATTGTCAAGCCTCCCAAGAATAAGGCCGAAAAATGGAAATGCTGGAGAAGAGAATTTTTGAAAAAAATGACAAGTCACATTCCCAACATTTCAATGTGCACACTTGGTTTCAAAGATTCCTCAACCATGCAGTACTTGGAGCCTACTGGAGGGATTATGTGGACTAGATGCAGAGGGACTTCACAAGCCCTTAGCAAGGTATGGGCTTTGCCCTATTCCCTCAACATCAGGAAGGTAAAGAGCTCCGTGTTGAGGTGGAGGAGGGAGAAGGGAAGACTACAGTGAAATCCAGACTCTTTTCCTTTTTTCCAAAGAAAGCCACATAACTCTGATTTTTGAGACTGAACAATGCAAGGGGAAACAAAAGCCAGGAGGAAGAAAGAAGGTCATGCCAGGTGTGCACTGTGAAAAAAGAAGAAAAGGTAGATTACATCTCAGGATAGTCCTCTGGGATCACTAGTCTGTTGGTAATGTCTGGGATACTGCTTCAGCTCCCTGTCCCAAAATATTTCTTGTTCCCCAATGCTCATTGCTTAGAAAGGGGTCAGAAACACTAAATAAATGACTGATCAACTTGGACATGACTGGGGAAGGAACCACTGGGAGAATATATTTGGGCAGGTAGCCATGTTGCTGTAGATCTTTGAGGTTTGATTCAAGAAAGCTTTGAGTGAACCACCCAGTAGAAGTTCCATCAAAAGCAACATGTCCTCTCACTTTTAAGAGCAAAGCACCTGCAAAGCTGTTCCAAGAGCTGACAGGGGCTTCTGTTCATGCATTATCCATGCCCAGAAACTTCTTTCAGTTATTAGGGCTCCTGTTCAAGGCGTCGCGGCAATGCAAAGTGTCTGGGCAAGGAGAACTGCATCCTCTCTTCCCCCCAACGAGAATGACATCAATTCTGTAGCTCATCAAGGCAAAACCAAGCCACCTTATACACGATTGTATCTATTAATCCAGGGAGGCAGAGCATCTTTGAGGGCTTTGCTGAGGGTGGGGGTGGGTGGGTAGGGCTGGAGCTATGCCAAAGAAATAGTGTTGGAAAGGGGGGGAAAGGCAGACAAACCCTTTTGGGGTTGGGGGTCCAGTAAAAGAAGTATCTCCACACATTGGAAACTAGTCCTATCCATTTCTAGCATTGAAAGGAAGGAATGAAGCCTCCCCAGATCTCCAAGGATAGTACAGTTGAAAGAAAGATCCCACCCAGCCCTATTCTTATCATGAAGATGGTTTCTTATTATGATAGTTTTCTATTTGCAGGGAAAGGTTCTTCTTTCCATACTTCTTTTAAATGTAGAAAAATGTTTATCCTAGTATCCATTTATGATGTCATTCTCCTGCATCTACTGACCAGCCAAAATTTAGGAACCTGGTTGAGGGATGCTCCAAAAGTGCTATGGATTAACCTGATTTAGCACTTCTCCTCAGGCCTGTACAGCCTTGAGCCACAGCCTAAAAGATTTTTCCAGGGCCTTCTTCTGAGGCTCCCTTTTTTTTTTTTTAAGAGAAATTCACAGAATTAGAAAGACACTCGCAAGTCTCCTAGTCCAAAACTCTCAGGTCAATGTGGGATCTGTAGAACCTAGAACTTCTCCCTCAGAAATAGCTGCCACCCCTTGCTTACATACCTCCAGTGAAGAGCCCATCTTCTCAGGATGCAGGTTCTTGAATAGATGTTATCAGGACGTTCCTCCTAATATTTGTCCAAAATCTGCTTTCTATCACTTTCAGTCCCCAGTTCCCTCTGAAGCAAGAAAGAAGGTGCTGATCTATGTTTTACAGGGCAGCTTTTCACATAATTGTGACTTCTAAGATATCTCTTTCAGCTAAACAGAGTCAGGTTTTTGGAAGGAAGGATGACCATACGGGGTCATTCTTAGGATGACTGAGAGAAGGGTTGCACAGTGCTTTAAGGGCATGGTATGCTCAGCGATTATTGTTTCCTGATCAGGTCCTGGCGGTGTGGAGATTAGAATCTGGGATTTGCAGCTGACAGCCTTGCCAAACATGTCTAAGGGAAGCTCTCAACTTCTGCTGCTTTGGCTCTGTCCTGTGGTGGGCTTGGCAGGGCACTTCAAACATTATTATTGATTCTCTTTCTTCCTCCCCCCCCCCCTTTGGTTCCTCTATGCTAATTGTACCTCTGTAGCAAAACAATCCAATTATCATGTTAATTAGTGGGAGGGTTGTTGGAGCTTTCCAGTTCATTACCTGCTAATTTCAAGATAAATGAATCCACAGGTTGCTGAGTAAATAAGGTCACCTATCAGGCAGTCATAAACATATTGGTAAACAAAAAAAGGGATGATGGGGAAAGGGGGATTGGTAAGTCTTTCAGTGACCTTGATCAGGGATGAGGTATGCACAGGGAAACTTTGGAGCCCGTCTAACTGGGAAATGCCATTCTATTTTCCCACCTTGTTGCATAAGTTATTATGAAAACATATATACAGGGAGGGAGACATTTAGGATGTCAGAATATTTAAATGAAGGTATCAATTTCAGCCTCATTGAATTTGCAGAAAAATCAGAAACAGACACGCATGCTGAAAGCCACACTTTGGAGAAGTTAGAGAGGCATTCATTTTGTTTGTTTAAAATGCATACAGGGGGCAAAAATAGCACCAAAATGGATTATGTTAAAGAAAACCCTGCATAAAAATATGGCTTGTAAAACATGCATGTGTTAAGAAGATGTGCAAGCTTGGAGGCTTACACATGAGCCTGTTTATGGACTCCCACACCCTCTCGCTTCTCAGAGGGGGGATCCATTCCAGAACATCCCTTCCTGGCTGGAATGCACAGGATGGACAACTTCTTCTTGGAGAAGACCATTCTGAAGATAATAAACAGCAAAGCCATGGAGGGCTTTATAGGTCACAACCAGTACATTTAATTGTACTCAAGCCTACTGGAAGCCAATGCAAAATCATTATCATGTGGTTATTACAGCTCTTACTTGCCAGTAGCAAAGCTGTTGCATTTTGCATCAACTTCCAAGTAGTCTTCAAAGGAAGTGTCATGTAGAGAGCATCACTGGGGTTAATCCTAGATGTGATAAGTTTATGAGTTGCCATCTCCATGGCTTTTTTATTATCTTGTCAAAATCCAATATATTCATTCAAGGTGCTTAAGCATTACTTTTGCAACTCTCTTGGAGCTCATTTATTTTGGGGAGCCTATTGACATTGTTGTTTTCTATGACACATCATTTCATTAATCTGCAGCCTCCCTGGCTGCCCATATCCCAGTCAAAAAAAGCCCTCTGGGAGGACTGTCCTCCTGAAATCTTCCTTGGAAATTCAACAGAGGTGTGGGAAGAGAAAGGCACAGTGAGACACAGGACATTTACACATCTCAAAAAATATCAGGCTCTGTGAAGCTTTGACTTAGAGATTTAATTGATCAAACCCCCACCTCAAATTGACTTTGCGAATGCAATCAGAAAGATGGATTGAATTGTTGAATTGAGATAGTTGCATTTAGCGGTTGCTAAAATTTTCTGAATCACTTCAGAAAATCAAGTTGAAACAACTTGATTTCGGATTGAGATGATGATCCAGATCAAATCAACAATTTGTACCAAAACAGAGCTGATTGGCACATTCCTATTGTGTAAGAACAAGAATTCCATAATTTGGCAAAATTATCTTCTCTTTCCTCTTTCATCTAGTAAAGTGGGAACTCTGTAAGGGGAAAAATCCAGGCATTTTTTCAGCATACCAACACCCTTGTAGCAAACCCCTCCTCCAACACATTTGGTGGGCTAAAGATTTTGAAGGCTGGGATAAGGGAAAAATTAATAAATAATGTAAGTACCTTTTATTTGCATTTTTTTCCTACGTAACTGTCAGGATCCTTCTGGATTAGAATTCTAGTTAGAAATAACATTTCAAATACCTATATATAAACCAACATGAAAATCTAAAACAATTTACAACAGTTGCTTCTAAAAGACTAAAATGAAAGTAATAATGTTATTGATATGGGGATGTGGGGTGTGGGGAGTGACCCAAATTCTATACCCAAAAAGTAAGCATATCAAACTTGAAAGTATTATAGGTTCAGAATGTTATTTAATGGTGGATTCTAAGATCCTCATACACATTCAAGCTTGAACTGATAAGTAAAGGGAAGCAGTGATGGAACCAAATATCAGTTCAGTTTCCCTGAATCACAGTACTACAAATGAGTCTTTCCCTCCTCTCAAGATGTAGAGATATGCTGAACTTGTTTTGAGAGGGTACCCACTTACATACCACCAAAGAAAGAACAAAGGTGGAGAGATCAGTAGCAATACTGCTATTTGTTCACTTGAAGCCATAGATGCCCAAATGATAGCATAGATGACAATTGTTATCATTTAGATGTTCTGGCTTCATAAGGAAGATTGTGACTAGATGACCTATGGATGCAAAACATCAGGAACCCTGATACATTGGGGACTTGTGGGTTTTATTCATTCACTCACTCACTCACTCACTCACTCACTCACTCACTCACCTCACTGGTTCACTCTATATTTATCATGCCTTTCCTTCAGGTGACAGAGATGTGCATCCATGGCTGAGGGTAGACCTGAACCTGGGACACACTAGTCCTGTTCTGGCCTGCCACACTGGTTTATTTTTAAACCAGGCAAATAGAACAATTTGCCTGAATTGGGCACTCTACTAATGTCTTGAAATTACATTCCCTCCCAGCACATTTGCTGAAGACCAGGTTGAGGAAAACAAACAGAAGAGAACCTCCTGTGAAAAAAGGACATCTAACCACTGTACCTGTTGACCTAGGTGGATGAACGGGGGAGAAAGCATGGTGTATTTCAATGGTGGCTTCCGGATTGACATGTGGGAATGCAGATCATGGCCCAACTAAAACTTGTTAAGATTAATTCAGAGATAGGCTAAATGTACTCTTAACCTAAAGCAGTGGAGTGTTGATATACCTTCTCTTTGAATTCATTCTTCTTCAACAGAAAGGCAAGAAACAAAATTCCTTTTTCTCAGATCTCACATAGCTCTATTGAGCTACCTCTGGGTATTCTATCCCTCTTCCTTTTCTTCTTCTTCTTTTTAGTTTCATGTGACATACAGGAGTGATTCCCAACATTTTCTTTCTGAAGGCTGCAATATCATCATCCAAAGCTCTTGAGGACCACTGTATAAGTCAAGAGTTGACAAAACAGCGCCTGTAGGCATCACAGATGTACAATCTCCTTTCTTAATGGCATCTTCAGGACTCTCAAAGTAAAGAAACATTATTTAATTTTCAAACATTGAAATGTCTAAATTCCTAAAGAAATCTAAAAAATTGTTACAGGAGAGTTACAGGCACATCAAACTGGTTAACTGTTGAAATTTTGCAGTCCCTCCCCCCCCCTTTTTTTTTTTTAATGTTAGAGCCTGTGCTTAAGACTGCTAGTAGTACTGTTATGGACCACCGGTGGTCCTTAGAACATGGATGAGAAGCCACTGATATATAATGTTGGGAATTACTATCTTGTTAATTTACAGTATCTTAAAGTATGGTGTACAGTACTGTTTGAGAAGCATTGAATCTGTTATTTATACTTCTGTGCTGTTTTATTATAATTTCCATTGTAAGTTTAATAAAGCTGAGTAAGATATTAAGATATAAAACCTCTGCATGCCAGCTATTTGGCTAACAAATATTCTGCAGCTGAAGAGTTTATCCATCTTATGAAAATGCTTTTGTGAATATGAAAAATGTGTTGGAAGAGGAGTGTGGACGGAGCTACTGTGAAGTCTTTTCAAGACCTACTTGAGGCAGAATTCAGTGCCTTCAGACAATTCCTGCCTACCTTCACTCCTGGCCTCCAAGCAATTTTTCAGCTTCTACTGAAACTCTTTAATTATCTTAGAAGTTTCTACAGCCTCCTTTCAAATGGTTGTATATTCAGCTTGAGGCAACCTTTTTAGCAAGGCAACATATTAAGTAAGGCAGATGTTCTTTAAAAAGAATATCTAGTCTATATAATTAAAACAATTAAAAAAACAACGTTTTTCTTTCCTTTTGTTTATATATTGTGGTGCTTGGGTTATTCAAGAACATTTTCTTAGAGCCAGTAGATTTTTTCTGCCCCTTCCTTCCTTCCTTCCTTCCTTCCTTCCTTCCTTCCTTCCTTCCTTCCTTCCTTCCCTCCTCCTCCTTTCTTCTTTTTCTTCTCCTCCTTTTTTTAATTAAGATAATAAATTGGCCTTAAATTATCCCTGAAATCAGAGTAGCGTTGATTACAATGGAGCTCATGCTGTGACAGCTCAAGATGATGTTATTTTTATTCCTTTTCAATGAGATCTTAATCTCTTCCTGCATGTAAACAAATTGTCAGAGTAACCTTGCTCTTTAATCTCCCAGTAGAAGACCTTTGGAGCGTTGAGAGATAAGAGATCTTGCTGAGATTTCATCTGCTTTTACAGAGATGACCCCGTTCTTGTCTCTCTCTCTTCTGTCACACCCCCAGCAATCCCATTATGAGCTTTTAAAATCAGGATTTTAAAACGGAGAATGATCCTCACACGAGACTGACACGGCACATGTATTTGCACACTGACAGCTCTGCCTGGTTTCGTATGGATATTTTTAAGTCAAGGAACTGTCCTGTGTCATGGTGGTGGCAGTGGAGAATCTACCCAACTGATGGAGGCCATTAAAGGAAAAACACAAGTCAGTCTCCCTCAAAATGGCATCCTCAAACAGGGTTGGGATTATAAGTCCCAGAATTCCCATTTCAAGGATCCCAGGAATTCTGGGAATTGCATTCCTGACTAATAATTTCTCAACAATAGAAAGAAGAGTGGGAAGAAATCTTTCTCCACAAAAGAGGCTTTGGCTCTTCTACAACAGTCTCAGCTTGCTTTAGAATTATTATTATTATTATTATTATTATTATTATTATTTAGATTTTTTTATCCCGCCTTTATTATTTTTATAAATAAGGTGGTGGACATACCTGTTACTTTTTTTGGTTCCTTTTAATGTTACTGAGATGAGCTGACAGAGGCTGAGGTTGAGGTTCTTACAGTACTTTCTGCCCTCTTTCTTAGAGTAAAGATGACTTCATCACTCTCCAGTATTTCTGCTTGCCTCCTGATCAAGAAGGACCTTGGGTGGAGTTTCCTTCTTTCTATGAAGTACAGAAGAATACTTCAAGGATTGATCCAAGGTGGTGGGCACTTCAGTTCAAGTCCACCATCAGCCATGGAGACTCCATGGGTGACTTTGGACACCCACTCTTTCAGTCCAACCTACCTCAGAGGATTGTTGTTGTGGGAAAAGAATTACAGGAGGAAGTGCCTTGTACACCCCCTTGAGCTGTTGGAGAAAAAATGTTATGTACATCTAATAAATAAATAACAGAGTCACCAGGAGCTGAGCTCAGCTGAAGAGGAACCTTACTTTTTTTTCACCTTTCTCTTCTCTTCCCTCTACCAACATACATTCAAAGTTTACATGTTATTCCATATTTCTGATACAATAATGCAAGAGAAGGAGGAAGAGGAGGAGGTTATTTTGTAAAGACTGCAGGGAAAGTTGGTCTGAATGCATGATGTGGAAGACCTTCAGTGGCTGTGCATTTTGAAGAATGAAATGAACCCACTCAAAAGCTTTTGTTTTAAAAGACTCCTGTTGAGGACTGATATACCAGGTTAGTTCAACAAATTCCAATATGTAAATCTGAGGTCATGCAAGCATCATTACTTACAATGGTAGGACAGGGAGCACTCAAGAGCATCCACAAACCTGGTAGGCATTTGCATCAAGGTGCGGCTAATTTGGTGAGGGATGTATGGGGTACTGAGAACCTGTGCTACAGACACTCCTCTGTTCCAATTTTAAATGACTCACGCAAGGCTTCTATTGATGTTTGGAAAACGTGTGTCATTTATTTCCTGGCAGGGCAGTTATTTGTCTATATAACAGTGTTCCATCAACCCAAATGATTTATCATGCTCTCTGCTGGAGATTTCCCTCCCCCTGCTGAAAACACAGCCAAAATCTACTCTTCTCCACCTCTCGCAAAACTCTGCCATTTGGGAAGAATACCGCACGGAGCTGTACAAAGGATCAATGAAGCAGAGAGCTGTAATTCTCATTAGATGATACCTTTTCAATGTGACATTTCAAAATTAATGGACAGAAAAGGCCTCTTGTTAAAATCCCAGTGGGTTAACTAGACAGATGACATTAATGTGGGTTTGTAAACAGCTAGCAACTTGCTCACCTGTGGCGAGTAGAATGGTCTCCAGATGACCAGAATGGGACTATTCAGGGAATGCAGAGAAAGTTGGCCAATTCACTGCTGAGGAAGATGAGCAGTGATCCAAAAGGCTTCCAATTTAACTCTGTGCTCTGTGAGTCCCTTAGACCATTCTCAGCTCATAGTAGGGTGAGGGACTGAAGCAGATGCATGTGGAAACATCCACGCCTGCTTGGAGAATCAGTGGCCTCATGCTGACTTTCCTCTAGCAAACATGCCTGGAACTAGGTTCAGATGTGCACAAATACGCTCTGTCACACACATCTGTATACCTTTCTTGCCCCAAAATACTGAACTTGAAGAAAGGGGAGGAGAGAGAAAGACAATAATGCGTTAGGCATTTTGAAACCAGATGCTGTTAACAGATCACTTGTAGGCATCAGGTTATCTATGGCAACCTATAGATGGTATCTAGGGACTCCTGAAATTGAATATGCATCTTTTGTTTTTTAAAACATGGCCAAAATCTCACACAATCTCTAAATCTCATGTGATTTCAGCTTCTAACACATTAGACTTCAGGCAAGAAAACTGAAATTTCACAAGATCTCAGATAAGAATATATAGTTTTGTATATACTCATGAGACCTCGCAATGCATTTTTGCCTATTATTATAACTTCCATCCCCCTCTGTAACAATGCCTTTACATGCCTAAAAATGTTGCAAATCTACTTAGACAGATTTAGATGACAACATAGTTTGCATGTTTGCAGGGTTTATATCCTGCATGTGTGAACAATGGGTAGTTTTCATTTAAAGTCTTTCTTTGCTTACTTGCAGATATGTTAGGTCAGCCATGCTAATCTGGGAACCTTGGCCAATTGGATAAATGGGAATCCAAACCTATGCTTCAAAGTCCTACTGGATGACACCACTGGAAATGGAGGTATTTGGCATCTTTGCCTGCCCCATGGACCAGGCTACAGTTTCTCCAGCAGGAAATAATGCTCTACATCATTTGTATTAACCGAAACATGTCCCACCAAATTACGAGGTTTGGAGCCACAGTCACAGTGGGCAAAACACATCCTTTGTGCAATTTGTTGCTGGAAAGAAGACTTCTCAAGCTTGCTGCTTGTTATTACTCTTTTCTTTCCAGAAGACCCTGGATTGATCAAATGAACGGAATATATCTTTGTACTCCATAAGTAAACAAACTTTCTTATGAGATTTCAAAAGTACATAAGATTGTAGAATAGTGGGAAATAGAGGATGCTGAGAATAGGTAGGATTGCAAATATAAGCCCTTAAAATGCGCTCTCTCTCTCTCTCTCTCTCTCTATTGCTATATCTATCATCATCACACTGGCATTTACTGAATTCCTGTAATGAGGTTGATGTTACCCATGAAATCTTACAATGTCTCAAGATTCCCTCTGTCTGCAAAAGTTGAACACAGCTATTTCAATGGGATTGCGCACACGCGCGCGCACACACACACACACACTTTTTTTTTTTCTCGAAAATGGGAATGATGCTTAACAAAATGAGCAAGGATAGCTATAGCTAAGAGGAGCTAAACTACTTCCCAACAGTCAGTTTTATTTTGCTTAAAAAGGGACAGGCAGTGAGGGGGAGCTGGGTGCTGTTTTGGGAACACAATGGTTTCTGAATAATCTAATGCTGTACAAAAAGGGGGGGAAAACCCTGCATTTTTCTATCAATACCCATTCAAGTTGATAGAAGCGGATTTATTTTGCTTTTGAATGTTCTATTAAAGTTGAGAAGCATCTTCTGGAATTTCTCCTGGGGTGTGTGGGGGGGTGTCTACACCTTTTAAGCTACAACATGGCCCAAGGATATACATGAGTGTTTTGTCTTCCAATGTACAATCTTCTCTCCAGCAGCCTTGCAGCCTCCTTGGCTTCTCATGCATCTATTAAGAGATCCCAAGGGAAGACATTATGCAAGAGCTTCCTTGTACATGGATATTTTCAGGTAGGAAGTGTGGATAGTCCAGTCAGCTCCAGAACAAGGGAAAGAAAGGCCACAGAAAATAACATCAGCAACTGTATTACCAACACCACCTTCCACCCACACACACACCATTTACTAAGATCAGAAATACTCGTAAGAGGAATTTGAAAGAACTTCTGAGGTACCCTGATTAGACAGCAGAAGAACAAAAGCTCCTGAAGCATGGGAAGGACATTTCTACAATGCTCGAAGACAGACGTGGGCAGACCATTAGTTAATAACAGTTTCTGGATTAAGGGCAGAAAGTTAAGCTATATAATTGCTTCACACACTGGTCTCTTCCAGAAGTCATGGATTATACCTCCTACGAGATGGGGATGAGATGGTTGAGGATGAGATAGGGTCCATGGTCCCATGCATCTGGAAGGTGCCAGACTGACTGCCTCATCCTGGAAATGCAACCAGAAGAATCACAGCTAAATCCTGTTCTGTGTGGGTGCATATATATGTTCCTCTATTCCTCAGAAAAATATCTGGCTTCACCATAGTTTGCAACCAGATTTTGCACTGGGATAATGGAAAATATGACCTCATTAGCATCAAGTTTGTCATTTGTTCCCTAACAAAACAAAACAAAACAAAACAAAAAAGTAAATTACAGTATATTAATGCAGTTTGTGTTGTTTTTAATGTGCGCAGAGACACCATAAAGCTTTTTTATGGGGGAAGTGTGATGACATGTTTGCACTTTGATAGTACAAGCCGAACTCCAAGAGGGAGCACGAATTGGATGGCTCTGTGGAACACTCTTCTAATGATGTAGTAAAATTTGACTCTGATGTTGTAAAATCTGTTTATGGCAAAGCCACTGTTTCTGCAGAAATCTTGTGGGCCAGGAGTGGGCATAGAACAGCAGAGAGGGAAGAGGCCACTGGGGGAAAACATCTGGGGTTGTATTTCTTTTAAAGTGAAGACTTGGGGGATGAAATTTGGGAATTTCTGGGACTCTAGAAAGAAATGAGGTCATCTCATTGGATATTTCCCAGCAGAGCAAAACAGATCTTGTAAAGGAGGTCACACATTTGGAGGGGACAGAAGAGTGCACTGAAAAAATTGGGGAGACAAGCTGGAGGGGGTGGGGTATAAAAGGACAAGAACATGAAAATAGGTGTGGCCAGGAGTTCCCTAGAAATGTGCATTTTGGAAGATATTTTGCCATCACACAAATAGTGTGTGACATAACACATATAGTGCCATCACACAGCAAAGATGTGTTAAAGCTTAGAAACTTTTTCACTTTGATTTCTGTCAGAAATCTCCCCTCCATTTGTTGCAAATGTTGGGAGTGTAACTGCATAGGATTAGGCGTCATTCGCAGCCGTGGCTTACAATTTCCCTCCTCCTGCCTTGGAGTGATCTATCAATATTTGAGAGATAAAATAAGGCCACTGACTTCACAGCTTGTTTTTTTTCCAAAATAGAGATCTTCTCATTTGTTTTAAATTTAAGAACTTGAGGAGGACTATTTTTCCCCTTCATCTTCTGCCAACCTTGTGAGATAGACTTGACTGAATTATATAAATTAGCCTGACCTACCTCACTGGAGTTTACAAAGGTGCAATATGGCGGGAGAATCTTTAATTGTCTGACATAAGCAGGAATTATTTTTTTTTGAGAGTAATGAAAAATAGATCTGTCCATGTGGTCCCTCTGCCCCACAACTCTTTGTGTGCACCTTTGGCATGAAATACCATACATTTTTAGTGTGTTCTCTCATACTCTCCCCAAACACCAACAGCTGGGTAAAATTCCCTGCAATGCATGCATTTTTAATTAATGTCTTATCATGTGAACTGTTGCATACATGTTCTTTTTTTGGTATATATTTATTGATAAGAACAACAACCAGAAGATATGATAAAGTACAACCAAAAATATGGAAATGCTAGTAAAATCAGAAAAAAAATATATAGGATAATGAGTCAGTGGGTAACGTTTGTAGAAGCTAAAAGTAAAACCATAAAATGTTAATATAAAGCTAGCTCAGTCCTTTAAAATATTATTTGTTGTGTACATGTTCTGAGTAAGTGAGATCCAGTGATTAGCATAGAATTACCCATCGCTGAATGAGGACTCAGAGGTTCAGCAAATTAACCCTTGAGTTCTATACTTAGGGGTGACATCTCCAATACGCCATCATATTAGTGGGTTCCAGTCCATAAGAGGTTGCCAACTGCAACTCTGAGCAATGTGTGAATCTGTTAATTCATTGGATAGTAATTCCTGATGTTTTTGCAATAGAAATCAAATTCCTCTGGTACTCCTTACTTTAATGTAGACGTCACAACAGTAAGTCCAGCTAGGTCGCCAACTTTGGCTGATGTCAACGAAGTCAGACACTGTTGGATTTGATTAATACTGGATGGGAGATCATCAGGAAGTCCAGGCTGTAAGTTAGACCAGGAAGTCAGAAAAACATCCTGGGGGAAAGGAATGACAAATCCCCATCCTATTTTGGCAAGAAAAATACACTGCCATGTCCCATTCAACCTCAGTTCAAAAGAGAGTTTGCATTTCTGTTTCATGAGATGGCAGCATCGAAGCAGACTTGGCTGGTGCTGAAAAATGTTCAGCAGCATTGGATCTGATTAGTGCTTGGATGGGAGACCACTAGTAAAGACTTAGTGCTGTTTCTTTACACCCACAGCAGTACAGCCAAACAGGGGCAAAGATTAGCTTTCATGCAATGCTTTAAGCTTTGTTTTGTGACTCCGCCGGGTTCATGAAGCTGAGCTGGCGAAATTTGCACAAGCAGCTGCAATCTGATCCAAGGAGAAAGCAGGTGGTTGTGAAGCAGAGAAACATGACTCACAAACCTAGACAGGCAGGCAAGTGCCAACAACAATGTTGTTTAAGTGCTTTGCAATTGTTGACAACAGCAGCCAATATAAATGTGTTTTAGAGGTGTCAATTGATGTAACACATACAAATGTTCTCTGGCAGGGCTAACATTAAGATATGCAAGGGGAAGTGGGATAGAAAGATAAGATTGGATGGATGGATGGATGGATGGATGGATGGATGGATGGATGGATGGATAGATAGATAGATAGATAGGTAGATAGATAGATAGATAGATAGATAGATAGATAGATAGATAGATAGATAGATAAAAAATACTACATACTTAAAACGTGGCATAAATTTATTTACTTATTTTTATGTAATAAATGTATATGGCCACCCATCTCATATACATGACTCTGGGTGGCTAACAATTAAAACAAGATAAAAACACAGCCAATAATTAAAAATACAAATAACGTGACACAGGGTAAAATATTATTGTTGGAGCCAATTCTGCCCCCAGCTTTCCCAGTGTTTCTTTTCAAAGGTTTACAAATCCCAGGTATATCAATTATCAAATTAATTGATAATAATTAATTGATTATTGAACAAGATAGTTATGGGAGCAGGAAGGGATGAAGGGAAGGGAGGAGTGCGATGGGATGGGGGCAAGTAATTACTATACGTAGAACAGATTTCATGAGTAAACTTCAATAGCAGGACCTGTTTCACATTTTTAAAAAAGAAACTCATCTTTCTCTCTCTCTCCCCCGTCTGTCTGTCTTGCATTTTTCCTCCCCAGATTTTCCTCGCTCCAGTTTATATAATTATTAGACCTGGGTGAAGAAGTTTTGATCTGAACTTTGGACCTTGATGGAATCATCCTTTTAAAGCCAAACATGGGATCAAAAAACATGGGATTTCTGCCCACATGGGTATACTCTTGAACTGAATCTTTGAATCAAACCAGTTTAATTGGCTATTCAAATCATCCAGCTAATTAATTTAACTGGATGATTTGAATAGCCAGTGCAAATCAAACAGGGTCTTTGCATCGAATCATACACTTGAACTGATCTTTGAAGATTTGCAGGGCCCAATTATATTATATATTAATGGGGCTTATGGAATCTTCTCCATCTAAATTTCTTCCTGGTTTTCAAGAAAGTAGGAAGTTCAATCTGTCAAAACCATCTATTTTCATTCGAGGAAATAACCCAAAACGTCAGGCAATATAATCCCCCAAATTTTACTGTACAGAGACTCCTATTATCTGTAAGCCTCTGGTGAAAAGTGATAAAGTTGTTGCATCTGATCCTTTTATAGCTATGACAGTTTTTGTTTTTTGTTTTGCTCTGTATCTTGGTCAAGAAGTTCTAATGTTTGTATGTCAAAGACCACTGACTAAATATATAAATCCAAATGTACATAATTCACATAATGTATCTATTTTACATCTTTGGAATAATTGCACAAATGATGCAAAAACCATAAATGCTGACTATTGTCCAGGTTGCTTCCGAAATAATGGACTTTGTCCATTATTAAGGGATGAAATCCAAAGTAAAAATTTGCATGTTGCATCTGAAATCCACTGAAAGGATTTTCAGAAAAGTAGGCGTTCTCTCTCGCTCTCTCCATGTCCCACTTTACCTCTGTGTGTGTATTTGTATGTTGTGGGGATTCAACAGCCTGCACACAAAAGTCTTGGATAGGTCACCCTGATATTTGGGGATATTCCTCTCAGTCACTCGTGGTCTCCAACATCAGCCCACACACTGCAGTGCTCAACCGAGCTGCAAATTCTAACAAACGGGTCTTTTCTTCCAACTCGATTCTCCCCATTTTTTCCCCTGCTAAGCTTGTGATGAGCTTGAAATAGTCCATTAGCTTCATGATAAAGAGGGAGAAGATCAGGAGGAAATGTGGGAGGAACTGGCAGAGATCACACACTGCCTTCTCTGAACCAGCCAGCTGCCCCAAGCTCACAAACGACACCACCCCACGTGCACAGATGTTTTTCGCAGATGTTCCCAAGCAGCAATTCAGGGCCTTTCCTCTTTTGCTCCTGCCTTAAGACTCAGCTGAAGAAAGACCAGCTGGGAGCAGAAGGGAGAAGCAAAACAAGGTTTGGTTTGGTTTTGATTCCCAGCTGTGGCCAAGTGGCAAAAAAACCCTGAGCTCCAAAAAAGAGGCTTAGGGAATTAGTCCTTTGCAGATCAGACAGGAACTGACTTGATCTACTTCTCCCAACAAATGCAAAGAACCCAGAATTTACTTGCCCATCCATTTCACACTGCCACTCAATTTTTGGTTGGTTTAGCGATGTGGATTTTTAGAGTGTAGCAAGAAGACGTGGATAAGGAGTGGGGAGAAAGTAAGTATAAACATGTCTAAGATTTATCAAAACTAAATCTACTGTGTAGGGTTTTTTTTTTTATTAGTATGTATGTATTTTATATTTTATATAAAATATATTTTATATTCAATTTGACGGGAAAAATTGCTTTCAGCTTTTTTATTCCAAAGGAGGAGGAATTTGGGGTTGAGATGCTCATGGGAGTGAAAGCAGCGTTCTGTCCCTTACCTTACTTATAAAATAGCCAAGAGGAATGTGTGAATTGCCTTCTGTTTCACTGCACAATCATTTCTCTGCTGGTCTACAGCCTCCTTTGCTTTCCATCCTTTTTAAAAATCTGAGCAAAGACATTATAAGCAAACTCTTCCCATGGGCCTTGTTCAGATGGGAATATGTAAGCAGTCTGGGGGTTTCAAAACAATGAAAAGATGCATTATAGAAACCAGTGACTACTGCAGAATTTCTACAATCATCAAACATGCCCCAAATAAGCTCAGAAAACACCACCAAGAGAAACTCACCAGAAATTAAGTCGACAAACGGAAGCCACATTTCCAGGAGAAGAAAACTGGAAGGCTGGTTTGGCACAGGGTTAGTTTTACTTCCTTCCCACTATTTTTTTTTTAAACTCTCAGGTTCTTTGCATTCCAATGATATATATGGGTACTGTCAAGTTCTTATAAAAAAATAACAAAGGAAGAAAGGAAGGGAGGGAGGGAGGGAGGGAGGAAGGAAGGAAGGAAGGAAGGAAGGAAGGAAGGAAGGAAGGAAGGAAGGAAGGAAGGAAGGAAGGAAGGAAGGAAGGAAGGAAGGAAGGAAGGAAGGAAGGCTCATTCATCTGTACAAAGATGGTACAGTATCCAAGGGAAATACCCCTGGATACTTCCATTAGCCTTGCTTCCTTTCACATTCCGTTATTTCTAGTCATACTTATAGATCTGGATCCCATATACTTGGCTCTTTCCCCAGTGATGAAGTCCAGAAGTGTTTTGCTTCTCCAACAGGAGGTAAAAGCATGTCCTTTCCATACTACGGCTCCCAGTTTTGACATTCCCATTCTGTTCCTTAGCAAGCAGACATTCTGCAGAGCCTCCAAATCAATTTGGGCAGCTCATCCAACAATAGAGCGAGCTCACTCAGCCGCCTGTTTGGGAACAAACGGCTTTGAGGTGTGCCTATTATTTATCCATTTGTTTGGAAAGACAAGAGCTGAGCTTGAGGAAACTTTCAGGCATCGCTTCCATTTTTGCCTGAAGATTTATCCCATTTGCAGAAAAGCCCAAAGGATGGTGTTAAGGAATGGAACAGAATGGTCTCTCTTTCTCTGTCGGTCTCTCTATCCCACGCTCCTCTGAGCCCATGGCTTTCCCTTTTGTCTGCTGCTCCCTTTTCCAGACACGTGAAAAATCCAATTGGCCAACAAATTAAAGCCAATTAGCACGTGAGCCCAAGAAAACTGCACACACAGCCATCAACTTTTGGCGGAGAGGCTCAAAAAGGTATTATCCTAGTTCCACCTCAGTCGGGAAGTGCACAGTGGCGACGCATTGGCTTAAAGTATTAAGATCTCGGGGAGTGAGCAGGGGGTTATTCTGAGCTCCCAGCTGGCAAGCATTCTTGACGGGAGATGGGAGGGCAGATGTCCAAGGACAATCAAAGGAAGAAGAAAGTTTAAGCCAACGTTTGCCTATCTCATATTTTCTGTCTTGATCCCTGCTCCTCAGAGATGAAGAACAGCTGTTGCACTTTGGGGATCAGCCACATTCAACTGTTCTAGTCTTCCACTTCCTTCCCTCCCCCAACCCAACTCCATCAGCTTTGGACTTCAACACCCTACGTTAACTCCTTAAAGAACAAGGCCCAGCCTTGAACAAGCTCTGGGAAACACATGAAGAATGGTTATTTCCACTTGGATCAGAGATCCTGAGATTTAAGTCAGAGTTTCACAGAGTGGGGCTGGCATCGGGATGTTAAGCTCAAGCGATGCACTGATGCGCCGTTTTCATAGGGAGAGGAGGCAAGTGCCATCATATGTATCATGACATAGTGCAAATGATGCAAATGATATAATTTGGATTAATCAGGATTGAGGATTTGTGTGATGACATCATGATGTCTATGACTTCCTCATGGCCTATACCAGTTAGCAAAAGTTGAGGTATACCATAGAAATCGGTAACTTTGAAAGATCCAGACCATCAAGAAATGTACTAGCATGCTTTTACCTTTTCCATTTTGATAAAAACGTGCCTGTCAGAAATATCCATATAAGACAAGAAGGTCTTTCCCTGCTCCAGAAGACAGTGCCCATGCTGGCTGAGAATTGTGAGAAAGTGATCACGCTGGAGAAATGTTACACTAAGTAAAAGATTAACTTTGTCCAAAATGCAGCATATGGACAACTGCTTCCCTGGGTCATGGACACAGAAAAATTAATAATTACGTTATTATTGCAAAGTAAACTTACATCAGAAGCAAAACTTTACTCTGCCATTCTCCCTCTTGTCCTCCTCCTCCTCCCCTTGCCCCCCCCTCCCCCAGTATTATCAGCCCCAATCAATCCATTGCAGGATAAAGGCCTTGTCTCCTAAAGTTATGGACCATAATTGACCATGCGATTCCAGTGCAGATTAGTGGATAGATATTTTTTAATTTTTAAGTCTAGGGCTGAGAGGGAACAACTGCCCAAAGTCACCCAACTGGTTTCTGTGCCAAAGGGAGGAGTAGAACCTGGGTCTCCCCACACCTAGTGTAGTGTCTTCATTACTAAACCACATGGATTCTTGGGACTGTCCCAAAGTCCCCCAGAGAGGCTCCGTGCCTGAGGGTGGACTAGAACCTGGGTTCTATATCCATTGTCAGAGTTTTTCTTATGAAGGTTCCTTCAGTTTGGCTTTCAGACACATGGATATGTGGCTAAATAAGAAAAACAGGGAGCAGAATTTGGATCAGATGGAGGGCTATCCCAGCCTTTGAAAGAGACACCAGGGTTTGCAGAGTAACGGTGGCAGGACCATATCCGAAAGATCAAATGGGGTGAGGACAACAGTTCCATTATATTCATTACACAGTCATGTGAATAGTAATATTATGACACAAGGGTTGCAAATCGAAGGAGAACATGAAGAGGAAGGAAAAAGTCACAGGGTGAGGGTTTGTAGTTTGTGGAAGTGCAGGAAGCAGCATCTGGTAGTGGAGAATGGGGGAGAGAGCACGTCTAATTCCAAGGCAGAAACTGGGGAGATGTTGCAAGCTGCATTTGAACACCTGCCATATTGCCTGCATGAATTTTGCACAGACATAGTAGCTGCTTTCGCAAAATGGCAGCCATAGGAGGGGGTGGCTAGTTACAAATCATCCATTTGCCAGAAGGCTAACTAGCCTTGACAAGACTTTCTAATATCCCTGCTGGGAGGAGGAGGCTGTTGAGAATGTCCCAAAGG
Organism: Liasis olivaceus; assembly: GCA_030867105.1. Classification (NCBI taxonomy): domain Eukaryota; kingdom Metazoa; phylum Chordata; class Lepidosauria; order Squamata; family Pythonidae; genus Liasis; species Liasis olivaceus. Next base: position 5,979,925 of record CM061362.1, on the reverse strand, counting down.
CATTCCTGCAAAAAACAAGCAAACACAAAAATGATATTGGTGCTTTGCTGCACAAGAGGCCAGCCTCCTATTTGTTTGTTCATTTGTTTGTTTGTTTCCTATTGGTTCTTTGTTTTAATTCAAGTAGGATTTTTAACACACCAGGGGAGACAAGAAACCTGGGGGCTGGTGATATTTTAGTGCTGTCAGCCCTTCAAGGTAATCCATACAGGAAACCAAAACCATGAGTACTAACACTACCTTTATTGTAAGGTTACAGGAACAGAATCTTGCAAGCCTGAAAGTATTTCTCACCTCCTTTCCTTTTACTTTCCAGAAAACTAGGAAGGGTCCCTTCTGAGAGGCTTCCCATGCCCCTTTTCCTTCTGTGGGCTGAGATTCCTTTTGCATGAGGGTTGCCTAGTCTGTGGCTCTTCCTCCTGTCTCCCAAGGTTATTCTCACAGTCCATTGCAGGTGTGGACAGACATCACCTTTCTTATCCCCGATAACTGTTTTCAGTGGAAATTCTATATCAAAACCCAGCTGATTAACCAAAAATAAATTGCTTCTATCCATTCAAGAATAAAGACATTGGGCAGCAGTACAAGGCCTCAGCTTTGGCCAGAATATGAAAATAAAGGAGGAGATTGAGCTTTTCTCCTGGGCTGGCTAAGCAGCCATTCTTTCTGCTGGCCACCATTGATCTCAAGGCTGAAAAATCACAATCCTGGGTTGGATTAGTGTGCATCTTTCTGCAGCATCTTCTGGCCCTATTTGTCTAAGGGCATGGTTCCTGCAGTGAATACAGGTAAGCTGAATCAACCTTTGGGTAGGTGGGTAAATTGTTGCTTTCCGTTCTTCCCAGGGAAGAACAGTCCATAGACTTTTATGCTGTTGTCTTTCCTTTTATGGGAGAAATAAATTATCTTCCTGGGATGCCTGAGGAATTCACACCCTAACTTTAACCCACCACCATCTTTCTTCCCATCTACCATGTGCTCAGAAGAATGGATCACACTTCCACTAAAAATAAAACTGGTTTATTTTACAAGCTGTCAGCTTTGGCAATCAAGGGCCAAAATGAGAGGGGAGGTATGAACAAGAGAGACAAGGTCTCTTGAACTTGTGGGCATTAATGAAGAATTTCCCAACTTGAAAATCCATCAATTAGTGCAGGATTGGGTCAAGATTTAAGGTCAGTTCTTCTCTTTAATCCACGCTAGCCTGTCTCTTCCTTTCCCCTCACTTCCTTTTGATGTCCCTTTGGAAGGGTCCACACCCTGCTGGGACAAAGTGGCATAACTCAGCCTTAATCCAACAGGTGGTCCAACAGTGGCGAGAGTAGAATTACAACTTCTAGCAACTGATGTGGATGCCTGTAGTCCCAAAAAATGGCAGGCAAGCAGGAAAAAGAAGAGGAAAGGAGAAGAGGAAAGGAGAAGAGGAAAGGGGAAGGGAAGGGAAGGGAAGGGAAGGGAAGGGAAGGGAAGGGAAGGGAAGGGAAGGGAAGGGAAGGGAAGGGAAGGGAAGGGAAGGGAAGGGAAGGGACCTAACAGCTTATGCTCTTACTTCCTTTTATTTTTTATGTGCATAAATCTACAGAGTGAACCTAGTTGGGAGTTTTCTGCTCACCTCTGCCTTCCCACCTCTAAATTTTATCTCTCTTATTATGTCCAGGCAGTTTCATTCCAGGCAAGGAGATTATGCAACCAAGGGAGGGGAAGGGAAGCTGTGACTTCAGCAAGATATAGCACACACAAAAAGTGTGACAAATTGCAATGACAGGGGATGCAGTGGCAGCTTGTGATGGTGGAAATTAAATCCCAAGCCCAACAATACACCATTATGCTGGGTTCTATAAGCACTCTTGTTGAAGTGAGATTGAGAGAAGAAAGCCACACAAAAAGAGATGTGGGGAGAGAAGTGATGCACCCGTATCACCCCCCACATCTCTTTTCCTGGCTAAGCTATCTCTTCAAAACATCAAAATCCTAAAAGATGTGATAGAAAAATTCCCATAATGTATGTGAAAGCATCATGTTTGGAACAATGACCTCTAGAGCCCTAGCCAGAAATGATGTCTCAGTGGTCTCCAAAAAGAAAATAGACAATATTCTTGGAGGTCAGGATTGGAATTGTGCAAAAAGGTTTCTAGGTGATGCACAAAAAATGTTAGCAAATCAAGGGAGGGGAAAAGACTTCTTGAATGTGTACCAAATACTGACCTACAGTAATCTCTGTCTGGACCCCATTATTCTGGAATAATATATGTTTCTTTACTTAAATAATTTTTTTGTTGAATTTTCCAGAAATTCCTGTGTACTTTTGATGTTTACCTTCCTCTCCTTCAACTTTTTGACTTCCAGGTGGAGTGCTTTACAAGCTTTCTTCTGTAAGGCTGAAATGTATAGTAAGATATAAAATTTTGATATCGTACATATTTATATATTATGGCAAAAATGGATACAGAGTTCATTAACTCCATGAGGCATGCTAAATAAATGTTAATGTCATTATTGCTCACAAGATTATACATTGTTACAATAAAAGCAAGCCTTCTAATAGCACTGTCTCATCTGTGTTGTTGGAATAATTCAGCATTTATTGTGACTAGGGTTTGACTTGTTTTCTGCATGAGAAACCGTAAAACAGTATTTTCCTTACAGGATGTTCTGCAAATTAACAGTCTTATATACATGACATGCTTACATCATGTGAATTCATTTTAAGTCTTGTATATGTAATGAAACAAATTAAAGTTCAATTTTGGAACAGTCATGTTTCTAATTCTTTTTTTAAAAAATCTATTTTATGAAAGAATTCCTGGGATGGAAAGGGAAGGGGAGGGGAGGGGAGGGGAGAGGAGGGGAGGGGAGGGGAGGGGAGGGGAGGGGAGGGGAGGAGAGGGGAGGGGAGGGGAGGGGAGGGGAGGGGAGGAGAGGAGAGGAGAGGAGAGGAGAGGAGAGGAGAGGAGAGGAGAGGAGAGGAGAGGAGAGGAGAGGAAAGGAAAGGAAAGGAAAGGAAAGGAAAGGAAAGGAAAGGAAAGGAAAGGAAAGGAAAGGAAAGGAAAGGAAAGGAAAGGAAAGGAAAGGAAAGGAAAGGAAAGGAAAGGAAAGGAAAGGAAAGGAAAGGAAAGGAAAGGAAAGGAAAGGAAAGGAAAGGAAAGGAAAGGAAAGGAAAGGAAAGGAAAGGAAAGGAAAGGAAAGGAAAGGAAAGGAAAGGAAAGGAAAGGAAAGGAAAGGAAAGGAAAGGAAAGGAAAGGAAAGGAAAGGAAAGGAAAGGAAAGGAAAGGAAAGGAAAGGAAAGGAAAGGAAAGGAAAGGAAAGGAAAGGAGGAAAGTTTTATACTCATGTTAATCCACTGTGCCTACATAGCATATCACCAAATACATTGTTCCAGTTTTCAAAAAAAAGGAAGGAGGGTTGGGCATGGTTAGCACTTGGATGAGAGACCACCATAAAACCTCAGAGCTGGAGGCTAGTCTGCAAAGTCAAACAAATATCAGAGAAGAGGACAACAGCTAACAGCTTTGGTACTGTTCCCAAGTACACTATACAAACAGGTCCATGGAGTCACTCGAAGTCCAGCCTCAACTTGAAAAAGTTTTCCGTCTTATTATATTATAATGCTTATAGGAACTAATGTGTCATGTTTTGTTTGTTTGAAGTGTTATTGGCAGCATTTTCAGAAGTGGTTTGTCATTGCCTACTTCCTAGGGCTGAGAGAGTGACTGGCCCAAGGTCACCCAGCTAGCTTCATGCCTAAGGTGGGACTAGAACTTACAGTCTCCCGGTTTCTAGCCTGGTACCTTGACCACTACACCAAACTGGCTCTCTGCTGGATTAATGTAACCCCTCATAAAAGAACTGCAAAATAGAGATGATGAATTGTATACTTTTTTCTTCCGTCACACCCGAGGGTCATTGTGACCATTAATGTTGCCGAAATTTTGCCTAGTAGCTATGACAATGTAGCAGTGAATATTGCCTAAAGATAGCCAAGCCATTTTGACAATTTTAAGGTTTCCCTACTGAATATCCCTCTTGGATCCTTTGCAACTGTTAAATTAAGAATTATGATGGATAATAACAATTTCTTAAATTTGTAAGCCACCCAACTCTCAACAGCTCTGGGCTGTAAGACTATGGCGGCTTATGACAGTAATAATGTCTTAACTTACTCAAAGAAGTTTTCATCTTTACCTTTATCTACTGTAGCAGAAGAGAAGAATACAATCTCAGAATACAGACAAAGCTTTGGGTTTAACCTACCTGCGTCCCCCCAAAACTGAATTCCAAACTAGAACGTTCAGTGTCACGGAAAAGCCTGTTTAAGGGGCTAAAAGCAGGATCCTTAAAGAATCAGCCCCTCCATGCGTAAGGCTCTTCTCATGAGTAGCATCCCTGCCAAGGTCTCTCTGAGGGTCTCTCTGAGGACTTGGGTTTGCTCAAGACATTGAATTGACTTGCCATTGCAGATCTTGGTAATTGCTGCAGTCCAGGAAGACCTCATATTGACCCTTCACTAAGCCAACTTTCAGGACCAAAAGAATGAACTAGGACTAAAGGAGTAGACCTCGAGCCCTTGTAGGACGCTGTCTTGTCAGGTCCCTGATTAGTGAAATGCCTCATTCAAGCTTAGTGGTATTTCAGACAATGGCACATGATAAAACCTTGGACTGTAATACATGTATTAAACGTCTCAAGAGTCTTTGTCAATGATAGGCAATTGTGTCTGAGTGAGTGGCCTATCCACAGAAGTTATGAGTCCATGATTTTTCTGGGGGAGTGATGGAGAGAAAATAAATGGCCCCAAATCTAAAATGCTTGAAGGCCCCCTTCTCCCCCCTCCCCCTTGGACAGTTGCCATGATCCCAGACATTCAAAAACATTTCAGACTTAAAAGGTTAAGATTTTAAGTGCAGCTGATTTTATCTGGGCTTTTAACTAACACAGCCAGGTGGATTAAAAGAATGTGTACAATCTTCACTCCAGACACTTGGGTAAATATGAACAAGCAGCAAGCCAGCCAAGAGAAGAATCTGCTGTTATTGTGTATTAATTTGAAAGAGGAGATTAAAGAAAGTGCAGAAATCAGTAGTGTAAATAGCAAAAAGGATTTCAATTTATATGTAAGAACATTACTCTAGCAGCAGCCTGGCTATTTTCAAATAAGAGGGGGAAAAGCTTTCTTCTTCTTTTTTTTCCTCGTTAGGAAAGTATAGTGGGAGAGGGTTGAAAGAAAAAGAAATTTACATATCCTTCCCCCCACCCCCTTTCTCTTTGTTTGTAGGAATGGACACTAGTTAGCTTAACCGAGGTGGATACTGTGTTCCTTCTCTGTACGTTTAATGGTATATTTCCTACAGAATATCACATCGTTTGTTTTGGAAGAGGGACGATAAAGCATATTGCTGTGAAAATGTAACTTTTTCTTCCTTTTTCTCCAAGTGCTTATATTTGCAAAGCATTCACTCTAAATAACAGTTCTGTTTCCCCTTCGTTTCGAGATCAGTCTGTAAAATAGAACCATACCAACATCCATTGTTTCTTTCTTTTGCTTTTACCCTAACACTTAGATAAATACTTCCAATTCTTAATTTTTTAAACTATTGTCCTTTCCCTTTTAACTACATGGATCTTTATTGTATAAAACTAACATCACCTCCACACACACGCACACACAAACATAAACATTATTTTAAAATGTTTTAAAGCATTTCCTTTTCAGAGGGAATGAATATCTATCTATCTATCTATCTATCTATCTATCTATCTATCTATCTATCTATCTCTATCATATATCTGCTTTTTCCCCTATGTTTCCTTTTCCCCTGTGAAAAGAAAATGTTTTAAAATAATTAATTACATTTAGACTCCCTTTTTCAAAATAGCTCAGAGCAACATATGTGCAATGATGCCACTTTATCCTCCCAACAGTCCCACAGTGTGGGCCATGTTTGTGGAAAAAGACAGATTTTCGCTCTAAAAGGTTCTACTGCAATCTTCAGTTGGAGCTGCAAAAGATTCTGATGTGGGTTCCTGTTGCCTGAATTAGCCTTGGTTTCACATCCTGTAGGATTAGTAGGAATGAACACAGTTGGATTTAATCTTCAGAACTTCCCTGAGAACACAAAGAGGTCAGAGATGGAAGAGCAAGTATGGAAGATGTATCCTTCTCTCTCTCCAACTACAAAATTTGGAATCCCTGAAGTTTAAGTTTCAGCTTGTATGAGTATTGTTGCACTGAATTGATTTGGAACAATTTGGAGCATTAACTCAGTTTGATAAATTGAATCAACAGATTGATTTAATTTGTCAAGTTAAATTAACAGCATCTGATTTGATTCAGACCCATTTGGACCTACTCCACTTGTTACCATGCCCATTTTCAAAGAACCATGTTTGTTCAATGAAACTATTGATATCCTACTCTTTGGCTAGGAAGGTAGCTTCATTAAAACCAAACTACCCCTCCCTTCAGGTTTTTTACCTTCTAAAAAGCCACAACCCAGAAGGAAAAGGAAAACTAAGAAACTTAAACATCAGTCCTTAATGCCACTCGGGCCTTGCAAGAGGCAGCGATGGTGGAAATATCTATTCATATTGCTGAGACAGGCCATAGAAAGCTTCTGAGGCATCCAAAGGAAAGTGTTTCTGAACATGTCCAGAGTGTACTTAGCCATGTGTGTTTAGAATTGCAGGGCACTGATCCCATTACTCTAGGTAATGTGCTAAGAATTCAACCTGCACATCCTTCTGAAATATGTGCTTTGGAGTAATCCTTCCATGCCATGGTTCATGCAGATATAGAAGAACTCAGCAGACAGCCCTGCGATCAACTGAACAAGGTCAATCCCAGCAACAAAAAACAAAAATTGCTGCCCGTTCTATTATCAATGTGTGTTTGTGGGTTTAAGCATGAATCAGCTCTAAAAATGAACTCGGGGCAGTCAGCTAACCCTGCCCAGCATGGATCAAATTACAGTGATTTTGAAGGCCTGAATAGCACTTAAAAATAAATAAATAAACTACTAGTCTTAAATTGAAGTTGTTCCTCCTCTCCCTCAGTGTGGACATCCTAGGGGTCACTCTTGCACAACAGAATCGTTTCACGGGAAACGCCATGGCATTAAAAAGGTGACTAGCTGAATTGCTCAGAATGAGCTACTATCACCCAACAGCTTCACTCCATTTGTTGACTAAGCACCGTTGAAGTCATAGAACTGTTGGAGGGCTTGGAAAGGGGGTGGGAGAAAGGGGGCAGCCTCTAAAGACAGGAGAGGACAATGAGAGCAGAATCAATGGGGGAAATAATAGAAGGCTGGATCACCAAAATGGCATTTTTTCCCATATTTTGTGACATTTTCTCTGAATTTTTAAAGCACCAGAATAGGAAATAATGGTAGATGAGATAGATAGATAGATAGATAGATAGATAGATAGATAGATAGATAGATAGACTGTACATATTCATATATACAGCTTAAACGCAGCCAAACTGGTGAAGAAAAGAACTTTCTTCAGAATTCCATACTATACAATACATACTACAACTACTGTATATATAGACAGGTTTGCTTTCCCCCAGGAAATGTGTCTGTTTGGGCCACATGAATGTTCAGTTTGGGGATTCAGTTTGATGGTGATTCAATCAAATCTCTGAACTGACTCAGCTTCCCAAATTGGTTGGGATCAAATTGTCAGGTCAAATTGTTTGCCTGAGTTGATCCAGTGATTCAAACATCTTTTGCACGTTGCAAAAAACGATTTTTTATTTCTCAGACCTGCATCAATTTTCTGAATCAGATCAACTTTCAATAAATCATTTTGGAAATCACTCCTTTGCAGCTGTTCTTTGCAATGGGAATAAAGTAGAATAATTATGAGTAGCCCATCCCTTTGGAGGTGCTATCTGCATTTTTCTCAAATGAGGGCATAACTAAAAAAATGTGGGATGACAGTTTTGGCAATGGCTCCACTTCGTTAGCAATCATAAAACTGTCTGAAGACTTTTTCCTTTTTTTTTTTTTTAGTTTAAAGATAAGAATTGCTTTGAGCAGCTACAAAATATGGATGCTCTCAGAAAAGGGAAAGGATTAAAGGTGAATTCGACCAAATTTTATTTCCCAAAGTGAATTGGACCAATTCTGTGGCTCCTTCAGGCTGAGCCACCAAATTAGGGTGTGGGAGAGATGAACACACTTTTCTTTATAACAGCCATACATTTAGGAGGGGGGAAAAACTCAATCCTTTGCAAGAAAAATTATGGCATTTGGAATAATTTCTCCCCACTGAATGGGCAATTGTCCATGCAAAGGTCACCTAACGCTCACCTTTTCTATGAAATTCTCTCCTTCTTTGGTGAAACCGGGCAGGCCTTGTTTCCTCAGAAATTCCTTCTGCCCATACCTGCAGACTTCACCTGTTCTGCTATTGCAGTTGTGATTGTTACAGCAGTATAAAGGATTTCTGAAGGTTCTTAGCCTTCATGGGCATGGACAGGACCACCACACCCTGTCAAACTGGGCAGCTTTTGCTCAGATCAGACCTTGAAAGTTGTTTTGTGTATGTATACAAAATAAACACTAGGTTGTTTTCTGAATGTTTTAACTGGGCCTTGATCAAATCCCATGGTTGGTTCACTAAAGTTCTTCTGAGAACAGTGATGTGTCTGGATGGACCATTGCTTTCAGCAGCATTCCATGAAAAGTCCATTGATATTCACTTACACGGAAAAAGATTAGGGAGACCCAGATTCTAATTCCCATTCAGCTATGTTCCCTGATTTGGATCTCTTTGGAGTGGCTTGGAAAAAGTGATCCAGACACCACCTCGCCTATTCATGTATCTCTACCTTGTCTACCTCATCTTTGGTACATGACATGAGAATCAAAATAAGAGGATATAATGAAGGGACAGCCCTTTCAGCCCCAGTTTTGTGGTTCTCAGTGGTCCAGCTGGGATGAAAGAGGTCTAACTGCTTTATTGGTCCTCCAACTTTCTCTCTGTCCAAAATCTAGACTCAACTTTTGCTAAACCACCCTGTCTTGGAAGCTCTGGAGCCCCACTAGTGGTTCTCAAATAGTGACTGGACATCCTTTAAGGCCCACATCCTTTAGATAAAATATTTCCAGGGGCAGTTGCTGTTGAAAAAGCACCTGCTGGAGACACTCGGTCTGCATTTTCACTCTAACCTATATTTGATATGGTGTTGTTACAGCTGTGAGCTGGGGTGAAGAGGAGGGGGCCTCAGTTTGCCTAAGTATCTCCAAATGGCCGTCAGTGTGGCAACCAGCTGAATACATAAACCAGGCTCCCCGAACCCCACGCTGGCCCCGGGTCAGAGTAAATGGAATAATAAAATCCAAACGCTTTTGTCTCAATTTTCCATCGTGGCAGCCTTCTGCATAAATCTACAGATTCACAGTGACCTCTTCGTTTGGCATTGGGGATGAGGCAGGACGCGCAAGATCCATTTGGCCTGTGTCCTGCATGCTTTAAAAGCTTTTGCCAATTAATTTTAACAGACTTCCATAAGGATCGAGTGCAGCTTGCTTTTCACCCTCCCCAATTACACATGTTATGCCCCCTATTTCTCCATTCTCACCCCGGGGGGCGGGGGGGGGCAAGCAGTGGAGTAGGAGAATATTAATAGAAAGACACCAGTACATATTGATTGTTTTATACAAAGGATGTTTGAAAGAGTGATATGAACAGACTGGAACAGCTGAGGAATGGAACAGATATGGGTGGAAGTGGCTTTTCTTAATCTTTCTCATCTTATCTGAGCATACACAGGGGCAGAAGGAAAGGGAACTTCCTGTTTCAGGCATACATTTGGGATAGAGTGATAGATAAGGACTGCAACAATCCAGATAAACACTAGATGGCAGCCACAAATCCCTACTGGTTGTCTGAGTTTTTGCAAACCAGATCTGGTAGCCCTACTCAGAGCACACCTCTCCAACACACTCAGTGCCATGCTGAGAAAATAGCATGGTGTCATGGAGAAAAGATAGAAGTGCTAGATCGTCTGCCATGGATACCCTAGGTTAGAGATGGACAGTCTGCAGCTCTACAGATACCCCCCAAATGCTTTTTCTGGCAGTGTTTCTAAGTAGTATATTTGCACTGATATTTTAAAAATCCTTTTAAAAGTTTTAAGCTTTCCATAAATCATATTGGATGGGTTCCTGCGTGGTTTGGGGTCCCTCAACTTTCAAGCTTGCCAAATGTGGTCCTTGATCACCCAAGGTTTGCACACTCATGCATTAGTTTGCAAGCGTGACCTGTGCTCCACATCTGGCCCAACAGCCCTATTCTGTGGCCATCAGAGGCCCCATAATCATAACAGTATAATTCAGAAGTAAACTGCCAAATAACCCTTTCTGGTGGGATGGTGGGTGTGAGACAAAAGAAGTTACATCTTTCAGTAGCATACAGTATATATACCTTTATTCTATTTTACCTGTATACCAAGTTTGTGAGATAGCTTGGCTCAATGGGATTATTAGATATCTGGCAAAAGGAGGACATATCCTCCTTTTGGTCCTTATGTCCTCCATCCCGCAGGCATAGCCTTAAAATCAAATATTGTCTGGCTTTTTAAGTGCCTTTTGGGGGGGGTATAGACAGGGGAAGGACTGTTTTCACAACCGTAGTTATTGAAACTTCCACGTACTGCGACCTTGTAGATTGTCTGCGTCTTTCTTTCCCTCTTTTGTCGACAGACTCTACAAACTAGATTTTTGTGATTTAATTGATTTCTTGATTCCATCCAAGGGCTTCAATCCAGCCTTTTCAAATCTATGATCACTGTAGTTTGTAGATCTCATGACTCATCGTATTAATTTGGAAAATAAAATTTGGAAAGTGCGCCATCGTTAATTCTATATTATTGCTAGCATATGCTCTTGAAAATAAAGATTTGTTGGAAAGGTATTGTAATTGAAAAACTAGTCTTTCTGATGCTGGAAAAAATAGTTTCATAGACATGTCGGCCTAAGTACATTTTTTTGCAGTTTTTCAGTGTACTTTTTATCGTGGATGCCAAGAAAGTTAAACAGTGAGTCCTTCTTTTCCCCCATTTCTCCTTTCCAATTGTCTGTGTCTTCTTTTGCCTGTTCAGCTATCTGGTAACCCTATGACTAAACCAAAATCTCCAATTTGACTTTCTTACTTGATCTCTGGGTACTTCCCAGTCCTGATCCAACACTCTAACCATCCCCCTATCATTATGAAAAGAGAATGAAGAAGAAATGTTTTGACTCTTGAGCAATGTTCTATTAATATGATTAGAAGTGATGACTATCCAATGGTTTGCAACTCTGAGATTGTACTTCTTCAATTTTCTACCCTCTAAAATAATGAGAGCACAATTGAAAATAATATTATCTGATATCAGTACAATGATTGGATAATGCTGCTAGTTGTAGCACCAGTCATATGTGAGAATGCTGACATAAATGTTCGATGAAATTTAAAAAGAAATAAGTGCCAAATAAAAATAAAAAATAACACGTAATTAGGTTGCAGTTGCTTGCTCCAAGGAGTTTGTAATCCAGAAATCATTTGCTTCATGTTGGGCTAAGTTGAATGTTGGCCCAGACAAACTTGTGTGGTTTGATTTTTCTTTTTTCCTTTGAAATGGTTGTTTATTTTACTGAGGTCTGCATTTTTTCTTTACTGGTAATGCAAAGTTGCAAAGAAAATCAAACTGCTGGTTCCAAATATTGACTTAGACATGGAGGCTGACAACATGCCACTGAATTATGGTATGTCATGGTTGTAAGAAGCCCCTTGTAAGTCAGATGACATTTGTCAATTCCCTCCCCCTCAATTTTTTCAAACCTCCTCCTGCCACTTTGCAAGGGATGGAAGTCCTAGGGTAGGGGGCTCATCACACCCTATCTTTATATCCCCAATATGCCCACTTTTAGGAAACTCCATTGTGCTTTCCATGCATGGAAATAGGCTCATGATGCCATTTGTCATTAGGAACCAGTGCAAGCCAGGGCAGTGAGAAGCAAAGCTCTCTTTGGGTTTGTCTGCATAATATATCCAGACCAGTTAAAGTAGGACTACCATATTTAAGATCTGGACAAGAAAGCCAGTCTGGTGTAGTGGTTAAGGCATCAGGCTAGAAACCAGGAGACCATGGGATCTAGTCCTACCTTAGGCACAAAGCCAGCTGGGTGACCTTGGGCCAGTCACTTTCTCTCAGCCCTAGGAAGTAGGCAGTGGTAAACCACTTCTGAAATCTTGCCAGAAAAACTACAGGGACTTGTCCAGGCAGTCAATACTGACTTGAAGGCGAAGGAAGGAAGGAAGGAAGGAAGGAAGGAAGGAAGGAAGGAAGGAAGGAAGGAAGGAAGGAAGGAAGGAAGGGAGGAAGGGAGGAAGGAAGGAAGGAAGGATCTGGATAACCACCAGATGGCAAAAAAGAATAGAACTTCTCTGTAGAACTTCTCTGCTTCTCTCTGCTGCCATCTAGCTGTCATCCAGGCTGTGCAGGTTAGACACAATAGCCCTAGTTAAAGAATGAGCCAGCTGCCTTTGCACAACAAGATCTAAGAAAATGAAACTTTTCAGGGTCTGGAACAACTAACTTCAGTACTACATTTGGTTTTGGAAAGACATCCCATGTTCTCCAGATACACGCCTCTACCTCCTCCATGCTGTAGATAAAAACTTTCCTAATCTAATTGAACTGGATTGAATTGTCTGTCAGAAATGTTGCCTTAGTTGACCCAGTTTATAAATGGAGAGTAGACCTTGGCTATCATTTTATAGGTGTTCCCTGTGACTCATCCTAGCCCCGACCAGTCGGTTTCCCAAATCTTAGAAATGTCATATTCATTCCACCCTGAATAACGTAGCTGTGGCACAAAATTTGGATCTTATATACCGCTGAAATAGTTTCCAACCCAAAGTATTTTTGCAGCCCCTGGGAATTGTCAGAGAGTCTATCCTGACTGTTTCCACAATATGTTTAAAACCAGAAAGGAGGCTGTTTCTAAAAGGGGAGGGGGCTTGCTTTGATTTGCGGGCATCTCCAGGAGTGGGCTTCTCCAATGACAGGAAAGGCCATTTACCAGAAAGTGGTGAAGTTGCTCCTTGCTCGTCTTCTAAACCCACCAGGCTGTTTTCCTTCACTTCAGCTTTCCTTTGTCTTGTTTCTGGGCAATGTGCCTTTCCAGGCACAGCGCTGAGCTGCATGTTTATTTTCTAAGAAGATCTATGGAGTGCACATTCATAACTGTAAATAAATATGGTGGTAGATGATGGCTCTTTGCTTTGCCATATGCTTCATTTCCATTTTAATAATACTAATTCCAATAATAAAATATCCAAATGATAAATTCAGGGGAGGGGTAAGAAGGCTGGGGGATGCCAAGAGAGGTTTCTATGGACACCAGGTTGTTTGTTCCAAATTAGGTATCCATTGGGCGCCTAGACCGTGAAAACCTTTAAGGATATGCCAAGAGTGAGTAGCTTGGGTAATTTCAGACTTTGTTGGCATCTTTACAAAACTAAGGCTGAGTTCACACCACACATTTAACCTGGGACTGAATTAACTCACTTCAGCATTTGTACTGAAGCATAAACTCAGCAAAGGAGCAGGGTTTGTACAATGTGCAAAATAGTAATTAAAACACTACTACTACTACTACTACTACTACTACTACAATAATAATAATAATAATAACAACAACAACAATAACAACAACAACCAAGCTTAGGATCCTGGGAAAATATAAGCCATGGTTCTTCAGCTGATGTGATTATGGTGTTCTGCAAACCCAGCCTAGAAGTTGTGATTGGAGTTTTTCTCCTCCCTCCCCCCTGCTCCCCCCCCCCCCCCCCATCCTGAGTGTTGTGATGAGGAGCAACCTCTTAAATTAAAGATTCTTGTCAGCCTTGCGGAGTGAGAGACCTTCGCTGGCCTTCCTCTGGTGGGAGAGTGCCTTACCCTGGTGTATTGGCTGTAGAAGCTGCTTTTCAGTGTTGACCTTTATATTAATGCTAATGGGTTTGGGGAAATAAAATGTAAATTTTTCTCTAAATGGATTAGTCTAGGCTGGGAGAGGGTAGAAAGGAAGGGGGGTGGGGGGCGACCAATATTGCTTGGAACATTTGCACTGAAATTAAAACATTTATGTTCCAACACTTAATTTTATTAGTGGTACAGCCAAGTTGCTTCAGTGAATAATCTATTCTACCCTGAGTCTCCCTTTTTTCACTTCCAGGATCCAAGGCTCTACATGCCAGCTTGTTAGACAAATACAGTTTATTTACCTAATAAGTGTCTTTTTATCCTTAGCAAGCTCCCATTTTGTCAAGGGTATGATTTGTATATGTTTTGATCCACTTGATTTCAAGGGAAGAAAACATATATTCTTATAATCTTCTTCTCGTTGTTTTTAAGTTTATTATTTCCCCAATTATCTCTGGAAAGTAATTCCAGCTGCTGCCAAATTAAAAGCTTTGTGCAGTCAGGAGCTTTGAGAACCACAGTTAACTCCTTCAACCAGAGCTCTTGATGGCCACCATATCAATCATCCCCAATCTGGCTCCCTCCAGATGTGTTCAGACTGCGGCTCTCAGAAATGGGAATTTATATTGCCAGCTCTCCTGCCAATCACTTAGGGTTCCTGGACCACTTTTTAGTGTCTCATGCTACCCTCCCCTCATCCATGGGCATCTAGAGGGAGGGGCAAGTGATGTCACGAGTACCATAATGGGTGTCATCTGCTCAATGATGTCACGATGCATGTAACATCATTGCAGCTTCTCCAGGACACCTATTCCCCTAGGCCCATGCCATCAAAATTCAGTCTCTGAAAATCGGTGGCACAATTTCCAGGTTGATGACAGGAAGCTAAAGACATCAAGTGTGCTAACCCTTTAGATAGGTTTGATGCACTTAAAACAGCAACAACAGTACTCCACAAAATAAAAATTATTTGACCCTGCTGATTTACAAGATACCATGATCTCACTGTCTCACTCAGCTGGAACCTTGACTGGAACCTTGGTCACTGAAAATAATGCTAAACTAAAAGAGTGTGGGGTCAGGCTATAAATAAGATTGCATGCTCTGCCTTCAAAAATGGAGGAAGGACCCACAGATATGTAAATGTGAAGTTTGGGAACTACTGAAGAAACTTTCACTGCCATCCAGTTATACAGCACAAGGAGTGAGCTGGTCTCATGCATCTAAACAGGTTGGATGATGTCATTCCAGAACATTTGGGAACTTCTCCCCCCAAAATGTGACATCACAGAGGGTTCTTTTGCAATAACCTTTGATCCTTTTATTTAATACAGAGTTAATCATTATATTTGCAACTTGGGACAGTGCTTTGTTTAACCTAGGGCTCTGTAGATGTGTGGGAAAAACTTCTGTTGATGAGCAGCACGTGATTTTTTAAACAAATCAGTAACTTCTCCTGGGACTACAAATCTCTGAATACCCAACCATCTGATTGGAAATTGGGGGAGGGGGTGCAGTTCCATTACCTGCAAAAGAATGTCTTCAGGAAGACATTCAGGAAAGTCTTCAGAAAGAAGATTGATATAACCCTTTTATATACTTCAGCCTCTAAATTTGTTTTGTTCCATTTCCTCATCAATCCATAATTTTCTTTAAACATTTCCAAGAAGCGTTGCATATAAATAGTATTTAGACATATATTTCTATATCATTGTTTTCAAAGTTCATATTTATAACTGTATTTTCTTTCAACATTCTCTTAAAATGCAGTTCCACGTGGATTTTGTATTTAAAACTTAATAGAAGCATTTGGGAAGTGGACGTTGGTCTAATTCACACATTTCTCCAGAAGGCCAAGATTGGATTAGCTGGTGCTATCTACTTCCTCAAACATCCCTCCTTAATTTTGCTGAAGAGCAAAATCCAGTCCAAATGCTCAATCTTTTCTTGCTTCCTTAATTAAGCTTCTGATTCTGAATTCATTAAACTCCTAAATATAACCCCTTGCCAGTAATGTCTTCTATGACCCTGGGGCAGAATAAAGTGGTAGAATTTGGAGATGACCAAGGAGACTGTACCACTTCAGCTGGCAAGTACCGGCTTCATGCATTTGACACATATACAAATTATGGTCTACTTTATTCCCTCTTTCTCTTTCTGTCCAGATTCACCAGGGAGGTAGAATGAATGAATGAATGAATGAATGAATGAATGAATGAATGAATGAATGAATGAATGAATATGGCAGCCACAACCTCTCCTGAAAAAAAGAAGGAATTCCCTCCTTATGTCTAGAGTCATTATGAATTGGTGGCATACAGATTGTTGCAACTAAGTAGATAAAATCTCTTGAATGGAAGCTTGCAGGAAGACTCAATGAAACTAAGTAGAGGAACGCTGAGCAAAAAGTGAAGGAGAATCCCATCCATGCAGCCTGAGTGGTTTACCCAACATCAAGATCTCACCCTGCTTTCTGCTGCATGTCTAGATCAGGCCTTCAATTCCCAGTATAAGAACTAGGAGGCGCTATAGTGTCCCCCCAGCTTCTATACCCTGCTTCTTCTCCCAAGCAGGAACTCCTCACTTCCTTTGCCCCCCAAATGGTAAATTGACAAAGTTTCCCAAGTCCTCCAAAAGCTGGAATTATAAATACTTCTAAGTCCTCACAAGCATGTTCCCAAAATCACACATGCATGCTTTTAAGGAAGGGGAGAGAAGCAGTAAGAGAATGCATTCTGAAATGAAATAGTATCCAATTGTCCAGGGTAAACTGTGATTGGTGATCTGACTCTACTTCTCAGTCCTCTCCTCTAAGGGCTACGGTTCATAATTGCACTCTGCCAACCTGTCAGGCAGACAAGCCGTAGCACTTTCTGGCATTGCAAGATGTTCAGCTGGTTTGTATCAGAAAGACTCCCAGTGTAGGGGGAAGTTTTCCAGAAGCTGCTGACTGAGTGTCTGTCTGCCTGGATCAAGATGTTGCTAGTTTAGAATCCCAGCAAGGGGTCCACCACCACATCTGGCCAACAAACCATTCAGGAAGAGGAAGGAGGAATTGTGTGCTGGCAGATATTTGGGGGCTGGTCTATGTGCTTAACAATAGAGAGGATGGTGTTTCCTGAACCACAAGTCCTTGAGAATGAGGAGGACCACCGCCTAGAAAGATATGAAGTGAGAGTCAACTTCCCAACTGAATCAGCTTGCAAAATCTCTAGGAGGGAGACCTACCAGAGCCAGCCTCCTTTCCCGGTTACAGATTGAGATTTTATTAGCTTTGAGCCAGATGCTGCTCCTTAGAAGAGATTAATCTCAAGTTCATCATATCTTTCGCAACTCAGTGATACCGCGAGGCCTCGTGCCTGATGCCAAACATGTGTGAAGCAAACAAGGCTTCTGTGATCCAGGAAGGGGGAAAAAGGAAATGTGCATTCTTGTAGGAACGCCCTATGTGTGAGTAAAGGCTGGCTGGTTTTTTGGCATAGCTTTCTCCAAGCCGTGCAGATGAACGCAGCAAAATAAATAAAACTAAGATGGCAAATTCCCCTACTATGGATATGGTTACTGTCCGCCAAACAGCTGCCAACATTCAGATGTTCTTAAAGGTGGTGGAAGCTATTCCCAGACTGGAGAGGGAGGGAGGAACTGAATGGGAGGCGAGAGATTAGAGGGCTCATGGAATGGGGTCCTTTTGAGAAGATCTCCAATTGAGGGTTTAATTGTTTCCAAATGAGGAGTATTATGGGATGGGCTGTATTCAGGGCCAGCTTTTGAGCTGTTTGCTGCCAAGGGATCTGAAGGGAGTCTTGGCAGCAGCTGTTTTACATTTAAAGAGATTCAGAGTAGATTCAGCCGCCGCGGTACAGAAGACAAATGAGACTGGGGATAATGGGACATGGGACACCTCTCCCATGAGGCCACTTGTTCTGAGTGAGTTTCTAATCCTGATCCCTCAGGCTGTATTTGACTATCAATGACCCCCATGACCCCAATGAATTTGGATCGCAGGGGCCTTGCAGAGAGTGACTGGGTGATTATCCTTTTAAGCAGTCTGGCTGCCTCTGTTTCTGTTGGGATGAAGGGGTGGCATGATGGTTTCAGGCCACTTCTAGGTCTGGATCAGAAGCTCATGAAGAGTTTACTAAGGAGGAGCTTCTCTTGTTAAACTGGGTTTTAAAAAATGGTTGTGTTTGAAGAATGAGCTAAACCTTTCCAAAGAAACTCTGTTCTAAATTAATGTGATTGGCTGATTCCTGGCCCAACAGCTCTTTTCTGTGGCCCTCAGAGGCCCCCATAGTCACAACAGTATAATTCAGGAGTAAACTGTCACCTTGCTAAGATGAAACCTGGGTTCCTTATAACCACAAATTATTCAACTTCATTTTAGCCTAGTCTACCGTGTTGTATGAACCCGTCGTTTAGGATAGGTTAGGAAGGTGTGTGAAAGTCCTCCCTTAAGTGCATAATAATCTCTTCCATGAACTGCAGCCTTCTTTCCCGCCTTCCCAAATTTCCATTCATTCCCAAGGGAAGATCCCAAAGGAAGGATCGGCAGGCAGGGAGGCTTCAATCCAATGAAAAGATGTATAACTGAAGCCAGTGACAGCAACACTACCTCCTTCTGCCTCTACAAAAATTGTAATTACTGTAATAATTAATAATAATAATAATAATAATAATAATAATAATAATAATAATAGCAACAACAACAGAGACAGCAGAATAGAAGAGAAAGAACTGGAGAAAATCGCAAAATACAAAGACCTGCAAACAGAAATAGAACGACTGTGGCAAAAGAAAGCAAAGATAGTACCAATAGTAAAAGGTGCCTTGGGTGCAACCCCAAAACATCTGGAGCACCCCTTGAAGACCATTGGCAGTGACAAAATCACCATCAGCCAATTGCAAAAGGCAGCTTGACTTGGAACAGCTTCCATCCTGCAATGATACCTTTAACACCATCAAACAACGACACCTGCCTGTCCCAGGTCCTTG
The DNA here is from genome assembly GCA_030867105.1 of Liasis olivaceus. Classification (NCBI taxonomy): domain Eukaryota; kingdom Metazoa; phylum Chordata; class Lepidosauria; order Squamata; family Pythonidae; genus Liasis; species Liasis olivaceus. The sequence goes on along the minus strand of CM061362.1, from coordinate 5,960,955 downwards.
GGAAGGACTCGATAGGTGGATAAAAATGCCAGATGCAGCTAAACATCTGGCTGACTGTGCGACCAACCATAAGAACAACAACAGCATTAGAACGTAAGACCAATGTACAAACCAATGTACATGGTTCTAGATGAAGAAGCATGGCGCAGATAAGAAAAAAATAAGAAGCAGCAATAGTTGTGCCAATAAGTATTACAGAAAATCACAACCAAGCAGCTACAAACGCTAAAGTTCTAAAATATTGAAATGATTTTTTTAAATCCCTTCAGGAGAGGAAACAAGTACTGATACTGGTACGGATAAGACTGCAGTACAGGTAGTTGGTCAGCCTTACTAGCAGGGGCTGGGGAATACCGACGAGGGGTGCCACAACTGAAAAGGCCCTGTCGCTGGTAGCAACCCACCTTGTCACTTTGGGTGGGACCACCCAAGCACAGCCTGCTTGAGGATTTTAAGGTGTGGTGACAAAATGTCTGGACCTTCCCCTACCGCCCCTTAGAGCAGTATACAAATCAAAATTTAAACATGCAACTGATCTGATTTTTCTCCAAATCTTCCAGCCATGGGTGTGTGCATGCCTGCCTGTGGGTGGGGGGGTGTAGGTGTGCATGTGCATTTAATGAATTTTCAACTATGCATTGAAAAAGGAAGTTTAAATACGGGTTATGCAAGGAATGTATGAAAGGAACAATGGATTAAGCTCTTTTTTTACAAGGCAGACCAAACTCCAGATATGCTCTCAACTGGGTTAAGAGTTTCCTTGTGTCAAGCTGATTCCAGCTTCAGAAGTTCAGAGTTCCAACTCACCAAAGGACAGAAATGAAGAAGAAGGGACACACACCGCCTGGCACAATTTTAATTATACACAATAATAATTAATAATTTAAAAGGGATCTTAGGTCTGAACTGCCAAGTTAAAAGAAAAAAAGGAGCTGATGTTTTCTTGAAAAAAAAGAGGGAGTTTTAAACAATAACTTGAGTTACCTGATGTCCTTCCCTTGCTTTTCTTTCCTTTCTCTTGCTCTTGCCAAAATGTATTTTTCAACTAGAATTTGTATCACCACCATACTGAAATTAATATAAGGGTATTCTTAAGAGACATTATTTTAAGATACTGAAGTGCATACCCTCATCCTAAGAAACGATATTATCCTACAAAATTCCTCTGTAAAACTTTCAGCATAGACAGAAAACCTTTCCATCAAACCACCAGTGTGCATTGAATTTTGCATAATAATATAAGCAAAACACTCAAAGTAGCCAACAGATCTCTCTGCTCAGGAATGTACATTCTGACAGCAGAAGAGAGAATCAAATTGGAAATATGGTAACCTGATCCCCTTCTGACCACAGTTACTAAATATCAGTTGCATGATTGTTTGCCATGTTGAAACATGCAGAAACTGTCCTCTAACCGCCCCCCCATTGCTTAATATCATTTTAAAAACATGCAGACTTTGTCCCATCCAAGATAAAATAGAACTCCTTGATGCCATTCATGTTTCTGACAAAGTCCTGCCCAGTTACCGCCACGACCCTGTGACCTTTAGCCATGCAAAAAAGCAGTTAAATAGGGCCATAAACAACAAACACTCCTGGAGTAAGATTTTGTATTTGTTAATAATATCTCACCTTACTATGTGAGTTTTTCTGATGCTTACATTTCTGTATATTTTTCAATGTATCCATCAGTTTTGCTACTGGCAGCTTGTGAGGGTATCTTATAAGCTTAGAAGGTGGAGGAAAAATGTTCCACAAGCTATTTACCAAACTACATTACTCAAAATACCATATTTTAAATCCTCTTAAGCTGTTATACATCATCATATAAGTCATCACTAAAGAGTACCCATGAATTCCTAAGAATTATGTTGACATGGGAAGTGTCAGCAAATGCACAGGAGCAAATTCAACCTCCCCATACATATCAATGGTCACATCCTCTCCCATCAAAATTAACATATTATACTGCTAATATTTCAGAGTAATGTTTTTCATGAAGGAGCCATAATTTATCTTTTAATATGATCCATTTTAAAAAAACAGAACAAAACAAAATAAATTATGGTATCATGCTGTGAGACTGGATCTGACAACTGAACAGTTCTGGAAGCATCACAACATAGAAACAGAAAGAAATTATTTTTTCGGACCATTTTTCAGGAGAATGCAATGTGTACACAGCTTCAAAAGCATGATTTGGAAGGGGCCAAATATGCACAGATTCTTCCAGAGTGTTTCCAACCCACCCTTCATGAGAGTTTGATATATTTAGATGGAATCACAAAGGAAGAGGTTGTTTGTTTTAATGAACAAAAGGTTATTTGGGTTGCTGCTTTACCATCTTGACAAGATTCCGATCTTCTACAAATCTGCATGGGGTGCAAAAAGACATCAGTAGCACATTCATTTTAACTACCACTATCCAGATTTGACCAAAGAAGGTAACCAGAGGGAAATCTACAGTGAAATCTTTTGACAATTACAGAAGGAAGTAACCTCTTTGGTGACAACTATATTTGTAGATCCCATATCTAGAGCCAGAAACCCAGCCTTCTCAGGGATTAGGGTGTCTCCAACACTTCTAAGCATCTTCACACCTCAGCACAGCCTTAAATAAAAACAGTGAATCCAATCTTGGGAAATCGCCATATGTTGACAATCTTGGAAGACTTCAGACAGTTTAATTTTGGTTGCTCAGACTTGAAAATGTTGCCCCCGGCTCTTTAGTTGTCTTCTTGTGCATCTGTTTTTGCCTAGGATGAGGATCCTCCAGTCTGTGGACAATCAGTGCAAACCATCCAGCTGATGTGGCCATGGCCTCAGCCTCATTATGGAAGGCCAGCACTCACAGGAACTTCAGATCTACTTTGTCTGTCCAGTTCCTTTCTCAAAGGAGTTGAGTGGCTGAAGCTGTGAGATATCATCATTGTCCCGTTTGGCTTCAGCTCTCCCATGTCTTTATCAGATGGGGTGGATATAAAGAGCTAAGGCCAAGCTTGCATTTGAAGGGGATCGAAGTTGGGGGCACTTTCAGGAACTGGGGCTGACCTTCCATCAGCCAAACAGAAGCTATCCCCTGAAGTCATCAGGTTTCTAGAGCATTTCTGGAATATGTGCAGTATATTTTCATTCCCTCCAAATTCATAAAGCTGGGATTCAAGTTTTCCAAAGCCCCAATCCTTGTTATTGCTAATCCCTGGCAATAGATGTAGGCACAATCTCTTCTCTCAGCCATTGGCTTCCCTTTGTGTCAATGGCCAGATGTTCCAGTACATGCCATCACATAGGCATCTGCAACCATGCTCAGCTATAAAAATGAAAATATTTGAGCCAGTGAACCTGTAGGGCTATGAGGGGCTCCTGTGCTCTCCAAAGCCAATCCGTTCTCAAGGGGAAGAAGTAAACCCCTTGAGTTTACTTCTAAATTGCTTCAGCCCAGTTTCCCTCTTCTCTGCTGCTTGCAAGACATGGGCTTTTCCTTTCTGATTCCTCTGCAATTTGCCCTCTGCTCACCAGAGGCAAAAACAGCATGAGGCCAGAACTTTTCTGGATATTAAAAGCTGGTAAAGTACCTTAAAAAGCAAAACAAAATGCTTCTTTTTTTAAAAAAAAATGCTACTTTAAGTATAATAGGTTGTCTACCCTTATTCTAAGATGTGTCAAGAACATGGAACCAAGAATGGAAGTTGAGAAACAAGGTCAAGGAGCAGAAGATCAGGTCTAATTAAAAGCCTGTGCACAACTCAGCATCCTATTTTCCATGGTGATCAACCAGATGCTTCTAGGAAGCAAACGAGCATGACATGAGTGTCATAGTTCTTTTCTCATAAGTTGCTCCCAGTAGCTTTTATTCAAAGGCAACCTCTGTTCCTTTGAAAGGAGTCTTGTAATTAGTAGCCTGAATTACTAAAAATACTGAATTAGTGGCCATCATATTGCATCACATGTTTGTGAATTCCATGTTTTGTTATGTGTTTCCTTTTATCTATTTCCAAATTTCTCATTTTTCAGCTTCATTGAAAGATGCTAGGTTTTAGTAAAAGGAGAGTATTCTCTACATTTCCTTTATATCTTTGCATGTTTATCTTCTATCTATCTAAATATTTTTAATAAACATGATTAGAAAAAGAAAAAGAAAGATGCTAGGTTTTAGTATAAGGAGAGTATGTTATATCACACTTTCCATGCAGAACTGTATAGTCCTTTATTGGGTCTATTTTATTCTATTGTTTGAACAGCTCCAGAAACCATTCTGTTGTCTTGTGCAGACATTGCTCCAGATGGTTCGTTCATTTGTTTGTTCATTGAATTTATATAGCTGCCCATCTTATATTTGTGACTTTGGGCGGCTTACAATTAAAACATCAACAGTACCAAAAATGCAAAAAATAAAACAGCCATACAAACAATACAAACATTAAAAACAAGTAAACAATTAAAGGCATACAGTACAATCACTGGGAGAGCACAGCCATTCATGAACAGTACAGCCGCTTTATAGGCTCCACACCACTCTCTGATCCCCAGGCCAGATGGCAAAGCCAGGTCTTCAAGCCCTTCCAGAAGGCCATCAGGGCCAGCCTGACCTTGGAGGGACTGATGCTCCATAGGGTGGATACAGCAGCAGAAAAGGCCTCCTCCTGGGTCCCACCAGATGACATTCTCTAGTGGACGGAACCCACAACAAGCCTCTTCTGCTGATGGGTCAGGTAAATGTCACTGGGGAGAGGCAGCAAATAAACTGGCCCCATGCCATGTAGGGCTTTATAGGTTATCACCAGCACCTTGAATTGGACCTGGAAGCAAATTGGTAACCAATGAAGCCCATGGGCCAGAGGTGCAGCAGATCTAGGTGCACACATAACTGCCTGAGCCACTTCATTTTGCGTCAGCTGAAACCGCCACATACTCTTCAAGGGCAACCCCATGCAGAACACATTACAGTAATCCATACGAGAAGTGACCAGGGTATGAATGACTGAGCGTAGAACCTCCTGATCCAGGAATGGGTGCAACTCGCTTACAACTCAAAGCTGTGCAAAGGCCCTCCTAGCCACAACTGCCACCTGCTCCTCAAGCAGGAGTTGTGAGTCCTGAAGGACCCCTGTGCCCTGGGTCTATCTGGGGAAATTCAACCCCATCCAGAACCAAAGATGGTAAATTCCTAGATCCAAGTGGTCCGAAAATCAAAGCCACTCAGTCTTGCCAGGGTTGAGCTGAAGCCTGTTGTTCCTTTTCTACAGCTTTTCCAAGTCTGTAGTGCTCTTTTTTAAGATCCAGAATTGGAAAGTGTGACACTGTAGATTTGTTTGAAGGTATGATGCTATTGGTGGTTCCAGTTTTAACCCCTTTCCTAATAATCCCTGGTGCAGATGTTACCATTTTCCACAGATGGTTCACACTAAGTCAACCATTTCATTGAGGCCAAACAAGGACCAAAAAACAAATTAAGCTACAAGTGGCATGAAGTATACTATATACAAAACCAGTCAGAATTTAAGAAAAAAAAAATACTGATGGTTCAGGCTCTTTCATACTCTTTTCTCCAGTTATTTAACTGTTCTTAGAAGAATTTGATTATTTAAACCTGATGTTCTATAAATATCCATGGGGAAGACTCACCCAAATCCAACATCTCCCTGTTCATTCTGGCAGCTCCTGATACTAAAAACATTAAAAGCACACAATTTGTGTGATGCAAGGGAATCTTACTGTTCTTCTTCTTGTGGCCAGCAAAGATGAGCCTTGTCTTCAGCTTGGGGACTCCAGAAATGAGACTACATTTTCAAAAGGATCAGTCAGCATAGCCTTATTGTAAGGCTTTGTCTTCTGGATGAATGTTAAGTCAAAAAGAAAAAGAAAACAATTAGCAAGGATAGGTGTTTGGAGCCATGGCAGAAGAGTCCCAAGATGGACCATGGTGCAATTCAAGAGTTATTATACAAAAGGTTAAACATATGGGAGAAGATGAGGGTGTGTGGGAGGGAGAGGAGTCCTCTTTTAGAAATAAATACTTGACCTGTACCTACCCCATTATGTCTGGGTCCTGTAATGTCATAAATGAGCTAAGCAGCAATGCAGAAACTGTAATAATATGAGCCATCACAGCATCAAAACATAGACAAATAAAAAGGTTGATACTGTAAGAAGAAGATGAAGCAATGTGAACAGCCTCTAAAAAAAAGGGGAGGATGCTACCAAAGAAAGGGCCTTCTCCTCTGAAGGTAGGAGAACTTTAGACCAAGCTTAATATGAAAACCAATACCTAAGGAAGGACCTCCTTTTTTAGATTACTTCCTTTGAAAGGAAGTTGTTTGTTTCATAAAGCATGCTATGGAAATGTACAACTCAGCTAGATGCCCTGTTACAATACAGAACATTTTCTGGGTTTTGTGGTTAGACAGCCTATATAAAGACATCTGGGGGAAAAGATGAAAACCAAAGATAGGAAAAAGCTTTCTCTGTAACAGTAAAAAAAATGGGTAAGTAGAGAATTGCCAAGAGAGGTAGATGTGATCAATTAGATTAGAATCTGAGGAGTACACCAGAGATTAAGGGTGGAAATGCACAAATTAGAATTTCAGCTAAAAGAAGAGGAGGGAAGACTATTAAAAAAAAAAAAACCAAGAAGGGGAAGACACAAACAAGAAGGGAGATGATAAAAAGAGGGTGGGGGAAAGGGAGCCAGAGCGAACTAAACATGAAATGGCAGACAAGGGTGATGACCTCAGGTTTGTTTAAGGTGACATGCTCTGCAGTGGGATGAAAGAAATACTTTGCATTTTTTGAAATGGCTGGGAACAAAGGAACACTCTGCATCTCAAGAATCAATATCACATTTTATGCCTGCTGCACCCTTCACAAAGAATCAAGGCGACATTGATTCAAGTAAGTAAGAACTTCATTGAAAATTGACCTTTGGGTTTCTTTAGTGGAGAGGGACTGCTGGTTTGAATGCAGGGAGGGGAAGGAAGGATTCTCCTTGGTAGCTGGTGCTGGGCAGGGATGTCAGGCATGGCTGATGCTGAAAAGTTCACAGCTTCATTCCCTGTCACCACATCAGACGGTGGGCCACCTCTGTGCTGACATACACAATGGCCCCCACATAGTTTCTCATTTTCTGTCAGAGCTGGGCTAAAGGCAAGCAAGGCTAAGGGAACTGAAGCATGACTCTTGGCTGGACCAGAAGTGGGACTGAGAGAACCTTGAGGCCAATCTAACGAAGACACAAAATGAAGGACACGGGAGCCACGAGGATCTGGAATAAGACAAAGCAGATACAGCTGCTAGCGAAAATCAGGACTAGCTGAAGGGAGTTAGCTAATGTGAGTGAGAGATGGGATGCAATAAAACAATAGTGGGAACAGAGAAGAAGGAGGTTTTTTCTTTTTTCTGTTGAGCTTTGACTCAATGTTCCACCCAAGCATTGGCAACATCAGGATTGTTAAGCACTGGTGTAGTTAACTCTCTGGCACAGTGCTAAAACATAGGTACAGGCTAGTAGTAGGATTTCTTCAAGTACAAGGAAAGAAGCTGAATAATTAATCAAGATCCATAAGAACATAAGAAAAACTCTGCTGCAGCAGGCAAGGGACCACTTAGTTCAGCATGATGAGACAGGCAGAAAAGAGATCATCCTCTTGCACCCTAATCATTGCAGTTAGCCTATCTGGGGTGCCAAAATCTGGATGATGACTAAAGGGCAGCAAAGCTTTAGAATTTTCTGTAAGCCAGTTTGGTGTAGTGGTTAAGGCATCAGGCTAGAAACTGGGAGACCGTGGTTCCAATCCCACCTTAGGCGTGAAAGGACACTGGGTGTCCTTGGGCCAGTCCCTCCCTCTCAGCCCCAAGAAGAAGAAGGCCAGGGCAAAGCACTTCCAAAAAACCTTGCCGAGAAAACTGCATGGGCTAATCCAGGCAGTTGCCAGGAGTCAAAAACTGACTTGAAGGCATGCATACACACGTGCTATGAGTTAAAGACCCTGCACAGTACAGGTAGTCCCTGAGTTAAGAACACCTGGTTTACAGATGTCTCCTAGTTAAGAATGGAGCCTATTCTAGAAAAATTCGAGTTAAATACACAAGGCTTTGAGTTAAATACACAGTACTACTTATACAGTATTATACTGTAATACCATTCCAGCTTACATACAAATTTAACTTAAGGACAGACCTGGGGAATGGAACTCGTTCTTCAACTGGGGACTACCTGTATAGGTGAGTTTCCTTGTATACAGCAAGAAACGCTCCTCCTTTCTTTTATCAGATTAGGATAAACCCCACTGCAGGCAGTGCGTAGAGCCATAGCAAAAGGCTACATGTAAACCTGTTTAGTAAGCTTGTTGTATTATGAACCCTACTGATCTGAAGAAGTAAGCAAAATTTGACAGAGAGCAAGGCTAGAACTGGGAGAACTTCTAGCGTGGCTTGATTAGGTGAAACCAACACTAGATCTTGGAAGTGTGTCAAAGTTTTATAACAGCAGAGATGTTTCTTCAGGTTCTTTTGCACATCGTAAGTAAGCCAGTCATATCTGAGCTGCAAAAATCTAGATAACCATCAGATGGAAGCAGAGAGATACTGAAAATTCTTAATATTTCGCAGCTTTCTAGTGGTTGTGCAGGTTTTCGTAGCCCAATTATGGCAGACCTTATCTCAAGGCCACTGTTGAATTAGACCTCAAATGAGATTAGTTAAGGATTTAAAAGTTCTTCCTCAAGCAAAAGCATCAGAGAAACTTGGGGAGAAACCAAAAGACTTTTGCATGTAAGAGATGGGCGTTAAATATCTGTGCCTTCAAATGGAAGTTTGGAGGCACTGGATGGCTAGTGATTAATTGACTAGACTGACTGTTTAAAGGCAACCAAGGAATATTTTGTTGTGACCATTAGTTGAATAAGGATGAAGACTATCAGCTCACTTCCTTAGAGCAACATTTGCATAACTGAATGCATGATTGAGTTTATTGTTTAACAAACAGTTTCGGCAGACAACGGAGGAATAGTTACAACAGAACTTAGCCAATAATTGCAGTTGGATGAAAATAACTGCCTGCATTGCAGAAGAATTGCAAATAGCTCACCCCACCAATAAAACGGCTTGCAAATATCAGCTCTGTGCACATGCAGAAGAAAAGGGGGAGTGTGCAATGTTTGGAAGACATGCTTTGCAAATAATGAAACAAGATGCCTTTGCAATTTGCTCCAAATAAAAATCCTCCACTGAAGAACATTCATCATACTTTCTGCCTTGTCTCTGAGTTGCAAGCACAGACGTGGGGAAAGTTGCATGACCCGTTGAGTTGACATTAAAAGCTTTAAATTGAATTACATTGGCAGAAATCTTTAAAAATTGTCTTGGGGGTGCCGGGAGCAGAACTCCTGACAAGGCATAACAGATGTTGAAAATTAGGAACGTTTAGGCAACATTATCATAGCTGTACATGGGGAAATGGTTTTAATTGCCTTTTCAGGGTGCCTTGGAGGTGTGCTGTTTTGATTTAAGAATTTCCTTTTCAAGTTTCCATCTGGGTGTTTCCACTCGAGTGTTTCAGGAGGGGTGATCAAACTTTCTAGGAAGTAAAAACAGATAAACTCCCTTGAGACCTGTCCATTGTTGGTCTTTGAAACCAGATTAATTAAGAGAATGCCAACCTTGCCTCAAATCTAACATGGAGCTGATAATTTTGCCAGACAGAGGGACTGCCTGCTCATGAACCTAAACAATCACCTGGGCAGTGTATTTGAATCTTTCCACATATCAGTGTATTGGGTATAAGTTGCATTCCTGTAACCCGCAGGTGCCTGCTCAAATGATGGAGAAGCTGACATGAGGGAAACACCTCTCCTGGGCAGAAATCTTGCATATCAAGGGAAAAGACTTCAGGTAAAATAGCCATGTGTCTTACTTTATGATCTTCTGCTTGAAGACTAAGTCTACTTTAGCATTAAAGAACAATAAGAAGGTAATCTTTAGTCTGACCTATCAATAATTTGTATGTGGTCACCATATAGGGTGTAGGGAATAGGACAGCGAAGGACAGTGGGAAGATCCATTACCAAGGCAACAATCAGACAAGCACAGCTTAAGTCTATTTCCAGAAACTAATTGATAAAACACTTCAGATAGGCCCCTCCCTAATTCATACAAAGATAAAGGGAGGGAGGAGGGAAACACTTTCAGATGTACAAGATTCTGTTACTAAAGCTATTCTAATAACATTATTTTTAGGCCTATATGCCATTGGTTTCTTAGTCTGATTTACCCTATAGGGCTGACAGTCACCTAATTGCAGCTTCCTCCCTATAGTTTGATATGTTGTAGCTTCCCTAGTTGTAATGGAAGGCTTGAGTGAGGAGGATACTGGAATGGAGGATCAAGGTTATCAGGAGGGAGGAGGGGACATTCCAGGACAGGTTTCAGGCAAGCGCTTTCTTAGCCTGCAGCAGGACCGTGAGAAGAGGAAGAAGCTGAGACTGGCCCTTCCCTAGAGTCTCATGGAGTATATCCACTAGTTGCTTTAGCATAGATTTAGTCTGGCAAGATTCTGTCTGTAAGGTGCAAGGTAATAAAGGAACTGGACTGGACTGGATTGCCTCATTGTTGTTCTTGGGCTGAACCTGACACTAGTTCTAGTCAAGGATTTTCCTTGACATGTTAATTTTCTATATATAAGGAATGTGGTGTACTTTTTTCCCCCCTCTCTCTGTGTATGAATGAGTGGAGGGATTCTACCAGTTGCCAAACAGCATTGCTCAGATATGGGTTTGCCAACTTGATTAGTACTAATATTCATACATTTTTGATTGGGTAACTTGGTAGATTGTGGGAATGCTGTGGACATAATATATCTTGAACTCACCAAAGCATTTAACAAAGTGCGTACTATTCCAATTAGCAACCTGAGCTTTATGACATTCTGTTAGATCAGATTTCCAGATGTATTTGAAACCATACTCAAAGAATGTTTTTGCTAATGGTTCTTCATCAAAGTGAAGTGAGACATTAAGTGGGGTGCCACAGCATTCAGTCTTGGGCTCTCTTCTCATCAACATTTTTAATAATAACTTGGATAAAGAAGTAGAAGGAATGCTTATCAAATTTGACAGTGACATAAAAAACAAAAAAGATAGCTAATGCTCTAGTAATAGTTCCACCACCAAATATTTTGAACGGGTCAGTCCCTTTCTTCTGCCCACCTTGAACATTGTATCTAGTTTTGGGTACCACATTTTAAGACAGGTTCATTAAACATACACAGAGAAGGGCAATGTGGATGTTCTAGTGACCTAGAAGTCCAAGAAGGAGACACAGAGGGAACTGGGCATGTTCTGTATTGAGAAAAAAATACCAAGGAGGACTATTATGAAGAGATGACATTCAAAAGTAGGACAAGACCTGTCATTTATATTTCAGACTACAAGTCACAAAATAATGGATTTAGGAAGACGGGTTCAAGTTAAATTTTAGGGAAATTTTCCTGACAATAAAAATAATTTGAAAGTGGAACCAATGATCAAGGAGATTGATGAGATCTTTTCTACTGGTAGGGCTTGAGAGTTATTTCAGTAGAAAATGGATGTTAGTCCTGCATAGCTTTACTCACTTTTTTTTTTCACTTTCTTTCCCTAAAACCTGAAAAACTGTGAAGCTGGATATTGAGAATATGACAGCAAATTTCAGAGCCATGATCTTGGGTACCCCCTAAGTAGGGTTGGGGGCACACATGGGCCATGACAGCCCACTTTCATTCTGCCAGTGAACAAGTCAAACAGCTTGATATCATATAACATGCTCTAGTGTGATTATGTATAACAATTATTTGTGGTTTTCTGAGCTTATAGTTCTCAGAAGATTGATTTGGGATCCTCTTAGCTCAGAGAGCCAAAAAGTTTTGGCAATGCATATTGCACCACAGAAATGGGGAAGAGTGTTAATACTGATGTTGATTTCTATGACCCATCTTCCCATTGCTCTGAAACTTCCTTGGTGACAAACAGTTCCCAATCTGAAAATGACCTGTTAACATCTCCCTTCTAAGGTTCTCACTTAACGTTTAATGAAATGTTTGAAGCTAGTGAAGCTGCATATTATAGGGCAGAGGATTGGACAATGAGATACAGTATATTCATGCACTTCCCATAGCCACTGTATAACAAAGTGTGTGCAAGAACATTACCTTTATCCATGCAACATTTCCCAAAACCCTTTTCACACTTGAAATAAGTTTCATAAGCAAATATTCTTTCTTCAAAAATGAAAGAAGTGGTAAAAATGTGCAGGGGAATCCTTAGGCTTTTTCATTCACACACTAGATTATAAATAAGCAATAGGCAATGTCAATCATTGCTATGGAGTAAGTTGAATTTCTGCCACAGTCTCTGTCCCCCTCTCTCTCCCCTTTTCCTTCCCTTGATTTTAGACTTGGCAACTGGTTAAGTTAGAAAACATTGAGGTTTTCTAGCTATGTGCCTGTTCTGGTTAAATCAAAGCTCACCCTGAACCTCCTACACACAAATTATACTTCCCATTAAAATCATCATCAACATAGTATTTGAGGTTAGTAAAACATATTGCTTTGGCTATAAAACACTCTCAACTAGTATTCCAAATGTCTTGCCTCAAGCTAGCACTTAAATTAAAGTTTGAGACAGCTGGCACTAGAATCAGAATAAACAGGGTGTTTTTTTTCCCCCACAAAAGGGGTCTGATGAACCACAATTATTGTTTTCATAATTTATTGTCAATGTACATTAGCATGTCCTGATCTGTCTCCAGAGCTCATCAGCTTTCAACAGGTGAGCTGATTCTATGGGAAGGGGGAAAAAAGAGGCAGCCTTAAATTATCCTTCAAATAATTGGATCTCTAATAAATATTGCATAAAACAGCAAGGCTCCTGTAATTTCCATAATCTGGATTTAATTTGCTAGCTGGTTCTACAACAGCATTGTTTGTCTCGACTCCCATAAGCTACAACAGAATCAATGTTACTTGAGGACAGAGCAGAGATCACAACTTGGGTGGTAGTTGCTGGATCAGAACCAGAGGAACAGAGGAACCAGTTTCTTGAAAAAGTATGTTGATGTGCAATTACCCTGTTTGGGATAAGAAATCGTCCGGCACACAGTGGTCGGCTGTTTTTCAAATTAAGAGCCCAAAGATATCCTCCACCATGAAGCCTAAAATAACCTTCTGAATATGTTCAGCAGACCAGTTTCACCCATATGTGCAACAGCTCCTTAATGTAACTCTTTGCGCTTTAACTTCAGTTGGATTGCTATGGAATGACATTAATATAAAGCCAAATGTTGGTGCAGTCCCCAACATTCCAGATTTTCCCTCTGCTGTGGAGAATAGGTTTACAGACCAGTATGAACAGTATCATTCAACTGAACCACCATCTATTGGCAGATATTATCTCTACCAAGAAGAGTTTTCTCTTGCAAAAAAATAAAATAAATGGTGGCTTTCTCCTTTCCTAATTGAAAAAAATATGTTGCCACCAAGATTTTGTTGCTGCTTTGCAGGAGGGGAGCGGCTGATTTTTACAAGTCGTTCTCCATCCTGAACTTTATTTATTTAAAACATTTATGTGGCTGCCCAACTCAACCAAAGTGACTCTGGGCAGCCTACAGAAAAATGCAACAAAGCCTAACGAAAAAAAATATACAAAACCAAAATAACCAACTGTGAAACAATGAAATCAGCCAGATTAGGACTCTAAAACTGGAGAGATTATTCATTTGATGCTGATCTGATCCCGTACAATGCAAAAGGGAAGAATCTTTTGTGTACCTGGCATACATTATTATTATTGTTATCATCATCATCACCACCAAGGGCTGCAAGAGGAAAAGCAGTATAGACATAACCCAAGGAGGCAGGGAAAAATGAATAACTCTATTTTTCTTCTTCATTTGAGGTTGAGGGAAACTTTTATTTATAGACGGTATAAGATATCTATTTTTGATTTTCTGACAAGTTACAACTCTAGTATTCTTTCATGTATTTAATGGTAAAGTAGTCAGTGTTTTATATGGACACCCTTCCTTCCTTCCTTCCTTCCTTCCTTCCTTCCTTCCTTCCTTCCTTCCTTCCTTCCTTCCTTCCTTCCTTCCTCCTCCTCCCTCCCTCCCTCCCTCCCTCCCTCCCTCCCTCAGGTTTTCCTTAATTCCCAAGAGGAAAACATTGCAAGAGAATTCCTCCCAGGGTTCTCTTTCAGACTGGGAGCCAGGGAAGCTTCAAAGTGCTGGAAAGATGCGTTCCAGAAATCACAACACCAGCAGTAATACTTTTGCCATGTTATAAAGTGAGCTCAGAAGAGACATTCAAAAGACATGAGAATGGATAAAAATTGAAGCTCCTTTGTGCAGGAAGAAAACTTCTGAAAAACAGACTGGCAGATTTTGGTACTCACAATTTCATATGCCAATTCAATTGCTAATATCCTGTGTTCATGATACACTTCATAGCAAGATCTAAAATCCACTGTGGTATGCCATGCTCATCTTGAAAAGACCCAGATCCTGATTCATTAAAAGAGATTCTGCTTGTCATGGAAAATTCAGACGAAAGGAGGAGAAATAACCAACCATTTATTTTGATGATCATTGGGTGCCAGCTTCACAAGGAGAGGAGCAGAACAATACAAAAGTAAAGACTTTTCAGAAGAATTTGGAAAGGTAGAGCAGGAAATTCTAGGGCTCTGATTTGCTGTCAGGATCTTGGGACCATATGGAGAAAACCATATAAGTTTGATCATTTCAGGACAGCCATTTTACAGTGCTGGAAATAGTGGATGAATCTTGTTGGTCAGCAGAAGAACACTGATGAGATTAGATGCATATTGCCCAATAGGTTGGCTGCAATTTTCTTATGAGGTCTGCCTTAGTCAATTGCACGGGGCAGGATCTCTGCTGCCTCTAGTCAATTTCATTCTGCCTTGTTAATGGTGAGCAATATTTCTTTCTTTTCAGCAAGGACAAGACTTGGGGTTTTGGGTAGGGGCAGGAATGGGATTATGTAAAGTAGGGAACTGAACCTGGTCCCTAGCATGTTTGCAAGGTCAAGGGGAAATGTCCTGAAAGTAAACTGCCATCTCATTGCAGCCATAACACTATTTATATGTACCTGCTTACAGTCTAAACAAGATTACTTTGACACACGTTGTTTCAGGACTTCCAGGGTGAATATGTGGAATAGAAATTGGTATCTTTCTGTAATGACTATTGACAATATAATCCAGTTAAGAAATGGTCACTTGACCACTCAAATTAGATTCAGGTAAAGAAGCCAAGAGTTTGGGAGGAAGTCAAGGTACAGCTGAAGGGAAGTCAGAAAATGGTGATAATAGTGTGAAACAAGGAAAAGGGGGTTTTATGGTGGGCAAATGGGATCTAGACCACTCAAAAGAGAAGGGTATTTTAAAATAGATGAAGTCCCTGTTGTACTTCCAGTTTGCAGAGCAGCTCAAAAAAGAAGGCATCTTTTTCTGAGTTGTACCCCAGACTCTGCTTTTTAATAGGCAATGCTAATGAGTTTTGGTGGCTTCATTTCCCAGTGTGCTGAAAACTCCAATAAATCTTGATTGTTCACCCCTCCTAGGAAGTCTAGGATTTGAAATATAGTTGTCTAGGCATTGTTTTTGCTTTACTAAATAATATACTTCAGTGTAAATTGTGTGTGTGTGGTATGTCTCTGTGTGAGCAACTGTATGTGTGTTAGCATTAATGTCACCACTGTTCAGTGTATCATCTTTTCTCTGGCTAAATATTCCAAACAATTCCTTAAAACTAGGTCATCTGTGACATTTTGTAATAGGTGACCTTCTAAGTCAGCTTCCATGACCCACTACTTCTTTATACAGTATGCTAATTCTGGAGGATATATATGATTCTATAGCTATTATTATACTCTCATGTGATTTTTGTTCCTTTAAAAAAATGACAGTTCATAAAAAGTGGGTCACTTGTTAGGACGTAAGCCAATAACAGGTCTTGAACTGTCAACCATAAGGGTGTTAGACAGGAATTAATTCTATGTGCTGGCCAGAACATGGGAATACAGAAAAAGCAGGTCCACTAACTGAAGAAGCCTTGCATTGATAAGACAGTAAGCCAAATGCTACTACCTAGAAAAGATTCAAGATTAAAGGATCATTCCAGGAAGCACTGCAGAAGAAGCAGCTTCTGGATGATGAGGCCACCAGTACTGTAATGACTGTGATGCATGGGGCTATTGAACAGTTAAAGAAATCAACTAGGCTAGATTCTTAGCATCTCATGATAAAGGAGGAGGAGATGATCAATTCTGCTTTGTCCTTAACCAGTTCAGCAAAAGACAGGAGCAAACCTCTGCCCTCAAACCCAAAGAGATAAATGGAGCAGAATTATTCTGGACCATTTTTGGACTGTGTTCATGTATATTAGTTCGTACATATGTATGTTTGGACTGTATTCGTAAATATCCTGTTCTACCTTTGTGGTGGAATGCCATTATCATAGATAGCATGTTGACATTCATATGGCCACTTATTCACTCTGGGAAGAACACTGTCTGGTCTGATAATCATGCAAACCAGCTATACTTTATGCACCATACCTAACCCTGATTGATTTTAAAATAGCCACAATAACACCACACATAAAGTTAAAATAATTTGCTGTCTCTGAGAGGCAAATATTGATTGCCAATGAAAATCTGGGCAGGAGGAAGTGGATGTTAATACTGACAGAACAAACCCCAACACTTTATTGGGATGCTCAGCTTGTTCTTTGAGTGTGACTCAAGAAGCATTTTGGATCTCAGCCACAGATAGGAAGATATGACATTGTGCTTCATAACCTGTGGAACATGGAAATTACTGGGGCAAATGTGTCTCATTCACCAAAAGTCAGAGCATTAAATATCATTACTTGTTCATTTCTTTCACCCTAGGAGCTACATTGGATGAGACGGAAGTTACAAAGAGGTGTGTTAGAGTTTGAAAAGGAACTAAGTTTAGTTAAATGACCTTTTTCCTCGAGTCAGACACCTGCTCATGCAGCATCAAAGAAGGAGAAGAAAAAAAATCCAAGGTGATTTTTAAGACTCAGAAATCGAATGAACAAGGCCACCGACAGTCACAGATCTTGGAAGAAGAACCATTTACAATACTTGGGACTGTGCGATGACATGGTTGCTTACAAAGCATAGCCTTTGCTTAGCATAGGGTAATGGATAGCATAGCATCCAGTTGTTGTATATTCAAGAAACCAGACTTAAATAACCCATAGGACAATACGCACTGTGAGCCCAGTCAGTCACAGGGTTTTTCTATCCAAGAGTTGGAAAATCTTTTTAATCTATTCCCAAACTACTGTATAGTAAAGCCACTGGGAGTTGGGCAGGGTACAAATTGAAATACATAGATACATACATAAAGTTCTTATGATTTTGACTGTGTTTGGACATATTAGAGTAGGGTAAAAATAGGATTGGGTAATTTGTGGCTCAACCCAGCTCTTCTTTTAGCATGTTGTATGCAAGAAGCTACAATGTCAAGCTGTATTACGGTAGGGCCATTATGCGAAAACAAGCATTACATTTTATTAACATGGGTTTAAGGTTAAGCGTATTCTTTAATCATTTAGCCTGGCCAATAAGAATGTTAGTTCTGAGTCCGTTTCTCCAAACAGTGGACCAAGAATCCTTTAGACAAAAATCCCTGCACTAAGCATATGTTTTTATGAAGATGCACACACGTAATGTATAAAACTACAGGAATATACACTGAGTATGCTTCTTCCATCTCTGTTTGATCTTCCTTGAATCAGTTGCCATTTATTCATTGGCATCCTTTAGCATACCAATTCAAGGTTGGAATCTCCTGAGTTCAGAGACCATTTGGAAGTTTTTCCTTGTTTTTCCATATCTATTTCCATCTTCATTGTCTTTAGAGATGTTTTAATGCCGTTTGTTGCCTCTTCTAAAAATTCTTTGAGAAGTTCCTTCATGAGACTTTTGCCTTTCTTGGCGTTAGCTTCTCTTCTCTTCTTGGCAATTTTCACCGTTTGTTCTGACATACAGTTTGTTGTTGTTGTTGTTTCTGTTTCATGATCTGTAGTAGTCTCTTTTCATATTCATCCTTACCAATTTCTTTAAGTTCATTCCATAGCTCCACTGGTTCCCTTTCAATGTTGTTCAGGACTTCAAAGCAATTCTAGATGTTCTCCTTGAAAATGGTGGGTATATGCTGAGATCATATAAAGGAAACTGGCTGTCTTTCTTCTGCTGTTTTAGCTTGACTTGGAACTTGCACACGAGCAGTTTTTGATCTGTACCATAGTCAGTCTCTGGCCATGTCTTTGATGCTATAACTAAGCTTCTCCATCTCTTTGTATTAATAGTATAGTCAATTTGAGTTTTTGTACTTCATCTAGTGATGTTCATGCATAAAGGCGTTGTTTGAAGACTGTGCTAGCTATGAAGAAATAGTTGGATTGGCCAAAATATTATTGTCCTGCTTCATTTCAATTTCCCTGGGCCATAGAGTCCAACCACTTTTCCCCCTTTAAGATTTCCAACTTTAGCATTCTATTCATGCTTCTTACATTCCATGTTCCCACTGTAATTCTGTCTTTGCAGTTCTGGGTTTTCTTTTCCTGCATGGCAACATTGGCAACAAGATGTCCCAAAAGCTTTAATCTAGCCATGTCATAAAGACCATTAGAAAGATCTACTAAGCTCTTCCTCAGCATGTTGATTGTCATCCATTGTGAGGGACCCATCATCCGGCACTGTAAATGATTGATATTGTCTTGGCCTTCTTGGTGAAGTACAGGAGTAGTTTAACATTGCTTCATCCCATGCAATATGAAACGATGCCTTTGCCATTGTCATTAAAATGATCATCTGCCTGCAGCATCTTCCTATATTGCTGCTGCACAATATTTATTTATTTATTGATTGATTGATTGATTGATTGATTGATTGACTGAATTTCTCAACCGCCCATCTCCCCCAATGGGGGAACTCTGGGCAACTCACAACAGACCTTTGTTGTTGTTCAGTCGTTAAGTCGTGTCCGACTCTTCGTGACCCCATGAACCATATTGCGCCAGGCCTTCCTATCTTTCACTGCCTCCCTGAGTTTGCTCAATTTCATGCTCATTGCTTCAGTGATGCTATCTAGCCATCTCATCCTCTGCCGTCCTCTTCTCCTTTTGCCTTCCATCTTTCCCAGCATCAGGGTCTTTTCCAAAGAGTCCTCCCTTCGCATTAGGTGACCAAAGTATCTGAGCTAGAGCTTCATTATCAATCCTTCCAATGAGCAATCAGGGTTGATTTCCTTTAAGATTGACTGGTTTGACCTCCTAGCAATCCAGGGGACTCTTAAGAATCTTCTCCAGCACCACAGTTCAAAGGCATCAATTCTTCGGCACTCAGCCTTCTTTATGGTCCATCTCTCACAGCCATACATTACTACTGGAAAAACCAACCTTAAAACAACAAACCTTAAAAACATAAATATATATAAATACATAAAACATCAGTTAAAAGCATTACTAAAAAAGGGAAGGAGAGTCCAAGAAGATGAAAAATCTGAGGCCTTTATGGGGCTAGCCATCCCCATGCTTGAAGTATTCCCTCCCCAACCCAGTCCAAGTGGCAGAACCAGGTCTTCAAAGACTTACGGAAGGCCAGGAGTGAGGGGGCCAATCACACCTCCAGGGGAAGAATGTTCCAAAGAGTGGGGGCTACCTCAGAGAATATGAGTGCCTGTTTGCCTTACATGGACAGCTGGGATGATCTTCACATCTTGGGTGATCCCACTGGGAGTATACACATTTGGCTTATACCGTCAGCATTTTTCAGCCATCTCTCCCAGGTATAGCACCACCATGATGAAAGAGTATACCAGGACCTGGGGAGAATGACTACATTCCATTCCCCATAAAGCAGAGAACAGGAACTTTGTGCCCAAAGGAGTTGCTTCTCTCTGAGACCAATGCTGCTTAATTAATTGGGCTGCCCACTATTTCCAAGAGGAGACTCTCCTCCAGATGTTTTGTAATTCAACAGCCCCATCTGCAATGTCTGAGTCTGCTTTTTGCAATCTGCAGAGGAGCTGCGGAACTGTGTGGTAATTAACAGCATCTCCCGGCTGGGGTGGGACTTGTTGCAAGAACTGGAAAGGTGTTACTCAAGAAACTCCAAATGGGGGCAGAGCTGGAGAAAGGGAGAAAAAAAATGGAAAGAGTGGGAGGAAGGTCAGTTCAGGAGGGCAATGAGATAGGGGTTAACAACATTGCATAAGATCAAGGACTTAAGTGTGGTGGTACTAGCAGATTCAAAAACTTTAATTTACTGTCACTGTTAGCCCCCTTTGAGGTTTATGGTGGTATTTATACAACAACATCAATCACATGAAACAAGGAGGGGGATTTATAGTTTGTTTTAAAGACTGCAAATGCAATGTAATGCAAATGGCATGCCTCATGGGCATTTACGTTTAATGGGAAAATTACAGATGCAAAAGATTGGTAGAACAAATTTTAAATTGACTTTATTACATCAAGTGCTCATTTCTGGGTGTGTGTGTGCTGTTGTTGATTTTTTGTTGGTTGGTCGGTTGGTTGGTTGGTTTGGTGCCTCCTTTATTCCAGAGACTAGTATTTTAGAGTATGTGTGTGTATGTGTGTGTGTGCTTCTTGTAAGTGCATATAAGATGCTATACCTGCAGAGAACTACAAAGCCAGTGATCCTGTACTTACAGAGAAACTCACCAAGTTGTTCCAGTCTTTCTGGAAGCAAGGATCTATTCCTCAGGAACTTAAAGATGCATCTATCACACAAGAGGAAGGGCAATGGACAAGTAAGCGACAACTACTGAGGAATCTTGCTGCTCTCTGTTGCAGGAAAAACCCTTGCAAGAGTCCTGCTAAACCATCTGGTCACCCATTTGGAGCTGGGCCTGCTGCCAGAGTCACAGTGTGCATTCGGCAAAGGTCCTGGGACTATTGACCTGATTTTCGCTGTGCGCCAACTTCAGGAGAAGTGTCAGGAGCAGAATCATGAACTTTATACAAACTTTGTTGACCTCACGAAAGCCTTTGACACTGTTAAGTGACACAGCCTGTGGAGGATCGTGTCGAAGTTCGGCTGCCCTGCCAAATTCATTCAGATGGTAAGCCTGTTCCATGATGGCATGATGGCCAGGATGCTGGATGGCAGAGAATCCTCTAAGGCATTTCCAGTCACTAATGGTGTCAAACAGGGTTGTGTACAGCCCCCCCACTGTTCATCATGATGCTTACTGCCATGCTGAATGATGCCTTTCAGGACAGTGATGCTGGAATCAGCCTCAAGTACAGAGTGGATGGGATACTCTTCAACCTGAGAAGACTTCAAGCTATTACCAAAGTGAAGGAAAGTGTTCTGAGATACAGAGCCAGAGATGCAACTCAGTATGGAGAAATTCATACATCTTTGGACTTACTATCAACATCCAAAAAACCATAGTCATGCCCCAGCCTGCTCTGCCTGCACCATACACAGAACCCAAAATCACAGTCAAAGAGCAGAAACTACAGGCAGTGAACCGGTTTAATTATCTTGGCAGTATCCTTTCCCAAGCAGTGACTGTTGATACAGAAGTTAACTGCAGAATAGCAAAGACAAGCTCTGCTCTTGGTAGACTGTGCTCCACCATGTAGGAACGTTGAGGAATCAGCTCAGTAATGAAAATGAAGGTCTACAGAGCCATGGTACTTACTGTCCTTTTGTACGCCTGTGAAACGGGGACTGGGTATAGAAAGCATGCAAGACAGGTCAACCATTTCCACATGACTTGTCTTCATAGGATATTAGCCATCAGATGACAAGACAAGTACCTGATGCTGAAGTTTTACCTAAAGCATGTCTACCATCAGTCCACACGCTGCTGATGAGAGCACAGACCCGATGGGCAGGTCACTCATCCGTATGCTGGACAAGTGCAGCTCCTTTTTGGGGAACTCTCTGCTGGAAGACGCTTACATGAAGGGCAGAAGAAACATTACAAAGACCTACTAAAGGCCTCCCTGATGTTGCTTGATACACACACAAAACCGCCCTACCTGGCGTGGCCTCATCCACAAGGGCTGCCAAGCTTAGGAAGCAAGGCGCACGGTTGAAGCACAAGCAGCGTAAGGCCAGAGCCACTAGCACAACAACTGCAGTGCCTACACATGTCGGCCCAACACATGCGAGAACGTTCCATGCCCGTATTGGTCTGATCAGTCATCTTCAGACACACCATATCTAGTCTCAATGTGATATATTAAAAAAAACTGGTGTTGAGGTCTTCATCGATGACAATGCACGAACATGGAGGGATATATGCATACAAAAAGACATGCAAAACAAGGCAGAACAGCAGCAGAGAATTTGCTGTGTTTGCCTAACAATGTGTAAGAAAAATAGCATTGGGAATCATCCTGCAGTAAGGTTTCGCTTGTTACAAAGGGCAGATGCTTCAGAACTTCCCCATGACAAAACAACTCCCATTCAGACTAGGACAACAAGAGAGTTTTCTCTGTGCAATTCTCACCTAACTCAAGGGATCTTCCAGAAAACGTTGCTATGGCCTGCATCTAACTGGGTCAGCGCTCCTTCTTCCAGGGTGATTAATTAACTGGAATTTAAGCCCATACTCTTTCCCATGTCAGCCTTGGAGACTTATCCCAGAATATTACATTTTCTCTGTGTGAATCCATATGGTTAATCCATCTGAAGATTGGATCTAGAGTTGGCTAGAAACTCTACCTTTTGAAATGTTCCACTAAACTTGAGGACAGAGATGATTTCTCTGAATTCCTCCAGGGGAAAGAGACATTTTCCAACATTTTCTCAAGGATAAAATTATCATTAGCTGTGGCTGTAATGCTAGTCTTAAAGCCCCACCAGGGAACTTCTCTCCTAATGTCTTCCTTTGGGGCTGAATGGAAGCAAGGGAAGTCAGGGAGGCTACAGATAAGCAGAGAGGTGAATGTACAGGGAAAAGCAGGATATTTGCACACGCGCCTTGGCCATTGTGTAAATAAGGAAGTGCAAGAAAACCTACTGTACCCAGGAGAATTTCTCCAAGATCCTCTTCTTCTTGTGAAACAAAAATCAACTAGGAAAACTAAATTAAGGAAACTGTCTGTCTAGTATTAATGGGATCATTTCATCTCATTTTCTGAAAGCTTTTGAATAGTCATAGTAATTTAATTACTAGAACGATTTGAGAAACATCTTCATTCTTTACTTTTCCAAAACTGTTAAGGATAGCTTGAAGTCCACCTATATTTGCTAAGGGGTTCATTTTAACATTCAAAGAGGGGTGAAGTTTTTCAGTATTTTTCTGCCAGCAAAATCATCTCAGGAAGATTTAACGGCTATTTTTGTTTGCTTGTTTGGTACCTTCAAGTCAGTGTTGACTTCTGGCGACTGCCTGAACAAGTCCCTGCAGTTTTCTTGGCAAGGTTTTTGGGAAGTGGTTTGCCATTGCCTCCTTTCTCAGGCTGAGAGTGATTGGCCCAAGGTCACCCAGCTGGCTTTATGCCTAAGGCAAGACTAGAACTCATGGTCTTCCAGTTTCTAGCCTGAAGCCTTAACCACTACACCAAACTGGCTCTCAGTAATGGCTATTGGGCCTCTACAAATACCAATTGCAAGAAACTGCTATGAAAAAAAGAAACAGGCACATCATTAGAGCAAAACTTCAGGGCAAACTTCTGAGATTATACTCAGCCCTAACTGGGATTGGATTAATTTACTGCTATTTTAAATAAGCAATTAAGCAATCAGAAGGTATTTGCAATAGATTAGAAAGAATTCCAGACTGCCAACTGGATGAAAAGAGCAGTGAAAAGAATTCCCCCAATCCTTTCCATTTAGGTGTGAAATGAGAGTAGCTTTACATGAGACAGAATATGCTGTTCTACTATTGGAAACAAAATGCTGGATTCAGAATTTGCTCAGAGGCATAATGCAGTTTAATTTAGCTTTTCCCAACTTGGCTGCCCCTCCAGATGTCTTAAGCAATTCCCAGAGTTTTCAATAAAGCCTCTGTTGGCTCAAGTACTAGAATTGGAAGTCTATACATCTGGGTCAGGTTGGAGAAAGTTCACAGTTCAGTGGCCAACGTCTTGACTCTGGCTGATGAGTTTTAAGAAGAAGAAAAACAAATTGTGCAAACTCAGAGCTTGCCATTCCTGAAATGGTCTATATTACCAACATGGTGATGGGGAAAGCATAAACCATGACATTCAGACTCTCCATGTAGCTTATTGTATCATAGCCAAAGAGTAAAATAAATAGAAGCTAGAATTGGTGGTTTCCCTTGAAAACCAGCCAACTCCTGGCACATGCCAAAACATAAACCAGATTGCATAATGATGAGGTTTTTCATAATTTCCTCAGATTAGGTTTTTATTAATGCCTGTCAACAGCCTGTGAGAGGCATTAGCAGCTGCTGATTGCCACACCAGCACTGACTTCACTGCTAATCCAAAGCCAACAGTAAGTCTCTTTTATGAGCCTGCTGATTGCAATAGAACTGGCTCCTGTCTGCATTCAACTTAGAAAGATGGACATCATCTTTGTGATGAAAGAAAAAAGAGAGGGGGAATGCTTCTCTAGCAATACTAGTTAAGGGATGGGGGGGGGGGGATTTCTCCTCTCAATGCAAATTTATCCAATATCACTCTTGGACCAATCCGTTACTCTTTGAACTGCACGTTTTTCTGAATTCCTTGCCATGTAATATTAAAGAAATGTCTGCGCAAAAGTACATGAAAATAATGCTTCAAAAATAATTATTTGGGAAGAGAAATTGCGGAAATTATCTACATTAAGCAAAAGTGCAAATAAGAATATTGCGTTGCAGGGATCTCCAGGGCTGTACTCTTGCTCCGCTGTTATTTAACATCTACATGGAACTGCTGGGTGAGGTCATCCATCGTTACGAGATCAGATATCATCAATATGCTAGTGATATCCAGTGAGGCATCTCTACCCTGGGTCAACCAAGTGATGCCATCAAGGTTTTCTCCCAATGACTGGAGATTGGGAGACTCAGGATGGGGAAACACAGACATTGGCTTAACTGTAGCAAGAATAAGTGGTTATGGGGCTCTGAGTCCTCCAGCTCTGAGGATTCTCCACCTTTGATCCTGGATGGGGTTACATTCCCCCAAACAGAATTGGCATGCAATTTTGGGTTTCTATTGGACTCTCAATTTCTGCTGGAAGAGAAGGTGGCAATCAAAGCCAAAAGAACCTTTGCAGAAATCTATCTTGTGAACACGTTGTGCCCGTTCCTGAATTGGAAGGTCCTACTCACTCATGCCCAGTCACCTCCCATCTAAATTACTGAAGTGTGGTCTACATGGGGCTGCCCTTGAAAACCACCTGGAAACTGCATTTAGCCCAGAATACAGCAGTATATTTCTGGATGTATTGTGATACACCCATGTAGGATCACTGCTTTGTGAGCTGCACTAGCTCCCTGTAAGCTTTTGGATGCAATTCAAGTTGCTGGTTATCACCTATAAAGCCCTTCATAGCACAAGACTGGATTACTTGTGGGACTGCCTGTCTCTAATTGTCTCTGCTTAGAACTCTTAGTCCCTGAGATCTAGCATGCTTTGGGTGCTTTCCATGAAACAATGCCACCTAGAGTGACTCAGGGGGCATGCCTTCTCTGCCGTACTATGGATCATATTGTATTCCCTCTGAGGTTCAAATGGCCCCAGTTCTGTCCTCCTGTAAGGCCCTAAAAACCTGGCTGTTCCCCACGTGTTGGGTTAGACCACAGAATGAGGCCATAAAGAAGGTATGACCCTTGGAGGAGATATGAGTTGGTTGGCTTCAATTGCTTTAGTTCTTCTTGTTATTTCTGTTATTTCTGTTATCTTCTGGTTGTTACATTCTGAAAGTATTTTCTTTTATATTTCATTGCATTGTTTTGTATTGTAGATTTCTTGTTTTAATGTTTCTCCAAATTGTGAGTCACTCAGAGCTGCTTTTGCAAGTTGGGCAGCCATATACATCTAAAATAATAATAACAACAACAGACAACGTGGATTGAATCAACAATAACATGGATTGGAAGGATATGAAACTGAGAAAAACCCAAACTACACACTCTCCATTCCTTGTGTAAACTAATGACCATCTTCAAGAGTTTTGTGAATGGCCTTCAGTAGTGGTTCATTCACACATCAGCCAACACAACCTGCAACAACCAATTCACATGCTCTTATTTTCAGCTTTTCTCTCCTTGAGAATGCTTTCCTTTCCTTTTCCTTTTTCCTTTTTTTTAGATGCTTTAAATCCAGCATGTTTGCTAGAATTTTTAGTACTGTATTAGCAAGGCTGGATGGTGGATTGGCTTTGATCTCTCAAAATGGGTTTTTGAAGGATTGGACAGTTCTGGAGAAGAAGCTTCAAAACGGTAGCACAAAATATCATTTACCTCTTTCTTTTCTTAGAAGGAGGGGAAAGAGGGACAATAACATCTTCTGCTTCAGCCCAGTTGTTTAAAAAAGAAGAGGCTTTTGAAATGCATTGAAAATAGTTCCCCCATCTACTTTGCCACCTGAAAACAAGATGCAAGTTTAGTGAGTAGCCAAACCTGCAGTAGGGAATCTGTGGAATTCATTGCCATCTCTGATGATTTTAAGGGGATTGGACAGATTGATGAATGGCTATTGACTACTAATGGCAACTGGTTCTGATATCTGTATTCTGCCTCTTAAAGCATGGAATATCATGGTTATAACTGGCTTGACTGGATGTCTGCTACTGCTACTATCTCTTCAATCACAGGCAGGAAAGGATGGATATCCTCCTATTCAGACTTTTGCAGATTTCTAAAGGTTCTTCTGGTTCCTACAAGTACTTGGTTAGATATAAAATGCTGAACTAAGTGGGGCTCTGGCCCAATCTAGCAGAACTCTTTTATTATTTTAATTATTTGCACCCAGATTAAAGAAATCTGGAAATATCAAGTCTGGTGTAAGGACTGAGAATCGTAGTAGTCGATGGTCTCCAGTTATGGAAAGACTAGAACATTAAGTATTGCACAGGAAAAGAAAAAGGAAAAAAAAACTCTGAAAGCATGCCATACAGACAGAGATAGATTTGCAGCAAGGTGGGGGGGAATTCCCTTTCTTCAGGCAAATTTATAAAAGTGCAGCCAGTCCTAAGTGATGAATGAATGTTTCCTAAACTTTCCTAAGACAGCCAATTTTGTCAGTTATACTTTATGTGCCAAGTCAGCCCCTTTAGTGTCAATGAAAAATTAACCAACTTTTCTGTGTGGTTAATTGCCTGTGTGACTAATATTTTCTCATATGTGTAATCAAAGGCGCATTGCTTGTCTCCCCACTCCACCCCCGCCTTAACTGTATTTGTAACTCAAAAGACAAAAGAACTGAGAGGAGAATGGAGGAAAAACTGGGTGATGAAGTCAACTCAAAACTCAAGAAAATTCTGGCTTCAGAGAGGGGGTTTCTTTTGGAATAGGCAGCTTTTCGGGTCTTCTTACAAAATGGCTAGGACAGAGACAATTGGCCTATTCACAAAATGGTGGCCACGGTCCATTTGACCACAAAATACACATTCGGATGAAGACAAAATGCTGGAGGTTACCATTTTCTCCAAACTGCTGCCCCTCCCCAGGATCACACCCATTTGAGAAGGGCACACTTAGCACAGAAGCAGTGGCATTTAAAACATCTGGAGCCCAGAGACATTTTTATAGATAAAAATGACAGGGCAGGTTGGTGTTGTGTTCTAGTACAGCCACTTGCTTTCCTTCTAAGTTCCTTAGAAGAGGTTCTTAGAATCTAAGAATAAGTCAGGTGAGCCAGGAAGGCTCGAAAGGAAGTATCTTTGCTCACATTAGTTCCATAACCATCACACTACCTGCCCAAAGTGTGATCTTCTGATGCAAATATGGGTAAAGTCAAAGCCCTCTGTATGAGAAGAAACTTGGGAGCATCAGAAAAGCAAGAAATCCCAGATTTAGGTCAATTTGATGGTGCAAGAAGGATGACCCAGATTCAAACATCAAAGCTGAGTGAAGGGGGGGGGGCGGAGAATTTTCAGCACAAAAGTCTCATTGGCATTAACCTGAAGAGGGCAAGATGTCCAACCAAAATGAACCCCCCCCCCCTTTATCTCGCTCCTTAAATTCTGCTCCCTGAGATAGCCTGCTGGTGTTTGCTGCAGAGTAGGACCAGCCTGTACATCCAGGTAAGAAAACAAAATTATAGACACAGAATGGGATTTATTCCATTTAAATAATATTCTTATGGGCAGCCCTGCACTTAAGCAGAATGAACAGCAGCACATTGGGACCAAACCTTCAGGTGCAGCTCTCTCCAGCCCCATCCAGAGAACTTTCCATATGCACTGATCTGGATAGCAAGGGATTCCTCCTGGTGAGATATTGTGGCCCCTTAGCAGTCTGAACACCCCCCTTACAATGATGGGTGTAGAGTGGCTAGCTGGAGGAGAAGTGTCAATGGTGTTATATTGGGTGAAGAAAATAAAGAACGTCTTCCCACCACAGACACAGGCCTCCTTGGTTTGCCCCAAATATTATCTTCCTTTTTCTTTCAGCATATGCCTTCCTGTGCTCTAACCAGACAAGCTAGGTCCCTGTGCGTAGCTTTGTGGCTTTCTCCCCCTCCCTTTAATAACTTGTCTACTCAACCTTGCTCCCCAGGAGCTTTTCATACCTGCCGTGCAGCCAGCAAGCAAGTTTCTTCCAAGTTGCTCCAACCATCTTCTGCTTCCTTTTCTTCTCTGCTGAACCATTTCATTGCTGTTCCATTGACTGGGGTGGGGGCGGGGGTGTTCTGTTACACTGGAATCAATAGCTTCGGGCTCTCCAGCCCACTGATTAGCTTGTCAGTCAGAGCCAGAGGGGGAAGGTAGCATAAATCTTGAAATACCAGGGCCACTGGTTTGAAAAGCAAAGAATTCAGGCCGTTCAGATTTGGGGGGAGGGGGTTAATGGCCACCTGTTGCTCTCTAACATGTGCAAAGTGTATTAACATCTTTGCTGCTACAGGCTGGAAAGGTCACCTGGATGGGAGAGAAGTTTAACTCCTTTGGAATCTTTTAACTTATGATCATGTTAAAAAAGGAGGAGGGGCAGGAGGAAGAGTACGTTCCTCTTCCTGAAACTAAACTATAAACAATCCTCTTTTTCCATTGGTACTGATTATTTCAAGAAGCTCTGGGTAACAAATAGGTTCTTTTCCAGCCTATTCATTTTATTGCAACAATAATTTTGCTGGGCAAGGCAGGCTGAGAGAGAGAAAGACAGGATGGATCCATCACACTAAACCATGGGGGAGGCACAGATGTCCTCCAACTTCTCCATTTGTGGCTTTCTGACCAGAATTGCTAAAAGTTGAAACCAGAATATCAGAACATATTTCCAAGTGGAAACAGACAAAAATGGCAAATGATCCCTAAAAGAGGCAGAAAAGGAAGGAAGGAAGGAAGGAAGGAAGGAAGGAAGGAAGGAAGGAAGGAAGGAAGGAAGGAAGGAAGGAAGGAAGGAAGGAAGGAAGGAAGGAAGGTTGACAAATTGTGTGATAGATAAACCATAGTGGTTTATTCTAGTAATCAAGATTAAATGGGGCCCAGGCATAATATCTGAACCCAGCTTCAGAATACTACCCTTAACACCGAAGTCTAGGGGAAAAAAAGGGGGGGATGAAAAGTTAGCCTAACCCTTTGACTCTTAACAGCACCAGCAGCATTCAGAGCAAACGCCGTGTGCTTCTGCTTTTGAACACCTTCTACAAGTCGCACGTTCTGCTTCCGGATCGGAAATCTTTCCAAATCAAGTGCGTGCATCCAAACCAATTTCCCTGCCAAAACATGTTGCCATTCAAACTAACCCAAGAAAATATCTCTTCAGTTTCCTATCTCAGAAGACCACAAAAGGAAATCTTGTGCTTAGAATTAAGAGCCCAAGCTTTAGCAACATGCTTTCCTCACTGTTGCTTTCTTAGTTAACCACATTTGGGGTTTCCTAAATGCTGTCTACAAACTCACCACAAACCACAAAATAAATCAGAACAACACTAATTCAGATTTATCATTAGCTTTATTCTATTATATTAATCCTCCCCCCCTTTTTTTTTAGCTAGTATGATTAGCATTTGACAAGCTGACTTAGATCTTTTCTGCTCCCTCTCTTTTCTACAAGCCACAAGCTGAAGACAACTTTTCCAAGAGGCTCATTGTGAAGATCTTACTATTAACAGGAAATAGCATCAGATTCAATTCATTTATTTTTATTTATTTATTTATTTATTTATTTATTTATTATCAAACTTGTATGCTGCCCATCTCCCCCAGCGGGTGAATGGGTGGCTCACAATAATAAAAAAGGAAACAGCATGAGTCCCTCCAACCATGGGTAAAATCTATAAATAATTAAAAAAACATATATTAAAAATTATTTAGAATGTTTAGAAAGGGTTGAGAGTTCTGTTTTGGTTAAATCTACCACGTCCTCAGAGGTTTATGCTACAAGTGTGACTTTAAAGGAGTTATTTCAAGAAACCATTGTTTTAAAGATATAATGAGGTTGGGGTGACTGACTGGAGTGCTATTGTCACTAAGATAGTGAGCTGAGAGCTAGAATGCCTCCGCTTATATCTTACTTCTCTCACGAACTCACTTAGCAGCCTTTAGGAAGGGAGCAAAAAAATAATTTCATTCCCATTTGAATGTGAACATCAGCGTTCCCATTTTTAACCGACACATGAACTGAAACTCATTTATCCTTGCACAATTGCATGTCTCTGAATTTGTCATAGTTTACCATTTTTAAAAAAGAAAAAGGCAACGTAAAATGCACATTCACAAAAATCATGTGAAAAAGAACATCGGGAAAAAAAGATCCTTGTTTTAGACAAAATCGTTCCGACTCATCCCAACACCCCTGGAGGCCAAAAAAAAAAAAATTGTAGTAAGGCGGCTGAAGCTCATACCATGAATAGCTTCACCCATTTCTGAGTGAGATGACAGTGCTAAGGCTCAGCCTACACGTTATGGTAAAATGGGCTTTGTGTTGGTTTTGGCTTAAAGTGCTTTAGTTCATGCTTTTGATCCATTGTTAGAAGGCTTAGTACAGGTGAAACTCGAAAAATTAGAATATCGTGCAAATGTTCATTTATGTCAGTATGGCAACTCAAAAGGTGAAACCAATATATGAGATAGACGCATTACATGCAAAGCGAGATATGTCAAGCCTTACTTTGGTATAATTGTGATGATTATGGCGTACAGCTTATGAAAACCCCAAATTCACAATCTCAGAAATCTGTATCTGGCCAAATATGATAGATGACAGACAGACAGACACACGTACTTAGCACGATGTATTTGTTGTTCAGTCGTTAAGTCATGTCCAACTCTTCGTGACCCCATGAACCATATTGCGCCAGGCCTTCCTATCTTTCACTGCCTCCCTGAGTTTGCTCAATTTCATGCTCATTGCTTCAGTGATGCTATCTAGCCATCTCATCCTCTGCCGTCCTCTTCTCCTTTTGCCTTCCATCTTTCCCAGCATCAGGGTCTTTTCCAAAGAGTCCTCTCTTCGCATTAGGTGACCAAAGTATCTGAGCTTGAGCTTCATTAGCAATCCTTCCAATGAGCAATCAGAGTTGATTTCCTTTAAGATTGACTGGTTTGACCTCCTAGCAGTCCAGGGGACTCTTAAGAGTCTTCTCCAGCACCACAGTACCAGTTCATATTCTGTATTACACGGTTGATGTTTCCTGTCCTAACAGCTGAACTTTCAAGTTTAAGAAAGTCAGTCTATCCTATCTCACACTCTTTCTCTCTCTCTCTCTCTCTCATCTGTATCTGTGATCTGAACCAGGTCACTTAGTCGATTAGGCACGTGCCTATAAATAGGGTCATTTGTTTTGTTGTTGTTGTTGTTGCTGGGAAGCCCCAAAATTGAATCGAATAACTTCATCACCTGGGGCATCAATGATGGCATGTACATGATGAAATCATCATGCGAATGCCATGACTTAAGTACTTGTGCTAGTTATCCATAGTCCATAAATGTGGCATTTGAATGATTATGTCATCATGTCTGCATCTGCATTCTGGTGACATCACTGTTTGTCGTGAATGCTGCTGTCTCACCAAACCCAACAGAGGTGATTTTTTTTTCCTTCTAAAATGTTTGAGAGATTCTTATGAATAGGAAATATCATGATAGCAAACACAAAAGAAGTTTTACTTGTTCATCATTTATCTTTGCCTATGTCACAACAGAGCCAAAGTTACTTTCAAAAATGAGTATGTGTGCCCTTAATTTACAGCCTCCTGGATTTCAGTTTGCCTTGATAGACTTGTCTGCTCTAAAAACGATTAAAATCATAATTGCTAAAATAGGTTTAATACATGAATCGTTTGAAAAGAAAAGAAAAAAAGAAAATCCCTGCAGTGCTGAAGCCCTCCTTTACTACTTACATATCTTGGCTGACCTTAGATATTCAGCTATGTATAGTGAAGGACAAGAGGCTGGTTCTCCCTCTACACAGAGAAGACAACTACACTGGCTACTGAATCTTACTTCTACATTATCTGGTGACAGATAACAGCACCATTCCTCCACCTGGATGTTTTTTAGGGATATGAACTTCAACTTTCCAAATTCTCAGCAAAAGCCAGGTTGAAGAGTCTGGAAAGTAATATATTCTAATCCACCTGAAGATAGCAGGCTAGCTGAGAGGAAATGAAACAGATCACTTTCCATACATCTCTTAGTCTCTCAGTACTTCCCACCATAAGCAATGTCTGTTTGTGTTGCTAGGGACGATCCACCTACCCTTGACACCTACTCTGGTCTACTAACGATAGTACTTTCTTCTGTTTTGATTCGTTTCCATATTAACAACTAGTTCTGTCTACCAGAAATAGTTTGTAATTCCTGCACATATTACCAAGTTACCAAGAACGTCTTGTGTTGATGGCTGCATGTTTCCATCAGAATCTGAGTCAGCTTGCTTTAAATGCCTTTTGCTCAGGATCAATAGTGGGAAAGAACTATCCATCACAGGTGACAGTTCAGGATACATCTGGTTGATAACTGTGTGTCACTGAATACTTTGGATCTAGTCCTGGAGGGTTCTTCTTATGTTCTTAGATAAATGACTGACTCTGTTCTCAGTTGATCTGAATTTTTGGCTCCTTTTTAAACAAAATTCTGCTACTCTGAGTTACTAATTTGCTACCTCCTGAGTTCATAGACTTCCAGGACACACATCTCTGACAGTGTGTGTGTGTTCTCACATCCATGAACTGTCAAGGGCTCTTAAATACACAGCTTGCAATTTTACCACTTAACAGACTCTCTTTTTCTAGCTGCAGACAACTTAGTAGGACAATTATTGATTTTTCTAGTGAATCTTTAACCAAACACTACAATGACCTTAGCTTTTGAATACAGTGCCATGCATCTTACTTGCAAAAAGCTGAGATGAGAGGAAGAAGGTTTCTAAGGCTTCTAAGTTTGGAGTCTGAATGAATTTTCAGACATGTCTATTTCCCCTGATGGTTCTTTCCTAGCAGACCTCATCAGATCATATAGAATTTGGCACAATTTTTGGTCTTCCTCAGACTCATAGATATTTTTCCTTATTTGTATCACATCAAACAATTGTGCCATTTTCCTTTGGTCACATGCCATAAGGCATAAAACCACATCTTTACCAATCTATTTATTGGCCAGATGATTTCCACCAGGGTGAGCTTAGATGGTGCCTGCCAGAAACACTAGTTGGAAGACCCCTTCTGACCTCTTTTAGCATGGAATGTCATCTGTTGCCATGGGTTGTTCAAGGGCTGATGGCTACAGATGCCATTCCAAATTATGCAATTTTAAATGTGATGGGAAATTTAGCTGAGGAAGAGAAGGACAAATCACATCATTCTGTAGCATCTATGCTGAAGGTCCTTGGAGACTGTTACTTGCAAACATTCAAAGGGTGCACTGTAGTCTCACAAGAAACTAAAACAAACATAGTCTAGTTGCTTGAGGTTGGCCCCAGTGCAATTTGATACATGGAGACTTACTGGATTTGTGATCCTGTTTTCCATCTTTGTCCCTCAGTATGCATATAATTCCAAAGCTTTGGTAGACTTATTGCAGAGGACTGTATATTCAGACTCACAGGCTTCCTGTTATTTCAGGGGCAAATGGTTTTCTGGATCAGGAGCTACACATGCCCTTTGAGAGGCTTCCAGGAACTACATTCCAAAAAGCCATGGGCAGTAGGCAAGGACAAAATTTAAATTTGATCTGATTTTACAGATATATTTGTATATAATTAAACTAAACAGAGTTATTTTTAATTCAGTCATGGATTTAATAATTTACCCAGTTCTATCACATTAAATATTACACTTTAATAATTTCATTCAATTCATGTATTTCAATAACTGTGGGGACCAGGCAAAATGGCAGCCAAAGGTATTGGGGTTTCAGGTTGTATGATTTACATTTTTCATATCAAAAGAAGAAGGAGGAAATGGAACTGCAGGTTACTGCTTGCACATTTTCCATGGGTGTAGTCATCAGCTTCTTGCACATGGAACCACTGAATGCATGGAGACAGGAATGGCCCAGCAGATGCATTCTAAAACAATTTTCTACTCATTGAATTCTATATGAACCAAGATATCTACTAGAAGTTGTTGGCTTGGTAGTAGCTGATCCTGCTCCCATTACTCGAGCAAAGAAGCAAGAAGGATTATCTTCTCCCACCTCCATTCCTACAAAAGAAGGACCTATTATTTTAACTAATCATCAAATCCACAAATCATAATTTCATTTTTTTTCCCCGTCTCCTGCAAAAAGTCCAAAAGGGGCTTCCAATTGGCATTAAAGTTAGTCAATCTTTTTTTCTCTAAGCAAAGCTGTCAATGTTGCCATCTCAGCTAACTTCATCATCTTCATGATCCATTCTTCCATTGTGGGCAATGTCTTTCCACCTTTGAGCATAGAAAAGTCTAGCTGCAGTTTTCATATAGAAAGACAAAGATCCAAAGAGAGGTATTTTGCAAAATGTTTTGACTCTAATAATAAATACAAAGATTGTAAACTCCTTGAGTGGAAAGTTTGAAACTTGTCTTTTCCCTCTTCTCCCTCCTTAGGTTATTTTGGGGGGGGAAACAAGATTTTTTTTTCTCTGGAGGAAGTAGTTAGTTAAATGGAATCGGTTTCTATCCACTGATGAGAATCTCTGAGACAGAGTGACTTGATTCTCTGGTTCAGAAAACCACTTCAACCCAAACCACTTTGACAACTGAAATCAAATAAAGTCAAGAGCAAAAAATCCAGATATCCCCAGTAAATAAATGATTTTGGCGCTGGGTGGAACTTGAAGGAATGTTCAGGCCATACCAATCTCTCCCTTCTGTTTTCCAAGACTGTTGAAGTTTGACAAAACATTCATTCTACTTTTCAAGATAGTTACTTTCTTATTCTTTCCCTCCAGTAATTAATAGTACGATGCCAAAGATGTCCTTTTTATTTTATCCCATTAGTGAAGACTAAGGGAATGGGGAGCAAGATTCCTTTTGGAATTTGGAAGGAAGTGGAGGTCCCTCATTTCAGTGGTCATCAGACCCCAACACCCACCCACTTTTCCAGTAAAAAAGTCCTTGCTCGTGTTTACCTACATTGGCACAGACTTTCTCCTTCATCATACTTCCTATAAGAATAGTTACCAGAATGTTGCACTGCCTCTGATCCTCACACGGTCATTCTCGTTAGGAGAAGGAGGAAGGGGAGAAAGATTCTGATTGCCTGCTATGTAAGTGCATAGAAGAGGCTTCCATAAAGGTAAACAAATTAAAAAATGGAGGGGAAGTAAGGCAAATTCCTTTTCACACACACACACACACACACACACTCTCTCTCTCTTCTGTCCCCCCCCCCCCCCCCACCAAGGAAGAGAATGAAATTTTTCAGGAAAGAGGCAGAGAGAACTAAAGCATCTTTATTTTGCAGACACTGTATCTCCTAAAAGGAGTGGGAGGGGTGGATTCATTCTGCATCTATCTATCTATCTATCTATCATATCTGGTTAGGATGGAAAAGTGCCTTTCATAAGAAAGTGTGTAAAAAAAAATACTCTGTTTAAAAGGCTGGCATTAATTCTTCACTTGAAGTTGGTTTAGTATTTTAAAGGGATAACTGGTCCAACTCTGTTTTAAAAGTTATGTTCATGTGATATGATTAACCTGATTAACTGAATTAACCTCTGTCCACAGTTTATACAATGTTTTCACCCACTAAACAACCAAACACACTGAAGTGTGTAGCGTATGAAGCCCCAACAATCCTTTTCAGTATTAAAACTGAGCTTTGAATGTTATTCAGATTTAGCTACAAGGGGTAAATCAATCAAACTTTATCTTTATGGTTATAAGTCAAATACACACACACACAATAAGTATACAAAGGTAGTTTTTTTAAAAAAAAAAAAAAAAGCTGCATGGTGTTTAAATGACCTGGTTAAGCAGATTTGTATGAGTATAACTTATAAATTGGAAGGGCTTTGAAATCATCTACTGGAGCGCCAGTCACTTGCTGTCTCATTTTCATCCCTACTTCAGTGACATGGAGTTTTTTTCGTTTTCGTTTTTGTTTAATTATGACAGTTCTCTCTAAACATGCAGGTGTAGAAATACATTAGATTGAAGATCAGGTGGAAGCATCTGGCTGCATTCAGAAGCTAAGCAGGGGCAGACCTGGTTAGTATTTGGATGGGAGACAACCACAGAACACCAGCTGTAAGCTAGACCAGGAAGTTTGAAAGAAAACCCCGAAAGAAGGCAATGTCGAACTACACCTTGCCAAGAAAACTGCATGGACACGTCCACCAACTCATCAAGAAGCTGATCTCAACTTGAAAGAGGCAGGAAGGATCTTCAGTGTGTCATCATCCTTTATCCCTCTTTTGAGTTATGCTTTTCCTCATTTCAGGAGATGCTTAAGCACACATCCCCCCGCCCCTATGTGCGGGGCTACTGTGAGAACTCCCAAGCGCAACCATGTTTTCCATTGTGGCTTGGTTTAGCCGTAGCAAAGAACTAGGCCTTTCTTTTTCAATCCTAAGGACAAGGTAATCTTTTGTATATCTGGGGCCTGTGCGCGTGCACTTGCAAACGTTAAAAGGAAGAGGGTCTGCGATGGTGGAACAAAACACATCCTTGCCCTCTCGTCTTTCTCTACTGTTAGGCGGCAGTGGTGAAGAGACCGGAGTCTGCATTTCAACTAAGAGGCTGTTCTTTATTCTCTTGGAAAAAAGGCTGTCTCAAGAGCAGCCGACAAATGTAGCTTATCACCAAGCTCCAGCCTTTCTTTCAACTGTTTGTGTCTCTCTGCGTGCACGCGAGAAGCAAGCTCTCAACGTGTTAGTAAGAAGCCTTTAACCCAGAATACGCCCCCTCGCTTTCTATGCAACTCTTTGGGGATAGGGTGTAAAAGGTCATCCTCTCAGACTGGATATGGGGATACTCAACCAATTACCGAGCGCCTTCCTTGCCACAATAGGGGTCTCTGAACTGAAGGCGACAAAAGATGCGACGTGGTTGATTCGGGGAGGGGGTCATCTCATAGCACACACCCGCAATTAAGGAGAAGAGCGAAGTGTTTAGACCTCTTCTAGCACTGATTAAGGCGGGAGGTCCCCTTTCAGCTCCTAAAGCCAATCAAAAGGATCAAACCCCACAGAAACATCTTCATTTCGAAACATGAAGTGGTAACTCAGGTCGAACGTTGGGGTTGCCAGAGAGATGGAGACGGAGAAGGTGGCTAACCTGACCCCCATAACATGTGTTGTGATGGAGATGCAGTGAAAGACGTCGTTCACTTCTTCTATTGGATTTAGCTAACTACTGTATAGTATAGTTCAAAATCTCAGAACATTATCTGCAGAAAGCATGATGTCACTTCTAAAAGTGGGTTGTATGCGGCATTAATAAAATACAGTTGAATTGTATGATATTTCAACAAAAAGGATGAGGGCTGTGCTTAATAATTACTGGTCTGCCTTTGAACTTTGGTCGGAATACCAAAAGGAATGAAGAAAGTTCTCTTAACTACTTTTCAAGGTATCTTTTCAAATAACAGGAGCAGTATTTTGAACATTATAATCATAATAGGATATGCTGATGCGTAGGCATCATAGCTATGCACAAAGGCTATGATCAAAGGACTGATTTAAACCTATAAAGCTCTGTAGGGTTTAAGTTCCAGATTATAGTAAAGACGACTTGCTCCTGGTAGAATATGTCCAGCCTATAGAGAATGTAGAGAGGGGGCGTGTAGGGTTTAATGCCTATGAGTTTTTGGGAGTGTGATGGCCCTACATTGTGGGATATTGTACTTTACCTCCAGAGGGATACCTGGCACCCTTTTATTTTATTTTATTTATAAAATTCACAGGCCACTCAGTAAGGGTGTTCAGAGTTTGATCTTTTAAAAAATATATGGAAAATGAGAGGCTATGCATTTAGTTTGCTTTGTGGATGTCTGCTTTACTGTAAACCACCCAAAGTCTTAGAAACTGGACAGTATGTACATTTATGCAAATGAATAAATAAAGCAGCTGTATAGACAAGGTAACAGGTGGCGGCAAAGGGAGGAAAAGGTGAGAAAATTGAAATACAAGATAGGGAGGTAGAGAAATCTCAGCAGGTTTGCTGCAGTTCATTCATACTGCATGGATTTATATCAGTGTTCCTCAACCTTAGCAAATTTAAGATGGGTGGACTTCAAATCCCAGAATTTCCCAGCCAGCCATGCTGGCTGGGGAATTCTGGGAGTTGAAGTCCACCCATCTTAAAGTTGCTAAGGTTGTGAAACACTGATTTATATCATTTACTTTGGGGGACCTTGTGTGTTGTTTTCTCCATTTTTCTACATTTTACACTCACAGAGAGGTAGCTTAGACTGATGGAGGATGACTGGTTCAGGATCAGCCACTGGGTTTGTAGCTGAAATTGCCTGAAGGTGTCTTCCTCCAATCCTGTTCCAATATTCTAATTCCTTACCCCAGGACCCTTCCCTCCTTCTTTGAACCCGTTATCCTAGCTCCACCTCAAAAGAGAGCCTTCATTGTCAGAGAAGCAAGAAAGGCTGACAACATCCTGACTTGGACACCACTCTTGTGTTTTAACAGCAGGAACTGAAAACTGGCAGTCAAATTCCAGTGGGAATTCAGAAAGAAAATGCTGAGAAACTGAGGCAAAAAGATTTGAAAAGCCAAGTTTTTTATTCTGTTTGCTTTAGGGCCAGTCTCCCTCCCTTCCCTTCCCTTCCCTTCCCTTCCCTTCCCTTCCCTTCCCTTCCCTTCCCTTCCCTTCCCTTCCCTTCCCCCTCCCTCCCTCCCTCCCTCCTTCCTTCCTTCCTTCCTTCCTTCCTTCCTTCCTTCCTTCCTTCCTTCCTTCCTTCCTTCCTTCCTTCCTTCCTTCCTTCCTTCCTCATGCAACTCTTTAAAATGCAATCTCACTGAGGCAAAAAGATTTGAAAAGCCAAGTTTTTTATTCTGTTTGCTTTAAGGCCAGTCTCCCTCCCTTCCCTTCCCTTCCCTTCCCCCTCCCTCCTTCTTTCCTTCCTTCCTTCCTTCCTCCCTCCCCCTCCTCCCCTCCTCCCCCCTCCCTCCCTCCCTCCCTCCCTTCCTTCCTTCCTCATGCAACTCTTTAAAATGCAATCTCACTAAAACCAACAAAGTTACATATTCATCTCCCTTTCAGATTACGGTTTGTTCAGCTAATGCCTAACGATAATGCTGAGTTTGGGACCTTGCCAAAATGCTTTCAGTCCTTGGACTTCTGAGAACCCACTGGAGCCTCTGGGTCAGTGTTAGGGGGCTCAGCAAGGAGAATCCATCACAGCAGGGCAACACCAGCTGGAATCTGAACCTTAACTCCCTTTTCTGGCTTGACCAAACAGGAAAAGCTGACAAAATGTGACTTTACTGGTCCAGCCATTCAAAAGGTTGCCCTTCCCCACATGTCTTGGGCTGAATCTTGGCACCTCTCTTTCCAAATCAAACAAACCAAAAAAAGACAAAAGATATGACAGGAAAACAATATCACGAAGACAGTTGTCACCAGAATAAGCTTGTGCATGTGTGTATTTGTGTGGGTGTGTAAATGGAAGTGTACATTCTTCTTTCTTTCTTTCTTTCTTTCTTTCTTTCTTTCTTTCTTTCTTTCTTTCTTTCTTTCTTTCTTTCTTTCTTCCAGGTGAAATCTTGCTGCCAAGGTCACCCACTGAGTCACCAGGTGGTGTATTTAATTTAAAAGGAGTGTTAACCTTATTTACACAAAATAGCACCAATAGGCAGGGAAGCCGTAAATCCAGCGTCGTTAAACAGCAGGGCGTCTACTTTGTGGCTGGCAGGCTGCCTGCAGGAGGCTGGAACTCAGCTGGCACTAGGTGCAGGTGGCTGGAGCTCTGGCCACCATCCTTGGCAAAGGTCTCCGTTGCAAATGCTTGCGGTCTGCCCTGTGGATCCCATGGTTGACTCTCTGCATTCTTGTCAAATATATTTAGACAGAGAGGTGTCCACTTGAAGGAAAACATTTGTTAATCACTTAAAATGCAAAGGGATTGGCTGCCTTCCAAGTTTACATTTCATAAATATGTCGTATCTCTTTGGAGCGAGGCAAGGATCTCCTAGCCTGATCTGCTGACCTTTCATCCACTCTCTCCCCACCTCCAATAGATAGACACATCTGCCTATAGCAGAAGAGACAAAAATGCTACTTTTCTACTTTTAAATCCTCATTTTCTTCCTCTTTCAAAAGTTGGTGCTTCCGTGTGTTCCTCTTTCTCTCTCACACACAGGCACAGTCAGTGAAATGATAGAAATTCAACGTCAAAGGGAATTCTTTTCATTTCATACATTATTAATATACTGGTTTCTTTGATTGCTAGACAGCACTGTCTCCTGAAGAAGGACATTTATTTATTCTTGATTATATTTTCTCTCCCAGCTTTTTGCCAAAGCATGGCTAGCAAGGTGGCAAAAAGTAGAACAATGTGGATTAAGAATGGAAGTGTACTTAAAGTATAAGTTAAAAGTGTAATTCAAACACAACTAGGAAACAGAAGAAAGAATCTCTTAAACCAGTGTTTTTCAACCTTGGCAACTTTGAGTTGTGTAGACTTCAACTCCCAGAATTCCCCAGCCAGCATGGCTGGCTGGGGAATTCTGGGAGTTGAAGTCCACACATCTTCAAGTTGCCAAGGCTGAGAAACACTGCCTTAGACAGCTAAAATTAAGCTCACAAAACAAGTCTCCACTTCCAAACTGGATGGATGTTTCATCGCTGGAAACTTCCTAAACCAGTATACATTTCGCAACAGTGAATTCTTCCACCAATGAATTGGTGGTTATCCAAACTCACTTGGCAGATACTTTTGAGGAAGAGGCCATATTCACATCTGATCTGAAGCTCATGCCTGACTTTTGAAGGCTGTGCTGAGGGCCACTTTCCCCAGAGTGTGTAGGACCAGACCAAAGAAGTGGACAAAAAAAGAATGCATGTTAAAGTTGCCTTAAAATAAAATAGCATGGATTACAGTAAATATGATGATGCCCCATACATTTCCCCCATCTACATATATGGAAACTTTGAGGGGAGTCCAATCTGGAGGTCACATCAAGGTAGAGGGGTGCCAGTGGTCATGCTTCATTCGGCTCTGCTTTAGAAAGAATCCAGGGAAATGTTGATGCTGAAGGCTTCAGTACAGGTCATCAGTTGGATGTTAAACAATGACGAAAGGAGGCAATGGGAGGGGCAAGTCAAAATTGGGTGGAGCTCCCCACTGTTTCTCTCTCACTTTTTCCTTTC
The DNA here is from genome assembly GCA_030867105.1 of Liasis olivaceus. NCBI lineage: Eukaryota > Metazoa > Chordata > Lepidosauria > Squamata > Pythonidae > Liasis > Liasis olivaceus. Next base: position 5,919,017 of record CM061362.1, on the reverse strand, counting down.
CCCAACAGGAAACGCTGGCTAATGGTCTACCATGACTTCTTTCTGCAAATGATATACAAATGGGATTGGTGCTGAGGTTGAAGTTGAAGTAACTCCTGGTCTTTCTGTCACAAACAGAATCATGAGCAGATTTTTTTCATTTCTTTATAATAGCTGTGCGTGTGGGGGTGGCTAAAGAGGTTTTAAAGCAATCCAAGTACAGAGCAACCATCAGCCTCAGATTCTGGCTTCATTACGAACATGAATAGTTTTTGCTGTTACAAATTTCTCCAAGGGAACATTGGAAATTATGGTCTGTTCCCACAGCTTACTTAATCAGTCAGTTGTCCTTACCAGGGGTTCTGGCAGCACACAAACATCCTAAGTAGATTTTTAAAATCACAATTTGCAGAACACAGAGCATGTCCATTTGTGGTAGAGCTTACGTCCTGGAGAAATCCACAACCAGCCTAACTGAGCAAATATCCTGCGTGTTAAAATTCAAACCAAGGAATGTTCTTCTGATGCCACCATGGGTAATAATGCTCATCCCTTCATCTTGTTCCCATGATCTTAGAAACAGAAAAACAGCTTTCGCTTTGTCAGATCTCTAGGCCAATAGTAGAGGATTTCTAGGGTGTCAGATAAGCATGCCTAAATATAGATGTATCTAGACAGTGTGTATGTATGTGTATACATTATAGTGTATGTATATTTACGCATGGATTGGCAAGGCTCAACATGGGTCTCTCTGTAGGCAAAACATGTCCTTTACCAAGTGATTTAAAACTTGAAGGTGGTCAGCCTGAGGCCAGACTTTGCATGAGGCCCTCAAAACTCCGCTTGTGTGTGTAAGACAATTGGAAGCCATTCCTACAATTGCCAACAATCAAAGGCACATTTCCTGCTGCTTTGATACAAAAATGTAACACCTGGACGCAGGAGAAAGAACAAGTTCTGAATTTCTTCCTAAAACAAAATGGTCAAGAAACAGAAGATCCTGGACCTGCCACTTTGAATCATCAGTCCTACCTATTTGTGGCCCTTCTAAAACATGTGTGTGACCTCCAGCCATCCCGAATAAGCTATCCTATATGTATCTATGTGTGTGTGTGTCTTCAAGTCAGTGTTGACTCCTGGCAAGTCCCTGCAGTTTTCTTGGCAAGGTTTTTCTGAGGTGATTTTCCATGCCCTTCTTCTTCCTGAAGCTGAGAGAAAGGGAATGGCCCAAGGTCACCCAGCTGGCTTTGGTCCTCAGGTAGGACAAGAACTCATGGTCTCCTGGTGTTTAGCCTGATGCTTTAACCACTACACCACACTGGCTTACAGAAAATTCTAAAGTTTTGCTGCCCTTTGGTGATGATCTAGATTTTGGCACCCTAGATATGGTAACTCTACTCTTCAGCTAGGCCTATTTCCTCCCCATATTAAATGCTAGAGACTGAAGTATAACTGATGGATAGACTGTCCTGTGGTTTTGAACTTGTGAGAGGGAAGGCTCCTGGTATCTACTCTAGGCCTGGCTAATCATTCCCAGTGCCAAGGGCCTATATCTCACTATGTGTGTCTTCCTATCTATCATTAGAACAGTCCTTGTAGCGCCATAAGCCACAAAGTCTGAAGGGCCAGACAAAGCTAGGAGGAATTGACAATCCTTCAATGCCAATCCCCCAAATAAAAGCCAAATGGATTCTCAGTTCCCAATTATTTTGGGTGGACACTTTCCTGGCAGTGTTCATGAAACCATGCTGCACAGCAAACTGTATAACTGTATGCAAAACCCTTCTGCCTTTTTGGCCTGCTTTCCCAGCAAATGCTTTTCCTATTCATGTTGCTTCTCTCTGTTTGTTCGGCATTTTACAACCTTTGAAAAGCCAAATGATCTGTTAGATACTGCTTTTTTAGTTGGTTAATGCGAGAGGAACGAGCATTTTCTCTTAGATCACTCCTCCTCCTGAGGTTTTCTAAGGTTATGAAGGCTACAAAAAGGATTCAGGAAAAGTGGTTTGGATCTTGCACAACTGCAACCCAAGACTGTTATTCATGAAAGCAGCTCGACCTGCATCAGGCATCTTCACAAGGTTGAAAAAAAAGGCATTTTAAGGAATTAATCAAAGCAGCAGAAGGCTGCCTTTTTTTTTTTCAAATAATTTTTATTGAGTTTCAGAAAAGAATAAAATATAGAAAAATCAAAAGGGAAAGAAATAACAAGAGAAAAAATACAGAAAAAAGAAAAGGAACTTCGACTTTCTTTGGTACAGGTACAGGTATAAAGGTTGGGCTGCTTTAACGAACAGCAGAGAATTGTTCCGCTTGAGCAAGGTCCAAAACACTTCCAAATCCATTTTTAAACATATTCAGGTATATTCAGGTATGGGGTATGAGCTTCTTCCTGAAGGAGCTTCTGAATCCAAGAGTGAGATGTAATAGGCACTTGCATTAAATCTGCCATTATGCATCTATGGAAATATACAGACAGATGTTTAGATTGTCTGTATCTGTATATCGATTGCCATAATTTAGAGGGAATCAGAATTGCTCAGCATTTGGGGGAAGATGCATTCATAACATAGATTTTAGAGAATGCTACAGCTAGGCATTGCTTTGGATCTGATTCCACTAAGCTTTTCAAAGTGATCAGGGATGGAAATATAGCACGCATCTGCATCTCTTTAAAGCAATTCCTTAAAGCATCTTTTTCTGATTGTATAGCTTCTTGATCTCAAGAAAAGATGCGGCTGCTTTAAAAAGTCACAGATAGGTGATGCATTCTCACACACACACACACACACGAACCTTTTTGGAATGAAATGTGAGATGTTGCACAGACCCACAAAATCTCAAAACTATTTTTGCCTCTCAAGGTTTCTCTCCACCCTCCCGGTGCCTCCCAACTCCCACACCTATAGTGCATATCCTTCATTAAGGTTAGGGATGCTGAGAAATTTATTTGGTTTGCATTTTATTGTAAACATATCCTATTCATCCTTCCAGAAGTCAGAAGTGGAATGGAATATATGTAAAGGACGCCATCTGGTCTTTTCTGAGCAGAAATAGGAAGTAGGGATGGGGGAGACATTAATTTATTTGCCTTTTAATGCAAACTTGCCAAATTCACATTTCCCAAACTTACATGTAATCAAAGCACAATTAACTTTCAACAAGTGCATTTTTCCCAAGTTAGCCATGCACTTCCTCAGCCAAATAAAGTATATGAAAATGTACCAGACTTTGACATCAAGGAAGGCAATAACTTCTAAACATATTGATAACGTTATAACAATTAGTAAGCAGAATGGATTTGTCAAAAGGATTTCCTGCCAAAGTAAACTCATTTCTCTCATGTTTCTCTCAGTCTCTCTTTTAAGCAAATCAGGTTACTCTAATGGGTGTGGAAGAATGGAGGTTTTGGCAGATTACTTATTTACTTATTTACTTACTTATGTACTTATTTATTTATCAATCATTTCAGCTACTTTGTTAGGCCTATGTTCTCCCAAAGGAGTATGCAAAATAACTACACCCTCAACTGAAGGAAGCATTGCCATCATTCATAAACTAATTGTTTTATATTTGATCACTGATGCTGTAAGATGAAAATAGTACCAATAATTTCACACTTGTTAATCTTTGAAAATTTCAATTTTTCAACATATTGAAACTCTTAATACATAAACTACTAAAACCAGGCTCAAATTATCCTGTGCTGGACGTGTTTTATGAAGACCCAGCTCTCTGGAGAAAGGTGGAAGGAAAGAGAAGAAGAGGACAACCAGCAGCAAGGGGGATGAACTCAACTTACAGTGGTGATGGGGGCACCCTTGGGAGACCGGAAAGACCAGGTTAGGGACAGATCATCATGGAGAAAATCTACCTATGTGGTCAATGCTGAGTTGATGGCACATAATCAATCAAAACCAGATTCCCAACGTACAATTGCTCTGTTCACATAACCAGACTGTGAAATAAATAATAATAATAATAATAATAATAATAATAATAATAATACACCCCAGATTTAACAATTGTTGATAGGAAAAACGAAAAAGTCTGGATAGTGGACATTGCAATACCTGGAGACAGCAGAATAGAAGAGAAAGAACTGGAGAAAATCACAAAATACAAAGACTTGCAAATAGAAATAGAACGCCTGTGGCAAAAGAAAGCAAAGATAGTACCAATAGTAATAGGAGCCTTAGGTGCAATCCCAAAACATCTGGAGCAGCCCTTGAAGACCATCACCATCAGTCAATTGCGAAAGGCAGCTTTACTTGGAACAGCTTACATCCTGCGACAATACAGGTGAAACTCGGAAAATTAGAATATCGTGCAAATGTTCATTTATGTCATTATGGCAACTCAGAAGGTGAAACCAGTATATGAGACAGATGCATTACATGCAAAGCGAGTTATGTCAAGCCTTACTTTGGTATAATTGTGATGATTATGGCATACAGCTTATGAAAACCCCAAAGTCACAATCTCAGAAAATTAGAATATTACACGACATCAATAACACAAGGATTGGAAATAGAACAATATCGGACCTCTGCAAAGTATAAGCATGCATATGTACTCAGTACTTGGTTTGGGCCCCTTTTGCAGCAATGACTGCCGCAATGCGGCGTGGCATGGATGCTATCAGCCTGTGGCACTGCTGAGGTGTTATGGAAGACCAGGATGCTTCAATAGCGGCCTTCAGCTCCGCTGCATTGTTCGGTCTCATGTCCCTCATCTTTCTCTTGGCAATGCCCCATAGATTCTCTATGGGGTTCAGGTCAGGCGAGTTTGCTGGCCAATCACGCACAGTAATCCCATAGTCATTGAACCAGCTTTTGGTACTTTGGGCAGTGTGGGCAGGTGCCAAGTCCTGCTGGAAAATGAAGTCAGCATGCCCATAAAGCTCGTCTGCGGAAGGAAGCATGAAGTGCTCCAAAGCCTCCTGGTAGACGGCTGCATTGACCCTGGACTTAATGAAGCACAATGGACCAACACCAGCAGATGACATGGCTCCCCAGATCAACACAGACTGTGGAAACTTCACACTGGACTTCAAGCATCGTGCATTGTGTGCCTCTCCATTCTTCCTCCAGACTCTGGGTCCTTGGTTCCCAAATGAGATGCAAAAGTTGCTCTCATCAGAAAAGAGGACTTTGGACCACTGGGGAACAGACCAGTTCTTTTTTTCTGTAGCCCGGGTAAGACGCTTCTGATGTTGTTTGTTGTTCAGGAGCGGCTTGACAAGAGGAATACGACATTTGAAGCCCATGTCCAGGATCCGTCTGTGCGTGGTGGCTCTTGATGCACTAACTCCAGCCTCAGTCCACTCCTTGTGAAAGTCCCCAACACTTTTGAATGGCCTTTTCCTGACAATCCTCTCCAGCCTGTGGTCATCCCTGCTGCTTGTGCACCTTTTTCTACCACACTTTCCCCTTCCACATAACCTTCTATTGATGTGCTTTGATACAGCACTTTGGGAACATCCAACTTCTTTTGCAATAACCTTTTGGGGCTTTCCCTCCTTATGGAGGGTGTCAATGATGGTTTTCTGCACAACTGTCAGGTCAGCAGTCTTTCCCATGCTTGTGATTCCTACTGAACCAGCCTGAGAGACCATTTAAAGGCTCAGGAACCCTTTGCAGGTGTTATGGATTCATTAGCTGCTCAGAGTGGGACACTTTGAGCCTAGAATATTGAACCTTTTCACAGTATTCTAATTTTCTGAGATTGTGAATTTGGGGTTTTCATAAGCTGTACGCCATAATCCTCACAATTATACCAAAGTAAGGCTTGACATATCTCGCTTTGCATGTAATGCGTCTATCTCATATATTGGTTTCACCTTTTGAGTTGCCATACTGACATAAATGAACATTTGCACGATATTCTAATTTTTCGAGTTTCACCTGTACCTTTAACACCATCAAACAACAACATCTGCCTATCCTGGGTCCTTGGGAAGGACTCGATAGGTAGATAAAAAAGCCAAATCCAACCTAAACATCTGGCTGACCATGCGACCAATGGTAATAGCTAAACACAATGTTCACCCAACACAGTAAACCATGAACTACTCATGCTGGTTTTAGCCTACTCTAAGATGTGCAGACTCAGCCCTTGTGAATTTATAAATCAATTTATGGGTTAGAGTATTGGGTGTATCCCCCACCATGGTTTAAATGCACTATGCAAATCAATGTGGGTTTTTTGCTTGTTTGTTTGTTTTCTTCTGTTTTTGTTTTTGTTTTTAAACCAACCTACCACTGAAAACCAGGAGCTTCATAGAAGTTAATGCCTTTTCTTTTTTTTTTTCCCTCTTATCCCTTTTGCAAAGATATCCTTTGACTACAATATCTTCCCACCTCTTGGCCTTCTCAGAGAACAGGATGTCCGTTTCTGCAGATTGGACAATGCTTCCTAGTAGGCTTTTCGCTACTCCCATTTTAATTACTAAACTATTCATTCAGATCGTTTACACAGAGAAACAGTTGAAAAGGCCATGGCTTCCTTCCTGCCAAGAGATACACTCATTAAATGATATATTAAAGGATTTATGAACTGGGCCTGTAAAAGACAGAGGATGGGGGCGGGAGGATCCTCCGGCTGCATCTTTCAAAATGGCTATTATTTGCAATTATCTAACTCAGCATAAAAGGCAATTGTGATGTCACTAGAGCTTAGATACTATAAAGGACCCTTTCTCTCTAGGCACTTTGATCTCCCTTCACTTACACTCCAGGTATTGCAGCTTGAATCGTCTCATATGTAAATATAAATCAGTGATGAGGGTCCTTTTTTAAAGAATAGGTTCTGCTCAACATTCTCCTGGTGAGTCAGTATGGAGGGTGGGGAGTGGAACAAGGATGACTTTGAGCGGGGCACCTGTGGAGTAGGAGATTTGCAATTTTCAGCAGTCAAAGGCAGGTGTATAGCCAGAAGATCAAACTTTTCATGTTTGCAACTTGCAACACCAAAGGTACATGCAAAGCTCATCCTAATTTTTGACAGTGTAGTTTGAAGAGTCCTCTGAAAGTGATAGATAGATAGATAGATAGATAGATAGATAGATAGATAGATAGATAGATAGATAGCTGGCATTAACTTCTATGAAGTTTATGTGGTTTATAACCACAACAGCTCTTGGTTTTCAGTGGTAGGTTGGTTTAAACAGACACACACACACACACACACACAGAGCCAGTTTAGGAGACAGAAGAGAGGGAGGGAGGAAGAGAGGGAGGGAACAGTAGGTTAGGGTACAATAGGTAAGGTAGGGTAGAGTAAAAGAAAGGATGAATATTTCCATTTCTTTTGGGAACGTTTCTGAATTGGAAGCATGAATGGGTCTCTCATTTATTCCATGCAGAATGAAAACAGAATTAAATGTATTTAGAAGATGCTGCACATTGTATCTCAGCATGATGTCCTGGTCTTACTGCCTCCCAATCAGCCTCCAATGTGAGCCAAGAATTCTCCTGAATTTTTGAACCACATCTGAGATGGAAGTTGGTGTCCAGTAGTGTTTCTGGAGAGTTGTGGGTTTTTCTGTCACAGAGCTGTAAGAATGGGACAGGCATATCATCTTAATTCAGTGTGCATCAGCTCTTAAAAGATTAGGACAGAAACTACCATCCAATGCAAGAGAAATAGCCATGCTAATTTATGCTGACCCATTTTCATCTGGTAAGTATACTGTGCAATATGTTGTCAGCATGAAAGTACAGACTTCATTACTTTTACTATTATATAGAGATATTGCAATGGATGGGGAGTATGAGGAAAAAAGAAACTTGAGTTTCATCAGAATAGGTTATGTGAAGGTCTATGTCTGAGCAGAATAAATGTTCAGTATGACAAAAAAAGAAATCATCATCCTATTCTTTTTTAAAAAATAAGACCCTTGTGGGAAGAAAAATAGCTAATTGGTGCTGTCAGGATATCCTTTTTCCTGTTTTCATAGTTCTTCCCATTCTTTAGTCGTGTGTGTGTGTGTGTGTGTGCACACACAAAAGCTTCTTTTGACATTAGTAGTACATCCTCATCATGGAAGATCAGCGTAAAGAGAAATTGAAGCTGATTTTGTGTGATTCAAATTTAATATCAAATTGATGGGTCATTGGAGTTGTTTATAGAATTTCCGTACAAGTGTGAGGGAGGGAGGCAGGGAGGGAGGGAGGCAGGGAGGAGATGTTAATATGGTTTAATGGCTAGAGTAGGGACCAGAAAGAGCTGAATTTCAATTCCCCCCTTTTCAGTGGAGATCACAGGATAAAACTGAGGCAATCACTATCTCTCAGCCTGTCAGCCCTTCGAGGTAAACCAAGTCAGGAAACAGACCCAACAAAGATTTCATAAATGCTACTTTATTGTTACAGGATATAATAACAGAATCTTGAAAGCCTGCCAGAGTTTCTTTTGACCCCATCTAATACCAAACAGAATCAAGGCAAGGCAATTTTGAGTTTCTTTCTCACACTTTTCCTTTCCCCAGGACTAAGTTGCTGTTTCTCCTCCCTTAGCAGTTCCTCCATTGCTTCATCAAGGCGATCTCCACATTTCTTGATTCTAATACACCATATAGGATTGGCCTTGTGAGGATAAAATGATGGGTGATCCTATTCCCATCCCCTTCAGTTTCTTAGGGGAAAGGCAGAATATAAATACCATAAATATATCAAGTTTGTTTCTAGGCCCCGCATCTTAAGAAGGATTTAGAGAAAAGGAACAGGTGCAGAGAAAGGTGATCAGTGAACAATCTTTGGGAAAAATTGAGTAAATGGGTCTGTTTAGCCTTGAGGAAAGGTGACTACTGGGTGGAGAGCTAGGACACACTGAAGGGCCCACAGTGCAGAACATCAAATAAAAGTTACAGGAAGGCACAAACCAGCTGAATGTTAAAAAAAAAAAAAAAAGGTTCCTAACAGTATGAGTAGCACAGCAGAGGGATCAAGCAATGTTGTGAGCTCCTTTTCCTCAAGTAGAGACTGGATAGCTATCTGTCTTGGATGTTTAAATTTAGATCCCTGGACTGTGCTGGTGATGGGACTCAATAGTTCCAATTCCAGTTCCATGATTCTATAAACAGACAAAAAAAAACAAAACAGTTTATCCCCACCACCACCACTTTCAAGGGCATCATACAACAAGATGTTAGCTGGGGATACAATTTAGAGTCTCTTTTATCCAGCATAACAACCCATCATCTCTTGTTTTGCATAATGTAGGTCTAGCTAAGACCCTCTTTAGAAGCCAAGTAGGAAAATTGTGGTTTGGTTTTGTGTCGTGTTGTTTTCTTCTGCTCCCTGATTGCCTATTCACTTGGGTTGGGTCTACACATTAGGCCAAGCCATGATGCACTGAACCATTCAGTTAAGCACAACTGCTGTATTTTCAGACAACATACTGAGCTATCAATCATGGTTTTCAAACCAGAATACCTTCCATCAACCATTGGGATAATGCTAACTAAACAAACTCTATTATGGCTAACTACGATGAGTAAACCTTGTAGGTGCAAGCATCCCACTAGTGTTACGTCAGTTTGATGCTTTCAGATTTCATCACTACTTAGTGAGTAGCAGGTTGGGAGAGTTGAAGCTTGCCTGATAAACACTTGGGAGTACCATAGGATTAAGAGTAAGTACAAGGGAGGGCAATGAATCCCTTAGTTCATATCACTCTTATTCTTCCATTGGGTTTCAGAAATAAGGGTGGTAAGGGGAATAGGAAGACTTGGGAGGCAATTCAAGATCATTTCTACTTCTAAAATGGCCTTTCTGAATTGTGATGGCCTGATTTAAGGGCATTTCTTCAAGATATGGAGGGTGAAGTAAGAATGGAAATTAGCAGTTTTTCTCCTGGAGGCCTCCTGTTCTGATTCTTACCCTTGAAAATAGCCTAAAACAGCCTAAATTGGCTCTGGCATTTCTGATGACATCATCAGGATTTCACCAGAAGGCTTCCTGCAGTTGATTAGGGGAGGAAGATAAAGCCCCAACCCACAGAAGGCTGTTCACCTATAGCAGTGTTTCTCAACCTTGGCAACTTTAAGATGAATGGACTTCAACTCTCAGAATTCCCCAGCCAGCCATGTATAGAAGGATATCCTATTTTGCATTCTTACATCACATCAATAATTAATTAACTAATAAAGGGGATGGGACAGGACCACCCATTGCATCCAATATATGGCCCTGCATCTTCAATGGCTTCTAGTACTATTGGAGTTCCATTGCAATAATAGCTGGAAAACTATAGGTTGTCCTCTGCTGCTTAAACCAAGTGGTAGAGAACCCTTGGGCAACATTGGGTGGAATCACATCTCATGTAAATGGAGCTGGGCGTTGGGAAGAATTTAGAGATTTTGGTTGAACTGTGATTCTGATTATTTTAGGGTTTACACTGCATATTTAATGAATTGCCATGCTAAATTTGAGTGGGACTATGTTCTTTGTTTTAGCAGTTCTGGTCAGGAGGACTCCAATGATTGTAGGAAAGGGATTTGAGGGCCCAACACCACCCTGCTATAGGCCATTCACCACTGATCATTCATGGGGCCCTTGCTGAAATTAGGAGTCTGGGTGACAGTTAAGCCCAAGTGAGTTTGGCCTGACTTAGTGGGACATGGCTAGGAATGAGTGAGCATTGTGTTAGCTTACATTACACAATGCACTCTCTATTTTACTGAAATGCACATAGCAACATCCACAGCATGGTGGGGTGGAGGGTGCAAAAATGCAAGATGCCTTTAATTGCCTATTATCTCTTTATACTATTGGTTGTTGACAGCAATTGTTATAACATTGAAATATTAATTTGATTTTTTGGGGGCAGTATGATGTCACAACATATCACAATTGTTTTTTTTTTTTTTTTTTGCATAAATGGCAACGCATGTACATACCCAAACAGATGTAGGACTAAGCAAATCAGCAAATTTCTTCATTTTCATAGAGATCAACTTGGTCTTAAAAGTTGGTCTTTGATTCCCAGCCCCGTTATATTAGTGGAACTGAAGATAGGTTGGCACAAGAGATAGGAAGGTGGTAGAAGAGTTTATACTTGGTGGTGGTGCTTTCTGTTATCTCTTTCCAATACTCTGTAGCCTCCTTCGCTTTCCACACTTCCCAATCTGAAAAAGCTCCAGGAGAAGAATTCCCTCTTGAAATCTTTTTTTTTTTTTTTGGAAACAAATAAAAACATGACTGAATCAATGAATAAAAAACTAAGGAAACTCCAGGCAACTGGAGAGAACATAGAACAGAAAACAGATCATTGAAACACAATTGTTAGCCACCTCATTATTAAAAAAATCTAAGAACACAAGACTCCATCGTTGAAGTTCTTTTCTTCTTTGAAAGAAATCTCAAAATCAAATTATTTTTCTTCAAATTGAATCGTGCAAAATTTTCAAATGATAAGGCAAGCTTGAAGGAATAAAATGAGACATTTCATGGAGATCTTTTTATGTATATAACTGATATAGCCACAGACTTTTTTTCTTTAAGTCTTAAATGATGGACAGCTTTAGAAGCTTTCATCGCCCAGGAGATTCAGTCTCCTTTCATTTTTTTCCAAAGTAATGGTGGTCACCAGCCATCAAAAGTTGCCCATCCCTGTCCAAAATTTAGAATCACCCTTGAAAAATAAAAACCCTTTAGAATGAAATGTTTCCAATAGGCTCAGAACCATTCCAATCTAGATTTAGTACTGAAACAACTAGCATTTTTTCGTTGTCATTTTGGTTCCTTTTGCTCTTCTGGGCATTGCTGAAAGTCATTTCCCACAAGCAGGACCAAGCAATGAACTTACAATTAAATGCATATTGCAAAATACCTGAAATGGTTATCAACGTCAACATCTCAGATGTCCCAAAAAGCAGAGATAGACTTTTTAAACGAACATAGATTAAGAAGAATTGTTGAGACACTTATTTATTTTATTTTTTTTAATGGACTGGCTGGGATCCTTTTAAACCATCTGGGAAAGCAATACCATTGGCTCTCTGCTCAAAAATGAGTGCTTTCTAAGTGCTAGCAGGATTTTTCTAAAGCGAGATTGCAGAGACATCAAGAATACTGAAACAATTCACTTTTAGAGTATGAAAGAAGGAATTATGCTAATGCCCTCAATTGAGTACCTAATCCCCAAGTATGACTGTGAATCACTGTTCGTGCACACTGTGACTCATCCAGAGATATAGCAGTCAGCTTCTGCTTTAGGTAAGTATTTTGGGTTTTAGGAGCATTCTGTAGTTACCACTTTATACTTGGTGTCCCTTGCAGATTTGGCCCCCCTACCCTAAAATGCCTTCGTTGCTGCAATGTTTTGGAATCACTGCTTTAAAGAAAGCAAGAGACATGTGGAAACTTTTTCCTCTTTTTTCTGTACATTAATAAGGATGAAATGAGAAATGTCGTACAAAGATGACTATCCAGGCAAGTGATTCCACCCTGTAGCTGTAAGCAATAAAATGACAATACGATACCAAACAATGGGAGCCATTGTCTCTTGAAAAGTCTGAAAATTGAGAAGTTGGTGGCCTGGGGTGAATTTCAGGGCAGCAAACAGAACCAACTTTCAAGACATTGCTGGGCATGGCGTCAATCAATATCCTGTCTTAGTCAAACTTCCAAACATAATCTCTCTTTTATGAGCACATTGCCAATAAATATTCTGCCTTCATTAAACTGAAACTCAACTGATTACCTGCTTCATATTTCACCATCTGGGGAGAGGAGTATTAAGGCTGATCAATGAAAATAACGATTTAAACCAAAAGAAGAAAGAGAAAATAAAGAAAACACCAATTAGAAGTATCCTGGGGTTATTAGAGATAGGATGTTCATATCCAATTAAGATGAAAACCATTTCACCAGTTTTTATGTTGCACCTCTGGCAGTTTTGGATTATTAGTTTTATCAGACTTCAGAACGGAAAACTTGGAATGATGCACCCATGTCATGCACTAGTAAAATAAAATGTTGAGACATGGAGATTAATTGGTATAAAATAAGATGCATCAAAAGCTGTTCATTAAGCATGTATATTGTGCGGGTATGAGGGATGAAAATCATTTTGTTATACAGACTCTACCAAAGCAAAAGTAATTTAGCTATTGTGATGGTAAATTTGATGGCCATCAATGCAGGAATGTCATGCCTGTTAGCATTTTTTTACCTGTCTTTTTTTCCTCCCCTCCCCAAAAAGGTATTGGTTAAATAGCTCATGAAATAGACAAGGGGCAACCGCAACACGACAAAATTACAAAATACATTTCCAGAAGCAAACACACAGAAACACACACCACACAATTAGCGATGGCATGCGTGCTAAAGCGTTGATTTGCCATCACAACATAAATAAAAGATGGAATGATGTGGGAAACAGAGTGGGAGAACAAACCTTCGTGGATAACAGACTCACATAGAAGATGGTGGACTTTAAGTAACCACATTCTATTTCCAGAGCTTTAAAGGTTATAACCAGACCCTTAAATTGCCTTCAGAAAGGCACAATTTAATATAAATTATTATAAAGCAAATCTAATTATGAGAAGGGTTCCAGGTTTTTGTCTTGGTTAGCTTTGCAGCTACAGCATTTAGCTGAAATTTCCAGGAATCCCCACTCAAACATTGCTCCCATAGTTCTGTTGAGATGTAAGATATAAACGCATACCCTGGAGAAAGACAACCCAGAATTCTGTGCAAGATTCTTCCAATACTTGTTCTAATTTGAAGGAAGTTTTAAGAATATATAGAAGTAAGGGTATTTCTACTGCCAACTGCAAGCCAAATTGTCATGTGAATAGCATTATTCCATCTTTCAAGGAGAATAGCCATTTCCTACCATTTGCTCCCACCTTTGGCACAGTTATAGACCATCTTTGCATAGATAGGTTCCATCAGGACATCATCGTTCCAGACAGATCAAATATTTCAGTGTATCTGTCTATCTGAAAGAACGCTGGCATGCAGAATCCTTGCAAATTTTGAGAATTCATGTGCTAAATTCATGTTCTTTCCCTGTTTTTTGTGAAAGCACATTCTATTCAAGCTTGGCAGCATTCAGTTCTATTGACTTTAAATTGTGCAGGAAGGCTATAAACTGTTTTCTAGATTTCTGTTTGCTAAAACACAAAGAAGTAAATGAAGAAATGGCCACACACTGCCAAAAAGTAGAAGACGACAAATCTGACACTTTCAGTTTCTCTAAAGGTTGTGTAATCTTGTCCTCAATTGGATTCATCCTGCTTCTATATCCATTTCTGATTAATTCACAGATTTTTATGGGAACAACTGAGTACAGCTGTCACAACCCCTAGCCCTTAAATTGGGATAAAGTTCAGAGAGAGAAGAGAAAAAGATGTGACGTTTGTACAGAAAATATATCAGATGATCAGTAGGTGATAAAGAAAGCTATCTATCCCATTTGGTCTAAACATTTTAAGGAGAAATATTATTGCATCAATACTTGTTCTGTATCAGCAACACATTTGTAAATTCCAGATTCTTTGCAACCCTTCTCACCAAAAAGATGACTGAAAGAATTGGCCAGAGAGTTTTAAACCAATGAACAGACTAACAATTTATTAGATGGTCTGAGACCAGATCAAGTTTTAAGTTGACCAATTTCGTTTCTACTCAAGGTAGGGGAAGGAGAAGGAGGCAAAAAGAAGAAAACAATGTTGGCTAGCTGGCTGACAGTAATCAAATTGACGTTGTAGGTGTGAAGGAGCAGCGTTCCTGTCCTTTGACTGGCTCCCTACACTCACTTAATCTCTATCCACCCCTTCGCTCCATTGCTCTCAATAGGTTCCTTCTTCCTCCCTCCCCTCGTCTTGCAAAGTGTGTCATATCCCCCCACATCTATGACAATCATTTGTAGCTAAATGGGAACAGATTCTCAGCACTACAGGCTGGGCCTCAAATGGGTCTTTAATGAGGATAATATGGCATCTGAGTTATTGCTTCAGCTAAGAAATGGAAGGGTGGGAGTGGCGAGAAGTCTCCATTCGAACCCAAGCAAGATCACTGTGTTGCTGCTATTCCTCTTTTCTGCCAAACACGAAATGCCCTTTTGAGATGCTAAAAGGAAAACTGACACCCAGGCAAAAACGCTGGAGTTAATTGGTCATAGTAGATACAAGAACGCTGCCTAAATAAGCAACCGGTTGCTATTATCTTCGGAAAGGAAGGCAGAACCTTCAAAGCATTTTCAGAACCAAAGAGAGTTGAAACAAGCAAGCCCATACTGAGAGTTTACAAGGAGTAGATACAATAGCAAATTGTCGTAAATGCAGCTTGAATCAGGATTGAACTGACTGACAATCTAAGAAGATTCTATTTCTAATTTTTTTAAGCTTTTCTGTACACATTTTTTAATCTCTTTGCTTCTTCATTCTGGTATTATAGAATAGTTTCCTCCTGAAATTTAGACTTGCCCTATCATTTACCTGCTTCAAAAGCTGCAAAAGACAGAACTCTTTTGGAGAGCTTCTGATGTTTGGTTAGATGAGGTTCTCTGTTGTTGTTATACAGTTTTATGATTGCTTTTAATTCCTATTATTACTGTTACTTTGGATATTTTAATGTAACTGAAGTACTTCATTTTTTGTTTGTTTGTTCATCAAGACATTTTATTGGATTTTGTTGCGTTGTTGACCACCAGGACCTGTCAGGAAAGATGGCACTATACAAGAACGATAACTAAAATAAATACTAAAGCAAGATTAAGATATCATGAATACTATAAGCTTTATTAGTTTCAGTGGATGCGAGTTTGGTCAATATACTTTCCCTTGTCCTATTCAAGTGCTGTGGGAAATGTAGAAAAATTGGGTGACACATTTTTTGAACAGAATTCAGTTCTCATTTAAAGTGGTAGCAATAATTGCCACAGCTAGGAGAAGTGAACGCTTCTCAGTAAAGCAGTTCATGTTGGGTTCGGACTCTTCCCCCTTAAAATATTGTTTTTTGTTGAGCTAAGGTTTCATTGTCAGTTTGCTACAATAGCAACTTTCCATTGTTTCTGTTGGATTCTCTAATTTCACAGGTTTCCATATGAATGGGGAAAAAGTTACAATTCCTTCCAAAAATTGAAAGACAGAAATCCAAACATACAAGGTTCACATTCCTATTTCTCCCTCCTATTTATTAAACTCAAAAGAAAATAAATAAAAATCAATCAATCAGAAGCCCATATATCTGTTTTATATGAAGTGATTCTTTCAATGTCTGAAATTCCCCTTGGGTTCAGGCTACTTTCTTTAAACCAAACTGCTTCAGTTTACCTTTTTGCTAGCAGCCTCCCGTTGCATCTCTCCCCTATATGCTGACCACACTCAACTTTATTTCTCCTATCTGAATAGAGAGAGGCTGGGCATATGGCTAGAGCAGTGTTTCTCAACCTTAACAACTTTCAGATGTGTGGACTTCAACTGCTGTGGACTTCAACTTCATGGCTGGCTGTGGAATTCTGGGAGTTGCAGTCCAGACATCTTAAAGTTGCCAGGGTTGAGAAAGACTGGCCTAGAGGCAGTGCTGGATGAAGGCCGGATGCTGACACTGAATCCAAAGAGGGCAGAAATGCTGTTGACTGAGTTCTGAGGCCCAGGAATTAAGAAGGGCCTCAATAGCCATAAGTGCCCAGTTTGGGTTGGCATATCAAGTTATGAAGCAACCTGGACCAGAATAGACTAACATTAGCGATCCATTCCCTAAAAGCCTCTCTTGACTGGATTCCTGCAATGCAAGCTAATGAAGCCACCCTAGAAGATGTTCTTGAAGCTGCAACTGGTGCAAAATGCATTCCTAAGGTGCTGTACTGGTTGCCTCTGAGCCCCAGAGTCCAATCCAAAATGTTGACATGTCCATAAACCTTAAGTGGTCCCTTCACCAGGACCAACCAGACTTTGTGTTAAAATCAGAAGGGGAAGGTCTAACCACAGTGCAGCAACAAGAATAGGATCTTCTCAATGCCAATTCCCTAACCGTGAAGGTAGTCCCACTCTGTCTTCCTCCAGACATTTATGAAATAGCCAGTTTTCCAAGACTGCGTTGTCTTTAAGACTGCCTGTTATTTTGCTTTTCTTTTCTTTTTTTGAAATCATAAATACTGTATATAAACATTATAAAATAATTGTGGGTGTGCCTTGCTACCACCTCCACAACTGCACTTCTGCCCTCTTTGGATTCAGTGTCAGCATACGCCCTTCATCCAGCACTGCCTCTAGGCATATGCCCAGCCTCTCTCGATTCAGATAGATAGGAAATACAAAGTTGAGTGTGGTCAGCATATGGGGGTGGGGCGAAATGGGAGGCTGGAAAAGATAAAGTGAAGCAGTTCAGACTAAAGAAAGTTGCCTGAACCCAAGGGGAATTTCAGACATTGCAAAATCACTTCATATAAAACAGATGTATGGGTTTCTGATTGATTGATTTTTTATTTTCTTTTGAGTTTAGTAAACAGAAGGGGGAAATAGGAATGTGAAATATGGTCTTGCTTGGACTTTTGCTACTCTGAATGAATAAAATTGAAGAAGAAGAGGAGGAGGAGGAGGAGGAAGATGTTCCTAGCAAGATCAATGGCTTTTGAGCATTGTGAACACATTCTTGTACATGACAATTTATGTGTTTGGAAAGTCAGAACTTCCCTTGTCCCATCTGAAATAAAGCACTTCCACTATTGAGAGCATTAAAATTGTGACATTGTTTGCTACACTGCCTTACAACAATACTTGCCCCATCTCTGTTTGAACAAAACCCTAAAATAAATAAACCAGTGTAGAAGTAAAAACTAAAATTAAAATAATGCTTAAAAATAATGCTAAAAGAAAACAGAACATTGTAATATAGTAGAGAGTCCTCGCAGTTTAATCTAGCAGAATCCCCTTGACTGGCATATAAAGCAGTTAAAAGAATGCTAACTGGAGTATTTGTGATTGAAGCATTAGTGAACCGACACATCTCAGTGCAATCACAAGAGTTCTGTAAAATGTCTATAAAATGTCATTTAGAAGAGTTCTAAATGTCTATAAAGTTATCAATTAGGAAAGACTTTTGTTAATACAGTGGATCAGCTATTCTATACATCCACGCATATACAATTGCTCCTTAGATCTGAATATTTAACACCAAGAGGGGACAGAGTCTCCTATCTTGTTTCTCCCTTGGAATAACAGCCGTTTCTGTTTCTAACTTGGGAAGAATGTGGCTGGAGGGAGGGAAATTGAAAAGTACCCCTGTCCTATTGTTACACTCCCTCAGCACTGATCCTTGCTTTTAACATCATAATGAAAGATGGTCTTTAGTGGATTATCTTGAGCAGGGATTAACTCCTTCAAGATTTCTTAGAAGGCAAGGTGTTTTGAGCCCTAAATACACACCAATTGCCTGCTTAACTTTTCATCTTATTTTCAAAACTGCCCAGCTGGAATTCGGATTCTTTTTCATGGAGCTAAGTTTTCTTAGTAGCAAAGTTTGGTGATGAGAAGGGAAGGGAAGGGAAGGGAAGGGAAGGGAAGGGAAGGGAAGGGAAGGGAAGGGAAGGGAAGGGAAGGGAAGGGAAGGGAAGGGAAGGGAAGGGAAGGGAAGGGAAGGGAGAGAGTGTGAAAAAAAAAATCAGTTGTTCTTCACTTTACCAGTAGCACTGAATGTTTGAAGCATGGCAGGCAAAAACTCAATCAAATCTTTGTTGGAAATTCATCAGTGCTTAAATTCCATTCTTATTATTCAAGGTGCCTGAAGTAAGCCCACCACAGAAAACAGAAAGAATGACAATGTCCCCCATTACATTAAAGTATGCTCCGTCTTTAAGACATTGTTGATAGACGGAGGACAGATGGATTAGAAATGGTGGGAAAATCTATCAGATGACAGACAAATACGCCAATGAGTTAAGAAAATATATATTTATAAAATAGGCATGGAGTCATCACACCAACATCTTTTTCATGTGCACAAATTATACACAAATACAACATTATCATGTGTGTAATTTATGAGCCTATTTACATAAAATGAGCTCTTTTTTGCAGCAACCTACAATCACAAATTTTGATATTTAAACATACTACCAATTAGGCATTGCTGTTATGTTCTCATGAATCATGTTCTTTGTGTTAATGTTCAAAATTCCCGTTTTCCTAATCACCCCACACTCCCAAATTGCAAAGCTGATCTAACTTTTTTACAATCTATAATCAAAAGGCTTCTTTAACCTATTCCTTTTTTTTTCCCCCTTTTCTTTTCAAAATAACCATCCATTATTGTCTTCCTCAGCTGGTGACAGGACCTGATTGACTTTGGCTGGTTTTGAAAAATCTAAGCAAGTTTGAACACAGCTAGTACTTAGACGGGAGATCATTAGAAAATCCAAGGGTTGTAGATTAGACTGACAAGTCAAAAAATATCACAGAGGAAGACAACGGCAAGCCATTTGTGTATGGTTTCCAAGAAATCTACAAGTGTATGTCCATGAAGTAATCAGAAGTTGAGATTGACTCAAGAGTATCTTCACCTTTATGTTGTTTGCCTTGATAAGATAGAATAGAAACAGGCTGTGATTTTCCAAGTTGTCTCAAAATGTTGTATTTATTTAATTTTTGCAGTCCTGGACATTTAAAGCATTTTTTTTAATTGATTACTTTTAAATTCCTGAAATAGCTGTAGGAGTTTGCTAATCTGGAGTGGAGAAGGGTGTTTGTTTCCTGGGTGGGGGAAGCAGAAAACATTTGGGTTTTTTTACTTTTTACTTGCCTCCCACAGTGGCACAAATTAATATGTGTTGTCAGAAGCATTTTTCTGGAGAGGTAAAACTCAAGTATCCAGTCCATTCTTCATTCCTTACATGCCTCATTTGGAAATTTCTAGTTGTTGTGATGAATCGGTTGAGCTGGGCATGGAAATCCTTCTGTTTCTAGGCATGCTGCTTCTTTAGACCCCATGAAAGTTTTCAGGCAGTTCCAAAGCATGCAAGTTGCAGCTGGGGAACTCTGGGAGTTGAAGTCCACACATCTGAAAGTTGCCAAGGTTGAGAATCACTGATCTTAGCAGTACCTGTGGATTTAATTTGCTTTACAAAGCACCATACTGAGGTCTACAAAATTAAAATTTTCTGAGCCATTTCTGTGAATTTTGGTTCGGAAGAATGCCAGTCCCATTTCACTGAGAGCCTCTTTGGGAAACCCCCAGTCCCTAGCTTCACACAAGGAAATTCATGGGAGGGTTTCAAACCCAAACAGGGCTTCAGTTTTAATGCTGGATTTGAATTTGAATTTTATTCAAATATTCATTTAATTGGAAACGGGCTTAGAAGCATCACTTTCTGGACCTTCTCCCTTAGCCCAGACTGTTCTTTACTTATCAGGACAAGAAACAATTAAGATTTCATTCAATAATAAATAGGAAGAAATGTATGAAAACTCTGTTTTGCAGGACTTTTTGGAAGACTTTTCCTTTCTCAGTTGCTCAGGCAAACTTAGAGAATTCTCCCTTCCTGGAATAAAACTCGACAGATCAATGCTGCCTAAATGTTCTGCTTCCAAACAAAGTGGAAAATTTGTGGAGAACAATGATCAACATTGGGAGGGCAGACTTAACACCCACACCTCCTGACTCACAGCATAATTGGTAAATGCTTTTGCACAACATGTTTGGATTCACATAACAAACCAGGACCTGAACCTTGGCCAACAAGCTGCAATTGCCATATTCACAACCAAATTATATAATGGTATAATGTGATTGCCTGGTTTATAAAGTAAGTTCTATGCACAAACTTCCCAGCCCCATTTTAGCATAGCCTATCGAGTTATATGAACCCAGTTGACAAGTGCATCTATTCAGAAGTAAAGCCCACTGAATTCAGTGGGGCTTACTATCAATAAGTGTGTAATAATATATGATAATATGATGGTGGAAGAAGACTGTGCTCATAATTAATGCGAGCAAGAAGTATCCAACATTGCAGCAAACTCTTTCCAATACTCACTAACTAATAGTACCCAGGTGCAGTGGTATTTTTTGCAGGCTAAATACTGTCATGCATCTCTCCTTTTATTTGTTTCTTCTTTACAAGCACAACTGTATTCTACAGTCTATGCTTTAATGGTAAATAATCCTCCACATTCTTTCAACACAAACTCTTTAAGGAGTCATGAATTTTATTTATATTCTCTCACTCTTTGAGAGCCTTTGCTTATTCATTGTTTGGCTCTTTGTCAGTAACAGTCCCAAGAGAAAATCCCTCTCTCTACTGAAGGAATTAACCCAGAGACAAAAGGAGAGAAATCTTTAAGCCTTGTTTTGTGCTAAAAGAAATGTTTGACATTTTGGTGGAGAGGCGTTTAGTTTGGATTCATTAAGCCTTAGACACTCTTTTCTCCTCCTCCTCCTCCTCCTCCTCCCCTCCCTCCCTCCCTCCCTCCCTCCATTTCTTTCTTTCTTTCTTTCTTTCTTTCTTTCTTTCTTTCTTTCTTTCTTTTTCTTTCTTTCTTTCTTTCTTTCTTTCCCTCTTCCTCTTCCTCTTCCTCTTCCTCTTTTCTATTTAGTTTTTTTTTTTTCCCCTGTGTGGCCTGTTGTTATTTTAATGGTCCTCTTCACATTTTTCTCTTTTCTCTGTTTGGCACTCTGAAGGGAACTTCCTTGATATATGATTAGATTTCTTATATATGAATAGCAGAGGCCAGTCATCTTTAAATGGGAAGTAAAAATTCCCCTTTAACTAACAGGATCAAATACCAAAATTTAACTCCCTACCAAAAATAAGATAAACATAAAAATGAACTTTTTTTTTAATGGAACTTTTTAACCAGTGATCCTCAGAGTTGTAACACTGTCAATATTGGTTTCTCTTCAGGATTAAAACTGGAAGCACTTAAATATTCAAATATATTCTCCTCAATCATCTCTCGGGAGAATGGGCCAATATTTCCCTTAAAAAAGAAACACATAGTACTTATTTCAGCGAATAAATTATCTTAAACCAATTTAAGTTTGAACTAATACATCATTACCTTTTGGTGGGAGGGAGACAAACGTGGGTTAGCCTAACTTCTCTTGACAGAACTATATCTTCTGGGAAGTGATTAAATTTCCATCATTCCCCTCTCAGTTGAACCTTATATATGTTAAAAAAGAAAAAGAAAAAGAGCCTTGCTACCTACATTTTTAAGGCTCATTTTACTCCATCAGCTATCTTAAAGAACATCTTCTGAGCATGCACACATCCCCCAAAAACCTCCAGCAGACCATGAAGCAGCCACAGGCAATCTTTAAGAAGCTGTATCACAATTCCATGGGGAGATCCAGATCACTGAATTATCTGAAGGGGTCTAGTCTTTTTGTGCCAACTTTATTGTGGAAGCTAATACAACAGGAGTATATTGAGTTAAATTTATTCTTAATGCACTAGCCTTGTCTTGCAAGGATTAGTGAACACATATAACACATACAAGACACAACAAACATTTGAAAATGATAACCTGCTGTTCTCTGTTCTATCATCTTCTCTTCTGCTTGTAGTCCAGAGTTTGATGAAAAAGAAAGAGATTTAGTTGTCTCTTCTCAAGACTATGCAGAAAATGACAAATTTAGAAAAAGTGCAAAGCAGATTAAGATATTGGTTATCCACAGACCTGAATCAATATCTAAATGAAGTCAAACTCACTTCTACTTAGGGAGCTTTGAAACATTTGAAAAGGTGAGGAGACTTAATGGATATAAAAAAGTCTAAAGACAAGGTGGAAGATTCTGATCGTCTCTTGACAGAGCAAGAACAGGTAAGAGTAAGAAGTTGCAAACGGAAGAGCAACCACTTTCCAAAAGATGAAAGACAATTTCTATTGTAGTTAACATGTGGAACTATTTGCCACCAAATATGAGTGAGGTAAGAGCTTAGTAGGGCTTATACTTTAAGATTATTAGACAGTTATAATGTGAACACCCACGGTTACATCAGGAAAGGATAAAACATGAATTAAGCATATAAATTACTGCTATGCTGCAGGGCAAAAGCAGCCATCAACTGTTGGTAGCAGGAAGGAAAAAAAACATATCTAAAAGGAAAATATTCCACAATTACTCTTCATTCTCTGTCTATATAATATACATATACGTTAATTTTATTGATCTGTTATACAACTCAAGGCATGTAACTTAAACAATAAACCCACCAGTTAAAATTAATTATAGAATGTTTGCATCTTTTCAAGCTGGAGAGGTTAAGAATACTCAAGGAACTGGGGAAAAATGGGAAGTCTTCAGCTCTGATCTTAAATAGGTTCTGCACGGTCTTGGTCTCTCGCTTTTGTCACAAATATCCATAAGAAAATTTTACATGATTTGTGACTTACATAAAATACTGCCATTCCCAACTGTGTATAGGCCTGGAGGTGGTACAGAGAGTTACAAAGGAAAACCTTGCCTCTCCCCCACCATGGGGAAGAATAATTTTTCCTAAATTTTGCCCCTTATCCCACCCCTTCCCACTGCAATCAGTTTCTTATAACTGTTGGTCAGTACGCTAACTGTGTTAGTAACTATTCTCCAAGATTTCTCTAGCTTCAGAGAGATCTCTCCCATTCCTTGTAGCCACCATCTTTTCATTGGAGATGCCCAGGATCTATGGCTTCTCCCCCATTTTTCTCAAAGTAATCATTTATTTTGTAATATAGTGGTAGCACTGTAAAAATCCTGACATGGTATGCCAAAAAACAAGAAGAATATTCAAATAATTTAAATCAATTTTTAAAATCTTTTTGTAGCACGCATTTCTACGCAAGTCATTCCCACCCACCCACCTGGGACAATAATGAATAATGTTACCCTTTATTATAGCACTGTTTTACCCATAATAACCCACATTTATTCAAAAGCCCATATTTGGCCAGTAGCTTTCTTAGGCCAACTAAAATATTATGACGTAGCAGAAAAGCATGTTTGCCAGAATTTTGCATTTCTGTAGCAATACTCACATTCTTCCTCTCTTTTCACACTGTTACCTCATCTCTTCCTGTAGATTAAGCTAAATGATTTCAAGCATTCAAGACCTTAATTTGATTATGCCTTCAATTTCCATATTAGGTTAAAGGTACCATTAGAGCAGAGAAGGTTTAGGATTATGAAGGAATCTGACTTTTCCAAGAAGGTGTGTTGATGTCAAAGGGAAACTTCATATGAAAATCATTAAAGATAAATCTTTAGGCAACTCTTGACATAGTTCCTTGGACATATCATACTATTTAACTATGAAGTTATTTTAAATGCTTTATTTATAACTTATTTCAGAGTGGGACATTACTTTTTAATAGGTGAGGAGAAAATTGCAAAGTTGTTTTGTCTAACAATTTCTGATTGCATTTTGCTTTGAATACTCGATATGATATTTAATAGTTGGACTATAGTTCCAACTATAGATCAATAGATCAATAGTTCCTTGATCAGGGACATTCCAACATTCCATCTGCCTAACAACAAGTGTAAAGTTAAGTTGAGAATGCTTAGTTTAATTCTGGACCTAGAATGCTGCTAGTGCTAGGGTATTTCTATGTTGTAGAAAGGAATGAGTAGACTCTATAGACAACACCCATTATTTTAACTATGGGACGTGACCTCCCAGAGTATTTACATACCACACTAAACCATAGCAATTGGAATGTATATGTTACTATTCTAACCTCATATCGGGGTCGTCAGTGGTTCAAGTTGTGAGTTTATCATGTCACCCTGTTCCACAGCAGCTGCCATTTCTAGGTAGCATAAACCAGCATCTAAATTCAAGACTAACTGCTAGGTTGAAACTCTGAGCCCTTATTAACTAGATTAGGGAAACAACTTTTTGGGGCTAGTGGGTACAACTGGAATTCTGAGATCATATTCCCCCAAAGTGACTGCTAACAGTGTTCCTTGGCTATAGACAAATTGCTGCCATACTGGCTATTGTCAGTCAGAAAAGAACCATGTTTCAGAAGGCAGAACCAGGTTTCCTTCACCCTTCCTAGCCTTCTAAGGAGGCTGTCAACTGTTTGGCTTTCCATTCTTAACATATGATGCAGCCCTATACCACCCACTTTTATTTTCCAACACTGTCAGTGCCAGCTTCCAATTTAGTTTCATTTGATTAAGTGGATCACAGACTTGGACAGCCACCAAAGGAGGAATCTTTGGATACCATGTGCCCTAGGCCTGGCCTAACTCAAAGATCATAAGAAGCTGCCTTATGACTGACATGGACCATCGGTCCTTCTAGTTCCATATAAAGATTGGAAATGAGCAAGGTCTGGTAGCCAAAACAATATTGTAACCCCATGAGGAATTATGGCATGGAGATTGTTAACCATATGAGAAGTTGTTTTAATCAAGTTGGTCTATGTCATCCATTTATTGTCTACTTTTATTGGTGATCTGGCCAACACTTTGAAACACAAAGCAAAGTTCAAATTTATTACAGCCAAAGGCTGACCATATTAAGTGTTAGCAAATACAAATCTCCTTAATTAATGCACTCCTATCATAAAACCTAAGATATACCCTACTAACATGTACTACAGAGTCAAGGTTTGAGTAGTTGTTCCCTCCTCTCTGACTTGACAGGTTTTTACGCACAATTCTATCATGTGTTCATCCTTATCTGGTAAAAGTACAAAGGAATAAAACAAGTCTGAATGACCTGGGAATTTTGAAGAACTGAAGTAATTTACTTAAAGTGTCTATCTCTATAAAAATTACAATATAAAAACACATGGATAACATTTTCAATTGCTCTTGCTCTATAAGAGCCAATTCTTTCTATAGAATATGACTGTCTCTGCCCTGTAGATGGTAACATATCAAATTTTGCTTTAGAAAGTATGAGTTCTCGCTCTGTTTTATCATCACCTCTCAGCTACACATTTGTCATCAATCGTTCCTTACTTTTTGGTAGGAAGATACAGCTGATCAAGCTCTTACAAAATAAGAACCTGGGTATACAGAGGGGGGTCAAAGAAGTCAAAATGACACCCATACCTATAGGAACAAGGGTTGACATTTGTGACATCCCCCTCCCACCCTGGACCCGAAGGGGGAGCCCTCCCCAATGCATTTTTCCCACTGTACAGGCTTAGAGATTACAGAGTTGCTTTGGCTGTGCTAATTTCATTTTTTTTTCTCCACTGATGATCCAAAATAAAGACTGTGGTATATTTTTTAATTGACTGTTGTTTGGGAAACGGAAATCAGGATGAATTATTACCCATTTGCTTTGCCACGCTTCGTTGAGCTAATTAGAGATGATGCATGATGCGAAATTACGAGAACACAAAAAAATGAGGAAATATGAGGGAAGATTCCTCTTACTTAGCATTTAGGTTTAGCTCTGAAAAGTGTTGCTTACATATATTGTTTAAAATGAGACAAGGATGTCACATGCTGCATACTTCATGGTCTTTGTTGCAATGGTCAAGAGCAAGAGAGTGGAACTCACGGGCGCAACTTGAGGCAATTAAAAATATTGTGGACGAAAAATGGAAGACCCTCCATTTAGTTCAGGGATGCTATCTTTGCACACTGAGAATGCGTAAAACTGGGGGTCATAGTGTGATGTCCCAAGCCTTCATGTGGTTTCAAACATTTGGGTACAACCTCTGAAGACCCTTTGTAAGTCACCAACATGCTGTAAGCAATGGGATAGGACATTTTTCAAGCACATGAGGAATAATATAACTTAGCGGCAACATGCACATTTTAGGTTCATTGAAACATTTAATCAAAATTAGTTTTACCTATGCTACAACCTTTTGCCTTTTCCCAACTGTCCTTACTTATCAGAATGTGGCCTCACTTCACCATTCAAGGCTCAAATGTGGCTTCCAGTTCAAGCGTACAGCCCATCCCTGGAATAAACCAAAACTTGGGCTAACTCCAAATCTGGAGTCACAACCAGGACAAAATAGGCCACAAGGAGTTGTTCTGAACAGAAATTGATGGGAAGGGCAAGCCATAGCAGAACAGTGATTCATACAGGGACAGAACAGGCTGCCTCACTAGAAGAAAACTATTTTGGTTGGGTCCATAGGCTGCTGTAGAAGGAGAAGAAGGAACTGGATTAATTTATCATCTCTTTCTTACTCTCAGCAGTTAACTAATGGTAGATGTCTCTTCTAGCTAAAACATAAAGAGTCATGAGAATAAAGTTATGTCATCAGCCTCATTGAAGGACTTGTCCCTTTGGGCTTTTCTCCTGGAGCTGTTTGTGTCACAGATATTCTTGTGGGAACTTCCTAACTTCTGGACACCAGAACTTTTCAATGAACAACTTAACCACATCATAATACCTGGATCTAAACTTCTGTCCCAACTCCCTCAGTATCACAAGCACCTATCTCAATCTTCAAGAAGGCTTAAGAATCACAGTCTTCATGTATTCACATACATTGACAAATATTCATAATCCTTCACTCTTGAACGTGAAGCTTACCCAGCCTTGGATTTAACAACCAATATGTGAATGGAAGTAATGTACATACTTTCCTAAATTATGGAAGGCTGTTCACTGATTTTTCCACCCAAATACACACTCCACACACAAACACATACATGTCAGGCTTTACTCACTGAAGCAGGATAGATCTGCTTAGGTGATCTCCCAAGAAAATTCAGGAAAATAAATAATATTGTATTTATGAAAAGAAATAATCTTTATTAAAGAGAGACAGTTTGGTATAGTGGTTAAGAGTCACTGGTTTGAGATGGGTGGCTATACAAATCAAATAAACAAACAAATAAATAAATAAATAAGGCACCAGGCAAAAGTTGGGAGACCATGAGTTCTAGTCCTACCTGAGGCACAAAGCCTGCTGGGTGACCTTGGGCCAGTTACTCTCTCTCAGCCCTAGGAAGGAGGCAATGGCAAACCACTTCCAAAAAAATTTTGCCAAGAAAACTGCAGGGACTTGTCCAGGCATTTGCCAGGAGTCAACAGCTGACTTGAAGGCTACGTAGGGATAGGGATAGATATGTATGTTAGGAAGCCATAACCAGAAGAATATCAGCACCCTCAGCAAAGCTAGAACTCAACCATGTACAGAGACATTGTATATTGTATTTCATTTTTCTTTACACCTTCAAACGGGGTGAAGTTTCCAGCATGACATTCCATCTGCCATCTTGTGAATCCTATGGATGACCCAACTTCATGCCCTACCTAATCGACTACTTGGTTCTCCTTTTTTGGACAGGATCCATCTGTCTGTCTGTCTGTCTATTTTTTAAATTATTATTATTATTTTTGGTAGCCATCAGATTTGTTCTTACCCATCTTTTTTAATTTTGTTTTTACTGACAGCATGTGATGACTATGTGCCTTTAGGCTGGTTTGCCTGAATGCACCATCAGCAGCCATCCTAGAGGGTAAATTTCAAAATATCCTTGTAGGACACTTGATCTGGCCTTGCATCTCAGGAGAGGGTGAGATGCAGAACTGATTGTTCATTTTATTAAGATACTCCTACCATTCATAACAGTCTGATTTTCTTTTACTAATAAATCAGGTAATTTGATAGATTTTACACTTCCTTTTTATTGACAGATACAGCTGTTCCACTCAGCATGGCTGAATTTTGTGATGCGGATCTGCCAAATGACACTTCAGGAATCAGGTTAGTGATGAATTATTCAGGTCCTGGCTTTATCTCTTATCAGTATGTTTATGTGCTAATGTTTCATTTGCTTTGTTATGTTCTTATACTGAACTGGTCGGTGACTGTAGAATAAAGATTTGATTGTTGTGAATCTTCTGCCTGGGAAATACGTTCCATTAAGAACATTGCTTGAAAAAAACTTTCTGTAAAATTATAACCAAAAATTCATGTTTGGAGAAATTTGCCCAAAAATATATGCACCTTCTAATGCACTTAAAGAAAATGATAGGCAAATGAGATGATCTGAAAGGATACATTGCAAAAAAAGGAAGAAACCAAAACTGATGAATTTTCAAAACTAAAACCAAAGATAAGAAATCAAAATGAAAACTGAAAATAAGAAAATAAATGTATCCATCCTTAATATTAATGTATTCAATCCCATAGAAATGGCTGTAGGGATTCACCAACAAACACCCCTATACTGTGTGTGTTCTCAGTTTTATAGGTCTTTGGACCAAGATCATGATGCCCTAACTACAGATCCGAAGTCCCCAGTCATATAGTGGCCATGTTTATCCAGTGTGCAAAACCATGATTTATTTAACCTTGGCCTATTGAATAAACTCATCACAGTAAGTGGTGACACCTAAGTCGACTTTGAGATCAAAAGAAAAACTAAGGAAAATCAGACCTGATAAGTACTTGGACGGAAGAACTTCAGGAGATAGAAGGGCTAGACTGGGAAGTTGAAAAACATCCTGGAAGTAAGCAATAGCAACTCATTTCAGTACTGCCACCAAAAAGCTGCATGGACATGTCCATATTGTCACTAGGAATAAAGTCTAATTGAGTTCACACAATGTGCCAGACAATGAACCCAGCTGTGCAGCTGTGTTGAGTCGAGGCCCCACCAGATTTTCTGTGCATGTCAAGGACCACACTTCCAAGATAGGTAAAACCAGAGCCTGTTTTAGAATGGGCTTCCAGAGTTTTCAGGCATAGAATATGTGCCTTAAACATCTGCCATCCATTTTGGTAGTAAACTGCACCCACTTAAAAAGAGAAAGCAGGCAGGCAGGCAGGCAGGAAGGAAGGAAAAGAGGGGGGGAGGGAGGGGGGAGGGACTCATTTGGCTGTCACAAGAGAAACCGGTAGGCCATACTTTTTGCAGCCCTGCCATCAATCTTGGTTTACAAACCACAATTGGCTGTATTCATACACTATGGTCAGCCAAAGGCAAACCAAACACATTATGGCTTTGTGCAATGGATGAACTGTTCTGATGCAGAGTCACTAAGCCCAAGAAAATCAACTTCTCCTCACTATATATTGTGGTAGAAATCATGCCAGCTTTTACAACCATGAGATATGTTAATAAGAATTGGAAGTGGGGGATTGGAAATATTCATAGATTTCTTTCTTTCTTTCTTTCTTTCTTTCTTTCTTTCTTTCTTTCTTTCTTTCTTTCTTTCTTTCTTTCTTTCTTTCTTTCTCTCTCTCTCTCTCTCTCTCTCTCTCTCTCTCTTTCTTTCTTTCTTTCTTTCTCTTTCTTTCTTTCTTTCTTTCTTTCTTTCTTTCTTTCTTTCTTTCTTCTTTCTCTCTCTCTCTCTCTCTCTCTCTCTTTCTTTCTTTCTTTCTTTCTTTCTTTCTCTTTCTTTCTTTCTTTCTTTCTTTCTTTCTTTCTTTCTTTCTTTCTCTTCTCTTTCTTTCTTTCTTTCTTTCTTTCTTTCTTTCTTTCTTTCTCTTCTTCTTTCTTTCTTTCTTTCTTTCTTTCTTTCTTTCTTTCTTTCTTTCTTTCTTTCTTTCTTTCTTTCCTTTTTACATTCTGCTACTGTTACCATTACCCCCTCTTCCATGTCTTCATTCTGTTTCCTCAGTCAAGAGAATATGATATATCTCCATGAAGCCTACATGCCGATTTTCAAATTTATAACAAACTGCCATTTAATAAGTCTGCCTTGACATGCTGTCTGTAATCCAAAAGACTGCACTATTTAAAAGCATCTGAAAGGCGACTGCTGTCCTTGAGCAAGAGAGAGAATAAGCTGAGCTTCAATTTAGAAGACAAGGCTCTATGGTTTGACTGAAATACATTAAGCAGTACAGGGCTAGCTCTTGTAATTGTCAGCAGATTGGGGATCTAACATTGAAACCTAGAAAGCTCGTGCATTTAATTGTTGAAATATGACTTTTCCAGGAGCTACAGGTATTTTGCAGCTGTCTCAGATAACCCAGTACAGTCTTATGCAAGTTACAAATTGGTTTGCTGCCCCATCATATAAAAAGATGTGCAATTGTATGAGAGAACATTTGATTTCAATATTCCGTCACTACTATTTCATCCAGAGCCCTGCTCTGGTGCCCTTCACTGCAATTTGGCATAAAGAAATTAAATGAGTGATGCTCTTCCCATCACTTTGTCTTCATACCAATGGCCTAGTTAGAACAGACCTTCTTGGACTTTTGCCAAAATGAGAGGAAGGGAAACCACTGACTTTACACCTGGATTCAACTAGCATCCTCCTTTCATGTTCTTGCATCTCCTCAGATCCTTTGCTAACAAATCTGCATATTTTTGCCTCTCTTACTTTTGCCCCTTCCTCATATCAAATCCATGTTTCCCTGCATACTCTGGAAAAAAAATATCATGAGAATATATTTTATTTCTATGGTTTACCTGCTTCCCAACTTATTTAAACTGGGGCATTAATTGAAAAGTGAGTCTAGAGGAATCGCTAAACATCTCTGACATGTTTAAAATCTTATCATTACATAATGAATTTGATTCAAAGGGAAGACATTCAGACTGAGTTCATTTCCTTCCATTTTCACCCCTGGCCCATCTCTTGCATCTTTGGGTGTGGCCTCACCCTGCATTTTGCACTGTACCTCCTTCCAGGCCATTCAAAGGTTGATGCCACACTAAGTCCACTAGAAGTTGGCAGCTCTGCTTTCACTTGCTTATTGCTACACTTCGCACCTTCTCCCTACCTGCTCGAATAATTGCTGCAATGCTGCAATGGTGGTGCCAGCTCATGGAACACAATGATGTTCCCACTCCAGCAGAACCAAGACTCACATGTAATGTGTTCTGTCTGCACAGAGGGGTTTTATCTCTTAATGGTTGTCAATAGCCATTTGTTGTGCATGTAGGATATTAATCCTTTCTAATTTCTGAAAAATGAATTGTATTGAAGGTCATGTATTCTTGTGGAATTTTCTGTTATTTTAAAAAATCTGGAGGAGTTTTTCTTTTCTTTTCTTTTCTTTCTTTCTTCTTTCTTTTTTCTTTCTTTCTTTTTTCTTTCTTTTTTTTTTCCTTTCTTTTTCTTTTTTTTTTTGAAGTAACTTTTAGAAAGCTCATCTTATACTGGAGAGATCAGGATTCTGGAAGAAAGTTTCCTGTAGTAGCAGCAATATTTTTGAACCACTCGTCTTCATTACTTCCATCTTTCCATCTCATTTGCATGTCTATTTGCATGTCTAGCAACTGACTCATTTATTGCTGTTTCTAGGACTTTCAGGGAAGGAACAAGGAGGAAAGATTTGGGTAAAGTAATATTAGTAGGTTCCACTCCTGAGCAAGATTACTTCCTCTTCCACTCAGTCTGTTCCATCTCTCTGGGCAAGAAAATAAGCTATTCAGAGGCTGCTGTTGCATCTTTTTAACATGAAAAGAACGTTATTTAATGATAAATTGAGAAGTGTTGGTTATTCCAGCTCAATCTTGACCTCTTTGGTCATGGTTCTGCAGGTTATTAAATAGCCTTAGATGAAAAACTGACATGGAGCTGTCTTGTTTGCAATGCATATGTTCAGTCATTGAGCTAAGTTCCTTACTTACTTGGAGAGGAAGGATGGACAAGTAAGGGGGAATGGTTGGGTCAAAAGACTCTAGGCATTGGTGTTCATGCTCCTGTTGGAGCATGGTGCTCAGCTGAAGATTAACAGTGTGGTCATCTAAATATATCTATGTTACTTCTGAATATATATGCAGTATCTATATAGAGAGAAAGAGACAGAGACAGAAGTGGGGGGAGGGAGAGACAAAAATCCATTTAAAACACTGAGAATATGTTATCAGTTCTTCTAGAGATGCTGAGAAATGTGTGTGTGGTGTATAACTGAATGAGGTTATAGATTTTTCCCCATAGTCAACTCCCCAAATCTAAAGCCTCTGTAATTGGACTGTATACTAGCCTTTTAATATTGTCTGATTGGAAAAAAGGAGGGTTTCAATTCTGGTTCATCCAACTGTAAATCCAGCATGCTGTTTGTGAACACACAACATGCTTGTTTCACCAACAACTACATTGGATATAATGCTAAGTATAAGTGATGTGAAATATGAAGCCTCAAAGACCTGGAGAGGGCAGATTGACGTAGGAAAGTAGAATTTCTTTCTTTCCCTGAGTTAGCCAAAAGACTTGGATGTTGTCCTCTTCCAGTGACAACCTCCAACAGAAATTGCTTCTCCAAAACTCCTCCTTGAAGTTTCCCTTGAAATGCAAAGAGCTCTTTGGATAATTTTTATTTGGACCATCTAAAGAAGGTAACCCTAGACCAGGCACACAAAATGAGCTGTGTGCCTCACCTTTTGACTCCATCTATCTACACTTTTTGTGAAGTCCCCAAAACCTTCAGGATAGGTATAATCAAAAATTGTCCTTACTATGTTTCAGGAAGATTTGCAAGTGGCACCATGGTTACAAAGTCTTACAGAGATGGAAGATGCCCATTTGTCCCTTAAAAATCCCCCCTTCTAAGTTGAGCCCACGTTAGGTCTTCTCCCCACCCATTTTTTAGAATATAGCCCTCAGCTTACCATGCAAAGGCCAGGGGAGTTCACAAGTAGAACGAAATAATGTGGGTTTTTTTCCCCCTGAGTTAGACCTTGCTCACAGCTTCTAGTCACCCACAGCTCTTGAGGTATTCAACCTTCCTCTGAGCTTCTTTTTTCTATAATTAGTACGTGCATTGAATTCTCTTATATGCCCTCCAATTTGGCCCCAACTGTGAAAATTAAAAACAAAAAAAGCAATGACTTTTTTTCTTTAAAACATATTTTATCATAATGGGCTAATACATCGCAAGATTTTGAACCTGCTTGTGTAAGTTTCACATGCAATTACAATGATATACAGCATCTACATTGTGCTTCCAATGTGTTCTCTTGGTATAGGCTTTAAAACAATCTTGCAAGGTCATCCAGATCTTACTGTGGATAGAGAAGGAGGAGGGAGATTCCAACGACACATGAAAATGGTTGGCTGCAATAATGGGATCATGGCCAAAGCAATATTCAACCCCAGGTCTTCCTGATTCGGAATGCAACTTCTCAATTGGGGTGCTACAAAATTCTCACCTAATCTCTTCTTATTACAAAAGGATTGGGGGAATATTCCGGTGCCTTGGAATTATAGCACAGAAGACTCCCTCAGCAGTGCAAAGAACTAAAAAGGAACAGGAGGGAAATGCACGCCACAAAAATCAAGTTCACTCTATTGTACCATCTTTAAAATAGTAAATTATCTTGTATCTAAGTGACAGCAATATGTGCTTGTGATTGAACCAACTGCTGTGCCAGCAAAGCTTAATGTGAGGTTTAGATTACTTTAATAGCTTTCGTAAATAAGGTTGTTTTTGCTGGGTTTTTTTTTTTCTTTTTTGGAACTGAAAGGAGTCAGAAGAGGAACTAACATCCCACTCTTCCTTTCAGAAACATGCAGGCATGTATGCATCATCCTTATTATACTTATTAGCGTGTAGACCTTAGCGAATGCAATGGCACTTACTTCTGCATATGCTCAGATCTGTGTCACAATGGCTTGTCCATGTATGCAGAATATTATCTGCAGAATGCACAACGTCCGGAAAAATCACTGCGAGTGCTTAAAGTTTACAGATTAGATTCCATCATTTATATCCCTTAGCAGGCATAAACATACCTTACTTCCTTAATTACTGAGAATATCCAAGTCTGAATCAGGATCTAACAAAACTGCTATTGGTATAGGACAGCCCTTATTCCCAAAACATGCCTGTCCAACTTCTACTTGACAACCTTTGAGTGATACTACTCAGTATCCTGAGTAGTCTGTTCCGTAGCCAAATAGCTGATTTATCAGGAATTTCCTAAGATTTCATTGAAGTTCCTTTCAACTGTGTGTAATAGCTAGTAACCAGCAGCCACCCGTTCTTAATTAAGCATGTTTTCTCATCAGAAATCTTTAGCAATTAGCTCTGTGTTTTTCTCAACATAAAATGTCAGGTCTTGCTATTAGCCCCCCGCCCCCCCGTGTGTGTGTGTGTGTATGTGATCGTGCGTGTGTATGCATGTAACTTCTTTTGTGTGGCCGTAGGGAAGAAGAAGGAATTTTTCCAGTCTTTTTTTTTCCCACTGGTAAGTTGAAATTATGTTTATGAATCCATCTCTTTGGATGGATTCATAAACACACCCACCCCACAAACATCCCCAAGAATGCCAACTCTATAACAAGGATGCTTGTTATAGAGTAATATATGCTGTCACTCTGTAATTATCTGGTGAATTTGCTTATTAAAATATGGAAAGCTTTTTGGCTGAGATCTAAAGAAAAAGAAAAGCCAGCAATTCTTTGACTCTTGACCTGCACTTATCAAAGAATGGGGATAATGCAGTCAAGCCCTCATCACAGTATTGTACACAAAGTTATATTTTTCATAAGTGCCTATGACAGTTTAAGGTTTAGACTACCCATCTTCATCAAAAGTGGAATGGCACATAAGAGTGAATGTACAAGAGGAATGAACGCTGGAATGCAGAGTGGCGATTATGTTGTTGGGATATAGATGAAGGATGTAACACTTGTATTTAAAATCACACTGAAAAACTTGCCACACAAACAATATAAAAAGCCAGATCTCTGCCTGACTTGTTCAGTGTCTTAAATAGCAGGATTTGCTTTTGGCATCCTTTGTGATTTAGCATCTTTGAATCTCATGTGAGGTTGATTCTGGAACTCCTCATTTGGTCAAAAACAAGAGGTCTATCTATTCAATCTGTCACCATGAAAAATCAGGCAGTCAATTAGATCTGTGAGTAAGTAAATTGGTCCAAACTCCTGGTGATTTCAGGGACACATCCCATGTCATCTTCTTGGCAGCAAGTGTTTTGCTATTTCTCCTCCTCCTCCTCCTTCTCCTTCTTCTCCTCCTCCTGCTCCTCCTTCTCCTTCTCCTTCTTCTCCTCCTTCTCCTTCTCCTTCTCCTTCTTCTC
The DNA here is from genome assembly GCA_030867105.1 of Liasis olivaceus. Lineage (NCBI taxonomy): Eukaryota > Metazoa > Chordata > Lepidosauria > Squamata > Pythonidae > Liasis > Liasis olivaceus. Next base: position 5,883,159 of record CM061362.1, on the reverse strand, counting down.
GTCCCCCTCCTCCTCTTCCTCCTTCTCCTCCTCCTTCTTCTCAACTTCCCAGTAAATCTATAGCAGTGACATTGCTATAGATAATTAAAAGTTAGACATCTTTCAGTGGTGCTCATTCTTAAAAAGAAATCTAGCCATTTGTGCATACCTTCCCACTCTACTGAAGAATAGCTGCTGCTTTCTTCCTCCCAGGTAAACCTCTGCCAGAGAAGATTTCTCTAACTGGTGGTAGCACATCTACTCAGCTTTGCCCACAAGTAGCAGGAAGCATGCAAGAGGGTTGTGGAAGGAGGGTGTAGAGACTCCTCAGGAGACTTAGCAGGAGCCTGATTCAACAGACCCATGTACAATAAACAGTACTTGAAAAAAATATATTTGTAGGGTCCATCTTACAAAATGTTTGGTAGTCATTTTGGATGCTTTAGCTAGGTTGAGCAGCCCAGCAATGCAAAACAGGGGTGCTCATTGAACAGATTTGATTGATTATGTGCCAGATCAAATCACTGTCAACTTTGAACAATCACAGGCATGGATTCTATCCAGGACGATCTGTCTCCCACCTAGTTCTTCAAGTCTTCTAATGATGCACCTTCACTGTCCATCCATCATGCTGTTGGTCATCTTCTACTTCTTCTCCTTTCCACCTTTCCCTTCATTAGAGCCTTCTCCAAGGAACTAGGTCCTCACATAATGTGTCTGAAATATAATTGAACACTGAACAGAACAAATAAAGAAATAACAGCTCATACAGTTGCTGTAATTTCTTTTTAAATTCTGAAAACTCGGCTATAAATCTATTATTTATTAACATACAGTGCTAATGATGCCAGAGGAAGACTAAAAGAAGCAATGTGAGGGGAACATGTCCTACCTCAAGGAGGTTGGCAATGTGGGTATCACAGCAGAGAAATCCTTGTCTGGCCATAGAGTGCTCCCTGCTGATTTCAAAAGGTGGACAGGATCATATTGAACCAGTAATCACGTCACTCACAAGAGGTGTCAGCCCCTGATTTCTTATCTCTGTGCAAACAGGTTGAGCATAGCACCTTTCACCACTGTCCAGTTCTCTTTCCAGTGAACCCATAACCCAAGAGGCTGCTTCATCCCCAGGAGAGTTTAAGCTCCAACTTTAGGCAAGACTCAACAGGTGAGCACAGCCATTCTTCAGCACAGTTTTGAAATGCAAATATGCCGTAGACAGTAAAATGGTCATAAATTCCTCTGCCGCAGATAAGTCCTATCAAAGTCTGTCTTGCAACAAAATGTGAAACACGTCAAACAGAATGTACACAGCCCATGGAACACATGTTTCAGGGCTGTCACTGCTGGAAAACACAATCTAATCTGGTTGGCTTAAAATATGCATGTAGCAGGCACATGTAAGTCAAGCAATTTGAGCACAAGCTCATTTTTATACAAGTGGTTTACACGTTACAGTAGAGGGGATCTGTACAGAGGAATCCACAGGGTGCTGTAGCAGCAGGTAGATTTTTATCAGTCATTCATTTGTCTCATTTACAAAGGCACTGGCTTGGATCCAACCTTATATCCACCAAAGACTCAGGGCACATCATTCCTTTTGAAAAGCTGGAACAATCCCTACTGTGTCAAAATATATTCTCCATTCCCAACCCTCTCAAAAACTTCTGGTTTTCTTCCTCATTCCCGGGATGCTTGAGAATTTCTTTTGCATTTCTTTTAATGGTCTTTCTGAGTGTCTCTAACTATCATGAGATTGCAGAAAGCATTGCTGCTATTGCTCTTGCCATCCCTGTGATGTACTTATCCAACCTTCTCCCTGGCTGCCTGATTTGAACAAGGCCCAAAGGTGGAATTTCTTCCATTTACACAGTCACATAAATGCCAAGCTGGAATATGCTTTCAAAATATTTCCTCTTCTGTAAATAAAATTTACTCTTATTCTTAGGTTACTTGAGAATTTCTTTCACATTTCTTTTGAGCTTACTTTCATATATGAGATGGAGAAGGGGGCTATTGATGGTTTAATTGTTTTCTGGACACATCTTTTCATCACTTGGCAGTTTCCTCGGCTCCCTATCCCACCTAGTCTGAAAAAGACAGGTGGGAGGAATTCCATCTTGATGCTTTTCCTTGGGATTTAATGGAAAGGTAAGGTAAGAATCCAGGGAGGTTGCAGAAGAAGACTGTGCAGTGAAAGAGAAGAGATTCACTGCTATTAGCCTACTAACTTGACCTGGAAATGGTTGCACAATCTTGTATAGGGGAGTAATGGACAAAGGAAGCTTAACAATAGTTTCCCCTATAACCACACACACTCACACTTATACCCACTCACTTTTTTTTTTTTTTTTTGCCTGGGGGAGAAAAGGTCTGGATAACTGTATTTTATCTTTCAGGAGGGGAAGCAAAGCAAATCTGTTTGTTTTAGGCAAAAAACTACAGGAAAGGATTAAATACCCCTTCCACGTGCCTTCAAGCATACAATCTTCCAATCTTTATTTTGGGGAGTAACTTGATTTTTAAAAGAGGCATATGTGACTGTATCATGTCTACTTTAGGCCTACATATGACGTTTGTAGGGAAAGATTTTAAAAAACTGTCTTAGTTTAGCATGAATTCTGGTGTGTATATTATTTAAGTAATGCATGTTCTAATGAGTTCTTCAAAAGCCATTATAGTGTATACATTACATTCCTCCAGAGCTAAAATTTCCTTCAGTGACATGTCTGCCTAGGAAGCCGCAAATAGATCCTTAATCTATCACAAGGAAAAATCACCTCCTAAAACCAGACTATCTATAAGTTTCATAAATAGATAGTTGGGAAGAAAAAGAAACAGGAGCCCAATTAATTATTAACTAACTGGATGTTAACCAGGAAGAGTAAGAGCTGAGGGTATTTCAGAAACTCATCTGCTTGTCAGTGGTGGAAATAAACAAATTTATTTATTTATCAAATTTCAAATACATTTTTTATTTATTTATCAAATTTCTCCCACACCCATCTCCCCCCAGTGGGGGAACTCTGGGTGACAATACAAACATACATATACAACAGGAAATATTTGCAGGCAGATTCTAGCGGTAGGCATACTTTAAAGTTCTTTGTGGTGGAAGGAAGCAATGGAGCTAACAGGAAGTGTTTGCTGTACATGTTGGGACTTCCATTAAAAGTTTGAGAGTCTGAAATTGGATCTAATGTATTGTGGATTGTGTGGACTGAGGTTCCAGACTTGTTCACAGGTAAAGAAAAATGGATAATTATTTTTGGCCCATACATCAGCCCTTGCTATACATCACACTCAGCATCTGTATTGTTCCATGATGCTTGAGAATGTCTTTCAAATTTCAAATTGTTCTGATCAAAGCTACCATTTTACTACTAAATTTCAGTAGCAAAATGCCAGAGAACTGTGGGGACCACAAATATTGAGGATCATGGATTGTTCATGCCTGACTTAGTAAGCTTCTAGGACTGCATCATAGATCATCTAGGTGTGCATAGGAATAACCTTTTCCATCCAGATTCAGAAATCCAGATCAAATGTCCAAATCTAAATCAGTTCAACAATTTTTGAATCAGATTGCTTTTCTCCACTGATGATTCATATTTGCCCAATTCAGATCCTGCTCCCGGACTCTTATCTGCAGAATTTGAAACAGCTTATTCTAAAATGCAGTTAAAGCAACTTAGGAGGGAAAGATATGTTATCAACAAGATAACAAGACCCATTATCCCCTACACCTCATGTCATAAAACAAATCTCAGGATCTAGGGCTGCATACAGAAAATTCTTGGATGCAGATTCCAGATCTTCTCCAAGCATTGCCTCCTAAATTGTAACATTATGCAGCAAAATAGGGGAATTATTAAATATACTATTTATATTGATTATATTTCACTCTGTGATTTAAATGAAGCTACATCAAATGACATTTTATTGCAAATTGCTTTGATATTTTTAATGAGAAGTAGTATGCAAATGTTTTGACTAGCTAAAAATTCATCTTGCCCCCACCAGGGGCATCTGCAGGGGGTGGGGTTGACAAAAAATCAAGATTGGCCACAACTGTGCACGAGTTGAATCCATGACCCACATCCAGACGGGTTGGATCTTTGATCAGATGTGTCAGAACCTGCATCACCCATCTGTTGTTGTTCTCCATTATATTGCAGTCGTTGGGAGTTGGAGTGATTTGTTTCTGCCACTTGTAACTAAGGGAGGGGGGTGCTGTTAATGGTTGTAATGGGAGCTGGGAAGCAGCTTAACCATATATGGGTGATTTAGACTGGCTTGATTGCCGGCAAGGCAGCTGGGGCCCAAAGAGCCAGGAAGGAGCTCGGGGTGGAGGAGGGAGGAAGGAAGAGGTCACCACCAGGTGGAGAAGACTCAAGATGCCAGGCAATAAGGGGAGGGGGATAAATAGAAGGAAGTTTACCCAAGGCTTTAGTTTTAGCAATGTTCTGTTTACAAGCTACATGTACCACGTAATAAAGAAGTATTTTTCTGAACCAAGCCTGGTTGCATGAGAATGCTTCAGAACTGGGAGTTGGACGGTGTGGACTTGACATTTTGCTAAAATTCTCTGATACTGGATTTCACCCGAGAGGAAACTCTACGAGGCATTTCCAGCAACTTAGCATGGCCTCTGAGGAGCTGCAGAAAAGTTCACCGGAAGCACCAGCAGAAGAGGAGAGAGAAACCCTACAGTTGGAGGCAGATAGAGCAAGACGGAACCTTGGAGAAGGGATGGGGACCAGCTGGGCCAGCTCCCAGCCAGCAGAAGGGGAGGAGCGGCAAGTCCCCCTCACGGAAGCGCTAGCAGGCGCCAGACCGAAGGACCCAGCGAGGCGGCTGGCCCACGGCTGGGACCCACCGAGAGACCTGAGCATTTGGGATGACGCCGGAGTGTTCACCCCAGAGATGCCAGCCCATCCTCGATGGTCGAGAGCCCTGGGGACAGCGACCGGAGTGACAACTCCATGGGATGAGGGGCAACGGGTGAGGAAGCTGGAAGGCGAAGTGCGTGCCCTGAGGGAGGAATTGGGCAAGCTGGGGATTATGGCGCGGCCTCCCATGCAACCTCCCACACCCAGACAGGGGTCGGCGCAGCTCTCCCAGCCCTCCCCGATCGCTCCGATGGAACCGCCGACCCTTCCCCCCCTCCATTCCAACCCCCTGCAGGCCACGGCTGGGGAGCGGGCCAGCAGCAAGCCACCCCACGACCGCAGCAGGAGGAAGGGGACCTATTGCGAAGATGGGGGCTAGTAGAGAAGTACGACGGAGACCCTGCCCAACTGCCCGCCTTCCTGAACCAGGTGAGGATCTGCATGGGCACATGCGAGCACCTGTTTGCCAGCGATGCCTGGAGGGTGCTGTATGTATCCCGCTTCCTGGTAGGCGTGGCAGCTGAGTGGGTGAACAACTTGAATGAAGCGGAGGCCCCAGAACTGGGGGACTTTGGCCGCTTCATCACCACCCTATGGGACCGATTCGAGGACCAATGTGCCCGCTCGCACGCAGTGGAGGCAATCCAGGAGCTGAAGCAGGGGCCGCGCTCGGTGACCGAGTATGCCCTAGAGTTCAAGCGCTTGGCAGCGAAGCTTCCTGACTGGCCAGAAGCGTTCCTCGTGCGGCTGTTCCAGGGGGGGCTGGACCAACAGCTCTTCGAGAGGGCCGTGGTGCGAGGGTGCCCGGAGACCTTGGTGGGATGGATCACCCATGTCTCCGTGTTGGAGGCACAACTGGCCAGAGTCAAACCGCACGGTGCGGAGGCGAGATGGCGGCCCCCTAGCACTGCACAGCAAACGGGGCAGAAACCGGCAAGGCCGCAGGCCATGGGGAAAGCCTGCTTCATGTGCGGTGAGAAGGGGCACTTCGTGGCAGCCTGCCCCCAGAACCCAAGGCAACAAACCACGGCGAAAGGGAAAAAAGCCGAAAAACCTGCAAAGCCGATAAAAGCACTACAGAAAAGCATGGCGGCAAGAGGGGAAGAAGAGAAGCTGAGAATTGCCTACCTCTCCGATAGCGAGGACGAAGGGGAGAGCGCCGGCGAGAGGGAGGAGAGCCCAAGGTGCGACCAGCCGATCCAGAGCAAATTGATCGAGGACATCCGGGTGAGTCCGATGACGTATAAGGTAGTGATCTGTGCTCCACGATCAACTCGTCGGGCCTGGCTCACAGCATTGCTCGATTCAGGTTGCTCCTGGAGTTTGATCAGCCCCATGCTTGTCAACAGATTAAATTTAAAAGTGCACCGGCTGAAAACTCCCATAATCTTCAGGCAAGTGGATGGAACAGTGGTGGGGGGAGGTGCAGTCCGCTATTATACCGAGGCTTTTGAGTTAAAAGTCGGAACGCACCAGGAGACTTTAAAATGCCTGGTCACACCGCTGGCTAGTTAACCCCTCATTCTGGGAATGTCCTGGCTGGAATGGTGGGACCCCCGCATCAGCTGGCGGGAAAAGACTCTGACCTTCCCAGATGGCGGGCGTGGGATTGCGAAGGTGGAGCCCAACCAACAAGGGGAGCTGGGGGCAGCAGCCCTGAAGGAGCAGCGCCAAGGGAGGAAGCCCCACATGGGGGGAGGGGAAGAAATCCACTGGCAATATAGAGACTTGGTGAAGGTCTTTAGCGAAAAGGAGTCTGACCAACTACCACCACATCGCCCCACAGACTGCGAGATCAAGATGGTGCCAGGAGCGAAGTACCCAACCCCAAAAATGTACTCAATGACCCAAAAGGAAATGGGGGTGTTGAGGGAATTCATTGACAAAAACTTGAGCCCGGGTTTCATAGTGCCCACCAAATCCCCCCTGGTGGCGCCAGTATTGTTCAGAGAAAAGAAAGATGGGACTTTACGCTTATGCACGACTATAGGGGGTTAAATGCAATATGCACAGAGAACAAGTACCCTCTGCCATTAATAAAAGACTTGTTAGCTCATTTGGCAAAAGGGAAGGTTTTTACCAAACTAGATTTGAGAGAGGCATATTTCCGCATGCGCATAAAAGCTGGGCACGAATGGCGCACTGCCTTTAGATGCCCACTGGGACACTACATGTATCGAGTTCTCCCATTTGGATTAAAAGGCGCACCCGGGGTATTCATGCAACTGATTAATGAGGTTTTGCACGAGTTTCTCTACCAAGGAGTGTTGGTGTACTTGGATGACATTTAATCTACACCGAAACAATGGAGGAACATGTGAAATTAGTCAGGAAAGTGCTGAAGAAACTGCTCAATGAGCAGTTGTATGCAAAACTATCCAAATGTGAATTCCATAAGGATTGCATTGACTATCTGGGCTACAGAATATCTAATAAAGGGTGGAAATGGATCCCAATAAGGTGTGAGATGTCCTAGCCTGGGAGGCCCCAAAAACAAGAAGACAACTGCAAAGTTTCCTTGGCTTTGCCAACTTTTACAGACAGTTTATTCCTAATTTTGCACAAGTAGCCCTCCCTTTGACTGATCTTTTAAAAACGAAGGACAAACCCACGGCAGCAGCAAAAGCTCCAGGGGCCTCTTTAAAATGGACAAGAGAATGTCAGGAGGCTTTTGAAAGCCTCAAGCAATTATTCACTGCTGAACCCATCCTGAAGCACCCAGACCCAGCAAAGCCTTTTATCATTCAGGCCGATGCCTCAGATGTAGCAACTGGTGCAGTCCTCTTACAAAAGGATGGGGAAGGAGTGTTAAAACCATGTGCTTACTTATCTAGAAAGTTCACTGAAACTGAGAGGAGGTGGCTGGTGTGGGAAAAGGAGGCTTTTGCAGTGAAATGGGCTTTAATGAATTGGAGACATTTGCTGGAAGGAGCGGAGGAGGCTTTTGAGGTTTGGACAGACCATAAAAACATAGAGGCCTTGACATCACCCAGAAAATTGTCTCCTAAACAAATAAGATGGGCGCAATTCTTCAGTAGATTTAATTTCACTTTAAAATACATCCCGGGACGGTGGAATTTCTTGGCAGATGCTCTTTCCAGGCTACCCCAGCACAATAGCTAATGGGAGAAGGTGGTGTCAGCTGTAATCCCCAACAGGCGGGAGCCAGAACTGGCAGCTGCAGTCACCAGATCACAAAGTAATGCCACCAAACCCCTCCTCAAGTCAGAGTTATTAACAGAGTTAAATCGATCCCTGGAACAGGATGAATGGTTCCAGGAGAATAAGGAAGAACTGACCCAGAGGGAAGGGGCATGGTGGAAAGCAGATAGACTGTATGTGCCCTAGGAGGCTCACAAACTGGTACTACAAAGGTGCCATGATGATAAAACAGCAGGACACTTTGGCTTTGTCAAAACTCTACATCTACTATGCAGGCAATTTTGGTGGCCTTCTTTCAGAATGGATGTGGCGGAATATGTAAATACCTGTCCCGTATGTGCTATGGCAAAAAGGCAAGGGGGGAAACCACGTGGGTTGTTGCAACCTGTGGCAAGCCCTGAAAAACCCTGGAAAGAAATAGCCATGGATTTTATTGTAGGCCTGCCAGAGAGCAGGAAAATGATGGTAGTGTGGACTGTTACTGATCTCTTCTCTAAACAAACTCACTTCATCCCGTGCAAAGCCATCCCCTCAGCGCCTGAACTAGCTGCAATGTTTATCCAACACATATACAGATTACACGGTTGTCCTGAAAGAGTGATCAGCGACAGGGGGGTCCAGTTCTCATCTAAATTCTGGAAGGCATTTTTAACCCTTTTGTGGTCCAAGCAAGCAATGAGCTCTTCCTTCCATCCTCAGACAGACCGAGCGACCGAGAGGAGGCATGCGGGGTTGGAACAATATTTGCGATGTTTCATAAACCATCAACAGGACAATTGGGTGAATTATTATCTTATGCTGAAGTGGCTTACAATAATGCTGTCCACGATAGTACTGGGCTGTCACCTTTCCAAATTGTATCAGGGCAAGACTTTGTACCTATACCTGAACTTCCTCACGCTCAGACAGGGGTTAAAACAGTGGATGAATGGGGTAACAGGATAAGGCAATTGTGGCCAATCGCTGAAAAAGCTATTGCAAAAGCTAGAGAAAGTTACAAAGCCCAGGCAGATAAGAAGAGACCCCCACATGAACCATGGAAAGTGGGGGACAAAGTGTGGTTATCTACCAAGAATCTGAAATCTTCCAGAGCATGTAGAAAGCTTGATAATAAATTCATAGGACCTTTCACAGTGGATAGAGTAATTAACCCTGTTTCTGTATGCTTGAAACTCCCCAAAACCCTCAGGAAGATTAACCCTGTCTTTCACAGTGAACTATTGAAACCCTACAAGGAATCTGAGAAATGGAGGCCATCAGTGGCCCCTCCTGAACCTATTATGATCGAGGGGGAACAACACTTTGAGATCAGGAAAATATTGGACTCTAGAAAATTCAAAGGAGACATTCAGTATTTGGTACATTGGAAACATTTCCCTAAATCATTGGCTGAATGGGTCTCCAAAAGACATGTTAAAGCTCCTGACTTACTTTTGGACTTTTATAAAAATTATCCTAACAAACCCAGGTAACCTTGTTGGATTCTATGGAATGTATGTCTTCATAATTCCAGTTCCTCTTTTTCTTATTTCTAGGGTTTCAGACCATCGTGGTGAAGAGAGTTTCTTTTTTTGTGGGGGGCAGCATGTCAGAACCTGCATCACCCATCTGTTGTTGTTCTCCATTATATTGCAGTCGTTGGGAGTTGGAGTGATTTGTTTCTGCCACTTGAAACTAAGGGGGGGGGGTTGCTGTTAATGGTTGTAATGGGAGCTGGGAAGCAGCTTAACCATATATGGGCAATTTAGACTGGCTTGATTGCCGGCAAGGCAGCTGGGGCCCAAAAAGCCAGGAAGGAGCTCGGGGGGGGGGGGAGGGGGGAGGAAGGAAGAGGTCACCACCAGGTGGAGAAGACTCGAGATGCCAGGCAATAAGGGGAGGGGGGATAAATAGAGGGAAGTTTACCCAAGGCTTTAGTTTTAGCAATGTTCTGTTTACAAGCTACATGTACCACGTAATAAAGAAGTATTTTTCTGAACCAAGCCTGGTTGCATGAGAATGCTTCAGAACTGGGAGTTGGACGGTGTGGACTTGACAAGATGGTTGTGACTGCTTGACATTTTTGAGATCTCAGCCCAGAGGACAGCCCTGGCCCCACCCATCACTTTTGAATGGGATGCTACCCAAAGGAGATCCATGGCCCAGCTGGAGTTGCCTTTTGCTGCTGTAACAAATAGGTGTGTAGCTTTGGGACCCTCTGCCATGTGTTCCTCAACATCTGTTGCATTGCAATTGAAGCACTGAGGCATTGAATCTCTATTCTTCACTGAGCTATGGGTGAACCACTCACAACAAAACCGGGACTGAGCGAGGTGGAGCATGAAGTATGGAAAGTGTTAGTGGACATAGTGAGGAGCCTTAGGAGCAACTGGACAGCATGAACTTAAACCTTAATCTTTGCAAGAACTCATCTAGGATCTAGGTCTCCTGCCCCCACCCTGCTCCATGGATTTTATTATTATTATTATAACATCACCATTACTTCCTGTCCCGTCCTTCCTGTCATGATATCAACATCCCCTGCTTTGTCTATCCAACAAACCATTTGTGAGTATGCAGCAGTTAACAGATCTTGTTTCTACTTCCTGCTCTTCCCTAAATTCCTTTCCTCTCTCTTGGCTCAGCAAATTTCTCTTTTCCTGTTCTCACTATTCTTTCTAGCTCCTCCTTCCATGGCCATCCAGCTTCTATTCCATTCCATTCCATTAGTGTTATATGAAATACAGCGTGTTGTACTATGCTGCATTGTATCGTATGTATAAGTAAAGTTTACTTTATTATTGTCACTTGACGAGTGAATAAGATGTTTTTACATGGAAAATCAAAGTATTCCATATACAACCTTAAAATTTTTAGGCTTAAATCCTCTACCAGCTGAAAACCTATAGGGCTGTTCTTGTATATATTTCATTCTGCATACATGTGTGTATCTTGGTGGGACACCCAGTCAACATATACACACATAATACAAATTGGAAGATAACATGGTGCTGAATTTTGGCATCATGATGAATAGTTGGTTCCATGTAATACAGATGGGCTCCACAGGGGTCCCATACCCTTCTTCCAACCTATGTGAAGTTCTGTTGTGGTCTTTTTGATGAATGTCTTGATTAGCTGAGAGTCCTTGAATTCTACTTTCTTGATTGTTATTTACTGGCTCAAACTAGCCATGTTCCTACTTACCTGTTGCTGATGAATTTTCTCCATGGTTTATCTCTGGTTCTCATTTCTGTCATTCTTCACTTGCTCACTTGATACTTGGGAAACCTTCCTCTGCAGTCTGAGTTAAACCTAGCTTATCTCACAACCCTAAAATATTTCCCAATGTACAGGTTGAACTCTGACTTTGCACTAAGACCTGTTTTTTTTTCCAATGATAGATGAATTCCACCACTGTAACTTCTAAACCATGATTTGTTGCTCAGAATTCCATGTGAACTGAACCACAGCGTCTTTCAACAAACCAAGGTTAAAACGAACCATAGCTTAGAACGATGGGTGAATCTAGCCATTCTTCTTAAATAGGCAGAGCATTCATCTGGGCCTAGTCCACTCACACTAATTTCATGATGAAGCTTGGAAAAACATTATGATCCACCCCTTTGGTAATGTTTGTTGACTCCCCTCCCTCTCCCACCCTGTCTTGCATTTGTATTTATTGCTGCATTTTGCAGTCCCTCCCAAGAAGGAAGACGATCTGTTTGGGATCCAAGCACATATGTTCATTGTAGTAGCTTTGCAGAACAAGCCAGAAAAACCAGGGAGGGGGGTGCGGAAAGGCCTCCAAGAAGGCCGAGGAAATATTGTAAAACATGAACAGAACAGAATGGGCTCTGGCAAAGCAAGGAATGTAAGCTCTAATAGAAAACATTGATTTGGCTACAACTTAACATCCTCACACATGCGAGCATGTGCTTCTAATGTGCTTCCTAATTAACAGCAACATCAAATCATAGGAAATCCTGCCTCCTTCTCTTGAGGCAGCCTTTCCTGGAATCTTTGGTGGCCTTGGCTCTGTTTCTTGTGGGGGGAAAAAAGTCTGCAGGGAAAAAAAAGTTAATTCAAAAGTAATGTTTTGCCAGCCATTAGTTGCGTTGTCATTAAAAAGATTAATGCACATTTCTCTATGCAGAACCAACTGCAATTTCCACCATCCCCTTTTGAAACAACTGGCTCTCTTAAAACTTAATGAGCGCAATGCCAGAGATTCTGTGTGTAATGCACAGAAAGTCCATCGGATTATTATAGATCTAAGTGACGGGCAGCTGAGAAAACCTGTTCTCGAACAACCAAGTATTTTGGCAAACCACGAGCATTTTATCGTAATGAGCGGATTCTTCTGTGAGAAGAGGCTGATGAACATCTGCTTTTTTTCCTTGTTCGTTCTCCTCCAATCAACACTCCTCCTTCATCTGACACTCTTGGGGATCCATACAGGAGATTTCCTCCGTCCAATTAGAGCCAAATCATACTGAATTATCACCATAGATGTTAACACTGCTTAGGATCATGCCAAGTGATTGTAGGAGACAAATTTCCCAGCTGCTCAGGAAAATTCAGGGCTTGTGGTGAACTCTAAGATCAGTCAGGGTTTTTTAAGGAGCCCGGTTTCCCTATCCTCCTTCTCTTTTCTTTCTTTCTCTCTCTTGTTTAACATTTATTTTACTGGTTTAGCATATAGAATAAAAAGAGGGAAACAATACATGAAAGTGCAAAAGCAAAAAGCAAACAAACAGAGAAAGAAGAAAAGGAAAAAAAGGAAGTATGTACCCATATGGAGGGAAGCTCAGATTTTGAGCATAGCATTAAAACTTGACCATATAGAACAATATTTATCACACTTTGCCTTCCATCAATAAAGAGCCAATTCATCAGCAGAAAGCACATCTGTATAATTAAACCAGGATTAAACCAGGGTAGCAATATCCATCTTACACAAAAGAAGATATTTTTTTTTTGCTATACCTGTGGTTGCTAAATCCATAATTCTTCAAATAACGATATCTTCCAGAGTTTTGGAATATAATTCAAAATCACATTCATATCTGCAAATCATATTACTCTTCTCAAAACCATGTTAACAAACTTAGAGACCAAACCAAAATAGGGCAATATTAGTACAAGTGTCCCCTCCAGCATTTCATACTAAGTCAGCCAAGCTTGTTAAAATATTCTCTGAGTATACTTAGAATGGAGGAATGGTTGGTGAAGATGACAGAACTCGCTGAATGGGTAAATTGACTTGTTTGATTATGAAAAAGACAACATCTACATTTACTGGTGACTGGAAACCCCTTATGGACTTTTTGCATGAAACAGGAAAAAAGTGAACTTATGATTTATGGTTTTGAGGATTAGACAAGATAGGTTATAGAGAGTCATGATGTAAATTTAGAAATAGAGCTTAAAATATAATTTGTAGTCCTAACTGCTGTGAAGATCGGAAGCCACTTTTTATATCTTTCTTTATATATTTTTCTTTCTATTTTTCTTCTACTTTTTTTCTTTTTGAACTTTTAGCTTTTTGTTTTTTTCTCTCTCTCTTTCTCTTTCTTCTTTTTCATTCTATTTTAGTTTCTATTCATTATTATTATTATTGTTAAAACTTTCAATAAAAATTATATAAAAATATTCTCTGGAGTGTCCAGATAAAAGAAGGTATTTTGTTGAATTAATCTCAGCTCAAGATCATAAGAAACATACTAATATTCTTTAAACTCCTGAACTATATATGTGCTAATATGGGATATTCCAGTTCTTCATTCCAAAGTTCTTGCCAATAGCTGATATCCAATTTAGGAATACTCTTTAACTGTCTATAGAAAAATACTATGGATTTGAATTGTCTGCTGCCGATGTGTCTAGAACAAATTTTGAAATTAAAAGGTGTTTTCATTGAATATAGTGCATTTCTATAGTTTTAGGCAATGCAAATTCTTCTTGCAATAGTTCTTCTGGTTTTAAAACTTGACTACCAATCCTATGATTTGAAGTATTAATATACCTATTAGCCCATGATTTGGGGGAAAAAAAAAAATTGGGATTGTCCCAATGGGTAAGTTTCTCATGTAAATAATGGTCAAAATATACTTCCATCCCAAATATGCCTTGCAGTCTTTCAATATAGTAGAATTATGGCTAACAATAGAGCCAAACTTATGCTGTGATATCAGAGGAATTAAATAATAAATTTCTACTTGGACCCCAAGTGGTTTTTGTGCTTGTTCACTTAAGTTCTATGAAGAAGTAAAAATCAAAATATATTCCCAGTGATAAAGCTGAAAATCAGTAATAATCACAGTTTAAATTATGAATTTAGAATTAGTGATCATAATTTAAATACAGAAAATCTACAAGTTTGTCCTTCCAGTGGAACATTTCTTAATAATGTGAATTTGCTTGAAATACCTTAAAGGTATTGAACAAGAACCCCTCTAAGTACATACATTGATCTTAAAGTGATATTAGTTTTTACAATCTTTTTCTATCTTTTACCCTAGAACTCACTGAGATTTTTAGTCACCTGTTTGTATTATTGTTAATCTGACATGTGCATTTTGATATATTTATATCTACAAATGAAGAAAGTTTTGGGGGGAATAATTATTATGCTTATTCCAAGATCCTTAAAATCACATCAGTAAGTAATTCCCTCCCCCTTTTTTTTTACAAATTTTCATAGCTACATTAAAGCCAAGGGATATGAAGCTTACTCCTATTAATTGAACCTGATAGTTAACCAAACTATTATACTACACGAGTACATTTTGTCACTAGAGCATTCATAACTGCTAATATGACATAACATATCATCAGCATATAATGCTACTTTGTATTCAATTTTAGCTGTTTTTATGCCCTGAATGCCCTTTATTTGCTTAATAAGGCAGGCCAGTGGTTGAAATTAAATATAAGAAATGATTAAGGATGCCCTTGATGAGTTCCTTGCACCCTCCAGATAGGCAAAGAAATAATTATATTTCTAAAAATAAATCCTGGCTGAGGAATAAGAATGCAATGTTATAATCCAGTTGATATAAAATAATCCAGTTGATTAAAGCATGAAGGAAACATCCTCCAGAAATCTGAACGGCATATCAAAGGCCTTTTCTGCATTTAATGAATCACCACTGTCAATTCTAGATTTTCGGAATGTATTCTTAAAGTATCAAATAATAATGTAGCATTATCCAAGATCTGCCTCCCTTTTATAAAACCAGATTGCTCACGGTGGATAATTGAAGATGATATCATCTGTAGTTTTATGTACTAGGCTCACTGTTAAATTATGGCATTAACAGTTAACAAAAACTTTGGGTTGATCAGCAAAGTCTTTATCATCTGATAAAGATATACATCTTATATCTCTGATTTTAAAAAGTTGGAAAAACTTTATTTCTTTAAAAAAAACAATTATTCTAAATGTCCAACAATATTAAAACAAAACAAAAAATCAATATACCCACTGAATTGGGACTGGGAACTGTTCCTGTTTTCCTGCTTTTAATAATGTCTATTATTTCCTGAAGAGATAAAGATAAACAGCTAAATAAACAGCTTGGTTGTGTATATTTTAAAATGATTAAGCTCTTCCTCAGTAACCTCTGACTCAGTATTATAACATCAACTATAAAAAATGAAACTCTTTCATTTATTTTCTAATAATTGCAGAGAAGAGATGGCATGCATGAAGAATCTAGTGTGTTTGACAGTCAGCCATCAGAAGGTTGCTTCAGCATAAGCCAATGGTTTTCTCAATAGGAAGTCTCACTAGGTTCAATGAAATTCACTTTCAAATAAGGATCCCTAGCTGAAGTAGATGTCTGCACCTAATCAACCTTTTCAAAAAGCTAAGCAGGATCAGGCCTGGTTAACATTTGGATGGGAGAACTCTGGGAAATACCAAGGCTGGAAGTTAGACTTGGAAGTCAAATATGCCCCCCCACACACACACACACACACACATATACACACACACACACTGGAATAAGGAAATGGCTAATATTTCCATACTGATGCCAAAGAAAATTACATGGATTTCTCCATGAAGTCACCAGGAGAGTAAATTTGTGGCATTTCTAAATGATTTCTAAAGAGCAGTCCTTCCCGTTGGCTGATAATACTCAGGCTGCTCCTTAAAAGGAAAAAAATAACTTGAAAAACATTTACTTCTGATGTCTTCCTTTCAGATTTTATTGAAAGGGGGGAATTGTACCATGGAAGAAACCCACCTTTGGCTGCATCTTTACTAATAAAATCAATGCAAGAATACCCACAATCATTTCATCTAAATGCCCATCTCCTGTGAAATATATTTCTAAACCGATGTTTCTTTCATTAAATGTCCAATGGGAAAAATAATACAAGGCCGTTTCTCTGCCCTATGCCACCACCCTGCTAAAGAGGTATCTCCCTTTGTGTCCCCTATATATATAGAGGGTAAGGAAAATGCTACCATCGTGGATCCCCCACTCTTCTATGTAGGCAAGAGATTGCATCTAAAACTGGATCCTAACTTATTCCCTGCTCATTTTCCATCGGCATTGTCCATTTTTGGAACTACTGATATTTTTTGCAGTCATGGACACGTGCATCAGCTCTCGTGCTCTTCCTGTTTCATCGCTCCAAGCTAGTTTTCTCCTGCTCTGGCTTCCCCTTCTCCGTCTAATTATTGCTTGTTTTTCTTGGCTCCTTCCCACTTTCCATTCTTCATTATTAGTTCTTTATGATCCTCTGTTTCCTACCAGGCTGCTCCCACCCTCCACTCGGCTTCTTTCGTGGCCCCTCTCCCAGTTGTTCTCCTCTGGGGCCCCCAACTTTCCCTTTGCTAATGAAACTGGAGCTGCCTAGTTCCCTTTGCTTTTGTAATCCAGCTGTTTCCTCTTTAAACATCAACTCTTCTTTCTTCAGAAAAGTTCCGGAGCAAGGCTGAGTCAGCCAAAAAGGGTGGACGGCTCTTGGTGACTGGGAAAGAGGTGGAGAAACCGCTCGGAGTAGAAAGTTATCTAAGACAACCTCAACGAAGCTTGTTCTAAATCTGTACATGAATGTGTTCCGTAGACATTCACATATCTTCTTGCGACTGCTTGCTGTTATTCTTAGATCGATAGCTGCTACCGTTGTAAAACAGGGCAGAAGAAAGGGGCTGTGTTCACGTCACATGCTAAGTGGCTACTCTTGGTTTCTTTCTAGCTTAGTGTTTGTTTATGTCTTTTGTAGTTTAGCAAATAGTGTGAGCCCAGCCCACTTTCATGTAGGGTGCAAACTGAGAAAATGGGGTGAAATCAGTAACCAGGTTAAGTGGGTTATGAGAATACAGCACGACAATGAGCTCCTTTGCACTGATCTTATTTTCCTAATCAATATTTTTAATAACAACAACAGCAATAATAGTAATAACAATAATAGTTTCTAGTTGCAAATAGATATATATATTTTACCCCAGTATTTTTTGCAACTAGGGATCATTATTATTAGTGTATTATTAGTAGTAGTAATAATAGTAGTATTGTTTGTTTGTGCCTTTGAGTCACTGGACAAGTCCCTGCAGTTTTCTTGACAAGATTTCAGAAATGGCTTGCCATTGCCTCCTTCCTAGGGCTGAGAGAGAGTGACTGGCCCAAAATCATTTAGGTTTCAGTTTCCCCCTTCTGGGCTATTTTTCAAAAATGTGTTCGTTCGTTCGTTCGTTCGTTCATTCATTCATTCATTCATTCATTCATTCATTCATTCTTACATTTACAGTATATGCCACCCATCTCCCCCAGAGGGTGACTCTGGGTGGCTTACAATTAAAAACCAAGACAATAAAATGATAAAAATATAAATACCCCCCAATTAAAACACAAACAACAAACAATACATATAGTATCCGTGTTTTACCGGAATCCCTGCCAAATGGCATTTTTCTGCCAAATTTCAGAGCTCAGTATTGGGAAACGAGATTCTCAAAATCGTTGGAAAATTGGAACTTGGTGAGGTCTTGCAGTCAGTGGGTTGCATTTTTCCCTCCTCCACCTAAGTCATGGTTTCACAAGTGAAAAACAGCACTGTCCCAACATTCTTACTATTTTGGTGCTAGCATCCTGTTTTTTTTTTTTTTTAAAGTTCCTTGGGATTTGGGATGTAAGGATCTGGTAGAAACTATAATGACATGCATTAATGTGTCATCACACAAATTATGCAATTTGTGTCGGTCATCATGACATCATACCCTCCACAATTTGAGTCCATGCAATGATGTCGGGATGGGCATAATGTCACTTGCGCTCTCTTGCCCTTCCCTCTAGATACTCATGAGGTGTGCCCTGGTTGAAAGGCATCCAGGATCTCAAATCAGGAATAGCATTTTAAATTCTTGGTCACTCAAATCCTTCAGAACTGCAGAGTCCATCATTATAAGGATCTGAAGCGTCTACCCCATCATGAAGGGACTTCTGTCATGGGAGGTCTGAGAAGGTAGAGTGATAGAAAGAAAGCAACATCCTGCTTAGCTTCTCAACTTTCAATAAAGGTCAGAGATACCAAGAGAATTTTTTTAAAAAAAAACCTCAAGCACCCTTAGAATAAGCTAAGAAGAACCCCAGAAGCCTCTGTCAGGGGACCCCAACTTTTGAGAACCCACAGAACAGATTTCCACATGGCATTAATCCTAGAAGAGGCTTCCTGCCCATTCCTTTTTACACACTGGTGAAAATACCTCTTTGGAGATAACATTCACTGACTGCCGTTTGATTAAAACCTCATAATAAAACTCATTTTAAAAAATAACACCTGGTCCCCAATTAAATAAGAGGGCCTCTGATCCCTCTGAAGGGCCCTTAAAATATTTAATAAAGTGGTTAAGGATGTAATGCTGATCTACCGGGGAGGAAATTTAGTGACCTGTCTAGGGTTGCACTTTGAATGTTGCAGTTTTCATTGAATAATAGAACTGCTGTCAGGGTTCAACTCCCTTTCCCACTCAGACAGCCCCACCCAGCCTCCTTCTGCTATAGCCTTGGCATTCCTCAAACCCTCCTAGTTAAATGATCGTTGCCCCTTGTTAAAAATACTTCAGCTGTTGGTCTCCTTTCCTTTTTTGGGGGGCCGAGAATGAGTTTCAAAGGGCACCTGCCTTTTTAATAACTTGGGACTCTTTGCGGCTTCTGCTATGCAAATCTTTTTATCCAATCAAGCCTGAAATAAAATACACCCAACCTGATGCTTGGTTAGCCTAGAAATCCCAAATCAAACGAGGCAGGGCCAGCGGTAATGAACAAAAAAGGTTCCTTTTGTTAGCTTCCTCCTTCCACCTCGCTCCCGCCCCACATATTTGCAAGACGATCTCTGCCAAGTTCATTAGACTGAAAATAGAGGGAGGGAGAGGCCCGTCATGCCACAAGGTAAACCAGCAAGAGTAAAACAAGGAAGGAGTTGGGGAGGAGTTTCCACCAAAATGGTTAACACAACTCATCCAATGACATGAGCCTTGTAACTAAATTCCATTATGTCAAGGGCACAGTGGAGATTAAAGTGGGATTAAGACTTCCAGCAGAATCCAGGCATCAGAGTAAATTGACTTGACTTGGCAGCCTGCAAACTCAACTTGGCAAGTTTTCACTAACTAATCATATAAAATCCAGGTTGGCGGTGTTAGTTAGACTGGGCTTTTACAGAGGCCAGAGGAATTAAGACTTCAAGATGGGAGGTTTGCTCTGGGTACAGAGAGGGGAGGGAGGGAATTTCCTTGGAAATTCCCGTGGCAATACTAAGGTGAGAAGGGGCAGGCTGGAGCATTTGTCACACAAAACTTTGCCGTTATGGTCGAGGACACCGTCACCCTGCTTTTTTCAGAGCCATACATGGGTTTGGGGGGACGGGCGGGGGGGCACACCCTAAAAGGAGGCAGGACTAGGGCAGAAACATGGTAGGGTGAGGGCAAAACCAAGGCTTGGTCTCCTTTAAATTTCAATTACAATTACATGATATGCTTGTTAGTTTATTGTTTCCTTGAACTAGAGGCTGTCTTTCTTTAAAAAAAACCCCACAAGGCAGTTTCCAAGTCTACTTTCAGAGAAACAACAAATGAAGTAAAAAATAAAGTGAATTAAAACATGGATGCAGTTCATAGGGTTGCCCTTAAATTGTTTAGCAGAGGTTTTGTTTGTTTGTTTGTTTTGTTTTTTGCCCATTTGGTCATTTTAAAAATAACACTTAGATGGCTACTTTTGAGATGCTTGGGGTATAATGTCTAAAACGTTTGGCATAGAGGCGTCTGTGCATCCCTGAACTAAGGCACAGTGGTAACCAACATTAGAATATTATATTATTATGATTGGTTGCACAGTCAGCCAGATGTTTAGACTGGATTTGGCCTTTTTATCCACCTATCGAGTCCTTCCCAGGGACCTGGGCTAGGCAGATGTTGTTTGATGGTGTTAAAGGTACCGTCACAGGATGGAAGCTGTTCCACGTAATTCTGCCTTTTGCAATGGACTGATAATGATTTTGTAAGTGCTGATGGTGTTCAAGTAGTAGTAGTAGTAGTAGTAGTAGTATTCTCCAAACTCTGTTCCAAGAAGCTGTGGAAAATCAACCCTCAGGTTTAAACCTTCACAACAACCAGTAGAATAGAAATGCTATCTCTATTTAGAACTCCAAGACGGAGCAGTAGGATACCTCAGTCTACGCGTATGGAAGAGCGGGAAAGACAAACAATAGAACTAGAATGCTGCGTGTGCTGCTTCGGATTAAGAAGACGATGAAATGTTAGCTTTCTGCTTGCACGGAGTCATGATGTTGGTTGCATAAGGGACCACAAAGATTTTGTTTCGTTTTAGTACTCCTTGCAAGCAAGTCTGAAGCAATGTGGTCATTTATCTTTCTTAGGATTATGGGCTCCAGGCTGCAGGCATCACATTTTGATAGGATGTGCACTACAGTAGTGGGATTAGTATTCCAGCTGATTTATAGATGAATCAGAATAACCTGGAGGGCTGATGACCTGTTCATGTTCCAGACTGCAGGAGGCATGCTAATTATGAATGAGCTCTGACTTTCTTTTTCTTGTAAATCTCCATGCAAGTAGAAAACCAGCCATTTAATAGCTAAACTTGAACTTTTCCCTCCCTGAGATCCTGGGATTTGGGGGGGGGGGGTTGTTTGTCTGTTTGTTTTTAATGTTCATATGATAGGAGGATAGAATTAATCTGCCCTGACCCAATTTACCATCACTCTATTCTGCTGCATATATAGAATAGGTCTCAACTTTGGCTCAACCCAGTTGGTTCCTGCAGAGCAGGCTTTCCGTCTTCTTAGTTAAAAGGAACAGTCATGTCAATCCAACTAAGAAACATCCAAATGGATTAAGAGATCCAATCTCCCACCACCTCGCCCTCCTGGAGTTACCAAACTTGCCAGGAATTTCACTCGCAGCCCTCAAGGATCTAGGATCAAACCCTTAGTGAGCTCCGTAATTATCAGTGGTATCATCTTGGCTTTCAAGGTTACATAAAGATGCCAACTCTGCCTGTAACTAAGCTGGCTGAGAGTCAGGTGGTTCTTGGATCAAGCATTGCTTCAGCTACGCATTTGCTAGGTAGCTTTAAGTAAGCCACAGTTGGATGAACTTGTGGTCTGCAGTTCGAAGGAAATGTACAGGCTGCTCTTGATTTATGGAGAAATCTAACTATAGTTTATGATCTACTTTCTGTCTTTAAAGCGTTTCTACCACATCAGCTGTGGGGGTTCCTTTATCTTTCTGCTTGTTGAGTCCACATTACATATAAATTCAGATAAAGCATTCCTATCTTAATCTGCCTTCTCGTTGATTTTTTATTCTTGCAATTACTTTGTGCAAGAACTAAGGCTAAAAGTAGTACTTACTCAAAAGTCAACCCAGTGTTTTTCAGTCTAAATGGGGTTGGGATTGAGGCATTGTTCTAATTTTGCCCATCATTCAAACCACTCACTGGAATAATACTGTTAAAGACAGCATCCTGTTACAGCTTAAAGAATGCAAACATAGGTACAGCTATGGAACTTGGTTCAGGTCAGACCAAGTAATGCAAAAACAGTTCATGAAGGAGATCCTAAACGTATCCTTGGGGTGAACCAGCAGGGCAGAAGATGAGGGCAAAAATGAGCCTGGGGAGAAGTTCTTTCTTCCTACTTCCAGCGTTGGAAAGTGAGAAATGGTGTACAGGTAGTTCTTACTATGATGACACCGAAAAAGTAACTTTATGACTGGTTCTCGCACTTATGACCGTCGCAGTATCACTGTGGTTATTTGATCAAGATTTGGGCATTTTGCAACTGGCAGGCATTTACAACTGTCGCAACATCCTGCAATCACACGATCGCCATTTATGTATTCACAGCCAGCTTCTGACAAGCAGAGTCAGTGGAGAAGCTGGCAGTAAAATCACAAGTCGTGGTCATGTGATGTTGCACTTAACCATTGCGTTGATTCGCTTAATGACTGTGATGGAAGTGAGGTCTTAAGTCCACTGTGGTCACATGACATCTTGCCAGTCCCAATTACGGTACTGAGCCTCCTTTGCTCAGAGACTTGAAACCAAGGGTGATAATATTGTAACATTAATTAAATAAAAAAGCAGAAATTCCAAAATGGCCCTTGAGGAAGAAGTTAATTTAGTTTCCATTAGAACACAAATTTACTGAATTTTGTATTTTAAAACATCTGCAAACAGTTGTATGAACATCTTCATACTTTTCTCAGTTTTGCAATGCCGTTTGCTTTTTATTTATTTATTATTTTATTTATTTAATGATATTTCAAATCTCGTCACCGCCCATCTCATGAGGAAGTGACTCTGGGCAGTGACTAAATTTCTAAAAAAGAAAGCCTTAAAACTTCCAAAAATGAGTTAGGGGAAATCATTTTCAAAACCTTTAGATATCACACAAAAGGGTAGAAGAAAACTGGATAGGTTTAGAAAACAGTGTGCCCCCAAATATATACAAATTTTAGTGCAGACCTTTTGGAGAAAAAGAAAATCCAGCTCGATCACTTTGTAGAAATGAGAGACTGACATGCACACCACCAAATTGACTGATCTGTCTATTCTTGGCACTTCTTCTGGCACTTACAAATTAGATTTCATGAGAAGTAAAAGGAGAAACACCGGGCCACCAAAAGCAAAATACAAAATATGCATTCTTCAGTTTAAGTTCACATTTGTGTAGATAGGTGGGAACGGGAGTAAAGTTAGAACCTGCCAGCTTTTTAAGGGTGCCATATTTTTTAAAGCTGGTAGTTTTTATGACAGAGCTTAGTGGTTGCAAATATAAACGTAATTCGCCTTTTGATCAGCTGTTCTGGGAACTCCTAGAGGAAGAAACTAAATAAATGGATGATTTTTAAAATGCATACACACTCTAACTGCAAAGAACATAAAGTACAATCAGGAAATTGAACCAGGGACTCTAAACACAGTACACCAAGAATTTTTGATCATGTCGAGGGTTTACATGGTCAAGGGTTCGGGGGTGTGGGTATCTATTTTTTTAAAAGTTAACCCTGGTGATCCTCTTGATATGAGATCAATCTTCCCTTTTCTTTGGGAGAGGTCCAAAGGATGAGGCCTGCCTGTGATTTCTAAAATGAGCGGTATGCTTGGTGGGGATCTTCCATGACCAGCACCTGTGCCGGCCATCTGACACCAGCATTTCTGTTGCCTGCCTCCTGCCTCTTCTACGCCTAAAAGAATGGCTATATCAGGCAAGCTAAGAAGCATTCCAACAGATTACGGAGTTCAACTATTTTGGCCCCTGCTGTTCAGAAGTAACTGAACCTTTTAGGAATTTCACACATGGTCCTCATCGACCTGGGCAGGGCCATCAGGATGGGAATGACACACCCGCTCCAAGCCAGTAGCCCTTTTGACAGATGAAGTTTCCCTGCCCATCTGTGATCAGAACTCAACATGGGGCTTTTAAATGCTATGAGTAGGTCAAGGGTGATGGCAACAACAACTGTTAAAGTAAAGCTGGGAGACATTGCAACAGCGACAACGCTGAGAATGGGCAGAAAAAGTTTGAGGAACTAGTCTTGCTTCGCCCAGTTAGTTTGTTATGGAATCACACTAGATTTTGGAGCAGATTTTCTTTTTCCTGAGAAGCAGGGAGGCATGTCTTTGTGGATTTATAATTTCTTTCATCAGAGCATATTATATAACCAATATAATACACACAAACCTTTTGCCCCACAAACGGCTGTTCAAGCTCTATGTAAAGTATTATTCCCAAAAGAAGCTAATGTTGCCGGCAAGGTATGCCAATTACATTGCTGGCCCAAAAAAGTATATGGCCAAAGCTTGGTGGTTTTTCACCTTTTTTAATTAAATTTTTTTTTTCACTTTTTAAATTGGAATAGTACATATTCTGCATTGGTTCAGAACAACTTCTCAATAGCTTCTTGCTGGAAAATGTCAGAAAAACTGTGTTGTGGGTTTTGCGGGGGGGGGGGGGGTTGGTTTTTTAAGTTGCAAGGGGAACGTTTCAAAAAAGTATTGCAATGGAAGCCTTGGGGCTATCTGATGGAAAATTTGTAGGATCAATGTCCTCAAAAAGTTCCATTATCCCTATTGTTTAGCAGTCTATCAATGTAAAAATGAAGGGGCTGCATATGCTTTGATGCCGTGAACTGAATCATTGACTGAATTGCATGCTGAATCCTTAATTGATTTGAAACAAATATTTTTTGATCTCAGGTCACAAATTCAGGTGGAATCTACCCTTCTTTGAATCTTGAATTTGATTCAGTTCTTGATTGAATCATATTCCCTTAGTAGCCCTCTTTCTCAAAGAAAATTGCTTGGTCCCTTCCCACCATCTGGGCAGTGACACTATGCTATTCTAAACATTGCATGAAACCCAACCTTTGTTATCTAAATCTGACTCTTGCGGGTTAGCTGTGGAGGCACCAGTGTCTGCATTAGTCAAAGGTATCCATGTATTTTAAAAGTTTCTGTTATCTATTATGTTATAATTGTTGTTTTATTAGGGTTTTTTTTATATATCTGCAAACCATCTAAAGTCCTTCTGATTTTGACAGGAATAAATTGTAGAACTAACTGCATTAATTAATAGCTTTTTTAAAAAAAATAAAAGGCTCAGAATCCTGATTTTCTGCTGTCCCCCTCCAAGACATAAAAATAAATTGTTCAAAGAAAATTATGTGGACATTTTTGTTTAATCATATCTCAGCATTACACTGAATTTCAGTCAGAGAATACTTTCTCCAAAACTCAGTGCTTTAAATCCTGTTTTTTAAGCACCAAAAGCGCGGTAATAGTGACAGCAGTATAATAAATTCATGAGAATCATATCTGGCACTAAGAAAACTGGTTATTATAAACTTTTAACCCAGATTCAATTCCAAGTGCTTTACAAAACTGTAATCTGAAATATAGGGGGTCCTGGGGTTAAGAACGCCCAGGTTTACAGGTGACCCATAGTTAAGAATGGAGCCTATTGTGGCAAAATTTGAATAAAATACAGAGTGATTTGAGTTAAATACACAATGGTTTGAGTTCATTACACTATACTACTTATGCAGTATTATACAATAATACTGTTCCGACTTACATACAAATTCGACTTAAGGACAGACTTTGGGAATGGAACTCGTTCTTAAACTGGGGACCACCTGTAGTTGTTCCAGGTTTATGGTTGATCCAGGATAATTCTCAGCTCCCTGTACAAAATATGGGGGGAAAGAGGAGAAAATAAGAACTGCCTTTCTGCTGGAAGGAGTTGGAATGAACCCTACCCCGATGAAAATATGGGCTTTGTGGTTGGATCTTATAAGAATGGAAAGTAAAGTGAAGTGGACAATTTAAGTTCAACAGCAGAGGAAGAATGGAGAAAGAGAGATAGAAATAAAGCCACATATATCCCTGCATGCAGGAAATCTACATATGCAATGAATCTCCAGGGAAGGAAGAGGCGAATAAGCCATAAGGTTTTGTAGCAGTGAGCAGTGCCTTCCTTCCCACAGCTAACCATGTCAGAAAAATGACACATGCCGTTTTTCAAGAAATGTCTGCAGGCTTGCTCTTGTTGGCAACCGGGCTATTTTATGTTCCAATGTGACCTTTTATGGTATGAGGGCATTCATGGGACTTCTGGCCATGTAAACACATCTCACACAGAGAGGCATCCAAGAAGAACATGAAATTCCCCACCACAGCCCATCTTAATTATTATTGAGATTACAGTTCCTCCAACCCGGTTTCTCCTACCAGTTTCTACAAATGGAGGATGATGCAATAGAATGAATATCTTATCCTATCACATCCATGGATATGGCTCCTGGAATTTGTGTACGTTCTCGGTGAGGGCATGTTGGCATTATTCTTTCAGGTCACCAATCTTTCAACTGGGAAAAAGAAAGGAGTCCTCCTTCTGGTCAGGAACCACAGCAGCATAAGATGCTCTCCCAAAATTCTAATTCTTCCACCAAAACTTAGGCAAAGTCTCAGTGATCTTGAACACCTATTGGTTGGTCACAGTGAGCCAGTCAATGGTGAAAAACCTGAGCTTCAGAGCTGAAAAACATTAGTGTCAGAGCAAAGTGGAATTGTAATATTTGTAGATGAACTTGGATGATATTAAAAAAAAAAAGAGTTGGGTTTGACTTGGTCCATAGTTGAATGAGAAGACTCCAGGATATCCCAAGGCCATAGTCTAAACTAAGGTGTTTTTTTTTTAATCTCAAAGAAAGCAATGACAAATTACTTCTATGTTATTGCCGAAAACAATGTGTTATATCCATGAAGTCACTAGGAACTGAGATCACTTTGAGAGACTGTTTACTTTGTCCGACTCAAGCAGCAGCTTTTAACCATTCTTGGCTGATCTCCCCAAAGCTAAGCAAGATTGAAGCTGGTTAGCATTTAGATGGGAAACCATCAAATAATTCCAAGGTTGTGAGGTAGGCTAGGAAGACAAAAAACATCTGGAAGAAGGCAAACTACTTCTGATTGCTGGGGGGGGGGGGGACCCTTACATGAAGCTACCAAGTCTCCACTCGAAGATTTTACTTATCTTAGGATGGTGATTGTATTCCTAGCATTCCTACATCATAAAGAGTTGTTGGGTTTTGGTCACCTTCCCAAACCTGGAGCTCTCCCAGGAACTGCAATTCCCATCATTAAAATTATGTACCGTCGGTATATGTCACCAGAGAAATTGTCTAGAATGTATAAAGGTTCTTTGAATTTGTGTTGGGAATGTGGACAATATGAAGGGACATTATATCATTACATTACATTTGGTGGGCTTTTGTTTTGGATACAAATGCATATACTAATTCAGAAGATTTTAAAAACTAATAGACATTTGAAACCTGAGGCTTTCCTTTTGGGACTGATGGGCAGACAGCTGGAAAAAAGTCATGGAACTTTGTTTTTATATATGATAACTGCAGCGAGATTATTATTTGCTCAAAAGTGGAAAGATTCGGCACTACCCAAAATGGAGGAATGGCTGGTGGGTGATGGAACTTGTAGAGATGGCTAAATTGACTTCCTTGATCAGAGAAAAGACAATATCTACATTTATGGCTGACTGGAAACCCCTTATGGACTTTTTGCATGAAACAGAAAAAAATGAATTTGCAACTTATCATTTGGATGATTAGAAAAAATAGATAATAGGAAAAAGAGAGCTTTACTTTTTGTAAACATAGAGGAAGAGGGAATTTTGTAATTATATTTGCTGCAAAGGAAATTGGAAGCTACTTCTTTCTACTTCTTTTCATTCTTTCTTATTGCTCTTTTTCTCTTTTTCCTTTTTTCTCTTTTACTTTCTTCCTTTTCTTTATATTAGTTCTTGTTAGCTTTTATCTTCTTTTCAAAACTTTTAACAAAGAATTAGAGAAAGAGAGAGAGAGGTGAATATCCCGTCTACAATTTCCTCTCCATCAGTCTCCACCCTCCACGGTTCCCCAAGGTTCAAGTCAGTCTCAAAGGAAGATATTAAATAGAAATTCTTCCCAAAAGGCTTTC
Source organism: Liasis olivaceus (assembly GCA_030867105.1). NCBI lineage: Eukaryota > Metazoa > Chordata > Lepidosauria > Squamata > Pythonidae > Liasis > Liasis olivaceus. The sequence continues at coordinate 5,855,108 of CM061362.1, read as the reverse complement.
TCAGACTGGAAAGTACAGGCAGTCCCAAAAGGCTTCAGAGTGATGAAGAGTAATAGAAAACAAGAGCATCAGTCCTGCCAGCCTGAGCCACCTCCAACAATAAAATAAAGCCCAAAGCCCCACCCAGAGAAATGTGGAAGAAATTCCCAGGCTCCCTGTGCATCAGGAAGAAAAACAGAAGCCTCTTTTTACAGAGGAAAATCGCTTCTGAGAAAGTGCAAGGCTGATCTCAACACATAATATACAGAGTTTCCCCTAATTTACTTCACTGTCAAAGTAAGTTGCTAGATAGCACTTTCTATAAATACAACCCCCTTTGCTTTCAGACAGTTGCTTTTTCAATGCCAATTCTCCTAATGTACGTTCTTGCTTTAGACAGAACTGCTGCTGTTTGCACACAGCTATTAGCACAGGACCATTTTTTCTGGCACGTTTTTCCTGCGTATTTTGGAGCAGGGAACAGCAACTGCCAGCCCGGGTTTTGGAGGCTGTTGTTCACCCAAAGTCCAGCAGGAACAGACGTTGCAAATGAACAGGATCTGTGGCAGAATCCTTTTAGATTAGCAGCCGGTCGGGGGAAATTTCCTCGTTCCATTCCCAGAGCCTATCTTGAGCTGGATCACGATTCCTGTCTGCTTTGAATGGTTCAAGACCCGTGCCTTTGTGGCTGATTTCACTGGGTGCCCCTGCTTGGGGTCTTGATTGACGGCTTTGGGGCCAAATAGATCAACTCCTTTTTCACAGAGTTTTTCCTTCTCTCTCTCTCTCTCTCTCCACGGCTTTCCAAATGTCACTCTCTCAGAGAATTTAATGAAATCCAGTAGCCACGGTGGTCATGCTCCTTTGCGTTTCTATTGATCCTCTTGTCCCCACTCTTGCCAGGCCAGGGCCCAGGACTAGCTGAGTAGTCTTCGTTTTATCTTAATTACACCCAGAAAGGTGTGTGAGCCATTTTTTTCCCCCTGTTGACTTGTGAAGTCTTTCTATGACAAAGTTCAGGAATTTCCTGTCTTGAGAAAAAACAAGCGGGCACTTCAAACTTGTTCTTTTAAAAGAAGAGAACAGTCAGGAGCAGTCTTCCCAACGTTTTGCCTTCCAGATGCATTGGTCTTTCTGGTTCAGGGGGATGGGAGTTGTAGTGCAAAATATGTGGAAGGCTTCCTCTTTGGGGAAGGTGGTCTGTCCTTCCACACTTGTCCAGCCTTTAATGGATATGTGCACTTGTGTTCCGCGGTGACACTTTTTATGCTATTTACCAAGTCAGTGAACAAAAGATAACCTTCCATTGTGCAATCATGAATAAATCAATTGTGTTAACACTATCTCGGAATGTTCTCCATTATTTACCTGAATCGTATTGACTCTAGCCCTTCAGAAGAGGTTGCACCCTGAGCCTCACTGGGAGCAAACAGATTTTGTAGTCCCTGCTAATAAATATCAGTCGCATTTTGGAAAAGCAAAGAGTTTATGCCAAGAGGATGATGGTCCTTTTCCTCTTTGGCTACCTGTAGGATGTGTGCGTATTTTCTTGGGTTAACGTACAAGGGTTCTAATCCAGGGGAAGGGAAGCTGGGCAATTAAATTGCACAGAAATCAGGGAGAAGCATTTGCTGACTAAGAGTGCAATCCAAGCTACACTCGCTGGAAAGCCAGAAGTATGGCAGTCGTGCAGAAGTTGTTCACTTGCTTAGATGTGTCACTGTATTCACTGTATTAAATTGCAAGGCAGAGGAAAGGATTCACCCTAGCAAGTGTTAGCTTCATCGTTCCCATTTCTTTAGGAAGATCTTTCATATTCCCATTCAGCAAGCATGTTCATTTTGTGGCTCTAGGCCGGTCATGATATCTGAAGCTAACCACCTTGGCTGGCTTGTTCGGATGGAAATAGCCACATGGACCACCTTATTCTTCCTGGAAGAAAAGCTGGATTCATAAAATGCAGTAGATAAATCCTAAATAGAGACCGCAGCAAATACTTTCATAGCAAAAATGTACATAGTGTGTCTGTTGTGGAATCCTTGGGGTTCGCTGAGCTTGGTTCTTTTCTTGCAAACGTTTCATTACCCATTAGCTGCGTAAACATAGGCTAATCAAGGAACTACCAGAGGAGCAAAACGAAACCCCCACCCTTACCAGCACTGGCAAGGCAGGCCACAGTATATAAATAGAGAGCAAACCCCATCCCATTTTAGCACTGAAGATGTTACCTAGCTGGGTGTGATAGAATGGAATTATGAAGGCCAGGCTCAGGGAAAAAAACATTTTCTTAGCTTGCCGGAGGAGCGTGGGAGATACAAGAGGATGAGACTGGCACCTCCCTGAGGAATTCACAATGTTGTGGCTGGCATTACTTGGGAGTTGGGGTTTCAGTCTGGGAAGATTCTTGTTAGAGGTTGTAGCTAATAAACATAGCTGAACTGAATTTGCATTGTCTCTTGGAGTTCCTTCGGCTAGGCCTGACACTGGGTAATGAAACATTTTCAAGAAACAACCAAGCTCAGAGAACCCCAAGAACTCCACAGCTCAACCCTGAGCTACACATATTTGCCTCGATTGTGTCTGTTGTGTACATCTCTGTCTTTATCTCCATGTCCATCTCTGCCTGATCTTACGCATCTCTATCTCTGTCTATCTCAGTCTCTCAATCTCAGCCTCAATCTGTCTATCTCTGTATCCCATCCAGAGGAGATTATGTCCTGAAGAAAAGGGGCATGCTTGAAAAAATAGTGATTAAGGCGAGAACAAAAAACCCATATCTTTGACTTGATGTCATTTACAATTGATTCATGTTAAATAGAGTTTCGTCTCTGGCTATGTGTTCGATAATTTAACAATTTACACCTTCCATTGCATTACCAGTGTTATTTGTTTGTTTGTTTGTTTGTTTGTTTATTTGATTTTTAATAAATCACTGTTATCAAAATATTATTGGTGGCTTACAATATCATCAGATACGCTAAAACTTCCAAGGGGCCACAACAATAAAAATAGATGTTAAATTGAAAAATAAAAAATACAACCAAAGACCTTAAAAACATCTCTAATAGCAACCAAGTATTAGCAGTCGGTGAGTAGATGGTGACATTGCATATCTCAGAAGCTTTCCAAAATAACATGGTTTCCACAGTACTAACAAGTTAATAAAATGTGGGGTGATCAAATTTCAGGAGGAACAATACTTGACAGTTGCAGCACAAAGACATGTGCCTTACAAAAATGGGGAACCACTAACAGGTTTTTCTGGGATAGACACATCAAGCATGTTGAAACTGGTTAGAGAAGATGATTCTAGAAACACCATGCTGGACTTCGAAGGTCAAAAACGGAATTTTGAATTGGGTCTGGAAGCCAATAGAGAGCCACTACAGGGTCTAGAGTAAGGGGATCCTATATTTATGTTGACTTATATCAGCCAAGACATGGACCACTGCATTCTGGATTAACTGAAGCTTCTGGGTGGTTTTCAAGGGCTGCCTCCTGCAGAGTGCATTGCAGTAGTCCACCCAAGGAGCAGTGAGGCATGGCAAATTGCGGAGTAGGGTCACTTCCCAGATTCTCGAAGGCTGCATGCTTCAAACTCAGCTTGCAAACTTTTGATCTGCATGGACAGAGTTGGTTTGCCTGATAAGAAATCCAAAGAAAGAGCAAGAAGAGTATAAAGATGTTAAGGAAGCGTTGAAGAGGTAAAGGCAGAAACAGAACCATTCGATGAACTCTCTCCACATTTCCATTGAGAAAAAGTTCTTTTGATTTAAAAATGCATCTTGGCCAGTCCTGAGTCTGGTTCTGAGATCACTGTCTCTTGCTCTTTCAGAAAAGAGCTGTCTGCCTTGCATGGAGTTGGTTCCATGCCTCTTATAAAACCGCATGCTTTAGGCTTTTGCCTGTGTACTCCAGAAGTTGAAATCTGGACTGTTTTCAGTTGTAATGGTATTTGAAAAAGACCTTGGGAGATGGGGCAAAGCGATGCTGCCTAGGGAATGGTCTGATAAGAGACAGCATGGCCTGCAACTGGATAGTGGGTGGGGCAAGAGGCTCAGAAGGGACCCTCCCTCAGTTCCTGGGCTGCAAAGGTGACCGGGAGAATTGTACTTTCAGACTTGCAAGATTGATGTCAGCCTTATCAGGTAGACCAGACAGGAAACACAACCAGATGAACTAATTCTACTTTATTGTAAAGCTACTTTAACAGAATCTTGCAAGTCTGAAAGTAAATTTCTCCTTCCATCTCCTTTACAGCCCGAGAAACTAAGGAGGGTCCCTTCTGAGCCTCTTGCTCCACCCATTATGCAGCTTATCTGATTGTCCCCTTGGCAGCATCTCTTTGCCCCATCTCCCAAGGTCTTTCCCGCATACCATTACATGAGTGGATCCTCCTCTGATGGAAGTCATGAGTTTTTGGCAATCAGTGGTGCCTCTAGCCAAAAATGTTTGCTTTGAACCTGATGCTTGGTGGTCTCTGATAAGCCTGCATCAGAGGTAGGCAACATGGGGTCTGGGAGGCAGGATGTCTCTTCTGAGACCTTTTGGTATGCTCAGCATGGTCTCTGCCTTACAACATACTTGTTGATTCTTTTATTTATAATTAAAAAATGGAAAACTGGCATAGTGAACAGCCCTGTGCCAGCCTCTTGCATTTTCATTATTTCCAATTTTGTTATCCGTCCCACAGGCATTCTGAGAAAATTAAGCTAGGTCGAGAAGCGGACAGAGCATCGTTTCATAGAATTCTGTCCAACTCCTTTACCAGTCATGGTCATAGAGGCTGTGTATTTTATTCCATGTGGCAAGGAACATGTTGCATCTTTATGCATATGTTTGTGGGTATATGTGCACTAGCAAAAATGGGGAAGATTGCATACACTCAGTTCTGGATCATGTGATCAAAAGTAGGGAAAGGCTTAGAATGGAGCAATCAGCAACATTCAAAATTATTGCCCGACTGCATCTCCTCTGGGACATATTTTTCCCCGGCAACCCCCAGCTAAATTTAGCCCATTTTTGAACTAGGCCTTCTGCTAGTTTTTTCCCCAATGAGAAATTTGGACCTGTTCTGTTTTTATCGTGATGATAGACAGGCAGATAGGCAAAGCCCTGGGGTCCTTTACATACTTTCTTTCCAACATTTCATTGGTTTGGGAGAATACAAATGGTGTACGGTTTAGCCCAGTTGCTTTGTTTGGAAATTTGCCCAGCTGCTGAAAAGAAATCCAAACACCAAGATAAACCGGGATGATTGGAGAATCCTGAGGGGTGAAGTTTAGAGGAGAGACAAAGAAAACCTCAGCTGTCTGATCTTCAGTAAATGGGTGTTGTATGATGGCTATACCTGCAGAGGACCCATTTTTAGAGAGTGCCTGTAACATGCTGTCAATTTTCTAAAAGGGCACACCTGCCCCTCAAAACTCTCTCCAGCTTTGGACCACAGTTTTTCAAACAAATAGTCCCTGACAATGGTGCTGAAATCAGGTCCAAAATTAAGAAATGTTCAACCCCCCCCACCCCCCCGTTATTAATTTTAGAAATGTAAAATATTTGTCTTAAGCTGTTCCAAGCTTCGCACACATTTTCCCTTGTTGTTGTTACATGCTATTTTAAGTCAAAAATTATGCCACCATAATTTGTTGCTTGGCTGCCAAATGTTCTTGATATACACTTGATGGAGGCCTCATCACACTGGAGAAAAGAGAAAAAAAAACTGACAGAGGAAGGAAATCAAGTCTTAGGACTGCAGATTGCTTCCTCTAAGCGTAAAGCAATGCCCAGCTGGTATACGGCTTGTGCTAGTCTGTTCCCACCCCTCTAAAAAAAGAAAATGGCTTGAGGGACCCAAAGGGATCCAAAGAGAAGCCAGAAGGCCCCCCCTCCTCTTCACCTGCCCCGTGGCTCAGTTTATCCCCCTCTGTTTATTGCTGACGATGGTCATGGAACTGGAACAGTCACTTCTGCATAGACTGGTGACTTTACACTCTCCTAGCCTCAGCCTCTACTGTTCATAAAGCCAAGTTGACTTTGAAGTCGGATATCAATTCTTGCTGCTCTCCTTCTTGTGCTTCCAAAGTCAGCAGCCTTGACCGTAAATTGAATATTGCACCAGTGTGGAGGGACTCTTCCTTGTCAGACTCATAGCCTCGTTCTTCCATTGATGATGATTGGTGGCTTTCAAACTCACATGACTGCCAGATAATAGATGAGAACTGTCATTGTTACATAGACTGCTATTGGTTGGATATTCTTCTTTGTAATTTTTTTTTCCTTTGACCTCAGCATGATCTATGGCTTACTTTGGGGTGTTTTCAAAATAGTGAGGGAAACAGACAAGGACTTTTAAAGAAAAAGAGGGTGGAGTGGAAAGAAAGAGTGAGCGATATCCACTAATTGGATCTCTCTCTCATAGACTCTTCAGTGACTCCACAAGGATGGAGTCTAATGGAAGAATTCATCATATATGATGGCACAACTCAGGGCCAGATTTACCTTTCTATGGTGACTGAAGTAGCTTTCATTCAGCACAGCTTCTCGTGAAATTCCTTTTATTTATCTCTAGCCAAGTTTGGGGAATGTCAAGCAATAAGGGGTCAGAATTGGGAGCCCTTCAGTTCAGGGACTCGCTTGCAGCAAAGAGGAAATTGAGAGATTAGATAGAAGATAGATAGACAGACAGACAGAGGATAGATAATGGATGATGATGATGATGGATGGATGGATGGATGGATGGATGGATGGATGGATGGATGGATGGATGGATAGATAGATAGATAGATAGATAGATAGATAGATAGATAGATAGATAATATATTTTCTCCCTCTCTTCCCACACATGGAGCAACATAAAGACCAGATCATGTGGACAGGAAGAAAGTGGTCTGGCCCTTAAAAGGAAAACTGTGTCACTTCTGCAAAAACATGAGAAGAAAAGAGGTGCCAGAATATGGAATAATAGACACATTCCTGAATGCAGGACAAAGATTTATGGGCCTAACTTGCAGGGAAGCAGATTCCAGGTGAATATTGAGGAAAATGCCTGAGAAAAACTTGAGAACAAAGCAAATGGGGAACTCCCCACTGTTTTCATGCAGAGACTAGATAGCCATCTGTTGAGGATGTTCAAAATTGCATTCCTGTCCCAAGCTGGAGCTGGACTGAGTGAACACAATGGTTTCTTCCACCTATGCATCGGAAGGGCACCAGATTGGGGAAACAGCAAGGGTTTATCAGAGGCAGGCATTAAAAAAAAAAAATCCAGCTGCCTCTGTGATGTGGAGTTGGGACTCCATCCCCAAAATTTATCCCCCTCCATTTCCACTAAAAATGATGGCATGGATGGTTAGCGTAGCATCTGAAACACAGAGAAAGGGAACTCAGGAGTCCTCAATAACAGCGGAGTGAGTGGTGTAGTGGAAAATGAAATGTGAATTCTAGCACCTTCGAGGACACTTATTCCAGAAAGTTTGTAAATCTGTATTAACCTCCACTCACCTCTCACCCCCTCTGGTCTGTCCTCTGAAAGTCGGATACACATGCTGCCGAGGCACATTTTTTTCCCCTAATCTTTCACAGAGCTTTGCCTTGAGGTCAGAGTGTCAGCCGTAGCTTTTCTCAGCTTTTCGCATGTTTCATCATTGTGTTCTTTAAACATAGGTTTTCGTATTTAATTTGACAATCTTTATGTAGCAGGTGGCATGGTAATTCAACCCACTTGTCTTTTCTGGGACACCAGAAGATCTAACTAAGTCAGATTGTCTCCCTTCTAGGCCAAGATTTCTATTTATTGCGTAGCTCACTGAGGAAGACAAGCTGAGTTATCGCTCAGTACAAAAAACCCTAAAGGCATTTATATGCTTGAAGTACTGTATAACTGTCCTGTATAATGGTGCAGGAATGTGTGATAGAAATGGAAATGGGCTGCAACAGAAAGCAGGACTCTAGAACGGAGACAGACTCTTCGCTTAGTCTGGGTGCAAATATCCTGATGCAAGCAAAGAAGGGATTTGAAATCTTGCCAGCAAACGACAACCAGCTCTTAAAAAAGGATTTGCTTTAGAAATTGGTTCAGAAGAGAAGAGAATTTTGGTGGAACTCTCCTAGGTAGAGTAAACTTATCTAGCACAAGGGGTGGGTGTGAATGCCCTGTCTTTCATCCCTCCATTCAGGCACAACTCCTTGGGCACCTCAACACTAAATAAGCCCACGCTCTACCCAAAAGAGTGTCACTAATTTTTTCTTCTCTTTGATTTTTTTGGGGGGACAAAGAGAATGAAAATTGCTCAAAAATAATGCAGGAGGGCCCCCCCCCCAACGTGGTGCCAATTAAAATGGCAACTTCTAGATTTCCAACAATGCCTTGGAATGGTGGGGGAATTAAATTGACAAGTGGTTTTCAGCCCCCAATCCAGATGGGGATGGTCCAGAATCAGTTATAGTGGTCAGCATCTCCCATAGAAGACAGACTCTAGGAGCTGCCCAGAACTTTAATTCAGCATATACAAAAGGTAGAGTTTTCTTACCATTGACTAAAAGCACCTGTCTTTACTATGCATTACTTTACTACGTGTTAGACTCAAAAGCAAGCTAGCAAGCAAAAAACATGACGTCTTAATACTGACGGAGAGCCAGTGTGGTGTGGTGGTTAAGGCATCGGGCTAGAAACCGGCAGACCATGAGTTCTAGTCCTGCCTTAGGCACGAAGCCAGCTAGTTGACATTGGGCCAGCCACTCTCTCTCAGCCCTAGGAAGGAGGCAAGGATTCAATAGGTGTATGAACATGCCAAATCCAGTTTAAACATCTGGCTGACTGTGTGACCAACAATACTAATCACTGTTATGTGAGATGGCTATATAACTACAATAAATAAATAAATAAGCAAGCAAGCAAGCAAAGGGTTTCATCATGTGGTTTGCCAGTCATCTTTCTTCACCCCGTTTCCCTGCAAAATATTTTTGTAAGTAGCAAAAATCCCCATTTCCAACCTTCAGCAAGAGAGGTGCCTAACGTTTTGCTGGAGAAGTATGGAGCCGGAAGGTCTTGTCACCATAAGGTTAATGGAGAGTGACTGGCTAATGTGAGAGAAATTGTCCAGACTTATGGAAATGCACCACACTGACGTTTTGAGCAAATGTGTTCTGTCTCAAGTACTGGGTCATGGTCTTTGGAGGAAAAAAAGGTCTTTGGAGGAAAAAAAAAAGAGGGAAGAAAACTTTAGAAGAGTTGATTTCATCAATTTCTGTTTCCTCCACCCCGCCTCATTAACTTTCCAGTGCCTTTTGTGTGGAAAATCAGATTTCAGACCTGTACTTTTACACGCTGTGAGTTAAAAGTGCCAAAGTTGGTGATGTCCTGTCCTCCTGGTGAAAAATCTTGTTGCTTAGACCATCAGAAGGCACAGGGAGCATTTTAACTATTTAAAAAATGTTTGACGTTTACAGTTCAAGAGCCTGGTGCAGGCACTCCATTGCAAAGGTCATCTCTGTGTAAACAAATATTAATGGTTAGCTGGGTAATGGATACATAAACAGGTCACATTAATAATTAACACAAGCGAGAAGCTGGCAGTTTGGACGAAGCGTCAGGAAATAATGATAGGTGCCCTTTTGGGAAAAGCCAAGGGCTACGATTTTTTTTTAAAAAGGCACCGTAGGAATCAGTCCTGTGGGCTGGTTACACAAGAACTATTTCTCACTCTTCTCTGGCCTTCTGAAATTTGGAAAGCCCCAGAGGTAGGTTTTACAATCTTCTTGGAGTGAAGATCTCGACAGCTGGCAAAATACTTCTAAAATAACCCTGCAATATGAGCTGGTTGGTGATCAATAAAGGTGAGGTACCAGGGGCATCAGCAGGGGGGTGTCAAACACACACACACACACACACAAACCAAGATGGCAGCCATGACTCTACAATCAAAGCCCTATCCTTTATTTCTGTAAAAAAGGCAGGCTTTGATCACCTGGACATGATAGCCCTCTTGCCTTTTTTGACACCTACTGTGGACCCTCTTGGGAGATATTGAAGGACAAAGAATTTTCCACTGCAAGGATTTTAAATAATGATAATTCCCTTGTGAATGAAATATTAATGCCAGACAAAACACTCCTGCAGTTTGTTTGTTTTCATTCTATCTGATAAAAGAGGAACTGCTTTCCTTATGGGGTTATTTTTTTTTTTGGCCCCCAAGCAGAAGCAAGTTTGGGGAAATTTTTCATGGGTAGCATGTTGCGGCTATGTACTTACTGAGTAATGAAGGGGCAAAGATTTGAGGATCCATCTTGTCTTCCACTGTACAACTAACTCTATACTAGTATTTGCAGAGGCATCCTCTGCTGCTTTTGTCAAAATGACAAAGTAAGTGTTGTGCCATGAAGATGCAAGTTCCACCCTTTTCATATGTGTGTATAGCATCACAATGCATGTACAAAAGGGGCAGAGTTTTATCATGACAACCCGATGCTTGTTTAACCATTGGACCTCTGGTCTACAGCTTCCCTGGCTTCTTATGTTCCATTAGATCTTCCTTCTTTGGTTGGTGATTTTTTTTTTAAATTAGCAACACAATTATCACTTCTAAGTGGGAGTCCCCTGGACTGTTTTAAAGGCAAGATCCTATTTCAAAAGGCTACTTCTATGCAGTTCTGAAAAGTTCTCCTATTGGGTATAAGATTTAATTTTTTGCTATTAAATTCTGACGTTCAGGAATTGAGAAATTCATCAGGACAACAGTCCCCAAGAGCTGTTGAAGTGGTGATTTGAGATAAGCCAGGTAAGAGTGAACCATTGGCTGAAGGTTACCTGGATATGATGGATAGATCAGGTGACCAGCTAAGGGAAGACCATATATCTCAATGGGATGCTTGGCACACAAATGTTTCCAACTTCAGTTCCTGATATCTCCAGGTAGATCTGGGAAAGCCTCTAGTCTGACGTAAGGAACAGCTTCAGCCACTTGAATAGGTCAGGGGCCAGTTTCAAGGGGCCCCTTAAACACTGTTCAGTTCTCAGCTCACAGGATGTATCTATTTCTTGTATTTATTATCCTTGCTTTCCTCTAAGGACAAGGAGAATATACATGATGATGGGCCAATCCTCCTTGGTATCTCTGGTGAGAAAGGTTGGATAGAGAAAGGATGATTGGCCAGAAATTACCAAATGACTTCTGTGGTCAAATGGCAACTTGAATGTGGGTCTCACTGGTCCTCCCCTCACTATACCATACTGTTTTGTTTTGTTTTTAATTCAATGGGTCCCTCTAAAAAATCATGATCCATTTCGTCTGCTGAGTTCTACAACTGGGAATTCTGTTCTTGCTGCCCTTCTGGATGGCTGTGTTTTACTCTGCTCTCGCACATATATTGAAGTTGCATGTGATTTCCATAAACTGGGACCTGCAGCACACAAAAATAATTCTGGACTCGCAATTTCTAGCCTTTCCCCTTGAAAGTGTGTGGGAGGGGAGGAGCTTTTAACTCACAAGGTTGTTGATCTGGTTGAAAGGACTTGTGCAATATTAAAAAGAAAAAGAAAAACAAGCAAATTGTAAAGCTGGAAGGGCTGCAGAAGGCTTCCAGTGGAGTTTTCCATGCTCTGCATAACCCTTCTCCTTCTCTGCAGCTGGAGGAAACGGAACGAGCAAGGAAAACAATCCAATATGGATGAAACTGCAGAATGCATTCTTGTCTTCAGTTGCTCTTAAGTGCAGAACTCTGATTTTTCAAACAAAGTACAGGACTTAACGCCGCACTGAATAAATAGCAAACACAGTTCCACATTATTTAGAAAGGAAAGGAAGTTTCAGAAGAGATACACACAAACAAATGGGTAGATAAACACCCAATAAAATCACAAGCCCAACATGCAAAACGACATTTTTGCAGCCCCTCTTTAAAAGCTTTCCCCTCCCCTAGCATCTCAAAATAGGCCTGCTATTACTGGTCCTTAATGCACAGGGATAGTGTTCTTGAATAAATCTTTAAGTAATTCAGAAACAAGGCTCTTCAGTAAATAGTTGAAATTAAAGAGGGAGTTGTAGTCATCTGCTTTCCATTAGGATGATAAAATAGTTCACTTGAAACCTTTTACAAGATGCCTTGTTACTGGGAGGTGTCCGTTCGTCTCACTCCATCACTGGCCAGTTGACACAACATAAAAAGTCTTCAAAAGGCAACCGAGCCCTCTTAATCAAAAACTAATTGTAATAGATATTGGGGAGTGTTAACACAGTGACCGCTGGGTTGTATGTTTGGTACATACGCAGGAATGAACATTAAACACAACCCCAGGTTGATAGGGCTTATCAGCATCTCTGAGTTAAGTGCTAAGCACTGTGGGCCGGTATCATGAAGCGATTGCTTTGTACCACTTTGGGAGTTAATTGCACCCTCAGACTTCACCTTCTGAGCAAAATTTATGGTGTTGTCAAAGAACAGGGAAACACACTGAAGATACCATCATGGTGCCCAAGAATTCATCAAAGCTACAGAGATTTCAGGCAGAAGGGAAGAGGGTGGGAAGGAAGAAAATGCCCAAGGTATGCATCACATAATGAGATGGTTTTCAATATTTCTGCCCTGAAGGAAACATTTCCAAATTAATGTTTGTTCTGGAATATCCTGTCCCTCGCAAGAAGTTTAGGAACCTATTTTAAGGAATAGGTTTCGCTTTTCGCTGTCTCGCTTCTCCCAGAGATGAGTGCAGATGATTTTCTGAAATTCCAAGCCAAATTTCTGGAGAGAGAAATTGAAGAGACAATTTTCCCTGAATTCTTCAGCCATTTTTTTAGGGCAGGGGCACACTCTAATCAAAAAGATTTCACCAACATTATATTTTCCTTTGAAAGCAATTTGGAAAGCAAATTCTCTTTCATCCAAGTGAATTGGAGCTGGGGCGGGGGGGACTGCAGTAGATATTTTATATTTAACACAATTTTTTTCGGTGTTAAAATATATTACCCATGTATACCCACAATAATGAGTCAACTATGTATCAGGATATTAATGCCAGTATATATCACTGGCATACAATGCCAATCATGATATAATGCCATGGCATAGTGATTGTGCATGGCTTAATGCATTTTTGAGAATGGCCGTACATGAAAATTGGAAGATGTTGTACTTTACATTGTATTTTTTAACCTTTGTTAGCCATCCAGGGTCACATTAGTGAGGTGGGTGGCCATATACATCAATTTAAAGAGATAAATAAGTTGGAAAAGGCCCTCACAGCAAGACAAGGCAAGGCTGAAAGTTTTGCTCGGGAAGATTTTAGCTCATGCAGCATGTGGGAAAGTACCAGAATGAAGAGTCTGAAAAGACATAGCATAAGATGGTTCCCCACATAACAAATGGTTCCCATGTGAACTGGATGAGGCAATGGCCTCTGACAGAAAAAGACCAGGAAGCGTGAAAAAAGTGCCAAGAGGCCACGTTCTGCTGGTTTTTAACCTTGTTGAAAGGGAAAAAAATGTATGGGAAGAGTATTCCTTAGAAGCTATCAGACAGAATGCAATACTGTGGGCTGCATTCAAAAAAATCCCACCTGGATTTTTTGGGGAACTCGTGCCTAGCTAGACCCTGAGTTGGGTAGGCATGAAGGAGTGTGTGAATGAAGAGAGTTTTTAGTTCAGGTAGTAAACGGCAAACGATGAAAACCTGCATTTGTTTCTCCTTGTCTGTGTCTCTAAATAATAATAATAAAAAAGTACAGTGAGCAGCATTGAAGAGGCTTTCTGGAATGACATCAGTACGTTTCACCCTGTTTCTACATCTTTTATTTTTCCTTAGTTCACAGACGAGGGGATAGAATGGACATAGGCAAATCTGAAAATGACTAGAAACAGACAAGGGCTATCAATCACATGTATCCTTTCCCATCAGGGACTCTAATATAAAGTTTATAAGGGTGGAGGGTGGTGCTGAATGTGAAATGTGGAGGGATGGGCAGTGCAGGAACAGAGAAACCCAGGCTACTGTCTCGAACACAGAGATCCCTGGCTGACTTTGGGCTAGTCATTCTTTTTTAGTTACCTACAACCCTGGGTGGTTGTGGGGATAAAATTAAGGGGGACACCAAAGGAGGCTGCCTTGAGCTCCCTAAAAAGAGGCACAATCTAAATGCAATAATTCACCAAATAGATAAAGGAATAGGCAATCTGCTCTGTACTGTGGCAGCTGGACCATCCTGGTCCATAAGGAAGGATGACATGGTTGGTTGGGCACTTCATGGGTGCCACTGCATCTCTTCCACAGTGGCTTTTGGGGGAAGAATCCAGGGGGTCACTGATGAGCATTGAATTCCCTTGGAACAGGAGTGGGCAACTTCAGGCCCCCCAGCTCCACCTGGTTTTGTGGAGCACTATCTGACCCCAACTGAGAGGCAACAAATGGCAGGCAATGAACCCCCAGTAACCCTGTTGAGATGAACCTTTCTCTTTCTATCAGAGCACAGCCATTACTACCAAGTGTCATACAGCAAAGCCCCTAAATGATTCTTCGTTTGGTTTCAAATAACCTTCCATGTGTTTTTTATTTGCAATTGTTTAATGTTACTTGCAAGCCATCTTGGATTCTTATCCTTGAGAGTCAGGATATAAATACTAGTAACCATAAATAAATGCTGATCCTTTGTGGCTAGAATGGAAATGTTATAATAGGCTTAAATGCGATTAAAGAAACTATCATAATTATTATGAAGATTTATCCAATTTAGAGGCCGCCTGGCTCCAAATGATTCTAGGAGGCTTACATTAAAACAAGTAGGGAACAATTTAAAAAGAAACAGAGCATAAGGGCCCAGAAGACAGGCTCTAAATTATAGTACAACAACCTACAGGGACTCAACCATCACTCTACCCCAGCAACCCTCTCTAGTACTCATTGCAAAAAGGAGTTAATAAATAAGAAATTGAAGTACCAAAGATCTAAATGGCATGGTCCTGTCCAGTTTGGGTTACTCCCCACCTACCAAATCTCCCCAAATCAGTCCTTATAACAATGTGAAATACAGTCCCTGGTCACCCCACATTCTCCCATCTCTGGCATATAGAAAAGACCTTTTAGAGTTACAGAATCCTCAGATCCTACACTTAGGAAGGGTTGTTGAGGCCACTGAGTGCTTAGAGTAGGATTCAAATTAAAGCGTCTTTGACAAATGGCTATCTGGCCTCTGTTTGACTTCAGAAAGCCTCCAGTAGTGCTTTTCCCTTTCCCATCTTCAAAGCATCCTTATTGCAGCTAAGTTCTGCCAACAGGCAACCTGAGCCACAGGAAGCCCCTTGGCCCAGAAGCTTGCAACATCTCCAGCCGAAAATCTTCACTGTTGCTAAACTTTTTTTTTTTTTTAATGCTTTCCATAGCACCAGTGTGGGAAAACATGATGGAAATTTTTTCCTATTTATACGTGCAGGAAAACTTTCCTCCCTATAGAACATTGGCAGGTCAGGAGGTGGGGTAGAGATGAATAAGTTCTACCTATCCAAGCCTTGTCCTTATTTTAATCTTTGTGCTTCTGTCCAGCTCCATGCAACTGAAGTGCTAGATTCTGGCCACCCACTCACAATCTCTGGTGAGAATTAGAACCAACTGATTCTATTTTCAAATTCCCGATCACTGCATTTTCGAGTGGCACAGCTTTGCAAAGATGGATGGCTAAAGTGGAGTGGAGTGGAGTGGAGTGGAGTGGAGTGGAGTGAAGTGAAGTGAAGTGAAGTGAAGTGAAGTGAAGTGAAGTGAAGTGAAGTGAAGTGAAGTGAAGCATGAGGAGCCTTTATTTTGGCCTACAATGGAACTCTGTTTTCTTTTTCTTTCACTACTCATTGCCACAACTCTTGTAATTCCTCTACTTATTTGAGGCATAGCTATTCTCTCATGGTCAGATCACTCTTTGATTGTCCTGGAGTTCTCTGGCATTCCAAGAGGGCCTCCTTGGACTCTCTTGGGTTCCAGAGGGAGCTTATTCCTGATGGCCTGTTGCATGGTCCGCTTGAGGCCTTCATTAACATCTGGAACAAGATGGTGGCAAGGGCTTTGGATCGGATCATGTCCATATGGTCTCCCTCTTCCCATGGATCCCCGAACTCCCCTTGATTTACAGAGGAGTTGAGGGAGATGAAATGGGTGAAAAGATGCCTGGCATGCCACCGGAGAATGACAAGAAGTGAATCTGACTGAGCATGAGTTAGAGCAGTGATGGTGAACCTATGACACACGTGTCAAAAGTGACACACCACGGCATTTTGAGCAACATGCCAGCGTTCACCAACACCTGACAGCAACTATTCTCCCTGCTTGAGCTATCAAAGAAACTGAGTTTGTTTTACTCGTATTTCATTTTTGTAATTATTGGACGTTTCTTTAGATAATACAGAGCACCACACAGGATTGGACTGTATTTCTTTTAAATAAATTAATATTTGAAGAATTGTTTCTCTTATGTTGTGGGGGCAGTGACACACCAGAAGAGTCAAGTTCACCATCACTGAGAGAGCCATGATTAAGGCCTACCTCATGGCAGTAAGAGCCACAAAATGTCTCCACCTTTACTGCATTCAGTTGCCTTGTTTAAGGTGACCCAGGCCTTTTTGGGAAGGGCTGGATCAGAAGTCTACCTGCAAAATGCCAGGCATCTGTCAGAAAAAGTTGCTCAGATTCACTCCATTTTGGACTCTAACCTTGAGGCAGGTCTTGTGGAGGTGGCTGGGACTCAGTCTGGCTTGGTTACCTGGGAGGCTGATCTTGCTGGTCCTAATGAAGTGGATGAAGTTCTCACAACTGTTAGCTCAGCCATCTGTATATTAGATCCATGTTCCTCCTGGTAGCTAAAACTCACCCACCCACCCTCCAGAGTTGATTTTTGGCTGGGTTTTGGTAGTGATGAACTCTTCCTTGAGAGAGGGGGTGATCCCACCATCTCTTAAAGAGGTAGTGGTTCACCCCCTTCTCAGGAAGCTATTACAGGATCCAACTGTATTGGACTATTTTCTTTACTGTCCAGTCTCCAACCTTCCCAAGGGAAGGCTATAGAGAAGGTGGTTGCACAACAGCTCCAGACAACTCTGGAGAAAGTGGAATATTTTGAACCCTTTCAATCATGATTCACATCTGGGTATGGGACTGAAACAACATTGATCACACTTGTAGATGAGCTCTGACGGGAGCAGGAGGGGGTTGATTTGTCCATCTTTGCTGTTCTTGACCTTTCAGCAGTTTTCAAGACCATCATCATGGTATCCTTCTGGACCAGCTTCAGAGGTTGGGAGTGGGTAGTATTGTGTTATACTGGTTTTCTTCCTTTCTCTTGGGCCTGTTCCAGTCAGTATTGATAAGGGAGGAGAAGTCCAGCCCATGACCCCTACTTTGTGGGGTTCTGCAGGGCTCGGCATGTTCCCTGCTCCTGTTTAACATCTACATGAAGCCTCTGGGTGAGGTCATCCAACAGCATCATCGCTCTACATGAGAGCTAGCAGGTAGTATACGGAAATAGAAACTGGTGCAAAAATGGGGCATTTGATGCAAAATATGGGCAATGTAAAGAGATCAGAATTAGCTACCAATTGCTTAGCAGGGACAATTTAAGATGCTGAATAAGACTTTTAATGCCTTAAGCATCTGAGAGACCTCCTCACTGTGAACTTGCCTAGATACTCAGATCATCAGCAAAGGCCCTTTTGAAGATGCCCCCACTGCTAGAAGTTTGAGTATCAGGTCCATAGGAGAGGGCCTTCTTCCATGTGACTCCCAGACTTTCAAATACTCTCCCTAGGAAAGGGTGTTTTGGTTTTGCCTATGTTTATTGCAGGGTTTATATTTGTATTTTGTTTCGCCACAGTATACTAACTTAACATAAGCAGAAAGGAGGAAGAAGGGGAGGGAAGAAGAAGGAAGAGGAGGGTTCATTTCTTGATGTACACCTTTACTACTAGGGCTGTGGAAGCTTTGCTACTAGACTAAAGGGGACAGAGCAGTATGCAAATACCTCAGTGAGGTGAATAATGTCACTTCCACTTCTGAACAAGGTGAAATGTATTGGTTCTGTACTTCAGTGAGGCAAAATATTTAGCTTCCACCATGTGAAGTGCCTCCTTGAAGCAAATTATAGCCACTGACACAGATCTGGTTGATGTGCTTCAAATAGCTTATGCAACTTTTAATCCATGTCCTCTCATGTTCTTTATGACAGGATGATGTGCAGATGGCTAACTCACTAAAAAGCCTTTATTTGTAACAGGAGGTGGACAACCTTTTGGTAGTAAGGGGCTATGTTTAACATTTAGGAAAGGATCTGAGGGCTTAGTGGCAGGATTATCTATTTTTTTCCCTACTGAGAAGGGGAGAGCCACAAGGATTGATTGACTGATTGATTGATTGATTGATTGATTGATGGTTTGTTTTTAAGCCTCTTAAACTCTATAACTCCCTAGTTTTAGCAGTTTGCTTCAGGGTGGGAGTGGCAAAAAGGTTTCAGGGAATACATGCAACTTTGCAATTTGGGGTGCATAAGAGGCAGGGAGAGATGTTTTGTGTTCTATCCATATTCTGTCTTCTGGCCCCACATTGAAGTAGTGTCGTATTGTCGCTGATCAGTGGCATCCACAGCAGACCACTATCACACCAAATTGATGATGCATTCACAGTGACATCATCATTCATAGGCCATCATTACATATTTGCATCCCAATGCCTGATGCAAATGCATTGCAACATTTACGTGGTCATGTCACCATACACAGGTTATCAGTGCCTCCCCTTGATACATATGACCTTCATTTTACCTGTGGATCTAGCCCACTGTTCCAAGATCCCTAGTTCCTGCCCATCAAATAGCAGCTTGCAGCAATTCTGCTATATGACAACACAAAGCTGTTCTCTCACTCAACCCCACCCCAGTTTTACTCCAACTTCAAACAATATAATTAAAAAAGGATTCAGTGAAATGGAGACATGTTCTACCCCCCTTTTACTCTGGTACTATCAAATGTTACCTAGTCTGTAAATATCAGACTGTGATCTTTGAAGGGGGTGTGTGTTAAGAGAGGCTGGAGAACTTCTTTCTTATAAAAGAACATTGGGAAGGGAGGGGGGAAAAAAATCAACCTTTTCTTCCTGAAGAATAAGCTGCATTTGCTAAAAACCCATAATTATCTTTAGCATTCAGAGAGAGGCTGAAAGGATGATGCATCGAGACGGATCGCGTGGCCGCATTTTGCCTGCTTAAATGGAGGCTGACGAGCAGGACGGCTTTTCCTCCTGTTAGCTGACTATATAAATGGGAAGACATTACATAGTTTGAAATTTAATTAAAGTAATTGACTAAATTGCATTTTGCCATCGTTACTGTCATTAGCCGCCCTGACCCTTCTGTCAAAAGGACGTGTATGAGATTATTTCCAAGGATAAATGTTATCAACTGATTTAAATTCATCGTAAGTCTTATATATGGCAGGCTAGAAGACCCAACCAACAGTACTAGAAGGAAGGATTTTGTTCAGGGTTGTATCACCTGATGCCTTCAGCTTCTCAATCTAAAGGGCATAAATGAAATGAGTCTTCTTCTGTGATCATGACTGCCTAGAATATTTGGTTCAAAACCTTGTTTTTGGCATTCCAGGTCTCCTCAACCAGATCACCAGTGACTATTGCCCAGATGTCAGCAAATGTAGAATAAGGTCTCACTAGCAACAAAAAGCAACTCAATCACTTTTGTGAGGGAATGCCAGGAGGAGGGTCAAAGCTTAAGAGGTAGAAATACATAAAATCAAGTAGAAAAAACTTCCATGACAAATCAACTTTAGCACGCGGGTTGGGCATTGTGTGATAGAAGGAGAAGATAGACAGACGGAGCATATTCATTATAGGCAGTCATATGGAGCTGCAGAAAAATGAATCAGGCCCCTTCCCGATAGCTCCATCTGTGATTTGCTCTGTTAAAGACAGAAGTAGGAATGGCAAATGATTTGGTCTCCATGTGATCTGGATAAAATAAATATGGAGAGTTCTCTCCTTCAAGTGGGTAGAGTTAAGAAACATTTTCATCCCATCATCTTTTGTTGTTACCAACCAAACCTAAAGATTGACAAAAAATATCATACGGAGGATAAAGGAGCATTAAAATATAGATCAGAATCTTTTCTTGCCTAAGAAGTTGTGTTTGATCTTCAGGTGTGGAGAATTATGGAGAATTAAAAAGAGCAGCAGAGAGTGAGACAGAACCACTGTAGGTCTGAACTTCTAACATGAAATGCAATGAAGCAGAGAAGTAGCAAAATGAATTTTGTGCTGCTGCCAATGAGATGATTTTATATCATGGTCATCATGTCACATCATGGAGATCTCCAGGCCAGCATACCTCCACAGCTTCCATGAAGTTTTTTAATCTGACCCCAAATTTGGTCATTGTTTTATGTATTATCATAGAACAAGCCTCTATGAATTCTAATCTCTCCAAAGCCAAATATGTCCCAACATCTATTTATGGCTTTATTAATATACTTGCTACTTTAGTCCTAGTATTTCTTGAAATAATTAAAAGACCAGCAAGATAAGGCTGATGAACTAGTTTGATGAAACCCCCGCATCAGAGGAAGCAATAACATTAGAATGGACAGATGCTATCCAGGAGTGTTTGGGAAGCCCTTGATTAAACTCCCTTGTCTTATGAAAGTTAAGTCAATCTAGTCAGTGCTTTAATGGAAGGCCAATTACAAACTCTCTGAGTGTGTTCTTTGTGCTGGAACAAAAGTGGGGTAAATCAATACTATTGCACTGGGCTGAATTGGAAATATATTTTGTCCATGAGAAAAAGACAAAAAAGTCAGGAGAAGGAGAGGATTGTGGGGAGACACAATCATTGTCTTCAAGTATCTGAAGGACTGCCCTGTAGAAGACAGGGCAGAATTGTTTAGAGTTGTTCTGAAAGATAGACAAGAAATTATTTCTGAAAATACAAGGAAGTAGATTTCAGTTAGACATTAGGAAAATTTTCCTAACAGTATGAGCTGTTCAACAATGGAACAGACTGCCTCAGGAGGAGATGGACTCTCCTTTTCTGCAGGAGCTTAACCTGACACTGGATGGCCATCTGTCATGTTTGCTGAAGTAGCAAATGCCTCCGCTGTGCAGTCAGCTGGACCTAACAATCTCCAAGATTCCTTCCAACCTTTACATTCTATGATCCCATTATTCAGTTTAGCATCTTGAAGATTTCTATTCCTCTTCTCCCAATGCCCATAGCAAGGAGGCCCCAAAGCTTTCTGCTTTCCCCTGACCTCTTCTGAATGCTTGGATGACAACGGAACTGTCACTTACCCATATTAAACTACATTGCCATCATGGTGATCATACTTATCACCATCATGGTGATGTAACATAGCATGGTCAGATGATGGTCGCATCATCATCTGATCATTCTAGAAGGAAACATCAAAGATGGTGGACTACACAAGGGGTAAACCTATTTACATGTTTGCAGGGTACACCGTGACAAGAAATAAGGAATCACCAGAATGGTAATTTGAGCTTTTCTTTCCATTTGGCCTGAATTCCAGTTGGAATTTGGGCTACCTGCCATTTTATATCATTCTGAGGTCACCTTCCTCCTTTACAAATGGAGGCAAATTCAGAGCAGAGCAATCTCGCAGGAAAGCATTGCCTAATACTGTTGCCAAAAAACAAGCCTGCTTATAAGTGCCTAGACTTGCAACAGCTGCTGGCCAGTTGGTTGTCTTTAAGCATGGATTTGCAAAGTTGTGCCATGTACCCCTGAAAGGAGCTCGGCTTCTTTTATATGAATTCATCTCATTCTGTAAGCTGCTCAGTGAAAGTGAGTAATCATCTAACCACAGAGTGGGCCATCGCTGCGCACAAAGAATCCAGTTCACAGGTGTTCTTTTTTTCTTCTGCTCCTTGCATTCCCACAACAAACAATTCAGGGTCAGCCTTTGATACCTTAAATTTTATCAGCCACACACCTGCCTGAAGGAAATGAAGGGAGAAGGAAGGGTGAGTGAGGGGGAAGAGCACACCTTTTCTTTGCTTTCCTCCAAATGCCCAAGAGGCTGTGTAGAATTACATCATTCTCTGTGATGTAATGGAATCTCCCAGTATGATTATGGATTTCCTTTTTCCCTTCTTTAGAAAAGACTTTTTCTCTCACTGTTAAACGACAATGACAACAGATGAAGTGTGGCAGTGAGAAAGCATGCAGAGAAGAGAGACAGTGGAAGAGGTGAGCCGGAAGATTGGAAAAAGCACTTCACTGCTTTCCTTGATAACTTGAAACCTTTGGAACAGAAGTGCACAATCTGAGAGTCCGCACTGAGCCTTGAAAATTCTTGGAAGTGCCTCGTGGAGCCGTTCCAAAGCCCTCCAGTGAATTGTGACCAGAGAGATGATTAAATACATGAGGAATAACTGTATGAACTCTGTTTAATTAATCAAATTTATCTTTCATTAAACTTCAACATAAATTAACACAAATTAAGTCCTGGTCCTGGACCTGCTCCCTTCTTTCTCCTAGTCCTGCCTACTTTAGACAGAGTATTTGCCCCACTATTCACACTGCTCAAAAGTCAACTGTGGCCCTCAGCATGAAAGGAGTTCCATCATTTCAAACATCCTGATGGAGAGCCAGGAGGCCTGATGGTCACTCACATGATTGTGACTGAACCAGATTGTTCCCTTCTTGTTTTGATCCACTGTTCTTTTTGCTCTTCCATCTCGATGTCTCTGGATTTCCTTGATTTAGTGATTTTTCCCCCTGTTTGAGTCTATAGGCTATCCCTAAATGAGGCCTAAAACCACAGGCTGTTTTAGCTTATGGTGTGAAAAACCTTGAGATGGATGCTCTCACTCTCAATCTTTTTCTTTCACACATACAGACACACAGACACAAACACTGCAGGACCAACCCTACCATGAGATGAAATAGGCAGTAGAGGCTGAGATGCCTATGTTCCCTAAACTAATTTTCTGCCATTAGTTGTGGCCAGGCTGGTGTCTTATAACCTGCGCTCAACTGATTACCACTGCTAACCCATTCAGCTTTTTCATACTGAATGGGACTATCCTACCCTGCAGGGAGCTAGTATCAAAGTATTAATTAATTAACTTGAATAGTATGGCCTTAGAGCTACAAACTGCCTGTAATCTCCCTAAAAACCAACCTTGACTCCTGATGGCTACATGAACATATCCAGGTAGTTTTATCAGCAATAGTATGGAGTTTGCTATTGCCTCTCTCCAGAAGTATTTTTTTTTTCAACTTCCAAATCAAGTGTCCATAATACTAGAAGTTTCTGTTGGTCTCCCATTCAAGTGCTAGTCTTGATTTTACTTATCTGATTAGCTCCCCTGCCCTCTTCCTTTCTTTTTTCACATGGCCTGAGGTCACTTGATATGACCTGATCTAAAGTGCAATTAGAAAAAAAAAAGTAGTGAGAGAAATTTAAATATGCTTTTCTGACAATTTGCCTTTGGATAAAAGTTCTGACCAGGCCATTAGGAAACCCTGTTATTGCTCAATTTCACATTCACAGGAAGCTACCTTCTATCAACTTTGGCACTGGTCCATGAAGTTCAGTGTTGCTTACTCCTACATGGCAGCAGTTCTCCAAACTTCCAGACAGAAGCTTTTCTCAGCTCTATCTTGAAATGCACTGGATTGAAACCTCTCTCTTCCAAGTATGCACTTGGCAACTCAACAATAGTCTATCTAACCATCGTACCACCAAGCAAGATTGTTGGGATGGCAAAAAAAAAAAAGTGTTGTGTATATGCAAGCAACATTAAAAACTCAATCGGGTGGTGCAATGCTTCTGATTTAGTTCGGAAGAGTGACAGCACAGATGCAGCATCTGTCAACAACTCATTAAAACAGCCACACCTGTGTCAAGGACTGTATAGATATGTATGGGATCTTGGAGTGAGACACAGCCCTTTTAATGAGCCAGAGAAGGTACTGTGTTTCCATTTCTGCACATTCCAAAATACAGTTTCTGGAATTAAATCCAAATAGTCCTAAAATACATTCATAAGATGATATTTTTCTAGAAATGCACTGAATTTAAAATGGAAATTGCTCTTTAATAAGCTTCAAAAGTAATCTCCTCAAAGACAGAATTCCCAACAGTTCTCAGAGTTTTATTATCTATGCTATTTGGAGATTCTGGAATTTTGCAGTCCCGCACATAATAACCACCTCTTCTTCCTCTTCTTCCTCTTCCTCTTCCTCTTCCTCTTCCTCTTCCTCTTCCTCCTCCTCCTCCTCCTCCTCCTCCTCCTCCATCCACCAATTTGCCTTTTAAAACTTGGCTTAATTGAATTATTACATGCCATCATTCTTCTTCTTTGAAGGAATCTAAGGGGGGCACTTGATCAAAAAGTTTGAGAACAAAAGTGCACAATGTTTTCTAGGCCTAGAGCTCCTTTTGGAAATGGTGTCCTGCGCAGCTGGAACTCTCAAAAGAAGCAGGTAGGTTTAGGGCTGGAAAAAATGATGTGACTTCATTGATATTTACATTTAATAAAATTAAAAATAATAACAGGATTGTTCTCCAGTCATGCGTGTAATATTTCCTCCCTTCTGTCAGATTGAAAATTATAATTTGGTAGCGACTTTTAGTTTACAGCTTCCCAATGTAGTTTGCAGCCCTTGTTGTTTAGTTTTGAAGTGCTAATGAGGGCCATCGCTATTTAGCTTCTTCAAAGAGCCCAGATTTGCTGTTTAAAAATATTTCAGGAGAAGGCAATAGCAAGCCACTTCTCCATCATTGCCAAGAAAACCGCATGGACAAGTCCACGTAAGTCACTAGGAATCAAACTCAATTTATTTTACTCCAGCAACTTTTAGATGTCACCGAGGGTCACTCCCCAGGCTTTAGGAGGCCATATACAGCTCTAGTCTCACCCTGGACACTTCTGGCATGGGGGAAGGGTGTGACACCAACTCCTCTCTGTTCTTCAACTTTGATCATACTTTGCTTCTAATCTCTGGTCTGGGAGAATGGCTTTCCACAAGCCTTCACGTTTTCAACTTCTGTGGAGATAAAGAACACTCAGCTAAAAGGAATTCTGCCCTCTTCACCCTCCCCACCCTCACAAACCTCCCATAACCAAGCCCTTCCAGAATGACCAATTCACGGCTTTCACACTGGTCTGTAATATATCCCAAATAGAGAGTATTCAAACAGAAGCGTATTCATACAGAAAGATAACCGTTGATGATTAAAAAAAATAACACTTCTCTCGAACAGATGCTTCTTTTTACAATGGAAAGGGGAGAGAGCTGAAAGCTGCAGGTGCAGAGCTGACATTATGTCTGTGGAGAATCGTTATGACCTCCTTAGAGATCTAGGCTTACTCTGTGTTTAATCAGCCACAGTCAGAAGAAATGGCTTCATTTCAGCTTGATGCGAGCCAGATAACAACAACAAAAAAAGAGGAAGATGGATAGCCAGTAAGGCCCATCCCTGTAAGCATATTGCCTTAATTTGAAAGAACAAGCTGGCATCCTGTGCTGAGGAAAGGCCAACATGGCAAGTATCACAAGCCACTTGTTTTGAGTCTCCTTGCTCCCCGTAATCAAAAGCGGTTGTTTGTACTTCCTTCACCCGCCCCTAAACTAACAAACTTTTCATTATAAAACAAATACAGAGCAGCAAATCACTGGTAGATCTCTAAGGAGGCCATCCAAAAATAGGGCGGAGGAGGAGGAGGAGGAGGAGGAGGAGGAGGAGGAGGAGGAGGAGGAGAATATCTGCAGCTCAGGGTTGAACTGTGGAGTCCTTGGTATTCTCTGAGCTTGGTTGTTTGCTTGCAGATATTTCATTACCCAACTAGGTAACATCATTACTGCCCCATCAGTACCCCATCAATGCATCATCAGTGCTAACCAGTGTTACCTAGTTGGGTAATGAAACATCTGCAAGCAAACAACTAAGTTCAGAGAGCACCAAAGACTCTATATCTATCTATCTATCTATCTATCTATCTATCTATCTATCTATCTATCTATCTATGTTTCTCAGGAATAACCCGTATTATTATAGAATAGCCTCTCCTGAGAAGATACGTACATTAGCCCTGATGTTATTGTATTTCTGGAACAAATTGAAACAGAGATCTTCTGAAAGCTTTTAAAATGTAATTTATTGAAGGAACATCATATATATGTTTATATTGCCTAAATTATTCTTTTTGATTTATCTAAGCATTGTATTATTACACTGCAGATATATATATATTGTGATTAACTTTGTATGCTGCCAAGAGTTACTTGACTGTGGTGATTTAGAAATCAAATAAATAAATATTAGCAATGAAAGTGTCAAATAAATTTGAGATGGCCAGTGGGGGGGAGAGAGATTTTTCTTTCATTTATATGGGCTGAGAAGAATTTGTTCTATAGGATGAGATGAATTGGCAGAAAAAAAGTTTCCTGCTCTTCTGTGATTTCTGGCATTTGATGTTCCTCACTCTGTATTGAATAGCTGGGAGCTGATGTCTCTTAATCCATACTGGAGTTCATTCAATATATTTTCTGTTTATTGTTTTCTATGATGGGTAATATTGATTCTATGACTACAGCAATACATATGTCTTCAGATGCCAGATCGGCCATCCATACATATCTAACATTTACTGCTATACCATCGACAATTGGTTGTGAATCTGTCAGCTGATTCTTCAGATGAAAGGCATTTCATTGGGGCAGGCAAGTCTTGTCCTTGTAATTACATCCAGCTTTCCCTTACTCATTTATTGAGTGTTGCATTTATAACCTGCTTTTCTCAGGGATCTCAACCTAGGGATCTCCCCTCATTTTATCCTGATAAATTCCTACAACAGCAACTTGGTGAAGTAGACTAGCCCAAAAAAGAGCTATGCTTATCCAATCAGTCCCACGGTAGTGGTTGAACTGAGCTTTTCCTGATTAATTTCCAGCAGTTTGACCACTCCTCTATGAGGATTGTCTTTATTAGCCCTTTCACATCTAAGAGTCACTGCAAGTGATAATGATAGCATCAGAGTGTCTTTTGATCACAGTGCCTTCCCAAACAACTGTGAATACATGGGCTCTTAATGTTGTTGTCATTCAGTTGGATTAGTTCCTAAATTAACTACCTCTTATTTTAACAGATTTTCCCATTTTTCACAGTTGCAAAAGCATGGGAAATACTCAAGAAAAATATTGAGTTTACTAGGCAAAAATACCTCCATAAAATTAACTGTTAAATCTTTTGTCCAAGAGCTAAATTCTTTTTGCATCTCATGTAATCCCATTGACTTCAACACACACACACACACACACACACTTGAAAGGAAGTGTTGTTCTGCCTCATCAGCAGTTTTCTCTGTTTGATAACTCATGTGCAGAAGCCACTTTTTTTTATTATTTTCATTTTCTTTTTCTTTTTATACTTTTAGGGCTGTTGTACTACAGCAAGTTAAGTAAACCACATGTTCCATGTTCTCTTTAAAGTGTTCTGGCAATGTGTAGCCAAGCTTAAATGGGATCACGCTCTCTTGTGATGGGACACAGTAGGTTAGCTAATAGTTTTGTTCCACTCCACCATTTCAAAGGCCTCTGTCTTCCCTTTCTCTCCAAGAGAAACTTTCCCTGTTTCTTATTTTTAGAAAACAATGATCAAAGTGCTTTTGAAGACCATTTTTTTTCCTCATTTTGTAAAGAGGATGAAAGAGCCTCAGACAGAAAATAAAATGGGAGAGTTTTGCTTAAGAATTAAAAAAAGATGCCAGGAAACTTGGCTTGTTGGAATCAGACTTTTTATGGGGAGGGGGGGTGATATTGAAGTGGGCAAAAAATATATCAGCATCTAATGGTTGACCCCTGGACAAATTCGGATCATCTGTTCATTCATTTCTCTATATTTACTCAGATTCATGCGCTAATCCAGGCAAGCGATCTGAGGAGCTTGTTGATTGCTGACATTATGGTAAATAATGCTGTAAAGGGGTAGTTTTTCCACTTAATTGAATCAGCAAGAAACAACTAATATTTTTATGCAACAATGCAAACTCAGAGACACTTAACTCAGAGACGATTTTAGGGGGGCTGGATATTAGATTTGGCGATTCAAATTGAAATGCGATTTGAATGGAACTGGATATTCAGACTGGCAGATAGAGTCAGATTGTTGAATCAGTCACAAGTCTGGATCAAGTTGATAATTCAAATTAGATTTTGCCAGGCGCACAGCCCTGTACGGTATTAATTATGCCTCAGCAATTAAGAAACATAGAATATTTCCTTTTTTTTTTTTGGTAACTGTTTAAAACATGTAGTTAGATCACAGAGGATTTAGCTTCCCTGTGGGCTTTGGCTTTGTGGCAAAGCACTTCATTTGCCTGAAAAAGTCCCAAATTCAGTCCTTGGTATTTCAAGCAAATTGTGTAATACCTGAAAAGCAATTCTTGGTTACAAATGGGTGGAAGGGAGGAAGGAATGCAACTTTTTCAAACCCTGAATCTGCATTTGGCCTTTGAATCGCATCCTAGGATGTGAATTACAAAAAAAGTGGAGACAGAATCAGGGCAAAATAGAAGGCAAGACCAGGGTCCAAATGAAACTTGATTTAAATTAATTTCATTTAAAATGCACTTAATTAAATGAAGCTAATGCAATTGTTTGTTTCGTCATTTTCTCCTTCTGGCATATTCAAAGTTAAAATTTAGTAGCAACTTTGGGATGGTTGTTGGAGATCATACCCAAGTTTTCGTATATACCTCATTCTAATAAAGGGGAGCTAGATGGACCAAGGGTCAGGTTTTACAAAAGACAACTTTTTACAAAAAAACAGGTAGGCCTTCAGACTCCACAACTGAACACAATGGGGTATCCATTTGCTATTCTTTGAAGCCCATCCCCAAATAATAAGGTATATTGCTTTTAAATAGAGAGGCTTATCTAATACTTTTGCTATACGTAATTGACAGATCTATTTTCCAAGTATTTATCTAATCCTATTAAAACCTACTTAAGGTTATTGTGAAGTCATTCCTATCTTCTTTGTCTAACTCCCACACATCTGGGAAGGGTTGCAAAATTTGGATTTCTTTATTTTCAGGCTGAGTGCACACTGCTGAATATATATTCTTCTCCTCTCTCAATGCACTTTTTCCCCATTCAAAGCTCTTACTTTCTCCTCTTGTCTTTTCACTGTCCACCCGTCTTCTTTGCCTCATGGTTCTCAAAAGAAATTTCGTTGAAAGGCCTTTAGAAACTTCCCAATCTCAGTTGTTATCTTACTCTTGAATCGTGCCATTGTCAGTATTAAACCAACAAAACACAATCCATTACAATATAATCCATTTATAGTGGCAGCATTCTCATGCAAATAATCAAGGTACCAAACAATAACTATGTTTGGGAGGGGGGCAGGAATGGATAAAGCCCCACCATCAGAATAACTTAGAAAAGAAATCTCCAAATTAACTTTTCAATTTAGGAGTGCAGCTTTTCTCCTCCTTGAGTTATAGAGATGGTTACAGGCTACTGAAGCAGGACTCTCTAGCAATATTATGACAACTCAGTGGGAAGAAAATATTATTCAGCTGAACTCCCGCAACAGAGGAACAATTCTCAAAGTTATTGAGAATTAAATCAATGCAAATGTGCATTGATTTTATTGAATTGCTAGGTTTTATACCAGCTTTTATTCAGGAACTCAGCACTCTCCTTTCTGATTTTCCTGACAAGAACAACCCAATAAGGTAAATAGGGTTAAGTGACAGTGACAGACCCAAAGTCACCAGAGAACCTTCATGGCTGAGGGTGGAGTACAACCAGGATATCCCCACTGCTAGTTCAACACTTTAACCACTACACCACAGAGAAGCTTCCATACTTAGCCATGAAATCTCAGTGGGCTGAGTAAGCCAATCACTGTCTCTCAGCCCACCCTATCTACCTTACAGTGTTGTGATTGATTGATTGATTGATTGATTGATTGATTACATCCCATATAGAGAGCTTCTTTAGGATGATCTGTACTCAAACTCAACCCAAAACTCTTCCAGTCTTCCAACATTACATCCATCACCACTATAACTGAGTACAGTGCTATAGTAAGGAGACAATTTACCACCAACACCCCAGATTAGAGAACAAATTTAATCTAAATAGTTCATTCTGGGTGTTGTTTCAATAAGGAGTAGGTCTAATCACTTAGTTTCCTTTGCCAGACCAAATGGCTAAAGTGTCACTGCCAGGAGTGAAGGACCCTGAGAGAGAAATCCTTGGGGTGGGGAGAACTGTCCTCTCCATTCTTTTCTTTCTGCCCTCTCATCAGTTCTCATCCTGATGCTCTCTCTTTTTTTCTGGCACCAAGCAGAGCAATTTCCCCTACATTCTTTCTTTTTAGCAAGTTCTTATTTAATCTGATGAAAAAGAATTTGAAAAGGAACAGAAGGTTCATGAGATGATCATAGAATGTGGTTGGTCTGCACTTACTGAAATACAAGATGATTAAGGGATATGTGTGAACAGCGTCTCTTTCACTGAACAGTCATCTTTCCACTGTACACGGTACTGCCTTCCTGACAGTCCACATTTCTATTAATTCCCAAGAGAACTGCTCAGGAATGAGTGGAGGGAGCTTTCATGAGGCTTTTTCAATAATGGTGCTCCTGTCACCATTAAGTAGAAGTTTCTGTCTTGGAGAAATTGGTGGAGAATTTTTCTTTCCCATGGAGAAATGTAGAGAAATTGACATTGCTTTGGTGGAAAATTTCAAAATTTGGGGTCACTTCATTCTTTTTCCCAGTACTTTTGGAAAGATCCTTGGATGCACCACAGAACAAAGCTAGAGTCACTCTCCGTTTCTTCATTTCTGTAAAGGTCCTCTAGAGGTGACAGTTGCAAAAGATGGGCAGCAGAAAATCACTGTTGGGTTTTTTTCCTTAAAAAAACACAATTGTGGATCTGGAGGCTAGATAGATTACAAATCCTTATCTTGCATCCAGTGACAGCCAGCAGCTATAAGCATCTACATGGTATTAACAGGAGACAAATGACAACCTGTACATCATGATGTCATCACATAAATGATGTGACTTACATATTTGGATCATACATGATAGAAGATAATTGCATTGTGAGTACAATGACCTCACGATGTGAAGGTTATCGTGTTGATGTCATTGTGGCTTGCTACAATGGGATTGGGGGTCATCCCCCTTGCTCCAGTCTGAACCCAGTCTTTCCTGTTGTGCTGTGTAGCTCAGAGAGATTATTTTTACAGCAGAGTTGTAAAAACACAGAAAACACCAGAATTTATGCTAGAACCAATCATTGAGTTTTAACTGGAACAGTATTCATGGTTACCATTACAAGGAAGGTATTATACTGGCAGGGTAGTAAAGTTAAACCTGCCCTTAGGGCATTTTGAAATGTTAACAGCTCATGCATACATTTAGATTTTTGGAAGACAGGTTCTTGATGTGAAAAGGAGTGCTTGTGATCCCTTCCCTTCCCTTCCCTTCCCTTCCCTTCCCTTCCCTTCCCTTCCCTTCCCTTCCCTTCCCTTCCCTTCCCTTCCCTTCCCTTCCCTTCCCTTCCCTTCCCTTCCCTTCCCTTCCCTTCCTTTCCTTTCCTTTCCTTTCCTTTCCTTTCCTTTCCTTTCCTTTCCTTTCCTTTCCTTTCCTTTCCTTTCCTCTTTGGGTCCATGATGCTGGAAAACATTTGTAGACTTGTGAACATTTACTTTTGATGAAAACCTCTCAGATTTATCTATTTAGACCAAGAAAGAAATATGTGTTTTCCTCAGAAAGGAAATCAATGTGTCTTTTTGATAGATGCAGGCTGGAAAACAGTGATAGGGATGCTTGAAACGGTTACGGAAGATAGTCTATTTGGTGCTAACATTGGCCACTAGCATATTACGCTGGAGGGAAGTTGCAAGGTCTTAGCATCTATACTTACGGAACCATCTTCCAATGGTGAAGCCATGGGACTATTTCAAGGAGGGGTATTGGGACAAGGACAAGCAACTCTTGAACAGAGGCAAAACAAAAAGAGTGTGTGTTGTGTGGATCTTGCAACCCCACCCAGAAGAAAGTGGAAAAGATATGGTTGCTGCAGGGAACACGTTCCAACTAAGTTTATCAGCACATTTGACATTTTGAGAGTGGGTTGGTAATATTCACACAAAGTGGTTGCTGTGGTGGACATGGCCAGTCACAAAATTCCCATGGACTGTAAGTCCACTGTTTGACATTGCTCCTCACTTCAGCTTACCTTTCTCAAACCCCCTTCCCCATTAATTTTATTTCCTGAAGATGATGATGGGCCCTATAAGAAAACCAGGACCTTTGGGGGAAATAAAGATGAAGATAGAGGCTGGTGCTTTTCTTTGAACCTTTCTAAATTTCCATTATTAAATTAAAAGAATCATGTAAGATCCATAGGAACCAGGATTAATCTCCACACCATGACATTTCCTATCCTTGCCATAAAGATACCTACTAAGTGTCCTCATAATCTCATTTTTCACATTATCCTACCCTTGTGGTACTTATTCAACTCCAACGCTCTCCGAAAAAATCTTTAGTGCTCCCTGGAAGAGTAAAAAAAAAAAAAAATGGCATAGAACCATATGATACCCTTCCCACCAAGTTCATGCATTTCCTACCCTTCATTCTATAGGCTAGGAGAGTAGATTGCCACAAAGTCTGGAAAGAGACTGGTACAGAACAACCAAGTGTCTATTGCCCTGGCTTTCCTCTCTGATCAGTGAGTGAGTGCAGTGTTCCCTTTCCCATTCACTTGGTGCAGGCTCAGAAAAAGAGAGCACCATTCTGAAAAAAAGCTCCAAATAGCTTCATCCCAAAGACTTTGGAGGTTCCTTATGAAGTTGAGGTTGGAAACCAATTCATCTAAGCCAGCTGGCTTCCCATTTATCCAGGGGTGGGAGAAGTAGATCTGTTCTGGTGTGTCTGGATTCCCACCAGTCTTAGCCAGGGTGGCTAACTTGGGCTACCATATTCGGGCTGCACTAACCTGGATGACCATTGATGATCATGAAGTGATACAGGGGACTCTAAGCCTTTGCTATCATCTAATGATCCTCTGGATTTTTGCAGCCCAGATCTTATAGCCCTAGCTCAGTCTTCAGAACAGGAAAATAGCTTGAATACTGCTATCCTATTTAATTTAAATGAAGCAGTCAAATGACTTGTCAAGCTGCTGGAACGAGGGAAAAAAAACTCACAGATCACTTCTTGCAAGAAAGCTGGAATTACCTGTTTGTCCCTTTAAGCACTTCCAGATACAGATCAAACACAGCTGGGCCATAACATTTATGACCTGCCTGTCAATTGCTTTAGATAGCACATACATTAATTATTGGAATATTTTCCTTGTATGCAACTTTTCTTCTACTTTTTTTTTGTTTTTGTTTTTTTCTTAAGCATATCAGGGTATATTATTTTGGTTTTCTGCATAGGCAAAAAGTAGGGGGGAATTATTTGTCAGAATTAATCTCTCCAACATTATAAAAGCCACAAATACAGTATTTGCTTTTTTAAAAAAAACACAATGGCATTTTTCTTAACAGATAAAAGAAGGAGAGGCAAAGAAACACTTCACGGTGCCCTGAAAACGTACTAATACGTTAACATTTCTTGCAATACTCAAGTTGTGTGCCCAAATCTATTATGCTAGTTGTAAATTTTTATTGCTGGAACTGTGTGTTGTTTTATGGTGAGATGATAATGTTGAGAACATCCACCTTCTTTTCCATGTATAAAATGTGATGTTTTGGAAAACAGTACAGGGGAAGGAAGAATGTGAATTTGTTTATTTAATTATTTATTTAGGGCCTGCCATAACCACCAGAAGGGTTGTGTTCACGCAATATGTTGAGCAAGAGTTTCTGACCATGATCTATTATACAAGTCACAATATTCTGGTTCATTTAAAGCACCATTGGGTGGGTTCATGCCAAAGACAAATAAACTACATTGAAATTTAAACCTGTGAATCCAAGCAGTGAGAGGTGAAACTTGGTGCTATATCAGCCTTCAAAAATTAGGTCTCTTCCACAAATGTTGGGACTGCAATTTCCAGAATTCTTAAGTAGCGCAGCCAGAACTTGCCTTAGAATTCTGGGAAGTATAGTCATAGCACATCTGGAGTACCCCAAGTTCTCCAAAAGAGCCAGAGAACCTACGGACCTCCAGAGGCTGTTGGATGATAGGCTGTGGCATGCCTCACCACTGGCTCTTATGGCTGAACCTGCTGAGAAATGGTCTTCAACAACATCTGGAGAACTATAGGTCCTTACCTTGTTTTTGACATGTCTATTCAAATGCAAATCCCAGTGACTTTCCTGAACCTTACTGTAAATAAATACTATAAGTAATTTAGGACTGCAGCCTAAAGTGGCAATCCCATATGTATTTATCTGGGTGTTAGTCCTATTAAACACAGAGGGATTTTCTTTTTGGAAGGATTAATTAATCATTCTATTTCCAGCCTGTAACTATTTTACATTCCATGCTCAGGAGCTCAGGAACAATAGACATGGGACAGCTGTTGCTGACAGTCCCCTTTCTGATCCCCCATATCTACTGCCTGAGGCTGCCTTCTCATTTCTCTGGGGTGGAAACTGAATCTCAGCTTTTTAGCTTCCTCCAATATAAGTATTTCTTTTCTGTTTCAAGCTATAGAGTTGCACACCTTCCTATACTTCAGTTCAGTCACTGCACAGAGAGTTCAAGTCAGCAATCTGTACAGTGTCAGGCTGCCATTCTAGGCAAAGGGTGTTTAATGAATAACTTCGCAGCTTGTGACTGTGCAACATCCTACCAAAGTTTGTTGTTGTTTTTTTTAAACTTCCTTTCTTCTGAAGCCCTTCAACCATCTCCCCAAATCATGGAGTCCCTAACATCCCCACCAAGAAAATTGCACTCAGCAACCCTATGTTTTCCAAAGCCATTTTTGATTCTTCCAAATTTTCAGTATCTGGAAATGGGGCAACAGTGTTCCTGCGGGGAATGGGAGGAGGGAAAAATAAAATAAAAGGAAGATTGATAAAGCAAAGCAATTGGAGTTATTGCCTATGCATGAAATTGATTAAATGCTTCACTAAATGGCTTATAAATTTGCTTCTCATATTTCTGTCACCCACTGAAAAAAGATTACAGTGAGCCCGTCGATGATGTTGTATACAATACCAAATTACAAAGGGTTGTAAAAACTAATGTTTTGTTTAAAGTTTTGAACAGGACCATATGCCTTCAGTGACCTTGAGTAAGCTATTCTAATTCAAAACATTTCAAAGTGGATATAGGGGGAGGGAGGGATAGCAAAACGTGGAATCCATCTGCATAACAAGCCACAACCCATGTGGTTTATTCACTACATACCACTTTTCTGTACTTCTATAAAAAAAGAAGAGCATGCCGGACATTTACTCAATTATTTGTACATCATGGATATAATATTTCAAAGTGCATAATTTTCACAGTGGTGTAACAAAGTTAACAATGAAGGAGAAGGAAGGCAAGGAACAGCCTGACAAATGCCTTGAACAAAAAAGCAAGCTAGTGCTGGTGGAAGACCATAATCCATTCTGGAGCCCACCAGAAGACCCACACAGGGCAGGGATACATGGACAAGGAGCCATACACGGACAATGCATGGACAATGGGCCAATGGATTGGGGTTTTATTGCATCACCTTTCCCACACATTTGTCCTGGGTCACATCACCAATGCTGAGCATTCGACTACATAATGATTTCCATGTGATTATTTTAGCATTAAAAATAAGCATATTAAGCCTCAATAGAAAACACGTCGTCCATGGAATCCTTTCTCAGCACTTTTCAGGTCCTGCCCTACCTATGGGGGGTTTTTTTTCTCTCTCTCTCTCTCTTAATTCTTTTGATTAAAACACTCAATGAAAAGCTGGAATGCTGCCAAACAAAGCACCAGCTTTTAGTATTATTTTTTATTTATTTAGTTATTTACAAAATGCCTCCTAGGCATTCTTAGAAACTAACACATGCATCTCACTGCTTTGTCTGGAAGTGGTTCTTCCGAGCTAGAAGAGTAAAGCAAGAAAGGGTGGAAGGGAGCATTCTGGAAAAGTTGGGAGGGTGGAGGGGAAACATCTGGGCCCAACTTGCTAATTTATTTATTTATGTGAATTTTGTGACTGCCTGTGCTCCCAATGCAGCCATTTCGTGCCCGCAAATGCTCCCCAAATTCCAGATATGCTCCCTATCCCCTGAACGTGCCTAGGTCTGTACCTCCCATTCTGAAAATATATGTAAGGAACAGCTGAACAGAGCTGAGAAGTCTTTACACGATGACCAAGTGAGTAATACGATCTACTTCACCAATTAATGTTTATTCTGCCACTTAGAAGAATGCCATATTGGTGATCCTTTCCCTGAGAGGTGTTCAGATTTAGCAGCAGAAAACACATTTCCATCCTCGCTTTCTCCCTCAATGCTCTTTGTGTTGGGTTTGAGCTGAAGCCATAAATGGGGGAATTTAAGAGATGCCAATCTTTAGGGCTGTAAAGCAAATTCAACTGCATCGAGTGTTTCTTAACAGGCATAATTAATATTTTTAAGGGAGCCACTGACAATGTAAGCTCTACACATAGCCTTTTTTTTTTCTTTTTCAACCAATACAGTTAATGCTCTGTGACAAAGCATATTATTTCTCGCCTGTAATCCATTCATGAAAAGGTCAATCTCTTACCATTATTTTGTCAACAGCAAAGTGCTACCTTTAGGCAACAAGTTAATTTTCAAATTAAAGAAGAAAGAGTTTCCAAGCACTTGGATTCTTTTTTTTTTTTTTAAAGCTATTTTATTTGTTTTAAAATGAATAGACCAACTTACAGCACAAGCACTTAAGGAGAACATATGTGCAGCTTAGGAATATAGATGAGAAATTCAATTCCAGTTGTGTTGGGCAGATAAATTCTCCTGCATGCTTTCCTTGCAGTTCCCATTTCAGAGAAAAATAGAATTGTGGAAAAATTTACATCAGCGGAGTACGGTGTTCCTACATTTATTTAGTCATAAGATGGCCAAGATAAGATGGTTTGAATGAATATCCTATCTTTCATTAGATAATCTTCCTTCTGGAAGATTGTAACCTTCCTGGCTTCTCACAGCTATTAAATCCCAACGGAAGACATGACAGAACTCCTTCTTCCATGGGGCTTTTCCAATTAGGATCAATCAAGCTCAGAAATTCCACCAAGAGAAATTTGAAAGCAATGATTAAATCCCCTGAGAATATGGTAGAAAACCCAAAGCTTCATTCACAGGTCAAGGAAACTTCCAAGCATTTGTAAGGTGGATTTCAACAGGTGTTTGACATGCCAAAAAGATTGGTTGTGGTCTGCAGAAAAGTAACATATTTTAAAAGGAGACACAAATGTTGAAATTCTTCAGCCACAGGATTCCACCTCAAAAAAAAAAAAAACAGGTTCTGAATGTTCAAGCCAGATGCAATGCTCAGCATTCCTGCCCATTGACTGTGGTTGCTGAGGCTTTCAAGAGAAAGCTGAACATCAACCTGAGGAACATAATGGCCTAGCCACAGTTTAGGATAGAGGTGAACAACACAGAACCCCTCCACCAATG
Source organism: Liasis olivaceus (assembly GCA_030867105.1). Taxonomy (NCBI): domain Eukaryota; kingdom Metazoa; phylum Chordata; class Lepidosauria; order Squamata; family Pythonidae; genus Liasis; species Liasis olivaceus. The sequence continues at coordinate 5,817,495 of CM061362.1, read as the reverse complement.
TGTCTGTCATTACCTAAATAGTATATCTCCAAAACATTAATGTGTATATTAAAATTATGTGCACACATTCTCTCCCTCTCTCTCTGTGCTATTTCATGCACAAAATCTCTCAAGATTAGCCTTCTCAAGAGACTTTGAGGAACTTGCATGACATCTTCCACAAATGCCTGAGCGTATAGGATCTTAGTATTCTTGTGTGATCTCATGGGATCTCACAGCTTCAAAAAACTCTAAAGATCTGGTGATTTTGCAAGGTTCATTGTCTGCAGGGTTATCCAAGATGTGAAAATGTTGCTGACTTTAGGTTTAGGAAATCAAGATACAAGAACACATTCCAACAGGGATATCTCTAGGGTAGGTCCCATAGAAAAGCTTATGTTCCTTTTATTTCAGATTCTTTTAAAGCATCCTCATTGAACTACATGGGCAGGGCCAAATCATTTTGCTGGACGTAAAAAAGAAATACTGAACAATTCTGCAAGAGGAATGATGGTCCAGCATTTTCAGACTGAATAAAAATATACCAGGTCTCAATGAACTTTCATAAACCACCTGGGTTTTGTGTCTGCCAAAGACTACAAAACCAAAGAAGTTTCCAGAATGAAGGAACATGATAGTGTTGTGAAGCACTTCTGATCTGAAAAAAGAAAAGGTGCTTTGGTGCATGCAGGGGCACTCATCTTGCACTGGGTAGCAATTCGATAAAATACTTCCACCTTATTCCAAGATTGCACAGCTTTGCTCTGCAGCTTTAGCACAATCTGAGGAAAAGATGCACTTGGTTCAAGGAGATGCCCTCAAGGGCCACATAGATACTCCTGTTTGCCCCAAAGCATTTTTCTGCCTTTGAATGCAAAGCAGTGCACCACCCTAGTTACTAGCATCCAGCAACAAATTGCTAACATGGGTGCATTTTATCAGCAGACCCCAACTTATACAACCTTAATTAAAAATCCAACAGTACAACATTCATGCCCACTGCTACTTCCATTACCCAACTTTATGCTGGTCTATGACCATAATAAAGATTTGATTGATTGATTGATTGATTGATTGATTGATTGATTGATTGATCCATTACCCAACTCTTTGGTGGGTTAGAAACTTAGGATCTGTGATGCAAACTTCAAGGCCAAAATCCAGGGCTTCAGAAGACAAAGATCCTCAGAAGGATTCGAAGATTGCAAATGATGAGCAAACAGCAAATAAGACACTTGGATCATGATACTGGTGCCTGCAACATGTGTCTATGTTTCTTGATATAGGTATGGATGAACATATCCTGTTGGGTATGTTTGTAGTTACAGATCTGCTTGGTCATTTTTTTCTTTTTTCCTTTAAAAACATGCCATCCTTTCCTACAACAACACAGTGATTATCCCAGCATGAGTGGTGGGCTTTGCAATGGAACTAACAAGAACGTTGAAAGAGGACTCCTGCAGGAGCATTAACAACCCAATCTAAAATTATCTAGCCATGCCACTCAATCCTTTCATTGGGGTGAGAGCCCTGCCACCACCATTTGCTTCTTCAAAGCCCGTCTGAAGGTATGCACCATCTTCATCCAATAACTTGTCTTGTAATTGGTGTACTGATTGCTCATGTCATCGTGTTTTAGTATATGTAGCAATTCCACACTCCTCCATTCCCCCTGCTCTCTCCCAGAACCTCAGAGTCTGTTCTTTATTCATTGTAACTCCCCAACTGGCCTGTGTCAGGTTGTGCTCCAGGCTGGCTGATAAACATCAGCAGATGATTGGACACACACATTCTTAACATGGCTGACCCATGGCATCTTAGGAGACAACTGGGAACCTGTCATTATGTGTACAAAGCTCTCCTTTCTTTCGCCTTATCTCTCCTCAGATGAAACCGAGATTCTTATTAACTCATTAATGACTGAAGATGTCAGTTCAGACAGCCACAGCAGAAGGAGAGAGACAGAGACAGAGACAGAGACAGAGAGAGAGAGAGAGAGAGAGAAGGAAGCTTGCTGATTTGTTTCAAAAGTTTGTTTAGGCTCCTTCATTAGGAAAACATTAGTCCTATCCTATCAAATAATCCACATTGCTTTTTCTCTTTAACAGCAACTCGGTCAAGATACGGATAGCAATGTTTCTTATTTACTTATCTGCAAAGTTAATATTCTACACATCACTTGCTCCTCTGAAACAAATGCTGAGGGCGAACTAAGAGACAGGCAGAATGGAAAAGGAAAAGAGGAAAACCACGGAGAAGTTGCAACATTTTTAGGGGATGATGAAAGATGGATCTGTGGAGACCTAGCAAGCGAATTTTACCAGCATAAGATGTAGAATAAATTCTTTCTTTATCTTGCTGTCTTACAAATCTAAAATATTACATAATATCTGATTCCAGATTGTTTGTTGTAAATACATCCCCCATTGGTTTTATAGTCTGAAGTTTGAATTATCTAGAGAGAGGTCCTTCTTTACGTTCCTCTCATCCACTTCCAACCCATAGCTCTAGTTTATGCGCTTAGATTTCATTCCTCAGATCAATATCTTAAAGCTGCTGGTGGGACATTTAAGAAAAAAATGGTATGAAAAACTGTGGTGCGACCATCTTAAAAATCTGGCATTTCACACAGGGACACAATATATGTATATATATAAAAACATGGAAGCTTTTCAAAGATCCTATTTAGCTGAGATAATAAACTGAGCTTTTCTTGGTCTCTCCAGAGAAGATTTTGGTTATTTTGGAGAAGGAAGGATTTGCATAAAACTTTACACACAATTATAGTGCAGAGCCTGTCTTTGTGCATGTGGTGGTGGTGGTGTTTTAAAGGTGAGTCTTACTGTATCTTTAACTGAAGCAGAAAGTGTGCAAAAAGTACACTTTTTGTACTTTTATACAAAAGGACACTTTTTTGTACTTTTGGAGAGCCAGTTTGGTCTAACAGTTAATCCACCAAGCTAGAAAGCAGGAGACGGTGAGTTCTTGTCTCACCTTAGGCATGAAGCCAGCTGGGTGACTTTGGGCCAGTCCCTGTCTCTCAGCCCAGCCCACCACACAGGGTTGTTGTTGTGAGGAAAATAGAAGGAGGAAGGAGGACTAGGTATGTTCACCACCTTGAGTTATTTATAAAAATAATAAAGGCAGGATAAATAAAATCTAAAACAAAAACGTAGCATGTGATACCAAGGCTAAACTAAATTTGACTTCACTGCATCTACATGTTCCATTTAATTAAAGCTAGGTATATTTAATTACTCTGCAGTCCTGTATGTAATAATTTCCCTCTTTTCTCACACTGAGAACTGCAAGAACTTGGTAAAAGCTTTCAAGGTCCCTGAAGGCCTCCCTTGTAACCAAATTTAAAAATATCTGTGGGCCTATATGGTATTTGGACCTCAAAGCCAGTGCAAAACTTTTTGAGAGCGCTTATGGCCTCAGGTTGTACACTCTGCTCTAAAAACAATTCAGGAGCCTTTCCAGTCTAGTATTGTGTTTTCTATAGTGACTCAAGGGAAGTCTGCAATAGACTGTATGCACAATCCTGCTAGTTCAAACCACCCTTATATTAGCACATAACTCATAGACTAGGGATAAGCGACTTTCAGAGTCAGGGCTACACGTAACCCTCAAATCTAAATTTGCAGCCTCGCCTATCCCTTCTCTTTGCACTGAATTTTACTGATGAAACTAGGGAAAATTAGGCATGTGCCTTTTGGGGACAAGAAATGCACCAAACTAGGTGGTTGGGGGTTTTGTGGCGGGGGGGGGGGGGGTTGCCTTCAAGTCAGTGTTGACTCCTGGCAACTGCCTGGATGAGTCCCTGCAGTTTTCTTAGCAAGATTTCAGAATTGGTTTGCCATTAACTTTTTCCTAGGACTGAGAAGGTGTGACTGGCCCAAGGTCACCCATCTGGCTAAGGTGGGACTAGAACTCATGGTCTCCCAGTTACTAGCCTGATGCCTTAACCACTATACCAAACTGGCTGTCAACCACACTAGTAGAAGTGGTTAAATAAGTGCAATGCAATTAAAGTTTAAATTAAATTAAATTAAGTTTGGACCCCCTCAGTAAAAGAACTCCATCTAGCGGGGTCCAGAAGGCGGGCCTTCTCTGCAGTGGCCCCCGCTCTTTGGAACATTCTGCCCCCGGAGGTGCGATTGGCCCCCTCACTCCTGGCCTTCCGAAGGGCCTTGAAGACCTGGTTCTGCCACTCGGCCTGAGGTGGGGAGGGAACAGCTCAAGCAGGGAGATGGTTAGCCCCATAGTGGCCCACTGTCCCCGCCCTGATTTCCCATCTTCTTGGATTTTTTGTTTTTAGTATTGTTTTAATTGTATATATGGGGTATATTTTATGTATATTTATAGTTTTATTCTCTCTGTAACCCTCCCAGAGTCCCCTATTGTAGGGGAGATGGGTGGGAGAGAAATCAAATAAATAAATAAATAAATAAAACAAAGAGAACACATATGTACCCATGCCACAAACAAATTGAGAAACTCATGTAACATAGACACCCTTTGTTGTTTTCTACTTTGAATCATCGCTTTATCCACTCAGCCATCTTCCCCACCGTGTCAGCTGTGGCCCTCATCCCATCTTAGATAGGGCTACCAGACCTAAGTTGCAAAACTCCAGATGACATGGCAGTAAAGAGCTAGCATTTTCTGCATCTGTTTACTGCCATTTGATTGCTCATTAAATGCCTACATACATTTAGTTTGTTATGTACTGTATATATAGAGATAGTATTGATTAGGAAACACATTCTCCAGGTATTCTGGATTTCACATCCTATCAATATCCAGCAAGCATGGACAGAAAAAGGGGTTGGTTATTTCTTTCTTTCTTTTTTTCTTTGTCATATTTCTAGACTAATTGTGAGAATCTGGAAGGTATATTACAAGGCAATCAAGTGCAACAATAAAATTAAACAAGCAAAGAAGAATAACAAAACAGAATACAGGTAGTCCCCGGGTTAAGAACGCCCAGGTTACAGATGACCCATAGTTAAGAATGGAGCCTATTGTAGCCAAATTTGAATTAAATACACAGTGATTCGAGTTACATACACAATGGTTCACGTTCATTGTATAATACTATTTATACAATATTATACAATAATATTGTTCTGACTTACATACAAATTTGACTTAAGGACAGACCTTGGGAACGGAACTTGTTCTGAAACTGAGGACTACCTATAACGCATGCCCCCAAGATGGAACACCCAAATCAATCCAGTTAGGGCCAAATGCACGGTGGAACAAAAATGTTTTCATGCCCTGTGAAAGGTAAGGTAAGACGGTGATACATGTATATCAGGGGGTGGAGATCCAGAGAATGCCTGTCACCTCATCCAGGTCCTGTGTGCTTCCTGGAGAAGGGGAAACATTAAGTAGACCATCTCAAGAGGTTTGGATGAAACAAGCAGAATCACCTATGGCTAGGGCTTTGTAAGTAATGACCATCACTTTGAATTGTGCCTAGAAGCTTATCAGTAATCAGGGCAACAACCCAAAAATTGATGTTATCTTGCAACTGTGGGGTCTTTCTACCAGCAGTCTTTCCACTGCATTCAGGACCAGTTGTAGCTTTCATGTTGTTTCCAAAAGTTGCCCAACATACAGCATTTTACGGTAATCCAAATGTTGGATGACCAAGTCACCAGGACATTATGGAACTTTCCTGATACCTGGTTGATGGCTTGTATTTAGTGTGCTGAGTAAGCAGGTTTGCCAACATAGGGCTATTCCTTCCAGTACAATACTATCAACACTGATAGGTGGCAAATCTCAGGACTTCACGTTGCCATTTTTCCAGACTAACCAGAAATTCAGTGGATTAAAACTAGGCCCAATAGATCTTTAACCATTAGATGATGCTTCTTTTCTGTTGTATAACTGAAGTCTATTTTGGCCTTCAATTTTTTGAAGTTTTCTATTATGGCAGTTTGGTCCAAGGTGCACATCCCAAAGCTTAGACTTTGGATCTCAGATCCTCCCCCGCACCCCCCAATGTTGAATATAAGAAAATAAAATCATTCAGTACATGGATATAATAACATTAACTGTATTTATCTGAATATCAATCTGGTTATCATTGAATGAAATCAAATATATTTAGTTTCTGGAATGGCCTCACCCATTTTTTTAACCTGTTCCACCTATTTTGAGGAGTGTGGTCCCAAACAGACTACTTGGAGCACTTAGCAAAACTGACGAGTCTCCAATATAACTGGAGGTATGTGTCCAAGACCATCTGCTCATGGAGTTCTTCTGTCACGGAAGCTTCTGCCTAACTTGGTGAGCGTTTCCACTGAAGCATCCACTCTTCCAAGGGAGCAGTGAATCCATAACTGAAGTCATGAAGAAAGAGAATGGGAGGGGGAATTCTGAAACCAAACCAGAAAAGGTACAAAGGCTGGTGGGAGAAGCAGTGGAGAAACCCATGACAAGCCATGATAAATGGGTCGTTATAAAATTCATGTTTAGGCCGCATCGGTCTGAGGATAATGCCATTCGTCATGGCAACACAAGGGCACTAATGAGCCCTCATTGCATATTCATGTCTATGGGATGTGTGTGTATGCCTCCTTCTCCCGTCCCTCCCCATCCTAAACCAGTGCCTGGTAAACATCCCCATCTGAAGTTGGAACTCGACGTTTGCTCCTTCTCTCTCTCTCTCTCTCTCTCTCTCTCTCCCTCTCTCTCTCTCTCTCTCTCTCTCTCTCATTTGTGATGTTGCAGCAATTACACTGTAAAAGTGCTGCCCAAGATTGATTGCTTGGATCTGTAGTTCAATTGTAAATTAGAATACATATCCTCCCTGGGGATCCATGGCCCCCTATTTGTGATTAAGAAAAAAGCCCCATAATAGACTAATAGCTAAAAGTTCTCTCTCTTTTACTTTCAAGCAATTAGCTTGATGAAATGGCCCCTTTCTATGTATGCTTGGAAGTGTAAACCGATATCATAATGAAGTATATGATGTTTATTCTATTATTTTCACCTTCTTGTGTGCAAGGAATGAGAAGGCAGGGTGGTGGTGGTGATGGTGGTGGTGGTGGTGGTGAGGCGAATGCATAAGTAATGGCCTGCTTTGTCTGGCACATTTATTAACAGTAAATAAAAACTCTTCCTTAAAGAGGCAGTGGCATTGGCTCACTGTCTTTAACTTAAGCCTGATGCCATGTATAGTGGGAGCTTCAGGGAACAAACCAGTTCTCTACTTTTCATCTCTGCTCTGTTTTGGAGGGGATGGAGGTAAACATGAAACCATCTTCAAAGCCTCTTACCTTGACGATCTTATGTTTTGGTACTCATGAGATAGGTCTTCTCATGAGAAACCCACCTACCCCCAACCCCACAAAAATGGCTGGTGATGGTTTCAAAGCATGGATGCACAACTGCCTCAAGAGCAAGGGCTGTGCCAAGCTTTCAAGAGCACACTAGTGACCACATTCCAAAAAGTAGTGGGTGGAACCAAATGAAATCAAATCAAACTAAAATTAATTTGATAGAGTTCATATGATGCTTCTCCAGTCATGCATGAGATGATCTCCTCCTTCTGTTTCATGAACTATTGCAACTGGGTGCCAAGAGGTTCTTGGAGCTGTATCTCAAATTATGTACCTCTGTTTTATGGGAAAACACCCTTCTGGTGGACCTTCTTTTGCATCAATGTCTTCTGCAGATTTACCTGGTTGTGGGAATAGTACACCACGTGGAACAGGGTAGATCTTCTAGGCAGAATTAACTTTCCGCAATACTTCAGGGTGACACATTAGATAAGGACATGGTTGAAAATGTGAACAGGCTCTGCATCCTGTGGCCTAGTAGTACCCTGTTTGTGACTGATCATTTCCTTGAACAGGCATGACTTTAAAATAGGCCACCACAAATCACAGAAGAATGTGGATTTATACTAGACCAATAAGGCAAGTGGCCATTTCATTTGTAGCTACAGAGGAAGAAGGAACAGCAAAATAAATTTTAAAATTTCTAAGCTAGGTGTGAGTTCTGATTCTTCTTTCCAATAAACATACATACTCCCTTCTCCAATGCTTCTAACCCTAACAACCCTGCAGGCTATATTGGGTTGAGGAAGAGTGACTGGCCCAAAACCAACTTATGAGCCCACAGAAGAGAATATGTGTAGCTCAGGATTGAACTGTGGAGTCCTTGGGGTTCTCTGAGCTTGGTTGTTTTCTTGCAAACATTTTGTTACCTGGCTAGGTAACATCTTCAGTGCTAGACTAGCACTGAAGATGTTACCTAGCCAGGTAACAAAACGTTTACAAGAAAACAACCAAGCTCAGAGAACCCCAAGGACTCCACAGCTTATGAGCTTCCACAGCTGAGGGTAGACTTCAAGTCTGGTCTCCCTGGTTGAAATCTAACATCCTAACTGCAACATAAGGAGGTGCTTCAGTAAAACACAATCTTGGAATTGTTTTGTGAATCAATACAACCCCTGCCTTCTAGGAACAAAGTGAGACTCACTTGGCTTTTTCTGCCTCAATGGCAAGGGCAGGTTTAGGTACCTGTATGCTCAGACACCTCTTCCAAATTTTCCAAGTATAAGTCAAGCAGTTGAGATGAAGCGTCATCCAACTTCTATCTCTTGGCTCTGGCAGCAATGTTGTACAAAGAGAAGATTATAAGGCAAATGTGGAGCTCCCTCAAAAGCCATTTTTTGTTGGGAGTAAATTGTCAAAGCCAAATGGAAATACAGAATGGGAAGATGCAAACTGAAGAAGCTTCATCCAGCTCCTAACCTCTCCTTCTGACATCCCCCATTTCTCTATTTTGAACCACCCTCTGGCTCTTCACCCTCATTTTTTTCTCTCTCCTCTTTTCAGCAAAGGAGGGAAGAAATAGATTATACTTGCCAAGGGACTCAACTGAATTTTTGAGGACCACAAGTTTCTGAAGACAAATTTGCCTTTTTAAACCATCACCATCATCTGCATTTATACTGCATTTCCCATTCTTCAACAATATTGTCCCAATAATAACCTTACTGCCCTGCAGATGCTAGGGTTACTACTACTAGGATGTTACTGCTAGAATAGTACTCATTTGGATTAAGTCACCCCCATGGCAGAGGAACACGTCCGGGACCAGAACATTGTCCTTTAGCCACTCTTTGCTATATGTGCTTGCTTTCAAAAGAACAACAATTTCACCTACATAGTCTAATCACCTATAGGCTTTTCTTGATCTCTGAATGCCTCCTCCTTGGCTCCTTGGCTAATGCTGATGACAAAGCAGCATTCCCAGGCATTTTGTACTGCAAATGAATATTTGGACCAGTCCTCCATTTTTAATATTTGCATGACTAGCTTGATTGAATCAGTGAGGGGTAAGACCTGGGTGAAGGCACTTTCCACTGCTGCATTTTGTATAAATGTTTTTTCTTTTTCTTTCTTTCTTTCTTTCTTTCTTTCTTTCTTTCTTTCTTTCTTTCTTTCTTTCTTTCTTTCTTTCTTTCTTTCTTGACAGTCACAGCATTTAAAAATATGTTGCAGGTGACACAATTCTTTCACCAAGTGCAGACATATATCACACAGAGGATGTTCCCATAAAGAAAGCACTGGAGGCTGTGATCTTATCGTTCCCCTCTTTCCTTCTTCTCAGCTCTGCTCAATGACAAACATGCATTTCTACTCAACTTTGCTCCAGTTTCTCTTGGTGGGGGGGCAGGTTGCAAGTGCACTCGGTGAGAGCAGTGAGCAATGCTGCAGATCAGGCCTGGCAAGTTGTGTAGTGGTGAGCAGGGACCAGCAATGTTGCAATGCTGTTTTCTTGATAGCTTGAGCAGAAAAAAAAAAGAAAAATTAACTCTTTTTAAGGCACAGGATCTTAGAAGCTCCTTGATACAAATGCTGTAGAAAGCATTAAATCCTTGTTAGGATACCAGCTTGAACTCTACAAAGCCATGAGGACATGCTTCTGAAGTCTGTCACATTGCTTCTTTGCTATGCATCCCTTTGTCTGATCCTCTGGGACATCAGGTAGCTGAAAGAGGTTTCTGCACATGGGCAGTCCATGCCAAGCCCAAGCAATTGTCCAAGCAATTGCCTTTCTAGCTCAGGAGTTGGTCTGCAGTCAACCCTAAATTGTTTTTGTATCCCCTCCAAAGCCCTTCTGAATGTAATTGCTAAAAAATCATCTTTCACATGTTGAGGCAGGAAACATGAAAAATGTAACAGAAGCCAGGCTTAACATTCTTTTAAAAAAAATCAGACTAATCAAATGTGCATGGCATGGAATTATTGCACCACCCACTCTGACCCTTGATCTCCCCCAAAATGTTAAGTCTGATCCCCAACCACCAATCTTCTCAATAATAAAATGTATCATCTCTGTGTTTAAAGCACTTCCATGGGCTTTTTGTATCTCTTATTCCTTCATAAGTCATTGGCTGGGTTCATGCCACACTGGGTCTCCTCAATTGTGGGTCACTGAGTAAGTCCTCATTGCAATCAAACTAAGCCATAAACCATAGTTTACAAGTCAGAGTGTTGGAGATCACACCTCACAATGTGTCAAAGCCAAGAAAACACATTGTGTTTTATGAACTAGGCCATTGTTCCTATTGTAGGGGTTTTTTTTTATTTTTTTTAATTAATAAAATTTTATCAGGAAATCTAGCAGGGATACCACACTAAGAATTAGCAAGGGGACAGAGAAAAAGCAGTTTTCTACAATTGGATAACTACCATTTTTCCATATCCTTATAGATCTTCTGCCATTTGCTTGGTCACAACCATTTTTTTGCAACTAAGAAGGATCTGAAAGAATTTCCTGACCTCTACTTGATGCTTGCCACCTATCAACCCTCCATCAGATGTGGCAGCTCTAACACTATCAAATTGTTCCAATTGTAGTTTAAGGAAATGTGATTAAACCAGAATGGATTGCTGAAGGTGACCCAATATCTATGCTCATACAACATGCTTGACCAGGCCAATTAAAGATCTTGGATTGTGTTGATCTTGGTTTGAATTTGAGAAGCTTAGCATATTATGCAAACCAGCCCCTTTTGAGGTCTTTAGCCCCACAGAAATGATGGGAGGCCCTGGTCCATCAAAAGCTTATTTACCCCCTGCTTTAAAGGTCTGTTTTTTTAACTGGGAAATGCACTGCCATTTTTCCTATTGAATGGACTACTCACACTCATGGTTTTGCAGTAAGCTGTTGTTTTCAGCCCCACTGATTAATCTAAGGACACTTAGGAATCTGTAAATCTAGCTGTAGCAATGGCTGAGTGAACGTGATGGCATGCAATGTTTAAAATTGTGAGTCTTCATCATTCAGCTGCAGTGAAAGGTCAAGATTTTACAGACAGATTTTAAGTAGCTAACCCTGCTGTTTTTTGAAAGGTAGAGAAAATGAGAGCAAGGAAGGGAGAAAATTCTTACTATTTGGGGGCTTGGACATTTCCTCACTTCCATTCTCCCCTCCCCACTTTACAATTATTAAAAAAAGCAGCTGCTAGCAGAATTATTTTTTTCCTTCTGGTAGCAAGCAAGCTTTGCCAAAAGTTAATTCCTTACTATAAAATTAATCCCAAAGGTGTAAATATCTTCAAGATCTGCCAGGTCTAAGATGTGCCAATGGCAAGATCATGCAATTACAGTCATTCCCCTTAAGTACCGGAGCCTTTCAACATTAATAGATCATTTTAATGGGGGCAATTTTTAAAAAAATTTGTATTTAATTTGCATGATTATGATGCTCAGTGTTGTTGGACAGCTGAGTCAGAGAGATATATTGCAAAACGGAGCTGCATATTGACTCCAACAATCTGGGCTAGAAATCTCAAACTGGGTGGCATTCTAGCTTCCTGAGTGCATGGAGCTTCTATGGAATGGTTATACAGTATTACTGGTAAACTTGCATTTAGGAGAAATGAAGTAAGTGTTTTAGAGACCCTGTAGGAAATGCAAATTAACTGCAACATTCACCCTAAATTAATTTAAAGAGAGGGAGAGAAAGAGAGAAAAGATACTTTATTTCAGGAGTCGGCAACTTTTTCAGGCTGTTGGTACAAATCCACAATAGCTTGATTGCCCACAAATAATGCTGTTGTTGTTGTTGTTGTTATATTTAATTGGTCAAATGTTTGTGAGAACATTAAATCTTGTGAGATTTGGAAGATCTTACCCTTATGATTCCATGTAATCTCAAGGGAGAGTATGACCTTCTCACCTGAAATCTTGTCTGAATCATTTCCTTTCTTAAAATTATGAGTTGTTGTTGTTTAGTCGTTAAGTCGTGTCCGACTCTTCGTGACCCCATGAACCATATTGCGCCAGGCCTTCCTGTCTTTCACTGCCTCCCTGAGTTTGCTCAATTTCATGCTCATTGCTTCAGTGATGCTATCTAGCCATCTCATCCTCTGCCGTCCTCTTCTCCTTTTGCCTTCCATCTTTCCCAGCATCAGGGTCTTTTCCAAAGAGTCCTCTCTTCGCATTAGGTGACCAAAGTATCTGAGCTTGAGCTTCATTAGCAATCCTTCCAATGAGCAATCAGAGTTGATTTCCTTTAAGATTGACTGGTTTGACCTCCTAGCAGTCCAGGGGACTCTTAAGAGTCTTCTCCAGCACCACAGTTCAAAGGCATCAATTCTTCGGCGTTCAGCCTTCTTTATGGTCCAGCTCTCACAGCCATACATTACTACTGGAAAAACCATAGCTTTGACTATGCGGATCTTTGTCGGCAAGGTGACGTCTCTGCTTTTTAATATGCTATCTAGGTTTGCCATAGCTTTCCTCCCAAGGAGCAAGCGTCTTTTAATTTCATGGCTGCAGTCTCCGTCTGCGGTGATCTTGGAGCCCAAATAAATGAAGTCTGTTACTGCTTCCATTTCTACCCCTTCTATTTGCCAGGGATTGATGGGTCCAGATGCCATGATCTTAGTTTTTTTAATGTTGAGTTTCAAGCCAGCTTTCGCACTCTCCTCTTTCACCCTCATCAAGAGGCTCTTTAGTTCTTCTTCACTTTCTGCCATTAGGGTGGTATCGTCTGCATATCTGAGGTTATTGATGTTTCTCCCTGCAATCTTAATTCCGGCTTGTGATTCTTCCAGCCTGGCATTTCTCATGATGTACTCTGCATATAGGTTAAATAAGCAGGGGGACAGTATACAGCCTTGTCGTACTCCTTTCCCTATTTTGAACCAATCGGTTGTTCCATGACCGGTTCTAACTGTTGCTTCTTGGCCCGCATACAGATTTCTCAGGAGACAGGTAAGGTGGTCTGGTATCCCCATCTCTTTAAGAATTTACCACAGTTTGTTGTGATCCACACAATCAAAGGCTTTTGCATAGTCAATGAAGCAGAAGTAGATGCTTTTCTGGAACTCTCGTGCTTTCTCCATGATCCAGCGAATGTTGGCAATTTGATCTCTAGTTCCTCTGCCTCTTCGAAACCCAGCTTGTACATCCGGTAGTTCTCGGTTCACGTACTGCTGAAGCCTAGCTTGTAGGATTTTGAGCATAACCTTGCTAGCATGTGAAATGAGTGCAATTGTGCGATAGTTTGAGCATTCTTTGGCATTGCCCTTCTTTGGAATTGGAACGTAAACTGACCTTTTCCAATCCCGTGGCCACTGTTGCGTTTTCCAAACGTGCTGGCATATTGAGTGCAGCACTTTAACAGCATCGTCTTTTAGTATTTTAAATAACTCAGCTGGAATACTGTCATCTCCACTAGCTTTGTTGTTAGCAATGCTTCCTAAGGCCCACTTGACTTCACTCTCTAGGATGTCTGGCTCAGGGTCAGTGACCACACCAGCATGGACATCAGGGACATTAAGATCTTTCTTGTATAGTTCTTCTGTGTATTCTTGCCACCTCTTCTTAATCTCTTCTGCTTCTGTTAGGTCCCTGCCTTTTTTGTCCTTTATCATGCCCATCTTTGCACTAAACGTTCCTTTGATATCTCCAATTTTCTTGAAGAGATCTCTAGTCTTCCCCATTCTATTGTTTTCTTCAATTTCTTTGCATTGTTCATTTAAGAAGGCCTTCTTATCTCTCCTTGCTATTCTCTGGAAATCTGCATTCAGTTGCTTATATCTTTCCCTTTCACCCTTGCTTTTCGCATTCCTTCTTTCCACAGCTATTTGTAAAGCCTCATCAGACAGCCATTTTGCTTTCTTGCATTTCTTTTTCTTTGGGATGGTTTTAGATGCTGCCTCTTGTACAATGTTACAGACCTCCATCCATAGTTCTTCAGGCACTCTGTCTACCAAATCTAATCCTCTAAATCTATTCATCACCTTCACTGTGTACTCACATGGAATATGATCTAAGTCATACCTGAGTGGTCTAGTGGTTTTCCCTACATTCTTCAATTTAAGCCTAAATTTTGCAGTAAGAAGCTCATGATCTGAGCCACAGTCAGCTCCTGGTCTTGTTTTTGCCGTCTGTATAGAGCTTCTCCACCTTTGGCTGCAAAGTATGTAATCAATCTGGTTTCGGTATTGACCATCTGGTGATGTCCATGTGTAGAGTCGTCTCTTGTGTTGTTGGAAAAGAGTGTTTGCTATGACTAGCTTGTTCTCTTGACAGAACTCTATTAGCCTTTGCCCTGCTTCATTTTGTACTCCAAGGCCAAACTTGCCTGTTATTCCGATTACTCCTTGACTTCCTACTTTAGCATTCCAATCCCCTATGATGAAAAGGACATCTTTTTTTGGTGCTAGTTCTAGAAGGTCTTGTAGGTCTTCATAGAACCGGTCAACTTCAGCTTCTTCGGCATCAGTGGTTGGGGCATAGACTTGGATTACTGTGATGTTGAATGGTTTTCCTTGGATACGCACTGAGATCATTCTGTCGTTTTTGAGGTTGTACCCCATTACTGCCTTTCCCACTCTCTTATTGACTATGAGTGCAACTCCATTTCTTCTAAGGGTTTCTTGCCCACAGTAGTAGATATAGTGGTCACCTGAATTAAATTCACCCATTCCCGTCCATTTCAATTCGCTGATTCCCAAGATGTCAACGTTCAATCTTGTCATCTCATGTTTGACCACATCCAGCTTGCCTTGGTTCATGGATCTTACATTCCACGTACCTATACAATATTGTTCTTTACAGCATCGGACCTTCTTTTCGCTTCCAGATA
Organism: Liasis olivaceus; assembly: GCA_030867105.1. NCBI lineage: Eukaryota > Metazoa > Chordata > Lepidosauria > Squamata > Pythonidae > Liasis > Liasis olivaceus. Next base: position 5,802,378 of record CM061362.1, on the reverse strand, counting down.
CATCCACAGCTGAACGTCCTTTCGGCTTTGGCCCAGCCGCTTCACTCTTTCTGGAGCTACTTGGAATTGCCCTCCGCTCTTCCCCAGTAGCATATTGGACACCTTCCGACCTGAGGGGCTCATCTTCCGGCGTCATATCTTTTAGCCTTTTAACATTGTCCATGGGGTTTTCTTGGCAAGGATACTGGAGTGGGTTGCCATTTCCTTCTCCAGTGGACCACATTTTGTCAGAACTCTCTGTCATGACCTGTCCATCTTGGGTGGCCCTGCACGGTATAGCTCATGGCTTCACTGAGTTACACAAGCCCCTTCGCCACGACAAGGCAGTGATCCATGAAGGGGAAAATTATGAGTAGTATTAATAAATAATGAAAACACATCAACTGCATCATCATACAGAATTTAAAAGAAAGGAACATCAGGACAAAGCAAAGATCATTCAAAATAAAAAAATAAAGAGTGAATGCAAATTGAAGTATATGTGATCTTTAAGAGAAATACATTTTAAATATCCATATACAATATATATTATTTTCATTTAATTTTGAAGGGTTATGGCAGTCAGCTAGGGATGTTCTAAACCATGGATTCTACCTACCTAAGCTCAACTATATAATGTCTCAACTGCCTTTTTATCATAGGGGAGCTCTTAGCAATTTAAATAAAGATACATATGTATAACCCCCCCCCCCAAAAAAAATCACATGCTAAACAATGCTATAAAAGGGCAGTGGTACAGTTCATGCCCAACAAAATAATTGGCAATAATTAAATACTTGTTGATATGCAAAATGCTTGGTTTGAATGCCAGTAATGAACCTGGTGAGGGAATTCCCAGGTACCTTGACTGTGTTTGCACTCGCTTAACTTGGTCATGGTTGGGATTAGCAAGTTATGTGAATGCTACAATCAGCACTGGAATTAGAAAGAGTTATTTTTTAACCCCAAACAGTGCTGGGTTTGTTTGGAGCTAAACTTCTCTTCCCAATCATCCTTTTCATCCAAACCAGGAGTGTGAGGGTTAACAGAGGGTTAATCATCACTTCCTAATGCCAGCAGAGAACCTTAGAATCTGCAACTCCAACAGCCCCATAGAAGAATGAAATATGGGAAGAAAGGGGTAGGTGTGGACCAGAAATTGTTTTTCAAAGAATACTACTATACCCATCTCCCAAACCACTTTGTTGATCCTTTTTGGTATTACTGTGTTACCTCTTTCTCCTGCCCAGCTTGATGACAAAAGTGATACCAAATGATCAGGAATCCTGGAGCGTCACAGTGCTACATCTACATTTAACTACATGATCTGACTAAGAGCAAATAGATCTAATGGGAAGAAAGGCAAGAGGAAACAATATAGATTTTTTTTTTAAGCAGTGTTGAGAAATCATTGGGGAATGATACATTTAACCATCTCAAAAATATTTCTGAAAAACTAAGAGCAGTGTAAATTTCTCTCTTTCGACTAATGACTTTTGAGAGTTAATGCAGCCTTCACAAACTGTTCTCCAGGAAGTATGTTATCTTCCCCCCCACCCTGCCCTCAAAACAGCCACCTTCCTGCTTTACCCAAAATAAGACCAATTGTTCTGAAGAATCATCTTTCAACAAGAGCTAATATTTCGGTTCTACCCTTCCATTTCATGCTTGTCAAGTCAAAAGATGGTCTTAAGAAATGGAGAAGTTTGGAATACTTGGTTTCCTTATGCATGTTCCCCATTTATTCATTCAGCTAGGTGCAAGTTTCTTGGGTATTGCAATCTTGAGATCCCATTTTCCTCTCTCTCTCTCTGTCACATATACACGCACACAAATGCACAACACACACTCCTTTTCTGATGAGTTTACTTTACTTACATGTCCACAGTTCTTCCCCCCTCCCACAAAAAAATAAAGACAAAATGTATTTTTTTAATCTTCCTACTGTAATGGAATTTGTTAAAGTGAAACACAAGAATTCTGAACACTGAATTTGTACGTCTCTTTCCTCCACCCACTGTTCCATGGAGCAAATACATTTCATCTTTCCGTACCCTCTTTCATCTTGCACAAGAATTGTTTGACTTCTGCCACGCTTTCTCAGCTCTTCAACTGGTCTTGGGTTTACTTTCCATCTCCTTTCTGGGTTTCAGAAGTTGTACAAGCTGCTGGGTTTCATTTCCACACGTACACCTCCCCCCCAGAAAAATCTGAAAAGGATTAGAAATATGAGCTTTTCATACCGTGTCTTTGAGCAAGTCTGCCAGGAGATGCGTGCTTAAAGTTGCTGGGATGGGAATTCCACTTGATGATGGAAAAGGGCTCTGTGGTATGAATCGCGGGTTGGACATTTCTCAGTCTGCAGGGTCTGAAATGTTCTTAGCCAAGTTTTTCCAAGGTTCCACTTTTCTGAGTCAATTTACCTAGACCTGGGGAATGCAGACAACCCATGTTCCTGAGTGAAAGCTTTGGAAATCATCATACTACATATTAGTTAATCACCTGAGTAGAAGTATCTTTTTAATTTGAGGGTAAGGTAAAGGAGCAAATCCCTGAACTTTGAAGCATTTCTACCTCAAAGCAGTATAGGCTCAGAACATTGCCACCACGACATGCTGGCCATCTATACAGAGCACTGAACTAAAAATAAGAGCTTGTTCTCCAGAGAGGAACTTGCCAAAGTAGAATTTTTTTTGTTCGTTTGTTTGTTTGTTTTTAAAGAGCAGTGGGTTTTAAATACACCTTGTAAATTCAAAGAAGGAAAAGAAAGAGAATCCAAACGTGTGCATCATCATATCCATTGATTTAGCGTCACATGATTTAAGTCTTTTACTTCTGGAAGATCCAACCACTGATGAAGCAAGTTCTAAAGATGGTTCTAAAGATGTCCTGTTTCCTCTCCTTTTCTATTCTTGCAGCAGAGTCCCAAAATTGTATTTTAAAAATTATTTTATGTTATTTTTATATTATTTTTTCTATTATGTTATTTTTATTATTATTATTATTATTATTATTATTATTATATGACAAATTGTGGTCATGGATACCACCAGGACCTTAGGATTGCCATAGAAGCCCTGCTGAACACACCCTAGTAAGAAGGATAAGGAGAATTAGGGCTTTTTCTCTGTTGGCCCAATACTTAAGCAATTGACACTCATGGGATTTACATACGGGTCTCTGTTTTTAAGTGGGCTGTAAAGACCTAGGTGAGCAAAAGACTCAGATGTTAAATGGAGAGACATCTCTCTCTTTTTAGAAACTGGAGCTTTTCCTTTCACTTTATTTTTGACGTTCTAGTTAGGGAGGTTGATTTTATATTATATGATTTTAAAATGTTACCTTGTCCGATAACATCTTGGAGGAAGGTTCACACTGAAAATTGCACTATAAAATATTTAAAGATGATAGAAAGATAGCCACATAATCAGAGAACAGATGCAGCTGATTTAAGGAGTTGCAGAGAATTGCTACATTCACGCCTGTGTATTCCAAAGCATCTTTTTCCAAATTATTTCAGAAGTGCAGCAAAACCCTAGTTTCACACATGTTCTCATACACTGCCACAGTGGTAAGCAATCTGAAATATTTTGAAATACTTTGAGGGGTTGGGGAGCTGCTCACCACAAGTTATGCTGTTGGTATTCTGCAGCAAAATGCCAAGGTTTGGTGGTTCATGGGGGGAGAGGTCTTTTAATTAAAGAAGAAGAAGCAAAATAGCTGCAGTAAATCTCCACAAAGCTTAACAGACCTCATCTGCAAAATAATCTCCCCAAAGGGCCAAATTTTCCCTGCAGTCTTCAAAGAATTGGGAGGGGAGATTACAAGGGCAGTTCAAAGCAACAAATCTTTGTCTACCCCAGTTCTACACTGACTCAGAGAAGATGATACAGACAAAGAGGAGATTGGAGTATTCCAATAGAAGCACACGTCTTTCATTGTTATTGGAGATACCGGGGGCAAGATAAAGGTTCAGCTTGCACCCATCTATTTTTTCCTGTAAAGTGAATCATTGTCACTCACCTTTATATAAAAAAAGCTAACAGCATTTCATATTAGGATTCCCTCGTGCTGAAGGTTACGGAGTATTATCTCCCCAGTTCTGACAGTGGGTGGATTTAGCACCTACCCCAACCCAGGGTTGTCTCCAGATCAAAGTGTGAAGGCTGGGGCATCTTACTATTCAGAGATATGATGCAGGCTTCTTGAACTAGAGAATGGATTGTCTATGCTAGCACCAGCAACAGGAAGATCATCACATTTCAGAATGCCCTTGAAAAAAAATATATTATATTGATTGCATTTCCATTTTGCCTTTTCTCTGGAAGCTCAGGTAGACTTACATACGGTACATGATACCTCTCCATTAATTTTATCCCCACAAGAACCTGTGTGATATTGTGGTTGGGCTCAGAGAAAATAACTGGCCAAAAGTCACCCAGTGAGCCATATTCAAGTGGGACTTGACCCTGGGTCTCCTTGCTTCAAGTCGAACACTTTAACCACTACACTACATTGCTCTTCTTATATCACCGGGCCTGGTGAATATCCAGCTGAAATGGCAACGCTTAGTGGTCAAGTGCCCGCATGGATAATTATTAAAGCGTTGGACTAGAGCCAGTAAGACCAGGGTTCAAGCTACTTGCAGCTATAGAAGCTTAATGAGTGCTGTCGCTCAACCCAAGTATGTTACATCTGTCATCTTGAGCTGCTGGAGGAAAGACAGTCTATAGATATAATGACAAACTGCATGAAATAAACAAGCATCTCAAGGATACACTGAACTGGAACATTAAAAGGATTAAAAGCGTGGTTAGATCCAATCAGACTGCTGAGATAGAATAGTCATCACCAGAGAGATATGGCAGTGGTCAAAGAAGGTCAGATGCTTTCAGCAACCATGCACACAGTGACAGAACCTTCCCTAGTATTGGGCATTTGGCCACTAAACACTCTTTCTGGAAGCTGGCAACTTCCTGTGCCCTTCAACCATTTTCTTTGCAGTGCTTGGGGGTCTGCATCTTTAAAAGACCCAGCATTACCATGCCATCACTCTCCCCAGTGGCCATAGATGGAGATTTATCCCTGACTTACCAAGGGTGAATGTCGACTGTGCTGTTTTAAGCTGTAATGGTGATTAAATCATAGAACATTCGCTATTGTATGTCCCTCTGATTTTTATCTCCATCCTTTTCACATTTCTATTCACTAAGCGAAGGCATGAGGCATAATGCTGTATTTCTGAAAGGTCCCTGGACAGATTTAGTGCTGGAAAGGAATATATATAGACAGCTGGAATGAGGTACCTTGTTTTTACTACAGCAAATGCCTTGTATTTTAATATGCTCTTCTAGCCAACGCTAAAATGACTTCATGACATGTTCCCTGTAAGGTCATTGGTGTTATTTGGAAGTTTCAGGCTCCCTCAGTTTGGCAGATTATTTCTCAGGATTTGGTGGAGGAGCAACAGAAACCACAATGTTGCATTTGCAGCTGATTACTCCATGGAGATGGTTGCATTTGTGAATCTGCATGCCCATTTTTTCTGCAAAAAATCCGGAGTAAAAATTGATCTCCTAGGTTCCTTCAAACACAAAAGAAAGACTCAAGTTCTTGTTGTGAAAACGATGGACTGAAATGGACATGCTGCCTCCTTTCTACTAGGCCTAGGGTCACAAAGATGTCCAGAGGTAGAGAAGGAAGGACCTTCTCCGGGCAGCTAAGAGAGTGACATGCCTTTTCTTTTCCTGTGAGGTGCAGACAATGGAGAAGTGAGGTGTCACAGATCCAGGAAATGGTCAGCATGTAGCCGGAGGGGCTATTTGGAAAGCCAGCTAAGATATCTGTGGAATGTGATATTTAGACTAAAGCAAACTCTTCAAAATTTTCAAGACTATAGAATTCCATACTTCTTCAAAGGAAGTCTCCTTGGGATATGGGCAAGATCCTGAACCTTCTAGGCTGCATTTACACCATATACAGTCTTAATCAACCATTAACTCAGTCATAGTTCTTTACAGTTTGATTGGGTTCAGTGGGTCAAGGGACACCAGTCTGAAGATGATATAATTCCATTCACATCGTCATCTTCCTAGCATCAAAATGTCACCACGTATCCAGCTAATTTTAAAATAGAAAAGGAAAAGCACTTTATCATAAGGACAAAGACATGTATTTATGGAATCAGAGCAAGTCGTTCAAAATTGTAGATGTGGAACCTTGGAGATGGTTGGCACTTGTTTCCAACTGTGGCCAGGTATCTTCAGCACAAGGATAGGGAAACTCTGCTCTTCTGGATATTGTTAGGCCACAGTTCCCATCAGTCCTGACTATTGGTCATGCTGGTTAGGAACCATGGGAACTAAGGCCAAAAACACTTGGAAAGTCCCTGGGTCTCATATAGCTGCTGTAGGAGAACATTCAGAGCATTAGGATAACTTTTGTCTCACTTTGCTGGTCTCTTCTCAGAAATTTCAAAGTGATACTTTTTTTTTAATTCATAGTTTGCCAAAAAAAGAAGAAAAAAATAAGTTCCATTTAGCTGTTGCAAAAGCCAAATATCTGAGCCATGCTAATTTATTAGGTCTCGTTAAACTGGCATCAGGCTAATTCAAATGGTTGAGTCAATATTGACCATTAAATCAATTTGATTTGAATCATGGATTCTGTTTTGGAAAAGCAGATAAATTCCATTTGATGATTCATACTGAATCATTGTATTGGGGCAATTTAGAAAGTCAGGCTGGAGATCTGATTGAATCGCTTGGAACCGAATCTGAAAACTAAAGCTTCTCACAGCCCTTCTAGAGAGTTCTAGGCTGAATTCTAGGCTGAAAATCCTGTTTTAACTTCCTGAAGTTTCAAAGGGGGTTCAGTCTTAAGATAATTGAGAATGTCTTCGGATTTTCTTTGGATGGTGGTTTCAACTTGCTTTAGGATTACAAGGTGGGTGAGATGCTGTTGTTACTTTGGGGGTTCTGTATATTATTCTTCTACCTCTGTGGGTTTCCCACTACCTATCTGCAAAGATGGAGAACTGCTGTCTGATGCTTGGAAGCACAAAAGCCAGGGAGGCTGCAGACATTGGTAGAGAAAATTGCACAATGGAAGACAGGACATTCACACTTACAGCCTTAGATCTCCTTGCCCTAAAAAACTACACGAACACCACGCTTCACCTATTAAGATTTCCCTAACATTATCTTTTCCTTTGAAAAAAAGGAGTAGCAATTTCCTTTCCACTGAACTTTATGATTTTTTTTTAATGTAGAACTGTTTAGCCTAATACTACTTTAAGCCGCCAAATGATTGGATTCATACCTTGTGTTAATATAAAGCATGTTTTATATGAGTTTGGCTTCATGTCTGAATACAACGATTGTGATTTGTAAATCATGACTTATTGCTTGGAAAGCAGGCCACTGTGGCATCTTCAGCCACCTATGATTTAGGATCATGTGTGAACCCAGCCAGTGTATTCAGAACTCAGACATGTCCTGAACTGATTGCAAATTTCTGAGATTGTGAGTAAACAAGTAAATTTCAGTTGGTTTTAACCACATTAATTTCCATGTTTCTTGGTCTACTGGGATCAGATGCAAAAGTAATCCAAACAGATTGCTCTCAAGGCATGATTAGTAACTTCAACTCTCTTTTATACATATCCACTAACATATATATGAATTGTTCATGGGAGACACTTACAATGAAACATTCCAAACTTGAAGTTCTCTCTATCAAATCAACATTACAGACTGATAATGCACTCCTTAATTAGACATTGCTATTAACTGGACTGCTTCGTGATTTAAATCTTGCTGTTAATCTTTGTCATTCTACCCGGACATAGTTTTTATGACATCCAGCGGGTGATTCCTTTATGCAGTAATCTATCTAAAAACCACCGTTTTCTTCTTTCTTTTTTTTTTTTTCAGAAGAATAAAGGACATGAGATTGAAATGAAAGCTTTTTTTGAGTCTGTCCATTAGTAATTTTCTGCTTAGTATTTGAAAAATGGCTTGTTTTAATTGCTTCACAGAGAAGAAAGCTATCAAAGCTAATGCTCCTTTTTCCCAAACTTTTGTAATTATTTCTCTTGGACTCTTATTTGAAATGGCTTGAAAATATGTTCATTAAAATGTAGATTTTGTTCTCTCTTTTTCCCTCTTTCTACTGCTCTCTTTCAAATGGATTTCTATTTCCCAGTGTTGCCCTCCCCATATTTTTTTCCTTTGTTTGGCCACTAGCTTTAGACAATGTATAGATAAAACATTTCAAAATAAAAGTGAGTCAGACCAGCCCTACCATTGCTAATCTTCAGTGGGATTTCATTATATAATCAAACCATGAGCCTCCAAAGAAAATAAGTGTTTCTGAGAATGCTTGCTCAAAGTTCAACACCCCTTCCAAGATTTTGAAGATTCAGTGAAATAGCTTGACCCTAGTTTTGTCCTTCTCGGGATCCATGGCTTAAGTACCTCATGGGACTTAAATGTGGGGATAAAATGAAAGGAGTTCTGAATATAAACCACCTTGAATTCCCAGAGGAAAGGCAGGATAGAAATCTAAGAATAAATAAAGAAATAAATAATAGCCCGGGTAATGTGCTTTAAACATCAGCTTCCTGTCCATGTTCATGAATGTGCTTGGATGGCCATTGTGTGACCCAGAATCCTAGACTAGATGTTTTTCTTTCCCCTTCTCCTTTCCCTTCTCTCTGTGTTTGGCCAATGTCACATCCTACAAACTCCAGCAGACATTACCTCCAGCCCCCCCACAAAAAATAAACCAATGAATCAGTTCTCGCAGTGGCACCAGGTTCTCCCCGTGAAAGCTGTCACAGAACCCTTGCTAATCATAATTCCATAGCTAGGTGCCCTCCGAAGGCTTGTGCGTTCAGCTGATATGCCTCCTCAAGGGGGTTGGGGAAAGCTAAATATTTCAGGGAGGCATGTTCTTACTGTTTGTTTGTTTTCTTAATTATCAGGAAAATGTTTAGGCCCTTAAGTGTCCTAGAGTGACAACGTTTTCATCCCAGCAGCCATTTCTAACATTTTCCTTTGGAGACAGATGTTGCAGATAAGCATCTACAATTATAGATTTGGTTTCCTTTAAAAAGAAGGAGGGGAGGGAAAAAGGGCTACTGATTGCTTCTCGACATGGCTGGCAGGTGTTTATTTTATTATAGTATATATGGGCATAGCTCATTAAACAGAGGGACAGTCAGCATAACCAAGATCTGATCCTGTTCTTTTTCTCAATTGTGGGTGGGTGGGTGTTCTAATTGGAATGAAGTTGCCTTGAATCCATATTAAATGGAGCTTTCAATGCAGGGCAGACTACTGCTACTTGGTGGCCTCCAGAATATTGGACTAAGCTCCCATAAACCTGGGTCACCATGATTATTTGCCTTGCTAATTGATAATTGCAGGAACTTTCAATCAAAACACCTAGACTGGACGAAGCTGCAAAACACAGGAGTAAGGAAAGGGATACGTCTGGCATCAAGTCAAATCCTTCATGGTGGACCCATATTATTGATGACACTGCTTTAGTTTTTGTGTTTTGAGTAGGACTGAGATTAGGCTTAGACTGTTAATGAAGTTGTTACTGTGTCATTTCCTTGAATTGTTAATGGAGTTAGTGGTATACCTATTTTCTAAGTAAATAAATAAATCAGCAATATCAGCAAGGCCAACAAAGTGTCAGTGGTGCTCTCAGTTCTGCAGACAGCGAAGGTGATAACCCTTGAGTATCAGAAAGACTCTGTGGGTAATTGGTACGTGTCTTGTGGTACCAATTACCCACATTTATTAAAAGAATGTTTTGTGCATGCAGCTGGGTTTGTAAATTAAATATGTGAGTCTTGCCTTCACAGACAAGCTATGGCCTTGGAGGTAGAATGAACATGCCTCCTGTGATGTTATAACAGTAGTATCCCATTTGTATGGACATCACTGACCGTATAAAGTGAGGAACACTCATTGGGTATACTGATCCATACATAACATTCATTGAGGGCAGAAAAATCCCAGCGTTCCATCTTTAACATTCTCCAAAAGCCCAAAGCTTCCACGTGCCGATGCCAATCTCCAATAAATCTAATAAAAGATCCCCTTTTGCCAGCCAGTGTTTCTGGGAGCTTCCCAAATTGGTGGGCCTTAATTAGAAGAGTGCCAGAAATCATATATGCATCCATTTGCATTTATTCATTAGTTTTCATCTTACAGCTTTAGCATTCTGGTTTTTGTAAGCCCCCCTCTCCATTAAAAAAGACGAAAGCAACCTGAGAGGCAGCAGGTTCTCTTTTCCCTCTGAGTTTCCCCCATGGATGAAGAAAATCTATGTAGGTCATCTAATAATGTTTAGCTGAACATGGTAACCACCTTCCGAAAGCTATGGTTTTCTAACTTATATCTTCTTTAGGGCACCTTATTTAACTCTTTGTCATTGCAAGACTGGCACACTTTTCCAACGTGCCTTCTTAGATAGGTCAAGAAAAAAATTACCTTTTTAGAAAGGTTTGATTCTTCGACTGCATGCCCATAGCCATGCGTTGTTCTTGCTTCATGGTGTGCCGATGAGGTTACAGTCTCAAATAAATACTTCTGCATGTCTTTCATGTTCTTTGTCTTTCTGGTACATGGTACTATATTGACTTTAAAAAAAGGTATTGAAATATTTATAGCCCACCCATAATCCTAAAGATCTCAGGTTTTCTGAAGTGGGAAAAAACATAGACAAAATTCCCATTAAAAAATAACAACCAGTTGAAAGGTAAATCGTGATCAGTTAAAGGACAACATCATTTTCAATGAGAGAAAAAAGTAGCTTCTTCATACCATCCATGAAGCTCTGCATCTTTTTAGAGTAAGAATTCCATCCTTGATTAGAAGCTTATTCACTTCATCTGGCCCCAGGGAAGGTGGCATCTCAGAATCTTCTTGCTAGTTGGCCTGTTGCCTTCAAGATCAGTGAAGGATGTTGTCCTGTTAGCCATGTCAAGGAAGGATTTCATTTCCAAGTCAACTTAGTTTAGGATCATGGAAGAAGGGGTGGCTCTTGGCCTCTGACATCAAAATGACATAAAACAGCCCTTCTTGTAAGTCTTATAGTATATGTAAGCCCCAAGGCAAATTCCACCAACCCCACACAAGAAGCCAAAGCATGGTTCAGTATGTGAAGGTATCAGATGGCTTCATGCATGTCATTCAAAGCAGTAAAATGAATCCATTAAAATACATTCTCAAGAGCTCTTTCATGGTGCTCTCTAAACATAACTGAACCATTGATTTCAATGGATAAAAAAATGAAGTAAAAATTATTTTGATAGAGGAGATAGTGTTTGGATTCACACAGCATGCTCAACTAGACGAAAAAGGGGTTGTGAATCTCATGGTTTAGTGGCATGTGGGAAATCTAGCACTGCTTTAGCATTTTGTGGGAACCAGGTGTCACCTTCAGCCATTATGCAGTTTATTCATTTGGGTATCATACACTGTGTGACCATAGCCATCGTATTTTGTTAACCTGAACTGAGGATTGTATGTTGTGTGAACGCAGGAGGAAGAGGGGTTGTCGACTAAATCCATGCTTCTGATCTTGGAGTGTCTTAAAGGGCCCACATTGGGGTCTAACTATTATCTAACACTTGAACTGAGAATACACTTTAGATAGAGAAGTGAGGACCAAGGGTGGGAGATGAATGGAAGGGTAGGAAATAGCAGAGGGTTTCATTTTTCCAGATCTCCCCTGCCTCTTGTCTTTACATCTGTAACTCTAGAACATGATGAATAATTTTTAACAGCTGTCCATTCCTTGGGAAGCTGGTTAATGGCATCTAACCTCTCTCAAAAGCAGGACAGTACAGTCTGTGGGAAGAAAACAAGGCACCTTTGAGAGGTATGCTGGTGATCACAGTCCAAAAACTCCATATACTGTATGCATGGACATGTATCCATCAAGCTATTCCCTTTCAGGGCAACCAAATATACGGGTGAAACTCGAAAAATTAGAATATCGTGCAAATGTTCAATTATGTCAGTATGGCAACTCAAAAGGTGAAACCAATATATGAGATAGACACATTACATGCAAAGCGAGATATGTCAAGCCTTACTTTGGTATAATTGTGATGATTATGGCGTACAGCTTATGAAAACCCCAAATTCACAATCTCAGAAAACTAGAATAGTGTGAAAATGTTCAATATTCTAGGCTCAAAGTGTCCCACTCTGAGCAGCTAATGAATCCATAACACCTGCAAAGGGTTCCTGAGCCTTTAAATGGTCTCTCAGGCTGGTTCAGTAGGAATCACAAGCATGGGAAAGACTGCTGACCTGACAGTTGTGCAGAAAACCATCATTGACACCCTCCATAAGGAGGGAAAGCCCCAAAAGGTAATTGCAAAAGAAGTTGGATGTTCCCAAAGTGCTGTATCAAAGCACATCAATAGAAGGTTATGTGGAAGGGAAAAGTGTGGTAGAAAAAGGTGCACAAGCAGCAGGGATGACCGCAGCCTGGAGAGGATTGTCAGGAAAAGGCCATTCAAAAATGTTGGGAACTTTCACAAGGAGTGGACTGAGGCTGGACTTAGTGCATCAAGAGCCACCACACACAGACGGATCCTGGACATGGGCTTCAAATGTCGTATTCCTCTTGTCAAGCCGCTCCTGAACAACAAACAACGTCAGAAGCGTCTTACCTGGGCTACAGAAAAAAAGAACTGGTCTGTTGCCCAGTGGTCCAAAGTCCTCTTTTCTGATGAGAGCAACTTTTGCATCTCATTTGGGAACCAAGGACCCAGAGTCTGGAGGAAGAATGGAGAGGCACACAATGCACGATGCTTGAAGTCCAGTGTGAAGTTTCCACAGTCTGTGTTGATTTGAGGAGCCATGTCATCTGCTGGTGTTGGTCCACTGTGCTTTATTAAGTCCAGGGTCAACGCAGCCGTCTACCAGGAGGTTTTGGAGCACTTCATGCTTCCTTCCGCAGATGAGCTTTATGGGCATGCTGACTTCATTTTCCAGCAGGACTTGGCACCTGCCCACACTGCCAAAAGTACCAAAACCTGGTTCAATGACCATGGGATTACTGTGCTTGATTGGCCAGCAAACTCGCCTGACCTGAACCCCATAGAGAATCTATGGGGCATTGCCAAGAGAAAGATGAGGGACATGAGACCGAACAATGCAGCGGAGCTGAAGGCCGCTATTGAAGCATCCTGGTCTTCCATAACACCTCAGCAGTGCCACAGGCTGATAGCATCCATGCCACGCCGCATTGCGGCAGTCATTGCTGCAAAAGGGGCCCAAACCAAGTACTGAGTACATATGCATGCTTATACTTTGCAGAGGTCCGATATTGTTCTATTTCCAATCCTTGTGTTATTGATGTCGTGTAATATTCTAATTTTCTGAGATTGTGAATTTGGGGTTTTCATAAGCTGTACGCCATAATCATCACAATTATACCAAAATAAGGCTTGACATATCTCGCTTTGCATGTAATGCATCTATCTCATATATTGGTTTGCCATACTGACATAAATGAACATTTGCACGATATTCTAATTTTTCGAGTTTCACCTGTATATAAGGAGTGGAAAGGGAATTGGAAACTGTAAGCCAAAGAAATTAAGGCAGGAGTTTAAAAATAGTAAAATACAACTAACTCTAGTTCACGGCATGGCCATTCACTATCCTTCTGGGTTCCTTTCTGTTTTTACAAACCATTGTTGCTTCCACCATGCATTGGTTCCAAAATGTAGAGGGGGGGAAAGTGAGCAGAGACAGGACAAAACAAATATGATTTCATTTCAATTCAATTTCAGCTCAATGAAGACATTATTAATTAATTTGATGCCTTTTTCTTCCCTTCTGTTTAATAACATGTCCACTCTATCATATTATTAAGGCAGCCCTGGTTTTAGGTTTGAAGGACAATGTTCAGTCAGAAGTGATTTTTTTTTTCACACAGAACCCCTGAGAAGATTCTGTCAAATGCTCCCATTCCATGGAACACCGTTGGAAAGTCATGATGGTTGCAAGATGGCCAGATTTTAAAAAAAGCAAACAAAACACAACACCTTGTCACAATTCATAGTGTTAATGACGTGTTGGTCTCCGCTGGCGAACAAACTTTTGCAGATCCCAAAACTCTAACTGAATAAAAGAATTGCGTTTCCTGTACAATATTTGTACAAGCTGGTTCTTGCCTTCAAAATACAAAGTCATTGGAATGATTTTCTTCCAGCTGTTTTTTGCTACCCTTCTTGCAACATTTCTTTTGTCAATCTTGAGTTGCTGTTTAATTCATAAATGGATTAATAATTCCATTAATAAATGGAATTCAATTAGAATACCTGGTTTGTTAAACCAAAAATGGCAAAGACAGTTTCCCTTTCTCACTGATTTCTTTCAAAAGCATGATTGTTGTTGTTTTTGTCGTTACTATCATCATCATCATCATCATCATTATCATAGTCATCACCGAAGTTGACAAACAAACCAAGACATGGGGCAGGGGGGAGTCTGAGGATTTCATAAAATAAAAAGAAAAGCAGGCATGGTTAATAATACCATCATATGATAAAATGTTCAATTATTACACATCTCTCAGTTGATGCAGAAACTCCACTTTCATTTCTTGCATTTTGAAATTACTTTTCCACCTCCCAGCATGCATTGCCTATGAAAAGGCAGAGAGACCACCCAAGATCCATGTTGCCTTTCCAGGTGGGGCTGAAGCTTGGGAGTTCAGTGCAAAAGACCAGAATGTTTAGCAACACTGTTCATGTGAATAATCATCAAAATTATTTTATATAGGCAAGCTGCAGCCCTCCAGATGTTTCTGATATATATATATATATATATATATATATATATATATATATATATATATTTCCCACCATATCTCACTGCAACATCTAAAGGGCTGCAGGTTCAAATTATCTCTTTTTTTTAATATTAATTCCTCTGTAGGTGATGATGATAGATAGATAGATAGATAGATAGATAGATAGATAGATAGATAGATAGATAATGTGCCATCAAGTCATTTTCAAAGCAATCACATAGATAGATTTCTATTTTCTATCCATGTAGTTTTCTTGGTAAAACACAGGAGTGGTTTACCATGGCCTTCCCCTGTGCAGTGAGAAATGGTGCCTTTTCACTAAGTGATCATCTGCCTCTGGCATCTTCCTCTATCGCTGCTGACCAACACAGGTACCTTCTTGCTTTAGCTGGGTGGCTGGGACGACCTTCACACCTTGGATGACCCTGCTGGGAATATATGCTCTTGGCATGCACTCCCCATGTTCTTCCCTGATCCACCCAGGAACAGCCCCACCACCACAATGAGGCAGCACAGCAGGACTTGGGAGAGAGATGAGAGATGAGAGATGAGAGAGAGAGAGAGAGAGAGAGAGAGAAAGATTTACATTCCTCTGTATGTATGTATGTGTGTGTATATATATAGATATATATATGCACACACACATGCCAAGATCCATTATTTCTCACCACCAATAATCTGTTTGCATTTGGGGGATGTGTGTATGTGTGTGTGTGTGTAGGTATACATGCACACATGTCCCAATGGAGGGTAATATTCCATGTAACTGGTAACAAGTAATTAATGTTATTTCTCTTCTGCCAGGAGTGAGGTTGAGAGGACTTTTGTTACAGCCAGACTTGTAGCAGTCCAGGGCAGGACTGCAGTGCAGTGATTTTTGCTTCTTTTTCTCCTAGGACAGTTTCCATTGGCTCTTGCAGGATTGGGAAGCGGAAGAGGTGAAAGGGTTCCTAGTTTTCTGCTTGCAAGAAGTTTGCTTTGCTTTTAAGACAGGAAACCATTCAAATTATCCAATCATCTTCCTGCAGTCAAAAAATGGTTCAACCCATTCCACAACATCATCTTTCAAAAATGGTATGGTCCATTCCACCATACCTTTTAGACCAGACCACTAAATCGACAAAGGAGGCTCTCTCTGAGTTAGCATTCCTTGCAACCTTCTCCATGTTCCCCTCTCACTGCAGTCCCAGATGTTCCAGTTCCGGTACGTTCAGACTGCCACATGTTCAACCACCTAGAACTCTGACCTTCCATCCTTAACACACCTTAGCCATACCTCTGGGTGGCTTTGTTGTCCTTTGACTCATTTTTACAAGTAAATAAATACACTCACTAACTTCTGAAAAAGATATAACTCAAATTCTTTCTTCCTGATGCTTGATCTGTTGCTAATTTTGACATAACAGGTCAAAAGATCTGGAAAATTCAGCCTAGAGAGTTTTAAAATAGGGAAGGAGCACAGGATATTTTGAGAAATGCCATGTGAAGTTTTCAATGGTCATCTTTAAAAACACAGCTCCTTTCTTCATAGTCGTCGTCTTCTTCTCTCTCTCTCTCTCTCTCTGTCTCTGTCTCTCTCTCTCTGTCTCTCTCTTTTTTATCTCCAGTTGGAATGAATAAGGCTAATTAATTTCAGACCATACTTGATGAAGTCAGCACCATACGAGGGGCTGCGTGCGAGACATGGCTGATTTCTTTCAGCTGAGAGTGATGAATTAAAGATGAAGCTTTGCTTTCACAACCCTAATTTAAAATGTATATATTAAAAGAAAAAGCTATAGCAAATAATGCTTATATCCTCCATAACAAAGAAAAACTTGTTCTGGCGCGCTCCCATGATGTGTTGAGTTTTGAAGGAAATCTTTGATTCTTGTTGGCAGCTCAGCTGTGAATGGGTGAAACAGATCAGAAAATCCGCAACCTGGCTTTTTTTTCCTGGATGTTTTGCTGAAGTGTATGTGTGCATGTTTTGATTACCTTCTGCTTTCACTGAGGGCCCCTTGCTTGGACCTATTACATATTGGTTAAGGGTGCATATAAGGCAGTTTAAAGGTGGGGTCTTAAAAATGTAAATTGCAAATCCATATCTGGAGGGGGAGGCAGGGAGGCAGGACTGGAAAACTAGCTGAGATCCAAGACCAGCAAATGGAGATGCTAGAGATTTATAAGTAGATTGTGCATTTCTTTCACCAACGTTCAGAAGAAAGGAGAAAAATGGGAGTAGCTCATACTATAGCTGCAATGTATTTTTGTATATAATCCATTCTTCTTTGAATGTATTTTTTTCTCAGTGTATTCCCCTACCTTTATATCCACTCTGCACTTACTGAAAGCAATGAGATTTCTCAGCAGATACACATATATAGGATTGCTCTTTTAAAATGGTCATCAAGATCTCATAAAAGATACCTAACACAAAGATTTTAGAAATATGCAATTTTATTTCAGAAGATGCACTTAATTAAAAGGCTAAAAAGTAAGCAACTTAACAGGTCTTTGAACAACGGAAGCCCTAGAAAAACCTTCAGCAAGTTTTGGACATCACCATGTAAGCTGTATCTATATTGTATCTTGTTTCAGGTAGATTTGTACTGCCCACATCCAAGCTATGAAGTGTCAGCTTTCTTAATGATGTTGCCTATTGATGTCATGTATATATCCTTGGGCTGAGTTTTCCATGTTCTTCCTAGCAGGTATATGGTGTAGATTGTATGATAGCTTTTATCAAGTCTGTGTGATAAAATAAGCCCATCTCAAGATTTGGCTGACAACGGGAAGCATTCTTCAAGTGCACGGGACGACCATGTTCATTTTCACCTGAGTTGCAAAGAGCCATTGCTGAGCATTTCTCAGGACTTTTTATGCTAATCTGCTGAAACATGGATGGAACATGGATGAGAAATTGAGCTTCTACTGTAAGCAATGTACAGAATGTGAATGCAGCATTAGTCTCACCTACGAAAATGCTTAAAGATAGAAATGCACTCATGAGACTTGGGTGTTCAAGTCTCCCCTTACCCAAGGAAGCTCACTGGATGTCTTGAGGCAATCACTAGCTTTCAACCCAGCCTGCCTCACAAGTTTATTGTTCTCAGCATCAAAGAGGAGGAAGGAGTACAAGGTACACCATGTTGAGCTCCTGGAAGAAAGGCATGATAGAAATGGAATACATGAATAAAAGATTGGTTTTGATTTAGAAGATCTTAAACCATATGGGTCCCAGTTATGTCTTCATATGCTTTGAGATCTCTAATTGTAGTAACAGTGGTTAGTAATATGTACAATTGTGGTTACTTGTGTAACAGCTTTCTCAAAGCTTTGTATGTGTTTGAAACTGTGGTCTGAGCTAAGCTGTTCATACTGTATATGAAAAGTTCTTTGAGCCTTGTTCAAACAAAAGCCTATATGTTTGCGCAAACATATACATTTACTAAACAAACAAACCTTTTTAAAACCTCACAGTCTTGATTCTGGAGTGAAGACCAGTATCCCTTCTTCCTTGTTCATGGGGAAGATCTGAATACAAGCTTCTGTTCACCTTTGGCTGAAGATGGTTAGAGTTCTCTGTGCAACCAGAAGCTGGACAGCTCAGGTCTCCAAACTGGGAAAAAAACCATAGAGCCAAGATTTTACTTTCATGGTTAGAAATGTGAGCCTGAAAAGGGCTCCAGATTTCCTGTTCTAAGAGTGAGAACTTGCATTGTATTTCCAAGGAAATATTTTTTCAGTACATTTACATATTCAGGAGCAAGGCAGAAGTGGTAGACTCATATGATTCAATCAATATTGTACCAACATCTGTCTTGCAATTTCTGAGTTTTCTTCTCCTGAAGAAGCAGCTTCCGCTTTTCAGTCTTCTCAGAGTGCCTGAGAATTTCTTTTGAATCACTCTTGGGAGTGTTATTGAGTTTATTTTATTGTCAGTGGTGATGGAGAGAATTATTACTGGTGGAATTTTATGTGACATCACTATCCATAAGTCTACAGCCTGGCTCTTCACAATTCCTAACTCCATCCAGTCTTACCTTAGGATTGAAGGAAAGCTGGAGGCAGCTGGAGAAAGGCAAGGACCCTGACAGATAGAACATTCTAACTTACATTTGGCTACCTGTCACTAACTAGGTGCAACAACATTATACTGTACATGTATCATGCTATCTGAATTTGAACTAGCACAGAAGATATATGAGGATTTTCTTTTCTGTTGCTGTTCCTGATCTGGCCTGCCTTATATATTGTTCCGATCAATACTACTTGTGTGACTTCCACAGGAATCTCCCCAAATCTCCTAGAATAATGCTATCAACAATAACCCTATGCCCCACCCCAAGCTATGGAAAGTATACTTCACCACAAGTCTCCTCCACCCAACTTCCATCTTCCAAACTTAAATAGGAGGAGGATGTCATTCACACTGGCTCTTTACCAGCTTGATGAACTCACCAAGGACAACAAAAAGTGTCTCCTTATACTTGGAGACAGCCTTGAGGGGACAGGAATATCTAACCTTGCAGACCATGTGACAGACATTGAATCTTTCTCATAACTATGAATCCCATATGCTTTTTGGACCACAAAGCCTATGATCCAGAGGCCAGGTGATCCATGATCTTAGGAGTGATAGTCCAGTGATATCTGGGGGACTGAGGTTGCATCCTGGGAGTGAGAAGGTACACAGAAGGTAAATGAATGTTGACCTAGAGATAGCAACAGCAGGTTTTAGAGACATTGGCCCTTGTTCCATAAATCTAACCTGATATACCCAAAAACATATACAATGGTTGAGTTTGCACGTCACACTAAGGCCTAGTTTTATTTGTTGTTGTTGTTGTTTAGTCGTTAAGTCGTGTCCGACTCTTCGTGACCCCATGAACCATATTGCGCCAGGCCTTCCTGTCTTTCACTGCCTCCCTGAGTTTGCTCAATTTCATGCTCATTGCTTCAGTGATGCTATCTAGCCATCTCATCCTCTGCCGTCCTCTTCTCCTTTTGCCTTCCATCTTTCCCAGCATCAGGGTCTTTTCCAAAGAGTCCTCTCTTCGCATTAGGTGACCAAAGTATCTGAGCTTGAGCTTCATTATCAATCCTTCCAATGAGCAATCAGAGTTGATTTCCTTTAAGATTGACTGGTTTGACCTCCTAGCAGTCCAGGGGACTCTTAAGAGTCTTCTCCAGCACCACAGTTCAAAGGCATCAATTCTTCGGCGTTCAGCCTTCTTTATGGTCCAGCTCTCACAGCCATACATTACTACTGGAAAAACCATAGCTTTGACTATGCGGATCTTTGTCGGCAAGGTGACGTCTCTGCTTTTTAATATGCTATCTAGGTTTGCCATAGCTTTCCTCCCAAGGAGCAAGCGTCTTTTAATTTCATGGCTGCAGTCTCCGTCTGCGGTGATCTTGGAGCCCAAATAAATGAAGTCTGTTACTGCTTCCATTTCTACCCCTTCTATTTGCCAGGGATTGATGGGTCCAGATGCCATGATCTTAGTTTTTTTAATGTTGAGTTTCAAGCCAGCTTTCGCACTCTCCTCTTTCACCCTCATCAAGAGGCTCTTTAGTTCTTCTTCACTTTCTGCCATTAGGGTGGTATCGTCTGCATATCTGAGGTTATTGATGTTTCTCCCTGCAATCTTAATTCCGGCTTGTGATTCTTCCAGCCTGGCATTTCTCATGATGTACTCTGCATATAGGTTAAATAAGCAGGGGGACAGTATACAGCCTTGTCGTACTCCTTTCCCTATTTTGAACCAATCGGTTGTTCCATGACCGGTTCTAACTGTTGCTTCTTGGCCCGCATACAGATTTCTCAGGAGACAGGTAAGGTGGTCTGGTATCCCCATCTCTTTAAGAATTTGCCACAGTTTGTTGTGATCCACACAATCAAAGGCTTTTGCATAGTCAATGAAGCAGAAGTAGATGCTTTTCTGGAACTCTCGTGCTTTCTCCATGATCCAGCGAATGTTGGCAATTTGATCTCTAGTTCCTCTGCCTCTTCGAAACCCAGCTTGTACATCCGGTAGTTCTCGGTTCACGTACTGCTGAAGCCTAGCTTGTAGGATTTTGAGCATAACCTTGCTAGCATGTGAAATGAGTGCAATTGTGCGATAGTTTGAGCATTCTTTGGCATTGCCCTTCTTTGGAATTGGAACGTAAACTGACCTTTTCCAATCCCGTGGCCACTGTTGCGTTTTCCAAACTTGCTGGCATATTGAGTGCAGCACTTTAACAGCATCGTCTTTTAGTATTTTAAATAACTCAGCTGGAATACTGTCATCTCCACTAGCTTTGTTGTTAGCAATGCTTCCTAAGGCCCACTTGACTTCACTCTCTAGGATGTCTGGCTCAGGGTCAGTGACCACACCAGCATGGACATCAGGGACATTAAGATCTTTCTTGTATAGTTCTTCTGTGTATTCTTGCCACCTCTTCTTAATCTCTTCTGCTTCTGTTAGGTCCCTGCCTTTTTTGTCCTTTATCATGCCCATCTTTGCACTAAACGTTCCTTTGATATCTCCAATTTTCTTGAAGAGATCTCTAGTCTTCCCCATTCTATTGTTTTCTTCAATTTCTTTGCATTGTTCATTTAAGAAGGCCTTCTTATCTCTCCTTGCTATTCTCTGGAAATCTGCATTCAGTTGCTTATATCTTTCCCTTTCACCCTTGCTTTTCGCATTCCTTCTTTCCACAGCTATTTGTAAAGCCTCATCAGA
Source organism: Liasis olivaceus (assembly GCA_030867105.1). Lineage (NCBI taxonomy): Eukaryota > Metazoa > Chordata > Lepidosauria > Squamata > Pythonidae > Liasis > Liasis olivaceus. The sequence continues at coordinate 5,780,830 of CM061362.1, read as the reverse complement.
CAGCCATTTTGCTTTCTTGCATTTCTTTTTCTTTGGGATGGTTTTAGATGCTGCCTCTTGTACAATGTTACAGACCTCCGTCCATAGTTCTTCAGGCACTCTGTCTACCAAATCTAATCCTCTAAATCTATTCATCACCTTCACTGTGTACTCACATGGAATATGATCTAAGTCATACCTGAGTGGTCTAGTGGTTTTCCCTACATTCTTCAATTTAAGCCTAAATTTTGCAGTAAGAAGCTCATGATCTGAGCCACAGTCAGCTCCTGGTCTTGTTTTTGCCGTCTGTATAGAGCTTCTCCACCTTTGGCTGCAAAGTATGTAATCAATCTGGTTTCGGTATTGACCATCTGGTGATGTCCATGTGTAGAGTCGTCTCTTGTGTTGTTGGAAAAGAGTGTTTGCTATGACTAGCTTGTTCTCTTGACAGAACTCTATTAGCCTTTGCCCTGCTTCATTTTGTACTCCAAGGCCAAACTTGCCTGTTATTCCGATTACTCCTTGACTTCCTACTTTAGCATTCCAATCCCCTATGATGAAAAGGACATCTTTTTTTGGTGCTAGTTCTAGAAGGTCTTGTAGGTCTTCATAGAACCGGTCAACTTCAGCTTCTTCGGCATCAGTGGTTGGGGCATAGACTTGGATTACTGTGATGTTGAATGGTTTTCCTTGGATACGCACTGAGATCATTCTGTCGTTTTTGAGGTTGTACCCCATTACTGCCTTGAAGAAACTACTCTTTGATGGCTTTCCTCACACACTAAATGATAAAACATGATTTCCAAGCCACCAAGGCAATGTTCATAAGTATGCTAAATCTTAAATGTCCATTCTTGCCAGTGAATTCTTCTGAGGCAGTTGGGTCGGGGGGGAGTGAAAGAGGGAACTAGTACAGTTATTCCACTACAATTTTGAGTTAATCATATTGTTCTGACATTTTCAACTGGTGCTTCTACACAGCTGCCTAGCTTTGTGTCTCAGTAGTTCTCATTAGAAGAAACCTGTTTTGCATTATGGCTGACTTACACACTGAATCAATCATCTGATCCATTGATTGCTTCTGAAATTATTTTAGTTCCTTAATAATACACCTTTTCTCCACTACCTCCAGACTGTGATTAAACCCAGGCAAGGCCCATCAGTGTCTGACAAATATATGGGGAGATTCTTTGGGACAGGAAAGGACAGATAAGATTCCAGATTTTTCTTATTGAGGAACCATTAGAGCATATAAATCTGGTCATTTGGTGGTAGGTGCTGTAGAGATGGTTGTAATAAATGCAGATTGATATATTATGCTAGCCAAATGGAGTTTATGGATTGTGGCTCATGATTCATAATTCTCTGATGCCGTTTCTAAACTAGGCTCTTGCTATAGTTTGGAAGACAACATTCTGAATGAAGCGTTATTATTCCTCTTCCAAATATATTCCTTGGTCCGATCAAGGGACAATTATTTCAGGTTCCCTTTTAAGAGAACACAAAATCTTATCAGAGAATTAATTCCATCACACAAAAACAGTAGGGATTGACTTCTGAGTGTAGGTCCTAACAGATATGTGCTACAGTTTGGAAAGCCCATCCATAAACAAAGAAGAACAAACCAGGTACAGCTGGATGCATTTAGTTGAAGAAATCCAGGGCCAAATGTCAAGCTATTAGGTGCATTAAACCAGCCAGATGTCTAGGGAAATACTAGCCAATTTTCAGTGCATAGACTGGACCTGGTCCCTAAAGCACTTAGTTGTTTGTTTTGAACATTGGATCCCAACATCTTGATTCAATATGAATATATTCACCAATTAACATTTTAAAGGGAGTTTAGAACCAGTCAAGGGTAGGCCACCTGGTGTCTTCCAGATGCTGTGGATTTCAGCTTAGCCATAGCAAACAATGGGAACGGACTATATATAATCCAAACATCTGAAAAGCACCAGGATACCTATTCTTGGAATAATTCACGGAGAATAACTTTGTGGGCATAAGAAGCTGACCTCTACTCAAGTATGCCTTTCAATTTATCTAGTTAAGTTTTATTTCTATGGACTAGCAATAGTTCTACCACAGGGACTGGAAAATTGCAGCTACAGGACAGCGTGTAGTCTCTGAACTCACATTTTGCAGCCTTCAGAGTCCCCTTGCCCATAAGTGCTGAAAACATGTCACACTGAGGTGGGAAGCAGTTGAAAATTGTAATATAAGTACTCAAATAAGCAAAGCACAGTTAAAAAACAAAGAAACACCTTAATGCAACCCAGAGAAATTGCCCCGACTACATGTGTGATGTGGTTCCATCTCTACAAAATATTAAATGTTATACTGGACTATTGAAAAGTTGCACACCGGTAGTCCACAACCTTTTCCTGCATTAATTGGAGATTCTCAAGATTGAATCTGGGACATGGAGCATAAGAAGTGTGTATTCTTCTACTGAGTTACAGCTCAGGGACTAGGCTTCCCCAGTCTGATGCCCTCTAGATATTCAACTGGGAGGTTGCCAAGGTTGGAGAAGACTAGTGTAGCCTATAGTTATCCAGAAGAAGGTCATACTGGAGGTCCAGCATTATATAATGATAAAGTTATTGGACTAGGGAAAAGGAGACCCAAGTTCTAATCCTCCTTTGGCACAGAAGTCATCTGGATGACCTAGGGCCAGTCCCTCCCTCTCAGCCCAACAGCCAGTGTTGAGTAGTGGTGCTGCTTGACTAGGAGTAGGAGATTCAGGTTCTCATCCTCCCTCAGTCATGGAAGCTCACTGGTTGACTTTGGCCTCATCTTTCTGTCTCGGCCCCACCTACCCCCTGCAGCTGTTGTTGAGGAGAAAACTACAAAAAGGGAGTGCTTGAGTTCCTGAATGAAAGGTGGGGTATAAATTTAATAAATAAATACTTGGCCAAGTTGGCAGAGGTAACAACTCTCCAAATGTCATCATGATCATGTCCATCTATTCACCAACACTAGTATGAGAAAATATTTTCCAAGGGGATACGCTGGTTTTCATAACTTGTTTCTGTCCAAATAGATCATCAGATCTTGTTGTCCTGCATTGTGAGAAAATTTGGAAAGGGAAAGGAAAGGGAACAGCCAGATCAAACAGAAGGGAATGGTTATTGTTGTTATTGTTAGTTGCACAGTCAGCCAGATGTTTAGACTGGATTTGGCATTTTTATTCATTTATCAAGTCTTTCCCAAGGACCTGCAATAGGCAAATGTTGTTGTTTGGTGGTGTTAAAGGTATCATTGCAAGATGTAAACTGTTCCAAGTAAAGCTGCCTTTTGCAATTGACTGGTGGTGATTCTGTCAATGCCGATGGTCTTCAAGTGGTGCTCCAGATGTCCAAGGCACCTATTACTATTGGTAGTATCTTTGCTTCTTTTGCCACAGTCATTCTATTTCTATTTTCAGGCCTGTATTTTGTGATATTCTCCAGTCCTTTCTCTTCTGTTCTGCTGCCTCCAGGTATTGCAACATCCACTACCCAGATTTTTTTGTCTTTCTTACCAACAATGGTTAAGTCTGGGGTGTGGTGTGGCAGGTGCTTGTCTGTTTGAATTCTAAAGTCCCAGAGCACTTTAGCTTCTTCATTTTCTATTACTTTGTCTGTTTTGTGGTCCCACCAGTTTTTGCTTGCAGGCAAGTGGTATTTCTTGCAGATCTTCCAATGCACCATTGTTGTTACTTTGTCATGCCATTGCTTGTAGTCAATCTGTGTGATCTTTTTGCAGCAGCTGACTAGGTAGTCCACTGTTTCTTCAGCTTCTTTGCAGAGGCAGCATTTGCTGTCTGTTGCTGTCTTCTCAATTCTGGCTTTGTATGCATTTGTTCTTAAGATTTGGTCTTGTGCAGCCAGAATTAGCCCCTCTGTCTCTTTCTTCAACTTTCCTTCTCTTAGCCATTGCCAGGTCTTCTTGTTACCTACATTGCCAGCTAGTTTTTTTGTGCACTGGCCATATAATACTTTGCCTTGCTGTGTCTCTTTTCTATTCTTCATTTGGTCTTTCTTGTAGGCCAGTTTGGTCTCTTCAGTATTCAGTAAGCCTTCATGATGTACTAGCTTCAGTACATCTTCTTCACTGTCCTTTCAATATTCTTCTAATGCCTTTTTTCCTTCTTCAGCTGTCTGGTGTACTTGAAACATTCCATGACCATCTATGCTCCTTGCTAAGTGGAATCTGTAAACCTTGCTATGTGGATGAAGGGCATGATTCATTGTCATTATTTTTCTGGTCTTCCTATCCAGGGCTTCTAGTTCTACATGAGTCCAGTCCACTATTCTAATGACCAGAATTGCCCAGGTGTTAATTGCCTTGATGGTATTTCCTCCACTGAGTTGGACTTTAAGATCTTCTTCACTCTCATGATATATTCACTACTAACCTTCTTGACTTCAATGTGCTTAATGTTGTCAGCTCAAAGGATGCCCAGGTATTTGTAGTGACCTTCTTCATCCAGATTCTTGATGTTATTTCCATTGGGCATCTTGATTCCTTCAGTTTTCACTATTTTTCCCTTGTTGATGGTAGGGTGGCACATTTGTCCAGTCCAAACTCCATTGCAATATCTTGGCTGTGTATTCAGACAATGTTCTGAATACACAGATGGTGTTTTTCTATTCAGTTTCAGATTGTCCATGTAAAGGAGGTGGGATAGCTTGGCAGATGTTTTGATATTTGATAGCCATGGCCTGACTTCTTCAGTATTGTTGACAGAGGAATCAATGCAATGACAAACAGTAGTGGTGATAGTGAGTCTCCTTGAAAGATTCCTCTCTTGGTATAAACCTCTCCCAGTCTATCACCATTGACCAGCAACTGTGTCTTCCATTGTGCCATTGATTTTTGCACAAAGCTTCTGATGTTTCTACCGACTCCTCTTATTTCTAGGCATTTGATTAGCCAATCATGTGGCAGGGAGTCAAATGCCTTCTTGTAATGCATCCAAGCTACATTCAGGTTTGTCTTACTTCTCTTGCAATTTTCCAAAATCATCTTGTCAACTAAGACTTGATCTTTTGTTCCTCTGCTGTTTGGGTAGTTTCCTTTCTGCTCAGATTGAAAGAGCTTGTTTTCAACTAGATACTGTCAGACTGCATCAGCTACAACACGAGTTAACAATTTGAAAGTTCTTGGTAAGCAGGTAATTGGCCTGTGGTTGCCTGGTGTTGCCCCTCTTGTTGAATCTTTCATTATCAGGGAGGTTTTGTCAGATGTTAACCAATCTTCAATTTCACCTTCTTGCAGTATGTTGTTAAACTGCTTTGCAATGAGTGAGTGCAGACCAGTCAGATGTTTCAACCAAAAACCATGCAGTTCATCTTCACTGACCATTTCCTGATCTTCCTTGCCCTTTTCTCCACCATTTCTGCTGTTATTACAAGTTCTTCCATTTCATCTTCTTTTTTATTCTTATCCACCTTGTTTATCCAAGTTGCATTCTTGTTGTATTTCTTTGGGTAGCTGCACCCAGAACTGCACTGTTCCTTCTTTGTCAGGTATTGACTGGTTCATTGCAGTCTCTCCATTGATGGATTGGTAGAAACATTTCTGATTCGACTGAAATTGGATATTCTGCCTATGGTGTTCAATTCGAGCTTCATATCTGCTGATCTTTTTGGCTATGGCTGTTATTTGCTGCTTTATCATTTCTACTGCTTCTTTTATCTTCCTTGTTTCTAGGTGATATTTCTTGATCAGGTATTCTTTGCTCTTCTTGTTCTTCAGCTTCTTTTCTTTCATTTGTTCTAGCTTGCTTACATCTGATCTTAGCATGCTGATCTTATTGTCCAACCTGATCTTCCATTTTGGTGGTGCACTGTTGGCTTTTTTTCTCATTGGTTGATTTTGCATCCAAGGCATTCAGTTATAACTGCAGCCATGCTGTACATTAGTTGGTTTGTTTCTTGCAGTGAGCCGGTACTTACATTTGATATTACAGTATTGGCATCTTTTAATACTTGTGCTAGATGTTTCTTTGTAATAAGCCTCAATTCAGGCAACCTTATTCTGTTGTTTTTGTGCTGTTCTAGATGCCCAGTTATGCTTTGTTTCAATTCCTCTTGTTTTTTTAGTTAGACAGCTTTGTTTTTTCTGAGGAGAAGGCAGAGGAGACGGTGCCTGGTTTGAAAATGATTCAATAGCCATGCTGGCTTCCTCTACTATTGACTCCCCCTGGTTTGCCTCTACAGTCTGAGCTACTTCTGGCAAGGCTTCGATTTCTTTGCCCCGGGTAGACCTTTGCAGTTCTTCCAATTCCGCTTCTGTGAATACTTTATTTTGTACTGTAAATCGATGTTGATCCGCTAGCCTGTTATTTCTGATTCTGGATGTTGTTCTTTCTGGAACTGGTGCATTCTTTTCAGATATCCTCGTTGGACTTGATTTGTAATAGCAAATCATTATTTCTTTGTTTTCAGTCTTCGTATATTTGTGACAGGTAAACAACTTCTCTTCCAGTAGTCCTGCAGCTGCTGGCCCTGGTTGCTCAGCCAACAATCCTGAGTCCTGTAGCCCACTTGTCACCAGATGTCCAGAAACTAGAACACCTAGCACAGTCCTTGTTGACCAGGCGATGTCCAATCTGGTATAGGTTTCTGTAAATTATGTCTCACCATATTGTTTATGGGAGAGGCACTCTTCGTCTGGCTCCTCTGATGAGACCTATCCAGTATGGTTGAACCTCTGGCATAGCTCTCATCCTCCTTGGAGCATGCAAACCCCATAACCACATCAAGGTGATGGTGATGATGATGATGATGATGATGATGATGATGGTGATGATGATGATGATGATGATGATTGGTCGCACAGTTAGCCAGATGTTTAGTCTGGATTTGGCATTTTTATCCACCTATTGAGTCCTTCCCAAGGACCTGGGATAGGCAGATGATGATGATGATGATGATGATGATGATGATGATGATGATTCAATCATCATCATCATCTTTTAATTCCCACTACAGTTATTGTGTGTATTTCCCACTAATGGGTAGGAAAGGTATCGAAGTTGGTAGGAAAAAAAGGATTAAGCAAAATACTAATCTCTCCCAATCTCACAAGGAATCCTAAACAGAAACCAAATTTCAGTTTCAAGTGTGGGCCTAAAGAAGTTATAGCATTCATGTGGATGTGTGATGGGACACAAGCAGAGGCATCCACAGGATTGAAGGCTTTTGTCAAGATGGCAAAAACACCATTGCAACACAAACTCCACCCCTTTTCACATATGTGTAACGTCACACCACATACACAAAGGTGCAGAGTTTGTGTCGCAATGATGCAATGAAGTTTTTGTCACTTGCCCTTCCTTGTCATCCCCTGTAGTTGCCTCTGCATGGCAAGATGCCAAACTATTTGGGGATACTTTCCAAACTAAATGGCAAAAACATGAATGTTTAACAGTATATAAAGTCAATGACATGGATTCTTTTATTATGAAAAGAAATTAAATAAATTTATTTAATTTATAAATAAATAATCTCTACTATTATACAGTCTCACCTCACTTGGAATTAAACCTAATTTGAATCCACTGTAGGCAGGTTCAAAGCACTGTTCCCATTCAAATAAGCCAATGATCTTGCTTAGAGGCTTTGAATGGAAATGTTGATGCTGGTTGACTCACTTGACCAAAGCTGGTTGACCACCATTTGTACATGATCATGTGTGCATGTATGCCCAAGACTCTTTATTGGTGGATCAAAGTAGCACAGCTTCTCCAGTCCAATGGATGGATGGATGGATGGATGGATGGATGGATGAATAGATAGATAGATAGATAGATAGATAGATAGATAGATAGATAGATAGATAGATACCTTCAGGAACTCAGGGTGAGGTACATAGAGTTTCCTCCTACCATTTACCTCCATAACAGCAACCCTTGGTCGGAGAGAGAGAGAGAGTGACTATCTCAAGCTCACTTAGTGAGCTTTCAGGACTAAAGATGGACTTGAACCTGGGTTTCCCCAGTTCTAGTCCAACATCTACACTACAACGGCACACTGCAGCACTCTCTCCTTCTCTCTTCTACATGTAGGCTCTTTCCTTGTCACATTTTCTTCTTTCTTTCTCCTTCCTAACTATTAAACTGTTAGCTAAGCACTGTAAGGCAGAGTTCTGCCTAAACGGATTCCATTGTTTACAGCCTGGTTGTCCTATGCATAGATAAAGAGAGGTTATTCCCCAGTAAATATTTTGGTGATTGGATTATTTAAGAAGTCTTCTGTACATTTAATTGGATCATCCTCATGCTTCAGGACTTACTAAAAGGAGCTGGACCTAAGGAGTCATGATTTAAGTTCCCCTCCAAGTATGATCTAACCCATTTTCTGTAAGATAAACAAATGCTCCTTAATAACTTGTCAGATTTGTAGCATTTTTTTCAATCTCCTCTTCCTAGCTAAGGTAAGCTGTACTAAGAAGGTAGGGCTCCATTGCCTTAGAAATCTTGTGTATGATGCCATAATTTAAAAAGAGGCATATTTATTTACTAAGTCAGTCTTATCTTGGAAGTGGGATGGGCAACTAGTTTTGAGTTTAGTCCAATATACATCTTACTTGTTCTACAAAGAGCTCCCATAAACAGTCTGTAGGTCTGAAGAAAAGCAGTAGGGCAGGCTCAGGGGTCAAAAAAGAAAACCCCAAAGTCAGGTGACACTTTAATGCATTAAATGCAGGAATGAATAAATATATGCTTTCAAGAAATGCAAATAAAACACATATTGTAAAACTACCGTCTTGTGTATATTTTGACTGCAACTGCCCAGTATTTTTTTTCTTAAAATTGAAGTTAAAGTGTACCAAACCTAGCAACTCAGAGATAACTTGTTGATTTAAGCCATTTTTTGCTTGCATAATACACTGAATCACCATCTAACCAAACATGTTAGGTTCACATAAAATGATTAAATTTGCCAAGCTTAATAGGTTGTGTGAACACAGCTGCTAAGCCTGTAACTGACTTGGTTAAATGACAGGAGTGAATCCAAATATTTGTCATTCAGTGGGGTATTTTAAAAAATGGGTAGAAGTTGAAATAGTAACCAGAAATTCCATAATATTTCTGAAGTTAATCTTATGCAAAATTCACTCATAATTCTTAAATGTATGCCATCATGAATCATTTTCATCTGTTAACTTCTTTGTTTCTAACCTTATTCTTTTCAAGTAACCAGCCCTAACATTATGCAATAGGGCTATATGAAACTATGATCCGAAGTTTCATTTTAAGGCAATTTGATAGAATCACCCATTCGAATCACATTCATTCACCAGATTGATTTGACTTGCTGAGTTAGATCAGGTACCTTCAAATCTGTCTGCTGATTCTGATAGCCTTTTTCATAGGTATCCACAAATAGTTGTAAATCAACTTATTCAAATGAGACCTCATCTGATTAGCACCTCCTATTCTCCAGACTATTGGGTAATTCCTTTCAGCAAAGCAAAGGGGTTCCTAAAAATTCAGCCAAGTATCTAAGGAAGTCACAAGCAGCTCATGGCCACTGCTCGCCCACTCCAGCTGTACATCTTGGAGGTGCCCAGTTAAATTAATTGGTGGTAGAGACAGGGCAGAAAAAATGACTCTTCAGTTCTAATAGACACTTGCTTAGATTGCTTGAGAAGATATTTGGACAAATTAACAGAGATAAGCCATGATAACAATTAGTGGCCATGTCAGTTAAATGGAGCCTTCAAAGCTAGAGGTGATATACCTTTTGATATCTAGTGTGGTGATGGAAAAATCAAATGTGTAGCCTTTCCATCCCACCAACAGTCTTCTGAAACACATCTGGGTGAGAAGCTGAAGGCTGGTCTCAGTGAATTTTTATTCTTCTCCCAAAGAACATTTTCTTAGCTTGTTCTCTGAAAGGGAAGGAAAGGCCATCAGGATTCATGCAGAGATTTTCCACCATTGCCCTGTGAGGCAAATATGATTTCACCAATGCGATGGCATGCCATCACACAGAGGCTTTTTCTCCCTCTGTCCCCCGTTCCTTAACATAGGCCATGGAAAAGAACGATTTTGCCCTCCGTTTAAAAGCAGCCCCCTTTCACTCATGCTTAAGGCAGAGAAAGAGTGGTTCTATGCCATGTGTTTATCGATTAAAAGAGACTTAAGCCAAAACACGCACATTACCTTTCCTTTAAAAAGAGAGAGAGAGAGAGAGAGAAGGAGAAGAAGGAGAAGAAGGAAAAGGAGGAGGAGAAATTCTGATTGCAGATAACCGCTCAATTTGATTTAGTGTCGAATGATTGTGATGGGGTTGATAACTCGGCATTCATCAGTAATTCATCTTCTCTTGGTAGAAATTTACCGCAAAACAGAGCTTTCCCATCCCTGACAACTTCTATTAATCTTCTTCAGACACATTTCAATAGGTGTCGCCATCTCAGCCCTTCATCTAAACACTCATGAGTGTTGCCAGAGACCGGGAGGTGCCTTTATTTCAGATTCCACAAGGAGAAACGATGGAAGAGGGAACTTTGCTGGGCTGGGGCGGGGGGGTTAAGGGGGGGGTTAATCCTCCCTGTCCATTTAGTCTTTTGTCACTCATGGATAACTTTCTTTAACCCAGCCTGAAAAGGAAAACATTACTTTTCTGAAAGAACAGTCCATTGAGTTAGATCAGCCTTCTTTAACCTGGCACCCTTAAATGCATGGAATTCTATCTCCCATCATGCCCAGCTTACACATATTAAATAGCCATAGAGTGATACGTGCTTTATGTTACCCTAGTGAAGCAAGTTGAGAAATGTCGTGCTCTTTAAGAGTAATCTGATGCAACCCACACAATTAGGTCAACCTCCTCTAACCTAGCAGCCTTCAGATGAGATGGACTGTATCTCCCATCAGCCTGATTCAGTAGTACACTGGCTGGACTGATAGGAAATGTAGTTCAGCACATCTAGAAAGTGCCAAAGAAAGCTAGGGAAAGTTGAGCTGGGTTTAAGAAAGCCGGCAATCCTTCCTTTGAAATCTCGCCTTAGGAAATATCTACTTTGTAATTGTTCAGCAGGCCATGCCATGTAATTCTCACCCTCTCTTGTCATGAAAAGGCCTACTTGATGAGGTATTGTAATATATGATTAATGTCTCAAACAATCTTTCCATTACATGGTGTTAATAACATAAGAACATAAGCAGTGCCCTGCTGGACTGGACCCCTGGCCCATCTAGTCCAGCAGTCTCTTTCTCACAGTGGCCAACCAACTGCACAAGGAAGCCCACTAGTGTCCCAGCAGATGGCCTTCAGAGCTAGTCCCACAACCATCAAAGCTAACAGCCATTGATTGCCGTAACTTTCATGAATTGGTCCAACCCTTTTTTGGAAGCCAGCCAAGTTGGTAGCCAGTACCACATCTTGTGGTAGCAAACTGTAAAGTTTAATTACCTGTTGTGTAAAAAAAAAAAAAATCTGGATATTGCATTCATACTTCCTCAAGACGCACAATGCTTTACCATGTTTCCACAGTTTATAACAATAGCCTTTGGCTTATCCCCAAATACAGAGAGATTTAAGGGGAAACAAATATGTGCAAATGCATGTAAACCATAGTTACAATCTTGTAAGATGTTGGCATGACAAGTCCCCACATTGGGACTGGATTTGTGATAAAAGAGTTTGCCTATGATGGAGTTCTTCTGGTTAAATTTTAACACACAGGTAAGTTATCTTTGAGGGCCTCTAGAGAAACATGGCAACATATTGTGGGTGCTCTCACAACGTCATGGACACGGGGAGGCCTTTCTATTCAAGAGGGCCTGCAACAGTGAGCATGGCCAGTCATAACACACCAGTTATCAAAAGGCAAACTAATGAGGCTACTTTCACTCTCTCTGCTGTTTTTGTTTTTAAATATAATTTTATTAAGAATTTTGATTACAAAGGCTGCTGTCTGTGTTAGGACTATTTTTACTCGAACAGCTGTAATAACACAATCTTGCAAGTCTGAATATGCTTCCCTCCTCCCTCACTTTATCTTCATGTGAACTAGGGAGGGGTTCGTCTGAGATGTTTTCTCATGTTACTTTCTTGGACCCGCTCATTCCCCTTCCTTTTATCCAACTGTTGCTTTGGTAGCGACTCTTCCTCCTGTCCTTCAAGACTATTCCCTATGCCCTCTATGTACATTAACCACCATCTAAGATGTTTTCTACCACTCCAGTACATCTGACTTTTTCTTTTCTTTCCCTTTGGACAAATAGGTACATTTCCAAACAAAATTCCAAAACAAACTACCATTTGTATTTTCTGGGAATATCTCTGGCATTCCTGGAAATAAAGGAGGTGCCAGAGGCTGACACTAGCAACATGCCTTTTAATGATTTAAATTAAAACACCTTTTTCTCTCTCTCTCTAATCAAGAGACTGGCAAGTCCCTTGGGCACCATGTTGCTTCACTCTTGTATAACACAGGGTTTGCTGGATGTTTGCATTAAACAAAGATTCTGAATCTTAGAAATGTTGAAGGCCTTCATATTGGAAACATTATTGCAGAAGGTTGGAGAGCACCCATCCCAGTCTTCTATTTCCAGTCACCATTGATTTGGTGTATGTCCCAATTGGTCCTATTCTCACAAAACACCCAGCTGGGTCAAAGTGGATGACATTGTGTTGTGGGAATACCCACAGGGGAGTCAACTGCCCAAGTCAATAAACTGCAGGGTTTTAATTGTAACCCTCAATATATCTAGTCATCCAAAGAGTTAAATTAACTCCACTCAGTCAGTCGGGCTGTAGGAAAACCTAAACTTAGTCATTCAATCCATTTTTCCTATTTAGTCGTCCAAGAAAAAAGACCCGGGGAGGAAGAGTGGCTGGAAAAGCAAGCCACTCCGTTACAAGAACTCCCTACAAGCTGAGCCACATGGTATAAACCTCTCACACTGATTAGCTGCAGTGGCCAAACCATGCCTCCTTCAGCCTGCCTAGCCATGGGTGAGGGACTCCTGATGTCATGAGCAAGAGGCTCATTGGGGTATTAGGCACTTCTAAGAAAAGGAGTCAAGGATGCTACACTCTCCATGTGATGATCACTGATCCAATTTGTGTGGCCAAGTGCAGCCTGAAACACTGATAAGTAAACTGGATTACTGGCTAAGCAGGTGAAGTGTATTACAGATATGGGCCAATGTATCTTTCAAAAGTGTGCATCCTTTTTGCTTTTAAAAAGCAATGGTCAGTGTTAATGTGGGATTTCCAGCTTGAGGCTGGCAAAATCCAGATGACCATAAATTGGCAGCAGAAACACAGAAAGCTCTAACTCTTTGCAGCCCATCTAGTGGCCACCCAGATGTTTACATTCCAGATGGGATAGCCCTAGCTTGATCTTATACCTCAATAAATTTCTTAGTCATATGGTGCCACAAAAACATTTTTGTAGCCTTGTTGTAATAAACCACATAGCTTTGCCTCTCTGGAAACTTTGATCTGTTCTGATCACTCTGCCATAGCTATAACGTAATAAGTTTCTTCAAAGATATTGTTTAGGGAGGCATTTTCTATATGACCCAGTTACCTTTAAATGTTCCTGAGAATCTTGGACACTACAACCACTCACCTTCCTAAATTCCCCCTATCTATTTTAAAGAAAAACATCCATGTTGTTTTTACTTTCTGGTTTTCTTTATGGAAAAATAACCTGATCATCAAAGCTTTTCATTTGCACCAGACTGAAATATAATCCTAAACTATTCAATTAAATTGTGGGTTTCAGCTTTTAACTTGTAAAGTTTGCAAACAGGATGAAACAAAATAAATTTGATCCATCCAGTTTTAGACCAATTCTCCCTCCCTCTTGCCCAAACCCAGCTCTATGTCCCTGGGCCATTCTTGCTGCAGCTCTGGTGGGAGAAGTAAAAGGATACATTGAACAAGGTCTCTGGAACACAATGATTGCGTGTCGTTGAGCAATGGCATGACAATGTGGAGAATTCAAAACCTTCTCTTCCAGCTTGATCCATTTTTAACACATAGCAGCCAAATGCCACATGAGACCCAAGCACTATGGTATAACTCTTGGGACCCTCTCTGTCCCCTATCCCACATTAGCTACCAAGGCGTGAACAAATATTGCTCAGTCAAATTCGTTCTATGTAATATTTAAAGATGGATTAACTCTGGGATCCCTTGCAGCAGGCAAAGAGGATGGATGCAAAACAGTTGTGTGTGTTGTGCCAAAGGGCTGCATGGAATTTAAATGCAGTCATGGGGAGCTGATCGTTAGCTAGCAGAAGAGAAACATGGCACTATTCTTTTGAATCAAATTCTCACGTTGGTTTTGATGCACCAGACTTGGCGTCTTTGAATCAATTCAGAGATTCAGTGAACTCTTCGCCCGTAGCCTTTTTACTGAATCATCGCAACTCCTGGAATCAGTTATTTAAATCTACTTGATTTACCATATTGTAAATCCAAAGTGGATCTTGGAAGATTCACAGACCCCTAATGCTTAAGCCTGCAGTTCAATTTGTTATAGAATGATGACCACTCAAACAGAGTCAGGAGAATATACACGGTGGGGAGGAAATGAAGCAGTGGCAGCATTTTATGTTCATTCTTGTAGCTGTGCATGCATGCTCATGCTTTTTGTGGCTTCTCTCCATCCAGAAGTTGAAACAAATATCTAAATGCCAGCTGATAAACTGTCGCTTACCTAGTTCCCTGTGGTGAGTCAAGCTCGCATCCAGGTAACTAAGCAAAGATGCTATTATTAATAGATGCAGAGATTTCTAAATTCTCCCCCTCCCCCCCCTTTTTTTTTTTCTTTCCAGCATCTACATTCCATAAATTACAGATACAGGAATGTGTTCCTCGTGGACTGAATTGCACAAACGATTAAGTTGTGTTTGCTGTTTTTATATTTTGGCATTTCTTAGGCATTTCTGGGTGGAACGTATGTTTCATTTCATGCTTTAATAATGACATTCACAGGTGCCTGAGAAAGAGAGAAAAGGCAAAGTTCGAAGAGTCCATTTTTATATGCTGTATGGCAATGTCCTTTAAGGACCACCCAGGTAGTCATGAGTAGTGTGCAGCTCATTGTCTGTGGGTCAGTGGGATATATTAGTCAGTGGGTTGAATATGTGGAAACCATATGTTCCCTGTATAATCCTATGTGACATTTAGCACTGATTCATGGAAGCAATTGCAAGCATTACCTTTTATTTGTGGAGAAGGCCAGGGTTCCACCACCATGTTGAGAAGCTTCTGCTTTTCCCCACTTCTAGAATGTAGGTGTGGTCATCACTGAGTGCTTCCATCAGAACCACCTTGAGGGATTCCTACAATAAAAAAGACTGAACTTCAGTAGCATCCCTCTTGTCTAACCACATCAATCAGAGAAGGAACAGACAAACGTCAGGCTTGCAGGATTTATTGTAATTCCTTCTTGTTTTGAGCTGAACAATTCCCCTGCATTTTTTCCCCCTTATCATTCAGTTGAATCAAAGGGAATCGTTTCTGAAATTTCCTTCAAAGAACACAAAATCAGAGATGTGGTCTTACAAATATTTAGTGACGTGGTTATATTAAAAATACAAATGAAAAGTAGTGTTAAATATGAAAAATGCCTAAAAAATGAGATGTCTGGTGAAAGAGTTGCATCTTTACAGATTTCCTAAATATTGAGAGAGTGGGGATTACACACAAATTGTGAAACGACTATGTTCCTTACCCTGACGGCAATACAGGAGAAGGGTTAGCGCACAGATAGAACATTAGATATAATTATGCAAAAGGATTCCTCATCACCAGAGCCATCACTTGCAGATCCAGAGACAACTGAGAATCAAGGAGCTCTCCCAAACCAGCTCTTTCAAGGAAGCATGGCTCCATTCATACCAGGCTGAATTTCATTCCCCAGTCCATTAGCCAACAATATCTTCATCTTGTTTAGATGCAATTCCAATTTGTTCTGTTTTATTCAGCCTGTTATCAGATATAGCTATTGTTCAAGGGTACAGAATATCTCCTTGAAGTTGGATGGTAAAAAGCAATAGAGTTCAGGGCACGCCACTCTATTCATGTGACTTTTCCCAGACATTTCAAGTAGATGTTGACCATGGGGACAATATAAAATTCTGTAGGACATCAATATCAAGCAGTAGTCTTCAGCATTACTTTGTGGAAATGCTGTGGCGAGAAGGACCAGAGCCCTTGTAACCAGGGTGCACAAGGTCCAATCCTGCTAGACAGACCAGAAAGGTACTATGGAGAACGGTACTGAGGTCTGCGAGAACTAGTAGTAGGACCACATTTTCCCCATCCATTTATTTTCTACCCACCAAGGTGATCAAGGCATTTTCAATACCATACCCCACCTGAAAACCTAATTGAAATGGATCCAGAAAATCAGTATCGATCAGATGCGTCTGGAACTGTGAGGCCACCACCTTTTCAAACACCTTTCCTAGAAACAGGATATTTAGGACTGCCCTATAATTATATAGGTGTCTCAGGTCAAAGGAGAGTCTCTTTAATAAAGGTCTTACGAACAGCTCCTCTAAGCATCAGGGAATGCACCCCACCCACAAGAAAACATTGATCACTCCAACAACAACATCAATCCCAACACCAACAAGATAAATCCAATGTCGGTTCTCAGCCTATCAGAGAATAAAATAGAAAAGTAGATGTTTGTTTTGCAGGGGAAGAAAACTTCTGAGAAATTATAACATTAAACGGCAGATTTTAGCATTAGTAAAAATGTTGTGATAAAGCAACTAGGGCCTGGTAGAAGAAAAAATATATTCAGAAGGGAAGAATGCAGAAGGCGAACCATTTATTCTAAGTTTCATAATGACGTTTTAAGGAGGAAGCAATGGGGAAAATTGGAATGGGACTCCTCCGAAGTGTGTTTTAATATTTAGAAATAATGAAATTAGTTCATCCTTGTACTCAAAGCAGGGTAAGTCACCAGTTCAAAAGGAAAATGTTTATTGGTCTATTCATTTTCAATGGACAAAAAAGGAGAGTAAAAAATACATTGGCGAAAAAGGAAAAAATGGGAGCCTCTAATATTCTACCTCTGGACCCACCATTCTATCCGAGGTCAGATGACTAAACCATCCCCAGCCCATCCAAGGGCAGAATAATCCATATCAATTACAGATACAAGAACACAATTCCAAAATTGAAAGGGTTAATATTGTTATACACAAGTGTAGATTCAAAGCAAGCGCTCGAAAATAAAAAGGAAAGACGTTCTGAGTAGCACTGGGCTCTCTAATGGATGGAGAGCAAAAATTCAATAACCATTCCGGGTACTGAATTGTTCTTCGCTGCTGCACGAACCCATAAAAATATCCCATGCATTTAGAAATGCTTTGGTAGAAAAAGTAACTTCAACCATTCTTAACTTCATCACTATATTTCTATATAATCTGTCTTTCTGTCTTCCTAGTGTTGTTCAATACATTCAGTTCTACTTTTCCCCTACCCTAATGTTGCATCTTTCAGTACCTTTAATGGCTATGTTCATAAAACACCCTTAACCAGGGCAATGGCAAACCTAGCAGATACATCTATAAGCTTTGTTAGCTTAGACATTGATCAAATCCAGCCTTTTGGGTTTGTTTATGGTTCAATGTATTACACCCCCCCAAAATAGGTTAATTCAGTAGGTGAAGTGTGTTGCTGAAGGCAGCTACAAAGAAGTAAGCTTGACTGAGCACAGCTGGACATCTTTCCAACTGTGCATGAGATAGAAGGGTGAACTAAGATGGTATTTTTCATGCCTGACCTCTAGCATGAATTCAGGAGTTTATCTTTGAAGCAGATCTACAGTTCTTCAACCCCACTGTCCAGCACAGCCCCAGAGACATTGGCTAATCTTACAGGGCTGTTGTAAGAATATCTGAGCATGAATGTTAAGTGTTTTATTGATCACTTCTGTGTTGTTCCACTTTCTCTTTACTGTTTCAGCCAAGCAGACGCATCTCTTCTGCTGTTTCCAAAATCATTTTATTGGACTGAGTTCTCATCTTTGCATTACAGAAAAGTCTCCTTCCTGACATGGGGCTCGTGAATGAACAAAGCCAATCACCCAAATATGCTTTTGTTCAGGCCCTAACCCATTACGGGGGATGTCCTTCTTCAGACGCATCTCCAAAATCAATTCTGAACTTTTTAACCACCTTGTTACGTTCCTGCCTGAAGAGTTTTACACGGTATATAAAAGCCTGCAAACCCACACTGCAGCCTTTTAGCTTGATTTCTAAGCAGCTGGTTTGGTTGCCATATGAACGTGTGGGTACGTGGCAGTGATCTGAATGTGAACAATATACGCTGGGAGATTTGCCCACTACATTTTATAAACATTAAACGTGGATGCAGTATCGGAGAAGGGAGGGCGAGAGTCTCTCCTTTAAAAAAAAAAATCATACACCGTTACAAGAATCGAGAATCATTGCTGTTCTTCCCCCATTGCGGATGGGATGCTGAGGTATCAGAGCAAGGATTTGTCTGAAGAATTCCAGCTAAGATGAGGTTTTAGCCTAGGGTTTTAGCCCAGGACCTTTTCCATTGGATGAATTGCTACGTTCCCACCCCACTTCCTCTTGGTGAATACCATCTCAGACTTTCCCTCATATTTCCCTCAAGCACCCTCCAATCCGTTCTCCAAATCATGTAAAGATCTCAATGACCTTATTGTAGGTGGCAAGTTTAAATGTGCCATATTAATAACTTCTTATCCAAGACAAATTAAGTCCTTATGTGTCAAAAGCTCTTTGCGCTGGATTACCTACAAGAGAAGTATTTATTGAATAAATGTTAGATCCAATTTCATTTTAATGTGACTGACAGGAGGCTTCGGCCTTTGCAAATGAGATTTAAAAAACACTCAAATTTGAGCCCGCATTGCAACTTTACACCAAACTTGTCGTTTCCTATTATGGTCTTTTCAGAAAGGGGATATCAAAAAAGGTTTGATGATGAGGAGATGGGGGGGGGGGGGGGTTCTCTTTCATTCTTATTCTTATTCTGAAGAGCAAGGGGAGAGATAGAAAGCACAAAAAAAAAGTCCTGGCATTCAGCCTAAAGAGAAATCATTGAAACAAATTAATCCTATGCCGTTTAAATTGACATGGTAATCCATCATCAGCAAACTAAACTCTGAAAGCAATCTAGAATCGGCAGTCTTCTTTCACTGCCCCTGAAGGCACAAAGGCAGATAGTTTAAAAAAAAAAGAAAAGGAAGAATAGAAGGGAAGAAATATCATAGAAGTAAGCAATGCCTTGAAAAGAAGGAAAATACAAATAGAATGGAGGGAGGGAGGGAAAGAGGCAGGGATAGATGGATGGATGGATGGAGGGAGGGAGGGATGGAGGGAGGGAGGGAGGGACGGATGGACAGAGAGTGACAGAGAGAGAGATTTGAATTTCTTCGACCCATAACCAAAGTGTTTTCCCTTTCCAAGTGGGATTAAAACAGAAAAACCAGGCAAGTAATGCTGCATAATCTTCCATAATTCCTCTCTTCTTTTTAACCTCTTCTGTTGAATTGTCTACTGCAAGGAGGAAAATCTCACTGTTTTTATCTTTGGGTGGTCAAGATTTGCTGTAGCAGCTCTCTCTCTCTCTCTTTCATGCAAACACAGGCCCACATATATACAGGGGCAACCATGGGGGTCAAAAAAGTCAAGATGGTGGCCATGACGGTGTGATCAAAGCTCCTCCCCTTTTCACATGTGTCATAATGCATGTTAGAGAGCCAGTTTAGTGTATTGGTTAAAGTGCCAGGTTAGAAACTGGGAGATCATAAGTTCTAGTCCCACTTTAGGCACCTTGTCACTGTGTGACCTTGAGCCTGTCCCTCTCTCAGCTCTGGGAAGAAGAAGGCAAGGGCAAACCACTTCTGAAAATCTTGCCAAAAAAACTGCAGGGACTCACTCAGGCAGTCTCCAGGAGTCAAGGTTAACTCAAATAAGGCAGCCAGTGTGGTGTAGTGGTTAAGGCACCAGGCTTAAAATCCGGAGATCCTGAGTTCTAGTCCTGCCTTAGGCACAAAGCCAGCTGGGTGACCTTGGGCCAGTCAATTTTTCTCAGCCCTAGGAAGAAGGCAATGGCAAACCATTTCCAAAATCTTGCCCAGGCATTGCCAGGAGTCAACACTGGCTTGAAGGTACACACACACACACACACACTGCATATTAAAAGGGGATAGGGCTTTCACTGCACAGTTGTTCCTGCCAGCTTGACTATTTTTATTTCCCCTGCAGATACCCCCTTGCATTCAGATGCTGTATACTTAAGTGCACACCTTCAGAAGACAGGGTCACAGGGAGTCAGGTGGCATACAGATTTGATCAATTGATCAATCAATCAGACAACCGAACAGAATCGCTAATGCTCAACATAGGTACTGATCTTCAAGAGGCTCAACTAAGAGTTTTTAAAGAATTGCCTGGAGCAGATTCCCCAATGCTGACACTATCCAGAAGTGTGGACTTCAACTCCCAGAATTCTCAACAGTAGCTGGGGAAAACCAGCCTGGAAAATCAAATGATTCCTCTGAATCTTATTAGAGCTTTATTGATGAAAATCATAGCAACAATATCACTGGAAAGCAGTTTATCCTACATGACTACCTCTCTTTCTCTGCAAGTGTAGGTGCAAAAGATGGACCATCACAAAATTGTACAGTAGTTGGGTCATTCAGGATGATGTTAAGGTGTCAAATCCCTGGCCAGATAAGTAAAGAGATAACAGAATATTCTTTCTGTTCTGTGTCTTCTCAACCCTGCACATAGAAGTGTAAGAACCCTTTGCTCAAACAAAGAGATACCACATCAAAAGCTGGACTCCACTCAGTGCCACCAGCAAGAGCTACTCACTTATAACCAGGCAAAGAAAATATGCTGCATTTTTAAATCCAAGTTCTTATTCCATTAGAGCAGTGTTGTCCAAACTTGGCTACTTTAAGATGAGTGGACTTCAACTCCCAGAATTCCCCAGCCAGCATGGCTGGCTGGGGAATTCTGGGAGTTGAAGTCCACTCATCTTAAAGTGGCCAAGTTTGGACAACACTGCATTAGAGGAAAGATTTTTTTGCTACTGGACTTTCTTCCAGAGAAGAAAATTTCTGGGCAACTCTCATGATGGAGTCCAGGGTTTTTGGACTTCTTTAGTAACGACCAAGAATGTTCCTGTTTTACCTTTGATCCCAACCCTAATCCTAATTATGGAATCTCAACATCGTATGTAGGTATGAATGATGACAGATATATTGCATCTTAAGCCTCTAACCCATGTTGGGCCCAGCTACTCAGAAGACTGCCTGTTACTATGACATTTGCAATGATGTTGCCTGATATTTCTTCAGATAGACCTACTTCTGAAAGAAAGTTGATAACCAAAAGGAGGTATTTTGGATGTGCTTCCAAAACATTGAGGGAGAGAACTCATGATTCTTTTCTTCTCTTTTCCTGTGATTGGATGCTATCCCTAAGTTTGTTTTTGTGCCTAATTTGCTGTTGAGCTGTTTAGGCATTAATGTACCTTATCTTCTATGATTTATAATGGGGTACTTTTAGGAGGGAGGGAGATAGATGATATACACCCTGGAAGGGGACAGAAAGTTAAAGAATAAAATCCCTGTCTTTACCACATTCAAGCATTGGCTAGATTTGCACAACTAACGGTCAGTTGAACCATGGTTTAAATCAACTTTCTGGCTTTGCACAGCCACAGTTTTCTCTCCCTCCCTACCCCCCAAATTAGGAACAAGAATTGGGAGAAACATTTTGGATTGTGTTGAAGCGCTAGTGTGAGCCCCTTACTAACCTTATAACTCACAATGTACTGTCGGTTTCGTAGTATGACAAGACCATATAACAGCCTAAAAATACAATGTTGCTTTTGAGGTTATGTGTTCAGGAAATATTTCATACTGTATCATCAATGGCCATTGAATTACAAATCCATAATTCAAATCATATTCAAAATAAAAGCTATTTTAATTTAGAAACATGGAACAAAAAACATACGATCGCCCTTCTCCTAACATTAATACAGTTGCTACTGAAAGTGAGCATGAATAAAATATAATTTTGTTTGAAAAAATAATATCCAAAAGGAAGGGGGATGCTTTTGATCCCTCTTATTTCAATGTTTCAATAACAATTTCAATAACAATTATGGTCTTCAAATCTATGGATTAGCAATTTCCTGATTGGCATGAGAAACATGGAAATAAGAAACGTAGGATGGATTTTCCAGTGACAAATTGTAGCAACTTTTAAAAAATAAATAAGTGATATCAGCCTCAAAGGTTTCTGGAACATGTAGATTCCTAAAGTGTAAATTGTGGCCCAAAAGCCCACATAAACACAGTATGCTATAGAAGGAGAAGAAGGAGAAAGAGAAGAAAAGATTATTTTCTCCCCACCTCCAAGATAAATAGCTATCACCTTTAAATAACAGAATTGTACAAATTATTCTCATGGGCTTAAAACAACTCCAGATTTGGAAATAAAAAGATATTGGGGTGGAGTAGGGGGACTACCTTAAAACAAAAAATTTTTAAAAAAAATGGGGGGTGGGAATCCACACCTTGACTTAACTGAAACTTAAAATGCCAGTGTTTCATTATGAAGATTATAATCAAATGTCTGCTTACTCAGGAGTAAACCTGATCAAACTTGAAAGTTATTTCAAGTCAACACGTGTAAGACTGCACAGTACCTAGAGGTCCCCCCCCCCTCAAAATAACTCTTTCTAGACTGAGCTGTTAGCATCACTTGCCCATTCCTGCATGGAGAACATTCTCGTGAATTGCATTTGAAGGAACAACAATAATAAAAATTCCTTGGAAAGATAATATCAGTGGGAAAAGCGGATACAAAAGAATGAGGAGTGCTATGAAAAAGGGGCTAGGGTTGCACCAAGGAGGTTTCCCCATGGGATTATTTTACCAGACCGTGTGCATGCTTTAATTGGAATATTGGTTTAATTGCTTAATTAATTAACTAAAGGAAGGATCACTTTTAATCAACAGGACTATAAGTTCAGGACACCCATGTTCCGAAGGCAGTGTGCAGGCAGCTTCACTTTCTTCCACGTCTCAAAATAAGGTTTCTTTCTTTTTTTTTTTCTTTTTTTCTTTTTTTACTTTTTGAGATTTATGTACTGATCACTTCCTAGATGGAAACAGAGCTGATTAGTGGATTTGGGATTCTATAACTGCTTGACAGCATGCATAGAGTTTATCTACTGCTTTAAACTGGTGGATGCACAAAAAAAAGAGGATGGAAAAACTCCTGTGAAACAAAATCCCAAATTATGAGCAAAAGGACTTATCAGGAATGTTTGAAACATTTTTTTTTCTCAAGATGTGTATCATTTGAAGCTTTTTGGTGCATTTTTCCCTCCCCATGGCACCTGAATTGGATTTTTCATTACTCTGTTTGACATTCTTAAATATATTTTTATCCATTTGATACCAAACAGACAATATTTTTCAAGGTAGCTTTGAAACAGAGAGGATGAGAAAAAAAAATACTCCTTGATGTGAAAGCGAATGTTAGCAGAAGAACAGTAAGAGACCAAATGTTAGTAGAAGAAAAATAAGGCAAGTGGGGGGGGGGGGGTATTAGGAGTAAGTGAAATTTTAACTTCCTCTTCCAGTCAAGTATTTAACACTGTTTATGACTAGCTCATCTTCATTCATTTGAGGAGTCCCAGATTCAAAAGAGGCACTTAAAATGTTTGCAAGGATGTGCCAAACACTTTCAGGAAAAAGAAATGAGGATGTACTAATCATTACAGGAGTACATAACGTAGTGTGGGTTAATATTGGCGTTCCAAGCTGTCCACTGCACTCATGCAAATTCAGAGTGGGGTTTTCCTAGACTTTTTAAAGGTTCTCTTTTGAATACCACTTCTTAAGTAGCTAATGCTTAACATAAGTCATCGGCATCCGAAACAACGGAGTGGTCTCTTTAATTAATGTGGGTTCCTATTTGTTTAATATTAACTAGGAATGTTAATATGTGCAGAAGAATTAAAGGCAATTCTGAGTTCAAAACTAATTTTTACAAGAAGCATATTCTTCATGTTTGTTTTAATGCTTTTTTTCCTAAATTTGGGATGTGACAAAAAGAGAGGGGGCTGGGGAGAAAGAGAAAATATCACTACTAGAAGAGACTGCAATTGCACTCCTTAATTATTGTCAGATTGTTGGGAAAAGATGTGGGTTTTTAAAACAGTAATGGTAATTACTTTGATTTTTTGGTTTTTCAAACTGCTTCATAACAAGATTTTTTTAAGTCACGTTTTCTTGAAATGTCTCTGTCCAAAATAGGAAACCTGAATGCATCTCTGTCTAGGTGGGTATATGTTATATGCACGTATACACACGCACACACTTTTTATTTACAACAGCATGCAATTCTAAGTTGATCTCTGTCTCTGTTCTCAGTTGGGAAACAAACCTATTAAAATATGCTAATGAGAGTTTTTTTCTTGGAGTTCTTTTAGGGGACATGTTTTTAAATTGATTTTTGGTAGACTAGAACTGCTGGCTTCAAATATGGCTCCTGTTTCTTTAATGAAATGGTAATCAAGCAATACATTCTGGAATTCAAATAGTTAAACTACTATACAAATATTATTCGAAGCAGGTAAACATTTACCAGTTCTTATAATAGGGTGGGATATCTACACATTCATACACACCTTGAAAACTGGGAACTGCAAGTGTTAAATCATTCAGGACAATCCCTAAGCACCTTCTTTTATTTAAAGCACCACCCCGCCCTTGCATTCGTACCTCCATCCTTCCACTATCTGTTCAATGTAGTTAACCTTGATTCTGCTCAGGGCCTGCAAGAGTTACTGAAACTCAGCTGCTTCTGACCCTTTGCATCAGACCTTCCCTATCTCTGGTCTAAGGAATTAGGCAAAAAGTTATTAGATTATAGGAGAAATTGACAATATGCCTCTTCTTCCCCACCCCCTTAAAACATGTTGGTCTAACAATACTGTAATATTCTTAGGAAGAAAGTTGCTCAGCTGAAGGAAACTTACTTTAATTCAGAGCTACCAGGAAGGGTGAGATATCTTAGATGAACAAGACATTTGGTTTATTTTAGCTTGACAAATGCATCTTCCACCCAGCCCTCAAAACTAGGAGTGGGGTGCAATTGCTCCAAGCAAGGAGAAACAAAGCATTTAACTCAAGACCCTGATTTTTTTTTTTTTTAAGGAATCTGGTATCTAGTATCCTTCTGGTTCTTAACCCCAAAGGTTTGTTTGTCTGTTTTTCCCTAAGAAAAGAAGAAGCAGAGAGATGTAGCTCTTAAGAACTCCTTCTCAGCTAACCTGTCCACTCTGAGGAAACTTTTGCGTGGAATCGGTTGTGATTGTATCCTCTCGGTTTTGTCACCTTCCACGATGGGAGTGGGGAAGTACCTTTCGATGTGCGATTAAGGGAGAGGGAGAGACAACACCTGCATTGTCAAAGCACCCCATCCCTAAGTCTAAGCTGAGAAAATCTATTCTGAGCATTTCAAGCTGCAGAGAGAAGTCCTTTCTGTCTCCCTCCTGTGATTTCCTAAACTGAAATGAAAACACAAATGGGGATGAAACCTCTTAGATGGTTGAGGAGCTTACTAAATGGCTGTTTAAAAAAAGAAAAAAAAAGAAAAAAGACTCTGTGTCTTTGATTTACTTTTCTTGGATTTTTCTCTTTTTTTCCCTTCCTTCCTTCCTTCCTTCCTTCCTTCCTTCCTTCCTTCCTTCCTTCCTTCCTTTTTTTCCAAGAGTGTCTCAGAAAATTCGAACAGTTTCACTTTCTTTAACCTTACCTATTTCACTGTTCTCTTTTGGAAGGAAAAAGCCCCTAGTCGTGGTGGATTGGAAGAGAAACCCACACCGCGTCCCACCAGAGATCAGAAGGAAGGGGGTGGGCGGGGAGGAGTTCATCCGAATAAGAAGATTTTTAAACCTCACCTTTCCCCCGTCCCCAAATCTCTCTGCCTCGCTCCGCATATTTAAGGAGAGTGGGACGGAACAGGGCTTGGTCGACGGTGGATAAACGTTTCCCTAAAGCTCTTCCTAACTTCAGATCAACTGATGGGGCTCGAGACAGCCGGTCAGAGGAGGCCTCCCTCTGAGTTCCCTCCACGCTTCCGTGTCTGTCGTACTGGAATCACTCACCCCGGCGTCGCTCTCTCCCACCCAGCCCCTTCCAGGACCCGCGTAAAGCGCGAGGGAAATGATTAATAACTGCAAGGGCGGAAGCAGAATTAAATAGACGTTTGAACTACAGTCGGGCTGTTTCCAGCCCTGAGGTCCCGCCGTCTGCTGGGTGCTCTCACCTTCCTCCAAAGAGGGAAAGAGGCGCTGATCATCTCGGGGGATGCGGAGCGAGGAGCCCCCCTCCACCTCCGCCCCTGTTCTGGTCAGGTTTTATTTCTCTCTGCCAAGGGGAGCAGGGGACCTTCCTTTTAAAACCTCGGCCCGATAGTTCCAGGTATAAAAGGATTCCAGTCCTTTCTCCTTCACCTGGCATTACCGAATGTAAGAAATTCTCAGCTCTCCCTCCTGCCTCGCCGCCTTTGCTCTCCTTCTCCACCGCAGGAGCTCCTAATCACTCCATATCGATTTCGCTAACTCTTTTCATCCCGCAAAAGACACATCTTAAAACACTCCTGCTTGGAATGTGTTTCTTTGTTTTAGAAACACTAATAAAATGATTTCCCCCTTCCCTCTGAAGAAAGAAAGAAAGAAAGAAAGAAAGAAAGAAAGAAAGAAAGAAAGAAAGAAAGAAAGAAAGAAAGAAAGAAAGAAAGAAAGAAAGAAAGAAAGAGATCGTTCGGAATAACCTGCCTGTTATCGTGTGATCGGTAAATATTTAGCTTCCTGGATACCTCCAGCGTCTCCTCTGGATCGATAGATCTCAGCCCAGGCGGAGGAAGGGGGGGGGGGGGCTGGATTATATTGTTGTCCAGAAGTGGCCAAGAGAAAGAGCCCAGGTGGGGGGAAGAGAGTAGCTTATGGCACCTGAATCAAACTTCTCAATAAACTTGAGCTCCCCGGAACTCCGTCCGCGGGAAATACGCGGAGCGAGAAAAGCATGTGCGGAAAGAAAAAACGCTCCCAAGGGCTGGAAGGTTACTACCTCTTTCTTCCTCCCCCCCCCACCATTTTTTAAACTTCTCATTTGTATTCCCCCCCCCCCCCCCCCCACCATCCACCCAATACCTCCCTCTCCTCTCCGGTTTAACTTCCGACCTAAATTTGCAAGTTTGTTCTCCCGCGGCGAGAAACCTCCCTGAAAGCGCCCGCAAAGTTGAAAGCGACAAAGAGGCAGGCGGGTGAAGATGGATTAATTTGCTCAGAATCATTCTCCGTCTCTCTCGCGCGCGCGCGCAAGATAGCGCGTGTCCCAGTAATACACCGCCGCCCATTCCTCATTAATCAATGGTAGATGAGAAGCATTTCCGAAATTGCTGGGCACAGCGCAGGTCAGGGTCCAGGTAAGGCTCTGCTTGCAGCCGCCGCTCGGAGCAGCCGCGCATTATACCAGAGCATTTCGTACAGGCGGATCGCTAGACAGAGCTCACCGCGAAATCAAAAGAACACATCGAAATAGATTGAGGGGGTTGTGTGTGTCAGAATGACTCCAAAGATGTTTCTTGGACGAAGGATAGTTCTCTGGAAGAAGGGAAGAAAAGGGAAGAGAGGGAAGGAGAGAGTAAGGGATCAGCAGGGGGAAGACCCTGCTCTTCTGAGGCTGAGTTTCCTGCCAGATCTTTCCCACCCTGTAAAAACCTGCAGCAACCAGATACACGCATTAGGAAAGACGTGCGCAAGGTGACGCGGGACTTCTGATGACCGAAACAAAAGCAGTCCCAGAGAAGCGCAGGTCTCCTTGGATTCTCCTTGGATTTCTCTCGTCGGACGCTTTTTGACACCTGCTCCTCCGTCCGTCACGCATTCTCACGCTCTCTTTCAGTCTCCAATTAGCTGGAGGCATAAATACTCGGGCGGGCAGATAAAAATGGGCGCAGTGGGTGGGGAGGCCATTTCGTTCACACAACAGGACAGCCTGCCCGTGTTTGGTCAGAAAAGTGTTTGAAGGTACAGGGGAACCGAACAAATGGTTGATGCGGCCAGCCTCGCTTCCTGTTTCCGAAAATAAAGTCGAGGGTTCCCCCACCCCGGGGGCTCTCGAGATAACCCAAAGAGTTCGTGTGAATGGAGCCAGATTCGAACACTGCAGGTTCATCTGTTCCCCTAGCAACAGAGCAAGGCGATCCGGCCCTCGTTAAGGCAATTTCGCCGTCTGCTAGATATAGGGATTTTTCTTTAAAAAGTTTTAAGGGCGTTGAGGACTCGCAGGCAGAAAATTTCCCGCGAGCCGCTCTGTCGGAATTCAGTGGGGCTCACTCGCTCTTCAGCCAGCCCGGTGCTGTAGGGCACATGGATGGTGCCCACCGAGCAGATGTTTCCGCTCCCTGGTGTTTCTTCCTCTGCCCGGCAGATTGGCAGACAGCAAGCGACCAGTCTGCCCTGCAGCTGTGTGGCCCTGCAATTCCCACCAGCCCCACCCAATTCGGAGACGGGAGGGCATACATCTGGAGGGCGCCCGGCTGGGGAAGACTGCCACACGCAGTTATCTATGCCTCCAGTGTAGGGACGAGCTCGCGTTCTCCCAGCTGACAGATGTGTGTCTGGAATAACAGAAGGACGCGAGCGTCTAAAACAAACATAAATAAACGTAGCGGTGGCTACAGTTCCTGGATCCGTCCCATCATTCTCACGGAGAAATAACTCTCGGGTGCAATTAGATCCGTCTTCCCTTCCCTCCCAGAACGAGGTCATTTCGAGGCATAACTCTCAGTACCACCAAGGGGGAGGGCGAGAGAGAAAGACGCTCACAAATGAATCGCCCAGAAGGGGAAAAAAAAGGGGGGGGGGTGGACAAACCGTAGCAGCCCTCTTCAAATTTGCAGCTCGGGGAGGCCCTTTCTACAGCGACAGAGACACTCCGGTTTTCTCCGGACCGCACGGAAGAAAACCCGGGAGCTTTCAACAGAGAGCGCCTGGCCTCTTTGAAAGCCGCGTGTCCGCTGCGCTTCTGTGCTTTTTTTTTAAGGTTCCTGTTCAGAAAGGAAAGGAAAACTTTGCCTCCCCTTCGTCCAGGTGAAATCGGACTGGGGGAGGGAGGGAGGGACAAGCGACACCTTTCCTCCTCCACTGCTTTGTTCGGGGGCCACTTTTTCAGCCCCCCTCCCTCCCCCCCTCCCTCTCCCCCCCCCCCCCCGGCCCCAGCACATTCTCTTTTAAGAGAGGTCTCCCGAATCGTCCCGCCTGGACCGTAGCAAACAATTTAATTAGAGGCCTTTTTGCCTCGCCGGAGAAGAAAGAAGGGTGGGGAAGCGTTGGTGTTCGGGCAGACTAAGCACCTCTCCGCCCATTGAAAGGCGCTGATCCGAAAAGACAGAAGGGAGAAGAAAAAGCGATTTGCCGGGGACCTTCTCCATCCCTTTCACACCATTCACACTCACTCACACACACACTTTCTTCAAGACAAAACCGCTCCTTGGAAAAATGCAGAGGGAAACACCAACTAGGGAAAGAAAGCACACACACACACAAGAGGACCGTCCTTCGTATTACTCTCAAATTCCTTGAGTTCAAAGGGTCCGTTTGGAGGGGGGGTGTAAAAATCCGACACCCCCCCCCCCCTTTGTTCGGCTTGGTATGTTAAGGGAATTTTGCTCCAAGGCCCCGCCAGCCAGCCGAGGTGGCAGGCAGGCGAGGGACCCCAGGCTTCTTCCTCGCGTTTAGGGTTAACGTAACTCTCACCTCTGACCCCTTTCATCCCAACGCCTGGGCTAACCTCCGAACTGCGGCCGAGCTTTCGAAAAGGGAAGAAGGGGGAGAGGAGGAGGGGAGCGGAGAGACAAAATGTCGACGCTTGAGACTGAAACCATTTCTAACTGGGATCTTTTCTCCCACTGCCCCCCCCCCCCAAGATCTTTCTCTCCTTTGCCTTTGTTTCAGCCAACAGAGAACATGTGCATCTATTATTATTATTATTATTATTATTATTATTATTATTATTATTACTATTATTATTATTATTATATTTCTAAAAGATAGAAACTGAATTCTCTACTGGCTGTCTTCCTTCCTCCCCATCACGCGCGTGCACACACACAAATTCTCCTCCCCCCCCCCACCTTTCAAGGAAAACTCTGGAAGTAAAAAAGGAAGAAAGTGGCCACCACCACGGGGGGGGGGGGCTGGGATGTAGATTATTTGGTGGGGTTTGGGGGAGGGAGGAGAGAGGGGGCTCTAGGTCGAAGCCTTTCCCATCACCACCACCTCCACCGGCCATAAAACTATCAGAAAGCGTCCTTTTAGGGTATATTTAATCTTCTACAGTATTTCCAAGACTGAGGATTTTACAGGCCTATAATGTGGGCGTTTGATGACCCACAAAAGAAAGTCACCCTCCCCTTTTTCCCCCCTTTCAAATACACTGCGTTATCCCACCATCCTAGAGGAACATAATTAAGTGTGATGTGGGTGTGGGGGTGTGTGTGCGCGCGCGCAATTATTGGGGCAAATCCATTTGTAAATTTCATTTGCCTTGTAAAAGCTCAATTGAAGCTCAGGGAGACGGCGGGATCCGTGCCCTCTTTTCAAGATCTAGAATGGGAATAGTCGGAAACGAATAAAACAAAATAAAGGTGTGAACCTTTTGTCGCTTGGGACAGTATGTTTTCACCAACTACTGTGAGAGATTGTCCTTCCCCGTCTCTCTCTCTCTCACACACACACACACCCATCAATTACTGCATTAAAATTATCTTTTCAAAGCACCTTTCCTTCAGAAGGGGGGAACGCCAGAAAAGCGATCCTCTACCAGTTGGAAACCTTAGCGCGAACTATAAAGGTCTGCCCAGAGCGTCTCTCTGCACCGAGTGTCCATTCTGAAGGCAGCAGGACAGGCGAGATTTCAGAGCCGAATATTCTCCCTCCCTCCCTCCCTCCCTTCCTCCCTCCCCGCCACCAACCCTCGCTTAAGAGAGGGAAGGGGGGCTGCTTAGTTTGCCTTGGTTTCAGCTCGAGGGATCGAGGGACCGCAAATGTGTGGGGTCACTTTGGACGCTCTGGAAGGGAGGGGGGACCCTGCAGAGGGGAGCAAGCGCCGCTGAACCCGCTCCCTGCATTCCTACGGCACGCTAAGCTTGGTTTGTCTTCTCTTCGCTTAAGCTTCTTGGGGTGGCCCTTTGAGTTACCTTAGCCTTAGAAGTACAGCTCGAACCCGGAAAGGGGGTTACTTCAGCAACCGGGGGAAGCGCGTTGTGCAAACGCAGCCAGAGGAGGGGGACTGGTGGAGGGAAAGAAGCAGGAAAGTCCCGGAATTTTAAGCCTCGGACTTTTCCCCAGGCACTGCAGTTCTGGTTCTGGACGTTTCTTCTTTTTAACCTACTCCCGTTTTCACCCAAACGCACAAGCATCCTCCTTTTACGTTAGGATCTCTTTTCCATCCTTCTACAACGCACATTTAATTTGGAAGCATCCCCCCCCTTCCCCTCTCTCCTGTTCCATTGGGGGAGGGGTGTGTGCCTGCGTGTATGTCGGTGTGTGTGTTTCCAAAGTCTCTGCTTTCCAGCCCCAAACAAGGTGTAATCAGACGTTCTTCCTTCTAAGGAGTGAGAAGAGCGACAGATCTTTAACATTTGGGTGGGGGCTCTTTCCTCTCCCCCCTCCATTTTTTTAAAGGCTTACATTCCTCCACTACCGTGGAGAAACTCACCCCCCCCGCTTAAACTTAGATTGTGTGTGTATATATTTATATAATTCCACCCCCCCCCCTTTTTAAAATCTTCACGCGAAGAATACACAGGGGGAAAGCACGTTTCTTCATAGACTAGAACACATCTCACCCTTTCGTCTTTCTTCCTTTGTAATTTTTTTTCCTTCTCTTCCTTTTTTCTCTCCCCCCCCACCTCTCCTCGCTTAAAAAAAAACAATCAGTTTGCACAATCGTTTAGATAAACACCAAGAAGATACGTCTTCACAGCCTAAGGGAGGGAGGGGCAAAACAATAATCATAATAATAACAATTAAAAGCAATTTTGCCAACCGCTGCCCAACTAAAGAAGAAGATGCAAGCGATTTGGGATCTTGAACAAAGCAAATATTCTTTGGGTATGTTTAATTCTCGTTTTAAATCTCTCTCTCTCTTTCTCTATTTCTCTATTTCTCCCCCACCACCCTCTTCCTCTCCCCCCCCCCATCCCCTTTCCTTGCGACGCGTTTTGGGGTGGCTGATTCTCTCTTTCACTTTCTTTTTCTGTATTATTATTATTATTATTATTATTATTATTATTTGGGGGGGCGTGTGACTGTTGAGCTTTTGTGTTGCGATCTGAAGCGCACTGCCTGCCAAGGAAGTCCCCGCTTTGCCGTCCAACTCTGGGACTTGCCTTCCTGAGTCAACGCCCCCGAAGCAGGGCAGAGTCGGGAACCTCATTCGGGAAAGGTTATATGGGATGGGGTGACCTGGACGGGATTCTTCTCCGGGCGTTGCACCGAGAAAGGAGTTGGTGTGCGGGCGCACTCTCGTGGGAAGCTTTCTCCTTTTGGGGGGTGGGTGGACGAGCCCATTCGCTTCTTAAAGACACCAAAGGGCACCCCACATCCCCACTTCCCAAACCCCGCTGCCCGTCGTGCGAGAGCGTTCGGGGGAGTGGATCCATGAAACAACTGGCGTTGTTGTTACTGTGGGGTTTGGGCAAAGATTTGATGAAGCGGCGCGCCTGGGGCGGGGGTGGAGGGAATCAGAAGGTAAGAATGCCGTCCCCAGACTGTGTAGCCACGTGCGTGTTAGGTCGGTCGAATTGGGTTGCTTTTTTTCCTTCCTTGCAGAAATAGCTCGATTTTTCCAACAAGTTGCTCCCCACCCCCACCCCCATCCCCACCCCACCCCACCCATCCCATCCCACCCTTCATCCCTTCCCTAGAATTTTTGATGAATGATAAAATAAATAAATAGGGGTACTCACCATTGCCAGAGTGAATCGGTTGTTGGTCCAGGATCCGGGTGCAAAGTTTTGTTTGTCCCTTCCAACTCTGCGTGTGCGTGTGTATGTGTGTGTAAGCGCGCGTGTGCGTGCGTGCGTGGAACTGGGGGGGGG
Organism: Liasis olivaceus; assembly: GCA_030867105.1. Classification (NCBI taxonomy): domain Eukaryota; kingdom Metazoa; phylum Chordata; class Lepidosauria; order Squamata; family Pythonidae; genus Liasis; species Liasis olivaceus. The sequence goes on along the minus strand of CM061362.1, from coordinate 5,747,664 downwards.
GGGGGAGATTAAAAATCACCACGCCGGTGTCATTTTAAAACAAATGGGGCATGGGAAAGAGACACCCTGCCCTGCAGCCAGAAATACACACTCATACTCGCCTTCTGCCTGTAAAAGGAAGGGGGGATATCCCCGAACTCATCCCTTCTCACCCCTCGCCCCTCCCTTTAAAAAAAAAAAAAAGCTTTTCCCGGAAGCTAAGGAGGCTCGGTCGAAGTCCGGAGGCCAAAAGAACCTATCTGGATAAATGGGCCACCCGGGAAAAAAATCAGTGAGAGGTTTAACAACTACAGAAGTTTAGCGGTTGCTCCTCTGTCCATCCCACCCTGCCCCCGTTTGCCTGGTTAGCCCGGCTCCGCGTGGCCCCAAGTATCTTTCACTTTAAGAGCCGCGCGTTTCTTTGAAAGTTGAGTTTTCTATGCCGGTGACAGACTTTCGCTAGGGGGCAGGCGCATACTGTACTTCTGGAGTCTCCCTGCCAGCTTCTCTGCCCCCCCTCCTCGTTTCTATCCTCTCTCTTTCTCTCTCTACCTCCCCCCCCCCCGCCCATCTCTCTCTCGTTTCTCTGGCGCGCTCTTTCTCTCTCGCCATCTCTCTCGCTCTCCCCTAGCATATGTTCTAATTTCGCACTGTAAATTTTCCAAAAGGTCCCGCTCTGACAGCCCCTGGGGATTTTCAAAGTGCCACTAGCCAGTGGTTAAAAATTACATTGACTTGAAAGATCAGAGCAACACAATGTGGGCCACTTTCACCCGTTCAGGGCTTTTCGGGTGGAGCTGGGAGGGAAGAGGAGAGAAAGAGGGGCAGGAAGCAGCCCGCCTTTCTCCGCTGAGAGCTTCCAAAGTAGTCCGCCGAAAAAGAGGGGGACTAATCAAATTTACGCCCACATACACGCTGGCAGAGGAGGGAAAGAGGGGAAAGAAACTAAAACAAAGAGAAGGGGGTGATTTCCTCCTTCCCAACTTCTTTGCTTGGATTTACTTTTGGCCGCCTCTCCTTCTTTTTCCTGTCCCCCCCCTCCCCATTTCATCTGGGTTTTCATTTAGCTTGTTTCCAGATCCCCAGTGTCTCCGTGTCTGAACCCCAGCTTTTCAAACGGGCAGATGAGTATACCCCGCTTGTTATTTGCTCCAGCTGCCGGCGTTCCCCCATGGTCACCACCCAAAGTTGCACTGTAGACTGCCTGCCAGCGCACAATCGCGCCCCGAGGTAAAAGCCGGGTCCCAGCTGGGTTTCTGCTCCCCTCCTGTCCAAGGACAGCTCTCCAGGACCCGGGCTGAGCCAGCCCAGAGGATCCGACTAGCTGAGCAGTGAGCTGTCCCTGAGCGCTGCGCTCCGGAGTCTCCTTTCACGCGCGACGCGGGCTACCTACGGCCAAACCTAACCCCCAGCCAGCGAGCCCCGCTTCGCCCGTCCGTAACCGCGCCAGTCCTTTGAGAGAGAAGGGAGCAGGGGTCCGCCACGGGACCTGCGCTGGCAGCTCATTTTCCTCCGCGTCACCTTTCCGTGGCAGATGAGCGGCTCTTGTCTTCTGCGGGGGTACAGAAAAACTCTACCCGGGACAAAGCCGCCGTCTTTCTCCTCGCCGGTCCTTCTCGAGTCGCCTTTGTGTTCAGGGGAAAGATATAAAACAGCCTGTTTGTTATTCACTTTCCCCCTGCTGGCATCTATGGAATGATCTTGCCTGGAAGTAGTTGGGAAGGAGAAATCGAGACCCTTGCCTGCAGAGGCTCCCAGGGAGCGGGGGACATCCGCAAGCTCAGTTATTGTGGCTTTTCACTGGCTGGATTCCTCGGGCAACAGGTTAACCTGCCGGCTGAAATTAGCCCATTTGCTGGGGTGGCCCTGTGCATTCCCTAACCCAGCGGTCTGGGTTCGCCCCAGCCACGCCACGCGCCTCCAAGCTTAGCACAGCTAGCCCCGCTGACGCCTCAGACGCTAATCTTCCCCTGACCCCGTTAAGCTTGTTGTGTGAACGCAACCTGGGTGTGCACGAAAGCAGGCGTGTTTCTAGGCGGTGAGTGGTTGGGACAGGGGGCCGAGGCGCTAGGTCGCGGCCACCCGACGGACGGGCCGGTGGTGTTCACAGGAGAGGGACGGCTTCTAATCCGCCCCATCCTGCGGCCAGAAAAGGATCCCCATCCTCGCCTCGAAACTGACCAGAGGAAGGGACAGGAATTTCCAGACTGGGCCAGAAGCGAGCACAGGTCACAATTCCCCTTTCCTGCCATCCCTCGATTACACCTGCGAGCTTTTAACAGCAGCCTTTATTTCTGCTGCCCCCCCCCCCGCCCTCCATCCCAAAAAAGTGTATTAGGAGGAGGAGAAGTGAGGCCGTCAGATTGCAGAGGGCCAAATGCAGGGGGTCGTTGCGGGGCCCGGAGTCTGAGACCCGGTTGCTGTCTTCGAAGGGGTGTCGCAGACCTCTGCTTGGCTGAATATATATTCACACACACACACACACACACACTCTAAGTATATCAGTCTGTATGCACATATTGTGTGTGTGTGTGTGTGTGTGTGTGTGTGTGTGTACATATCTATCATACTCATTCATATACATTACATTGCACAGACTATATATTTGTATGGGATAGCTATGCTCTGCTTTTCCCATCTAATGCTAACCCCGCTGAGACATCATCATCATCATCATCATCATCATCATCATCATCATCATCATCATCATCATTATTATTTGCCTTCTCCGAAAAGGTATTTCTTTGCGAAGGTTGGTAAGCTTTGCCCCCACTTAGATCTGGACTTCCACCTCTCCACGGATAGCTGGGTGATTTGAATGGTTAACTTCAGCTAAGACCATAAAATAAAATCTAACTGCGTTGGTCTGGACATCCCTCATAACTTTCGGGTGTTTCGTCTTGATATGGGGTTCGTTTGCTCCGGATTTTGCCGCAGCCTGAATAAAGAAGCCCTTCCAATCTCGGTTCAGAGGAAGAAACTGAATGATCTGAACAGGGGGCAGGGGTGGACCTCCGAAATTCCCCTTTTCAAGGTGTTTAAGGTGTTTTCTGGGAGTAAAATCATGCTTTTTCCTATTTTTCCTCCTCCTGTTCTCCATGCCTCGGCCCACGGAAAGCGTCTGGGTGTGAAGTCTTCCCATTTGGGAGACATACTAGCACCCTGAAATGGGTGCATGCGTTTGGTTAATAATGCTTTCTCCTCTCCGTGTGAAACCTGGAGCAAAAGTAATTGCGGGGGGGGGGGGAGAGGGGATCATCATCTTCATCATCTGGCGTGGTGGAGGAGAATGGCAGGGACTTCAAGGGAACAATGAAGTTTAAGGGTCACTGTTCTGAAGTTGGACACCATACCCTCCCTCTGATTCTCTCTCTGTGTAGGCTGATAGATGTCAGGCTATAAGAGGTTCCTGCAGAAGATGAGCGAATGCCTAAATCTGTACCTTTACTGTAGGATCAGTCTGTCCCAGAGTTAAGGAAACCAGAAGTCCTCATCTAGACAGGATTTTGTAAATGTTCAGGTTGGAAATCCAGTTTTAACTGCCTGGCTCAGACATACGGGCATCAATAGTGAGATCAAGTTAGACTTTAAGTCTGTGCAAACCGCAAGATCAGCGGGAGAATATTAGAGAGACCATGGGTGTTTCGTTTGATAAAGAAGTCGGGTTATATTATTATTATTGTTATTGTTATTGTTATTGTTATCGTCATCATCATCATCATCATCATCATCATCTGAGCTGCCAGGTAATTAAAAGTTCAGCCGGTATACCTGTAGAACTTTAATCCGCAATGGAAATCAATGGGCATTTCAGCCTTGAAGTGATCTTAGTTGTGTAAAATATTGATTCAGATCACTTCCCAGGTATCTTGAATTCCCTCTGTCGCCCCTGCCTCACCGATGTGATTAGCTTTTTTTCAGAATACCTTAAATATCCCCGTCTTTCAGTCTCAAGAATAGTGGAGTAGAAGGACGGGGTGAGTCCCCCGCAAATAGCCCCAGACTTTCAGAGGTGAGGAACGCAACCCCCGATCTCCCGGCAGAGTTCAGAAAGTCCGTTATCTTACAAAGAGGGCTGCAGATTTGTGCTATGCATTCATAAATAAATGCACGCGCGCGCCCACTCACACGCATACACGCACCTGTCTAGGATCCCAGATGCAAAACCAAACTCATTTTTATACCAGAAATCAATGACCATAAAGAAGGATAATGTTATACTAATACTAATACTAATACTAATGCTAATAATAATAATAATAATAATGCATTCCCATAATCTTACTGTTGTTGCTCTGAGTTTCAAAAACCTCTCTTAAAGAAATAGGGAGACGGGAGGAAGGAGCGAAGGACTGGAGTATGGGGAAAAAACAAAGTCAGACAAACAGACAGGCGGGGATGCTCAGGACGATGGATAGAACAGCGGGGTGGGGGGGGGGTCGAGGGCAGCAGCGAACGGAGCTCGCTTTAGGACCGCGCGGACTTCCCCGGCTCCAGCCATCCCAGCCCTGCACAAGGCTAAACTGCCCAATGAGGGGCGAGGGGAGGTCCGCGAGCTTTTGACCAGTCAAAGGCAGCCTCTTGCCTTATAAGGCGAGCGGTCGCCATGGCAACGTGTGCTAAGTTGCAGCCGCGGTGTCAAAGTTCACTATATAGAGAGCTGGGAGAGCTGAGCGCGGAGAAAGCCTCCGCCGCTCGCCCAGCCGGTCTCCTATAAATCGCATTCACTCCTGGGCCCCCCCGCCTCGCCGCCGCCGCCGCCTCCTCCTCCTCTCCCGCATATTGGATCCCGGGGACTCTCGGCTCCCCCCTCTTTCCTTTCTCTCCCCTCTCTCTCTTTCCCTTCCTCTCTCCCTCTTCTTTTTTGTTCTTCTCCCCCTTCCCCCCTCTTTCTCTTTTCCCCTAAAAAAAAATAATAATTATCACTCGTCTTCCTCTGGGTGCCCGTGCAACCTCCCCTCCCCTCTCCGCCCCCCCCCCCCCTTTGCAATCGCCGCTCCTGAAATCCCTGGTCTTCCTGCTCTCTTTCTCTGCCCCCCCCCCCGCAATTCCTACTTTCGCATGCATGCAAAACCCCAGTGCACAGAGATACATATTGCTCCTGCTATTTATTATTAATCCCCCCTTCCCTTCCCTTCCCTTCCCTTCCCGCGCTGGGGCGCTCCCCCGCCCTGAGCGCCGCGTCCAGCCCCTCGCCCCTTCCCCTTCCCCTTCCTCCCCCCGTCTCTTTATCGCTCTCTCCGGCTGGGGGCTCCTGAGCCTGGGGAGAGTTCACGCCGGTTGCCCCCCTCGCCGGCTCGCTCGCTCGCTTGGTCCCCCTCCCTCCCCGATCCCCCTCCTCCTCCTCCTCCTCCTCCTCCTCCTCCAGCGCCGCCGCCTCCCTCCCCCTTTCCTCTCCTCCTCCTCCTCCCCTTATCGCCCCATGTGTTGTGCGAGGAAGCAGATTTGCTAAAGAGACCCACTTGCGAAAGAAACGGGAGTAGCATAAGGCGCGGGCGAGCGGCGGCGGCGGCGACAGCAGCGGCGGCGGCAGCAGGAGGAGGAGGAGGAGGAGGAGGAGGAGGAGGAGGAGGAGGAGGCAAGGGGAACGGGAGCCGGAGCACCCGCAACCGCGCAGGCGAAGGAGGAGGAGGAAAGAGGAGGAAGGGGGACCGAAGGGAAAGAAGAAGAACTGGGGCGCCGGAGAGGAGAAAGAGGGAAGAAGGGAAGCAGCCGACGGCCGAGAGCGGAGAAGCCGAGCGCAGAAGACGCCGGGAGAGACTTCCGATTTTGGGGAGGGAGGGAGGAGGGGTGCGCGCGCGCGCGTGTGTGTGTGTGTGTGAGCGCGCGCGGTGCGTGAGCGCGTGGAGGGTGCGCGTGTGAGTGGGAGCGCGCGCGCGTGTGGTTTTTGTTTGGTTCCTTCCCCCCCGCCCCGTCTCCCTCTCGCTCCCTCTCTCTCCTCCTCCTCCTCCTCCTCCTCCTCTTCCCCGGTTGATGTTTCTACAGCTTCGCCAAACTCCGAGCGGGGCATCCGATCCGAACCCCGCCAGGAGCAGGAGCCAGGCCGGGTCTCCGGGCCGGCGCGCCGAGCGTGGGATCTCTCTGGGCTCGCCTGCGCCTCCTCCGAGCCGCTGCGGGCTTTCGCCCGGCTTGCTTTCCATGGCTTTTCTGAATGGCTGACTGCGGGCTTCACTGGATCTGGCCCCCAGACGCCCGCCTCTGTTCTCGCAACTCGGGTCGGCTTCAAGAGAGAGAGGGAGGGAGAGATCTTTGAAGAGAAGCGCGCTCTCTCTCTCTCTCTCTCTCTCCCCAGCCGTCCCCCTTTTGTAATTTTTTTTACTTTTCTTCCTCTTTTGCTAACAGACAATCGCCTCGCGCCTTCCTCCTCCTCCTCCTCCTCCTCGCCTCCTCTTTCTTTTTTTTCTCTCGTCCACTCCTTCGCGTTCCCCCTTTCCTTTTCAGTCCACTTTCGCGTGCGTGCCTGCTGTGTGTGTGCGTGCGTGCCTCCCGCATTTATTTACTATTTTGCAAGGAGCGGGGAGCAACCCAACCTTTTCTACCGCCACCCCTCCACCAAAAGCATTAAATTAAACTGAACGAAAGGACCAGGACGGGGGGTAAACAGAACGAGCAAGCCAACGAAGGGGAGAAAAGAAAAGGACAACAACAACAACGCGCCCCCTTGCACTCCAGCAACTTCCAGCCAAGATAATCAGAATAACTTGCCAACGTGAACTGCGAGAGAAAAAGGCTGGGGGGGTGGAAGCGAATAAACTAAAATAAAGTGGACCCCCATTCTCTTTAGACCTCCGCAGCTCGCTCCGGCTCCAACGGCCGGCGCAACCCGCCGGGGAAGCGGATCCGCCGGCCACAGCAAGCGACGGGGGGGCGCGCGATTTGGCCACGGTGTCCCTTAGATATGGCAATGGTAGTGGGCGCTTGGCGAGACCCGCAGGACGATGTGGCCGGCCCGCAAGGAACGCAGCCTTCGCAAGCCCCCCCCGTGCCGGGAGCCCCGACGGGCGCCCCCCACACCCCACAGACACCGGGCCAAGGAGGGCCCCCCAGCACCCCGGCTCAGACCAACCCGGGCAGCCAGCAAAACCAAGGGGAGAAGCAGCAGCAGCAGCAGCACATAGAGTGCGTGGTGTGCGGGGACAAGTCCAGCGGCAAGCACTACGGGCAATTTACGTGTGAAGGCTGCAAGAGTTTCTTCAAGCGCAGCGTCCGGAGGAACCTTAGCTACACGTGCCGCGCCAACCGGAACTGCCCCATTGACCAGCATCACCGCAACCAATGCCAATATTGTCGCCTCAAGAAATGCCTGAAGGTTGGCATGAGGCGGGAAGGTATTGGAATTTCATTTGTTTTCCATTTCTCACCCGTCGGCGGGGAGGGGAGTCGAGGCAGGGTGCCCCCTCCGGATATGCAGGACCCGTAAACTGAAATCCAGCCTGGGGAGGACTTAGATACTTGATTTTTTAAAAAATTTTTTTAAAGTAAGTTCTGTTTTGGCGGGCGAAATCGAGGTGCTTCCCATATACTTTTCTTTTCTTTTCTAAGCCCTGGTCTGGGGTTGGTTTGTTCTCCTGAGTTGGAGGAAATGAGGCGAGAAGAGTTGGAGAGGGAAGAAAAATGTCTTGAGTTTCTGGGCTGGGGGTGGGAGGAGTGAAATGTCTTTCCTTAGCACCCCGACCCTAAGAAAAAGCTCTCTCTTTTGGCTCTCTCCTCCCGCCTCCCACCCTCCTCGAAATGGGTCGGGGTCTCTCTCAGCTGGGAGAGATTCCAAATGGATCCAGCCAAGGAAAGAAGGAAAAATGCTGAGAGGGGGGTTAGCCTTACCAACAGAGCAGAAAGTCAGGCTACGGGCGATCTCAGCTACGTAAACTTCTTTCTCTTGTTCTCTCGCCCGCCCCCACCAGCCCTCTTCCTTTTCGTTCCCGCTCTCTAATAATCATAACCCATAAATAAATCCTCGATCGATCGATCCCCTTGCCAGAGCTTTCCGATCGTGTCTTCCGTTCGGAATTCCGGCAGACTCTGCTCCGCTTTCTTCGCTACCGGAGTTCCGGAGAGTCTCGCTCTTCCATGCGGTCCTTTTGGCCTTGGGAAGATGGCAATAAAATGCTCCCGATTTCATTGATTACAGATTGCTAATTTCTGTGGTTCGCAGGCGGGGTGTGTGGGGGGCGTTGAGAAGACAGGCGCGGGGAACCTGGGGGACGCGAGGCTCTGGAAGGAAAACAGATTTCGGAGCGTTGAAAGCCAAGGGTCGAGAAGCAGGCGGGGTTTTTTATTTTTATTATTATTTTTAGCAAGATGGAGCGCCGCGGCGGAAAAGCTCGGAGAGCGAAAGGCGAGCTGTGGCTTCTCCTAATGGCGTGGCGCGCCTCCGCTCTCTCAACCGCCGCTGTTGGGTTGTTTTGGGGGTGAAACAAGCTTTCCCTCTTATGGGGACCTTGCTGGCTTTCGGTAACACTATGGATCAGGCTGCAGCCAGCCCCCTGCTTTCCCTTCCTCGCTTCGGCTTTCTTTGCGGTGAATCTCGGTTTCTTTCATTTTCTCTCTCTGTCACCACCATGTAAATTTATGAACAAAATCAAAGGCCCACTTTCTGCAAAGCAGACGATTCTCGAGCGTTCAACAGCCACCGCTTCCTCTCGCCCCTGGCTCGGAGCAGCGGAGAAATATAACAATAGAACCTGGGGGATCTGCATTTTCCCCCGGCCCCGTGGCAGTGTTTGTTTTATTTTATTTTATTTTATTTTATTTTTATGTTATTTATTTCTTTTTCCTCCGGCCTGTTTGGAGAAAGGGATATTGGAAACAGCGGTGGAGATGGCTCTCTGTCTCTCTCTTTCTGGGCCTGACGGGTTTTCTCCCTTTTGGGGTGTGTGTGTGTGTGTGTTTATTTTATTTTATTATTTAAAAAAATAAATAAAAGGGCTGGTATGAAGGACAAGGCCAGGAAGATTTCAGAAGAAAGGCTGGTTGGAAACGTGGGACAATTTCATCCAAGGCGTTTCCCAAACAGCTTCTGCTTGTATCTTGCTCTCATCTTGACCGGGGGTGGGGGGGGGGGGATCCTCCTAGCATTCCACCCCCTCTCCTGAACCCTAAGAATTCTAGCTCCCCCTTCCATGTCCATATCCCCCCCCCCCCCAAATTTCACATAAATATGTGACTGTCTATACTTTCACTCGATGGAGAAGGGGGGCTGCGTCTTGACCTTCCCAGGTCCCTTTGATCCCCTCCCCTCATCTCCCCTTCTCCCTCCTGCCCCCTCCCCAGAAAACAAGCAAGCAGGCTGTAGATCTGATAGCACAATCACCCTTCTTAGCAATGCAGGTATTAATTGCTGTAGTTTCTTCCTTATTTACTGCAGCCGTCCAGAGGGGCAGAATGCCACCCACACAGCCGACCCACGGCCAGTTCGCCTTAACCAACGGGGACCCCCTGAACTGTCATTCGTACCTCTCCGGATATATTTCTCTGTTGCTGCGGGCAGAGCCTTACCCGACTTCTCGCTTCGGCAGCCAGTGCATGCAACCGAATAACATTATGGGCATCGAGAACATTTGCGAATTGGCCGCTCGGATGCTCTTCAGCGCTGTGGAGTGGGCCCGGAATATCCCTTTTTTCCCCGACCTCCAGATCACCGACCAGGTGGCCCTGCTGCGGCTCACCTGGAGTGAGTTGTTTGTCCTCAACGCCGCCCAGTGCTCCATGCCTCTCCACGTCGCCCCACTCTTGGCAGCGGCGGGCCTCCACGCGTCGCCCATGTCCGCCGACCGCGTGGTCGCCTTTATGGACCACATACGCATTTTCCAGGAGCAGGTCGAGAAGCTCAAAGCCCTGCACGTGGATTCAGCGGAATACAGCTGCTTGAAGGCGATTGTCCTCTTCACCTCAGGTAGGGGCAGCAGCCTCCGCCGGGGAGGGGGTGCCTCCGGCTTGGGGGCCCTGCTTGCGGCGGTTTGTAGGGAGCGGGATTCTGGCCCCAGAAACCAGGCCCCCTCTTTCTCCTCTGTCCTGATTTTCCCGGAAGCAATGGAAAAGGCAAGGTAGGAACTCTCTGGGGCGGTTTGTTGTGGGGCGGTTGGGTTTTCGGGGGAGAAAACAGGCGGATTAGAGCTGTGGTCTTTCTGCTCTCACGTTGACTCGGAGGCACGTCCTGCTGTATCTCGTGTCAGCTGTGTAGGCCTAAGGTTAAAGTTTGGAAACTTATCTTCTCCTTCACTCGAGGGGGAAATAAAGAGGCAGAGAGGATATATATTGCTAAGAGCAGGAGGCTGGATAAATGGTATATGGTGTCAAGAAAATACGGAGAGAGTAACTTCGTCCTGTTTTGTTTTTAATGGAGCCTTACCAAACCGCAGTGCATGGGAAGGGGGAGGGGGGTTGTGTGTGTGGACATTACTCTCTAGAGTTGCCCCACGGAGCTCAGAGAGACAGACTTTTGGGTCAGTAAGCAGAAACCTGTGCAGTGCAGAAAACCCGTCATATCTGAGACAATTAAAAGACAGCAAGCTGCTAAGTGACAATGCCCAGCAAAATAAAAAGTAACAGAAACAAATTGCCTCAATAAGATAAAATAAAATAAGATCACCAAGCAAGGAGGTTGCCTACTCACAAACAGATAAAAATCTGCTGAGCTTAATAATAATAACAGTAACAATTATCATCCTCATCAACTGCAATAGGCAAAGTTGATCTGAACCTAAAAATGGTCTGAGTAGACAAATCTTCACTGTAAAAGCTGTTGGCCTTCTCACAGCGTCTGAACAATGAGACAGGTTTTGCCCTTAGTTTAGAAGAGATTATAAATTAAAATGTAGCACACCCGTGCACACTCACACACACATACACCCACATTCAAATTGCTGTTTCCAAAACCACAGCTTCCTATGAATGAATATTCCTAATAATATTTTCCATCAATAACTGCAGTAAAGGATAAGGCCGCTGTAATTCAGGAATTGCAGAATCCAAGGGTCTTCTTCCCTCCCCTCATTTTAACAAGTCATTAAAGCAGAAAATAGGCCATTTGAACAATCAAACACAGGGAAAAAATCTAACTCAGGAGAGAATATATTTCTGTGCCAACTTTCTCCTGTATAAAAATAGTGCTACAGTTATAAAACAATAATGGAATGTATGATGAGATCTAATTAACTATGGTTCAACCTGGATGAGTAAGATATCTGATGTTAACTCTAGAAATATTTCAAATCAAGCCTTATATTACAAGGAATAATAACAAGAACAACAACAGTTCATGAGGTCAGGTCTCTAATGTTTGCCTGACAGTCAAGAGAAAGTAGTTGAAGATGCAGTCATATCTTAAGATTTCTACTTCTTTCCTAAATAATAAGTAATTTTGGGGAAATGGCCACTCCACATAAATGGAGGCAAGGTTTGTGAAATACTCATATATAGAAATGGCCTCGCTATTAAGCAGACTGGCCTAGCAAAGTGCAGTTTATATGAGAAAATAAACTCTTACAATTCAGATCTTGTTGTGTTAAGGGAGATCTGGGGGAAACCAAGTGCCTTTCTGGACTTTGTCCAAAATTTAGGTCATGACCTGAACTTCCTTTTATATATTATTGCTTTCCACAATTGCATTTTTTCCCCTGTCCAAATCTTAATTCCCCACCCAAATCACTTGAGCTCCAAAGGCGATTGATTGTCAGACACAATTCTAGAAATGAAGTGTGTGTATGTGAAGTTGGTGTCTCTCTGTATGTCTGTGTAATTTAAAAGAGGAATAATTTCTTAGGGCTTTTCCTTCAAACTCCATCTCTCCTTCCTCCAAAAATTAACTTCAAAGAAATTTATCTTCCGCATTTATGATTATCATTTGAATTAGTGCTATTAATATTGTCCCCTTTTTCGGGGAAACTCTTCAAGGCACAGCTTGCCCTTAAAGTGCGAAATTTATGACTGTTTGCAAAATGCGGATCTGCATGTAAATTGCCTTTCCAACGTAGATAAGGCTTGTGTTATCTGATTTTGTGGAGTTATAAAACAGGGGGAGGGGGCGGAAACGGATGCGGGATTGGCCAATTCAGACGCCCTAATATACCACAGGGCCTGGCGTGTATTTGAAAGCCCACAGAGAAGCATCTGATTTTTTCTTTCTTTCTTTCTTTCTTTTTCCTGGGCCTTTTCTATAGATCCTGGACAGGGATTCTAATGGCTTTCAAAATATTCATGTGTTAGTACTTTACCCAGCCAGCTAAGGTCACAACCTGAGTCAAGGCAGCTTTTGATTAAAAGGGCTTTCATTGTATTTTAGCTTGTCAAATGTGGAACCTTATTTATTTTATTTTATTCATATATATATATATATATATATATATATATATATATATATATATATATATATATGAAAGCCAGCAGAGGGGAAGAAGGAGAAAACAGCTCTAATGAAGAGAGAGATCAGACTCTGCTTGGCTGCCCTTGAATAAGCTAAACTGACAAGATCAGTTTTAAAGGACCACTTAAATCACTTTCAAAGACGGAGGAGAAACTGCGTTTCTTTTAGGGGAAATTGCCTTTCTCTCTCTCTCTCTCTCTCTCTCTCTCTTTCTTTCTTTCTTTTTCTTTCTTTCTTTCTTTTTCCTTCCTTCCTTCCTTCCTTCCTTCCTTCCTTCCTTCTTTCTTTCTTTCTTCCTTTCCTTCTTGGCGCTACTGGGCTCCTTTCTCATGAGCTGAGCTCATTTCTGAACGTGCGTGTGTGGCTTTCTTTAAAACTCATCTCTCTCCCCTACTCTGTTGGTCAGGTTCTGCATCATTTATTTTTCCCAACATGTTCTTTTGTTTTTTTTTCCGGGGGAGGGAGGAATATGGAGCCTCTTATTTCTCCCTTCCCTGCTCTAAAACACATCTTCCCTTTTCCCCAAACCGCAGAGAAATTAAACCTCCGTGCAGATTTGGGGAAAGGGAAAAAGACACCCAGCCATCCCCAAAACTCGGGTGGAGGGGGCAATTAAGAAAAGAAGCCAGGGGGGCTGTTCAGCACGTGCTTAGCATGCTGTCTTCCTCAAACAACCCCCCCCCACCCTTAAACACCAAAGAAAACACCTTGCTTGCTTCAAAACAGACTTCCTCGGGAGAAAGCCCCGTTGGGTTTTCTGCCTAAGAGGCAGCTTTAGTCTCCTATGGCCGCAGGCAGAGAAGGAAGAGCACTCTGGTGGGAATTCTGTAAGGGCTGATTTGGGCTGAACCGTGTTTGGAAGGGGAAAGGGGCCTGGAGGTGCGGAGGACCTGGCAGCTGGGTTGGAGCGCAAGTCTAGGGAGAGCCAGAAGGCCCCTGTCCTAACCCCCTTTGCTCTGCGCTTATTTTACTGCAGTGAATTTAGCATGCTTGTATTGCTGGCGATCGTGTGTGTGTGTGTGTGTGTGTGTGTGTGTGTGTCCATACACACACACACACACAACATACACGTGTGTGTATATCTATGTGTATATATCTACGTACTGTGTGTGTGTGTTTGTGTGTGTGTATAGCATTTATAAAAGAAAAACATGTCTTATTTAACACTGATGACGGTCCCCCTCTTTCTTTGAACCCCCCTTTCTTCTAGATGCGTGTGGTCTATCCGACGTAGCGCACGTTGAAAGTTTACAAGAGAAGTCCCAGTGCGCGTTGGAAGAGTATGTGAGAAGTCAGTATCCAAACCAGCCCACCCGTTTTGGGAAACTGTTGTTACGGCTCCCCTCTCTCCGCACCGTCTCTTCCTCGGTCATAGAGCAATTGTTTTTCGTCCGTTTGGTAGGTAAAACCCCCATAGAAACCCTTATCAGAGATATGCTACTATCTGGAAGCAGTTTTAACTGGCCGTATATGGCCATCCAATAAGAGAAAGGGAAAAAAATGTTGGAGAGAGGAAAAAAAAATCCACAAATCAGAGAATTTGACAAAGCAAAACAAAGCAAAAATGGAAAATTTGGAACAGAGGAATCGCGAGTGACATTGGGCCTGGCGGTTGTTTAAACGTCCTTCAGTTAAGCAAGGATGTAACACCTTGGCTAAAAGAAGAGAGGAGAATAATTTGAATGGACTATGGATTTTTTAAAAAGAGAAACTTGTTCAATGGACTTTTTACAGAATGCATTAAAATTCCCTTGTCTTTCACAAGTTACTATTTCTCTCTCTCTTTCTCTCTCTCTCTCTTTAAAAAGAAAATTCTTTCTTTCTTTCTTTCTTTCTTTCTTTCTTTCTTTCTTTCTTTCTTTCTTTCTTTTTGAGGGGGTGTTAAAACTTTGAAATGCAATCTCTCGCTAAAAGTGCATTTTTTTAAAAAAGCAAATCTGTAGAAAATTAACATAATGGAAAAAATTCTCTCTCTTCCTTTCTCTCTCTATCTCTCTTTCCAAATTATTGATTTGTCCAACATTGTCTGCGTACCTATAGGATTTTGTTTTGGCTTTTTTTTTTTTTTAAAAAAGAAATCCTGGTTCCAAACCAGTTTATTCTGTGGTTCTATAATAATTTTGATATAATCTTGGTTTCATTTTTTCTTTCTTTCTTTTTTTTTTTTTAAAGAACTGTGTATCCTTTAAAAAGTATATGTTCTGAAAGAATTAAAACTGTCTTGGAAAGGTTTCTGAGAAGAACATAAATTGGGAATAAAGACCCCCCCCCCCAAATAATTCTAGAAAGATGGAAACGCACTTAAATCCGGTCAGCCAAAAATTTAGCTTCAAGCTACAACAACTATAATTATAGCTTTTTTTTTTTTAGTGAACCACGATCAGCCTGCCTGTAGCCTGTCTGCCTGGAGATGTATGTGTATATGTGTGTGTGTGTTGTGTATATACAATACACACACACACACACACACAAATGCATTTATGGCAAGCATGGATTTTGGAAGGGAATTGGGTATTTCTTGGAGGGAGATTGTGTCCAAGACACAACATGGTTTTGATGAAAACATGCATACGTACATGTACACAGAAAACCACACAGAGAGACTCATCACAAAGTTAACTTTTTTGTAATTTGAATGAAATTGGGTTCCGCCTAGTTGTCCTGAATTGTTACCGAGTTCCTCTATCTGTTTGTATATTTGCAAGCTCTTTGTATTATAATACTTGTTGATATTTCCCTTTTTTTAAAGAAAAAGAAAAAAAACCATTGAATTCAGCATGACAAAAAAAAAATAACACTACTGTTGGCACTTATAGATAATGTGGTTGATTCAGTACCTTAGAGTTTACAGTTTTTGTGTTTTAAAGAAAAAAAACTGAAGGTTTTTTTTTAAGTGCAACATTTCTGTATACTGTAAAAGTTATAATAACTGAAAACTGTTTGGTCCAGTCTTTGTGTGTTATATTCCAAGGAAAAAAATTGAAAGTATTCAGAAATTAAAATATTATTTGATATCTGACCACTTGTATGACTCTCCTAAATGTCCTTGTGCGAAAGTAAGTGTGTATGGGTGGTGGGTGTGTGTCACTGTTTTCCTTCTCTTTATATACTTCAGATTAGTTAGTCCTTGTCAAAATCAGTGTTACAAGGGAGTTTGGATAGCTGCTCTATTTTAATTTGTAGAATGGAAAGAAATAATGGTGATGGCAGGGAAGGCACAGAGTTTCAGCTCTACAGGTCTTCTTTCTGATTTTTTCAAAAGGAAAAAAAAAAGTAAATTTCCAAGATGTTGAAAAGTAAATTTCCAGCCTGGAGCATGCTGCCTCCTCCCTCCCCCCTCCCTTTTTTTTTTTTGTTTTGTTTTGTTAATTACAAATAATTTAATTTCACAGACCTGGGTAGGAAAGAGAGTTGCTTGTCCCACTTCAGTGTAAAAGTAAGACATACCACTCTTGACTACTATTTTTTAACCAGGGGAAAAGATCACAATATTAGGATCGATGTGGATGGTATAATGAATAGGGTCTGGTTGAAGTGACACTGTATTTTCATGAGTTGTTTGTGGTCATTTTAAGGTGTGTGGCATGAAACGGTTCTTTGCTGTGGACAGAACATTTGCATAGGTTCAACTTTAAAAAAAAAAAGGAAGAGAGAAAGGTGTACAGTGTAAACCCACGTAGAAGGGTCTGCAAAACAGGACACTTAAGAATGCCTTTTGCCTATGGTGGGCCCATTGAACTCCATGGGATGTATTTCAAAAGGAAGGCGCTCCATGTTGCTCCCTGGCCTTTTGAACCAGGCTGGCAAATGTTCTGCTTGGCTAGGCCTCTAGCCCTAATATCAGCCCCCCCCCCCTCCCCAGACCGATGGCTTCCCTTCTGATCCAATGTCCTTTAAGGGCTTGCTCTCTCTTTGGTTCTGCATATTGTTGTGGTGGATATTATTTCTTTCTGCATTGTTCTGAATGGGCAGCTGGTGAACTAAGCCTCTTTTTCACGACCCCCCCCCCCCCAAATGTGCTGTTTCCTGGGACAGGTTTGAGCAATTCTGTGGTGTTTAGTGAAGGGGCTGGGTGATTAGCATCATGTTCAGAAGGCAGGCATTGTTGCCTTCCTGGATGATCAGATGTGTGTTTCTTCTCACCCACCAGGCATTGCAAAGTCTTCTTGGCCTACTATAGTTTATGAAGGGGGGAAAAAAACCTCTCTTGCCCCAAAGCAACCCCACACAAGGCTTCCTCTTCCTTCCCTTCCCTTGCCTCCAGACTTCTGTGAGATGGACTTGGAGCTTGTAGTCTGTATCTGTCCCACTTGGCATCACCTCGCCAAGCTCAGTTTTAAAATCAGCTCTTGTGCTGGAAGGAGCTGGAAGGAGGCCTTGGCAGGTTAAACCACCTCCCCAATTGGAACTTCTCTTCAGCCACCAGCCCCTGCCAATAAGACCCCCCACCCCCACCCCCACCCCCGCTTCCACCTATATTTTGACCCCCTCTGGAGATAGGTGAGTTTATGGCAGTTTAAGGAAAGTTTCCTTAGCTTGCTGGGTTGGAGCAAAAGCCAGGCCCCGAGGGCCCACCCCCAGGAACTGACCTGGACAATGGAGTTGGGAAGAGATTCCTAAGGAGTTGGGGGTGAAATTGAGGGCTTTTTAAAAGGCCGATAAATAGGGGCAGCCCTTTCTCTCCAAGAGTCTCCCTCCCCAGCCCTTTGAGCCTATATTTTATTTTACCCGATCTCAGTTCTGGCCTTTCTCAGCACCAAGGGGAAAATGAAGGAACGATGCTTCACTCTAAAAGAAAGAGGGAGAAAGAGGGAAAGTATAGGAGCCGTTTTAAACAGCTTCTCTCCTTCTTCTCCTTCTCCCCCATAGCACAGAGCAGGAAAAAAAAATCTTTCACATAGCACTTGTTCTCTCCACTCCCCACTCCCCACTCCCACGCATTTGGACCCCCCTTCCCTTTGGCCTTGTCCAATAATTAAGTTCACGGCACAAAGAAGGGGAGGGGGCGAGCCAGAGACAGCTTAGTATCCCCTCCCGCTAAAACAAAAGGGTCAGGGGAAGGGGGAAACCGTCTTGCTCAAGCCTCCCCCCCCCCCCCCCCCCCGCCACCCTGCGCGCCTCGCGCTTAAGAGTTTAAAAGGCGACTTCGTGCAACTTGACCTCGCTGGGACTAGAGCGCTGTGAGTGTCATTTTAGGAGATGGGGGTGGGGGAAAGTCTTGGGGTGGAAGCGAAGCGGAGTGGTGTGAACATCCTGGCCTGGAATCTATCCCAACATGGCGTCTCCCGTCCCCCCAGTGCCTTGCAGAGAAAGAACCGGAGAACGGGCGAGGTCTGCTAAGGAAGCCCCCGGCAGAAAGAGCCACTCGCCTTGCGTTGGGAAAGCGAGCCTTCCGCCTTCTCCCCCGTGCTCGTCAAAAGGAGGCCGGGGTCCTTCCCTTCCCTTCCCTTCCCGCCCCCCAAGGGGCCGTCAAAAGCTGCGAGCTGCAGGCGGTTTCCAGCAAACTTAGAGCCCAGCCGCCGCGGGCGACGCGAGGCCAGTCGAGTTGGGCTAGTGAGGCCTGAAAGCAGCGAGTGCGTCGCAGGCTCGGGGTGGGAAAGGGGCTGGGGGCGTTCCTTCTTTTCATCCCTTGGAGAACTCCGCAGCGAGAAAGGCTGGCTCTCTCAATTTGGAAAGATGTGAATAATCAAAGCCACCAGCAACATCATCCCAGTGATCAAGCGGGGCGGGGGGGGGGGAGAGAAAGGGGGGAAGCGGGGAAGCTTTAGAGATGCCACTCGCTCTCCTCTCGTCTGTGAGCGCTCCGTTTTTCCTTATTTTGTCTGGGGGCCGGAAAGAAATACAGGGAAGCCTTTGGTCCGCTCTATCTCAACATCCAGGCTGGTTTACGCGGTTTTGAAATACTGAGTTCCGAAGAGGGTCAGGAATCTTGATTTTCTTACTCCTTACCGACGTCTGGCACCCGGATGAAAGAGAAAGCATCTGGCTGATAATCTGAAGGACATGCGTCTTTCTCTCCTTCCTCACCGACCCCCCCCCCCCTCCCCCCAATATTTAGCATCTTCCCCCTTTCAGTTTCGGCGGGATCGTGCGCGGTTGGTTCGCGTGCTTGCGCCTGGCGGCAGGTTTCGGCTTTTTGTCGCTTTCCATGGGAGGGCAAGGAGGACCTTCGGCCTTGGATGGTGGCTGTTTCAGGCCGGGGCACAAGGGAGGCAGGACCCCCGCGTTGCGAAGAAAGGGAGTGGGCTTTAGCTCAAGGCAAGGATCAGAGTGCTGTCTTTTTTATTTTTAAAAAAATAATAAGCAAATGCCGATGTTCGTGGAGGCCAGGGTCGGGGGTGGGTGGGTGATGGTGTCCCCACCTCTTAACGAAAGATGCTCATTAGAAGGGCATGAGACCTGTGCATTCTCTTCAGCGAGAAGAGTGAGGCCCATCTCTCTCCCTCTCCCCCTCTCCCCTCCACCCCCCCCCCTACATTGTATCTTGGCTTCCTAGAAGGAAGGGCGCCTCTTGGCCAACTTGATGCCCCCCTTCTTTAGGCTGAAATTCTGTGCCAACTTACCTTACTTCCTCAGGGTGATGCATTAGGGCTGGGCCCGGAAGATTTCCCAAAGCTGGACAGAACCGGTCCCCCCCACTCCAAATGAAACAGACACCTCTCCTCATTTGGTTCTCCAGACCTGTCCTCTCCCCCCCCCCCCCCCCATTATTAAACTTCTCACAGTGCTGTTGTCGAGTAAAAGGCAAAGGTTTACCTCCATGACGGTCATTTTAAAAACCCTTAGGCCTGATCTTTGCTTTGTCCCGTCCCCCCCCCCCAACCTTCTCCCCAGCAAATGTAAGAGCTTTTCAAGTTGACTGCTTTCTTGGGGGGTCTGGCAAGAAGGCATCCATGCGTGGAGCACCTTTTACCTTGGAGTTATTCTAGCGGAACGGAGGGCCAGTGAGACCCGCCTAGACACGTTTAGCATCGGTAGGGGAGATTTATTTAGAGATAAATAAATGTGATTTTTTAAGCGAGCAGGCTTGCTCATGCGGGTGAGACCCTTCAGGAAGGTGTGTGTGTGTGTGTGTGTGTGTGTGTGTGAGTGATCAAGTTGGGGTGATATCCTTCCCTTCCCCACTTCCCCTAAAGTGAGAGGTGAAACCCAATACACGGAGGAAAGCGGAGGGGTAGGAGATCGAGTGCCGGGCGAGATGAAGACAGGCCTCTTGAATAAACAGCTCGCATCCCGATTGTAAATAACTTTCTGCTTAAGGAGGTGACAAATGCTGGCGGGGCTGCTGGAAGTCGGCAACCTTTAGGAAGGGCCGGGGAGGCAGGGCTGGGAACTTCACGTCTTTGCAAGAGAATGGGGGGCTCGGCCACGAATTGAGGCGCAGCCCCGTCCCGTCCCTCGATCTTCCCCTAATACAAACCAGATTTTTCTCCGTTGTCTGTCATCCCGGCTCGTGCCCAGGCCGAGTTATAAATCCTTTGGCCCTTTTGATAAGGCAGTTGTAATCAGTTAGCATCGCAGCCGAGCCCAATTGTAAAACTGCCTCATTTAATACATCAGATGTGCCATTAAAACGTTATATATTTATATCGTGAAGCGTGAAAGAGAGAGAAAGAAAATTCTCCCTGTTTTTGCCTCCTTTGCCCTCTCCCCAGAAATGGACTATCCAAAATGTTTCTCTTTAGTTTTTGAAGGTAGCTTTGATGATGATGATGATGATGATGATGATGATGATGATGATGATAATAATAATAATAATATGGAGAGATAGATTGCCATATAAAGGAACAGTCTTCTTTAAGAAGAAGAAGGGGATTGAAGGAGGTTGACTTCGGAGCAGATATTTCAGAGATCGGGCTGTAAAAGATGGCCTCTGTGGGTGTGGGGGGGTGTGTGTTGGATGAGACACATATTTTCGCCAAAGAAGGGACTTTTCAGCCATAGCTCCCTGAAGGAGATAGATTAATATAAATACAATACAATACAATACAATACAATATAATATAATATAATACAATATAATATGTCTTATGATTGAGTGAGCAAACCTATCTGTTTTTGTACTTGGGACACAGTTAATTATCCGAACAATGCCACTTAAATATCTCTTCCCTTAAGAAAAATATATTGCTGGGGGAGAGAAACCTTGTGATTTTAAGATAGCCTCCAATGGTGGGAAGATCTCCGGCGGGTTGCTGCGCAGGAGATGGCATTCATTTCCAGGAGCCTTCTCGGTGGATAGGGGTGGAGAAGCGAGAAACAAGAAGATGTAATGACTTTTTCTTCTGTGTCAACATCCACCCGGCCTTCAAATCTTTTGCTTCCTCCCCCTTCTTCCTTCTCCAGTGGGGGAGAAGCCGGAGCGTGGGCAACAATTGCGGATCAAGTTAGCACCAATTTGGATCAAACTTGCCACAGGTTCATTTTGGTTGACAGAGCGGGTGGGGAGAGTGGCTGAACTCCAATAATATATACTTCTGTTCTTTACTAGGCTTGGATAGCGAACTAATGAGCCCCCCCCCCCCGGAAGACTGTCACTCCTATTTATTTTATTTTATTTCTCTTCCCTCTCCCCCCTTCTCCCTTACACATGTCTAGCACATACCACCACTTTCGTTAAAAGGAGATGGTGAAGTAGAGAGGTCCCTTTTAACGAAAGTGGTGGTATGTGCTAGACTTTAATGATCTTCCCCCAACCATAGTGGGAGACCAACATCATCTCCTCCTCTTCCTCCTCACCCTCACAATTCCATCACTGTAGCTGTTTTAGGAGTAAGAGACTTTGAACTGGAATGCAAGTCTTCCTGGCCTATCTCTGTTCTTATGTTAGGAGCCATCCTAAGGAAGCCCATTGGTCCCAGCCTAAGACTTGTTGTCTAATTCGTCCTGAATCTTCTCTCACTCCTAATTCTGCCTTCTCGAATGGATCCCTTCAGCCCTTTCCAGAACCAAACTGCCCACCCCGGTGAAGAAAGGTGAAAAGGTGGACACACTGCCAGATCCCAGGGGATCTCTTCTTCCCTTGTGACGGGGAAACTTTTCCCATGGATTGGGCCCAAACCTGTAGAGGCACAAGAGGGAGCAGGCCAGGAAAGATAGTCTGCGCACTCTGTCCCCGAAGCGACTTTTAGTAGCTGCTCAAGGCAAAACGGAAAAAGAATAAATGCCTTCACCAATTTAATCACAAGGTTTATACCTGACCCCTCCTCCCGCCAAAAAAAAAAATAAAAACCCTGGGGAAAGAGTGTGTTGCTCCTTTCTCCTTGGCTGTTTATTTTCTTGGGGAGGAAGGAAGGAAGGAAGGAAGGAAGGAAGGAAGGAAGGAAGGAAGGAAGGAAGGAAGGAAGGAAGGAAGATCCCCTGCTTTACAGATTTCTGGAGCTCGCCTTTGTACTGAACTCTTTCCTTTAATTCAGGTGCGGCGGTGGGTCGCAAGAAAGAGGCTGCGGAGGCCGATCCCTGCGTCTCTCCTTCGAAAGCCTTCGGTTTACCTGTTTTTCACAAGTTTGCTGCTGTCCCTGAGGGATTCTTCGCTTGGAGGAGGCTAAAATTAGAGTTAAAAGCTCGCAGGGAAGGGAGGGAGCTGCGATGAGGCGGATCGAGGGGGGAGCTTCATAACAGAAATAATAATGATAAATGGAATTTCTCCGGAATGGACGCACTTGCCGCTATAAAGGGAGACCCAGGGCTGCTGCCGGGACTGGGGCAAGGCTGGCTGCAAGGGGTCTTTTCAGTTCTTCCCCAATGTTGTTCTCGCCTTCCTGTTCTCCCCGGCGCGAAGCCGTCCCGAAGTGTTTGGGCAACGACCCCGATCCCATCTGGCAAGGCTGGCAGAGGTACTGCCTCTTTGGGGGAACCCCAAGCTAGAAGACTCTCCTGCCTCCCTCTCTCTCAGCTTTTTTGCCTTTCCTGCACACAGATTGAACTGTAACCCGCAGAAGCCCCATCGCACTCTCCTCCCCCCCACCGCTTTAATAAATGTCCATTAAAAACGCTTCAAAGGAAGGTGAATATTTACTACCTCCGGTTTCTAAATGCGACTATGAAGGGACAGAACACCCGGAAGTCGCTTCCAAACGCTGGAAGGAGAGACTTGGTCTACAAATACCCAGCGCCAATGTCTTTGTTTCTACACCATAACAAAACTAAAATAAAATAATTAGAACGGGACTCTATGGGTTTAATGTGCAATAAAATCAGGGGACACACCTACCCTTAGCCCCCCTCCTTTAAAAAAAAAAAAGTACACAAAGGAGTAAAGGCTTGGATGTAAATCTTTTCGTTCCAGAGCTGTTATTTCTAATGCCGAATTAAGACTTGATCGCGTTTGGGATGCTCCCTACCTTCTCTCTCTCTCTCTCTCTCCCCCCTCCCTTTCTGGGACCTTCTTGTGATTCTTTTCCTTCACTCCCCAGGTGGTGCATTAAGTAACCCCCATCTTCACGTTTCCGGGCTCCCGAGACCGTAATGTTACATTTCCGTGTCGGGTCTAATGAGTGTTTTGCCCTTCCCCAAGTCCCCAGTTACACCCTTTGGAACCCAGACTGGATATTGGCCTGATCCGCTTTGATGCTCTTCAGCGCCCAGCTTCTACCACCCCGGCAAACGCGGGGCCAAGAGGAATTCGTAAGAGGGAGAAAGAACCGGCAGGCTTTAGTTGGACAAGACCACCTGAGGCGGCAGAGCGAAACTTCAGCCGGGATTGTCGTCGGTCGCCCGAGTGGAAAAAGTCGGCTGTGCGGGAGAGGGTCATGGAAAACACTCTGACCCTGGCTTCTGAGTCAACGTGAGGAGGATCGGCCCTCCGACATCAGCTGCAAGCAAGGATGGTAGATCTCAGGAAACAGGTTGGAGCCTTCTGCCTTCACCGAGGGAGGTTTGGTTAGGAGTAAGGCCCATTGAGCTCCACCATGGTTGCATGGGATTGCAACTCCGGTCCTTTCTCTGGACCATGCCAGTAATGCCTGACTGCCTATAAATGTTTGTGTGTCTGTACATGTGTGTGTGTTGGGGGGTGGGGCTGATTATTTAAAATATCTGTATCTATCTATCCATCTATCATCCATCTATTTCAGGCCGTATAACTATATATATATTAATAATGATTTCTCTCCAGAAATAGATTCTCCACAACGCCTGCTATGAAACTGGGAATATATACCCACTCTTTCGCGTCCCATGCTGACCAACGTGTCTGTGTTTTCAGACCTTTTTGAAATCAACCTCTTTAAAAATTACCAGGACGGCTGCTGCTTACAGTCATTACACATTAAGCATGAGCTCTGCCCAAAATATTCCTTGCCCTGGGTCGTTTCTTTTCTCTGCGACATTCTGAAATGTTGTTCTTTTTTCAGAGAGTAGGTATTAGAGAGCTGGTTTGGTGTAGTGGTTAAGGCATCCAGTTTGGCCAGTCGCTCTCTCCTAGCCCTAGGAAGGAAGCAGTGGCAAACCATTTCTGAAAACCTGGTCAAGAAAGCTGCAGGAACTTTCCAGGCCATCACAAGAGTCAACATTGACTCGAAGGCACCAAAAAAAAAAAAAAGGTAGATATGAACTTACCTTGCACTGTTCATATTTTGCCTGTCTCTCATTTTAATTATAAAGGTAAGACCTTGGATTCACAGTGGCTCTCTTTTACAATGCCCCCCCCCCCCCGCTTCTCCTCTAGAAATTTCATTGAGTTGTCTCCTGTACTGTGGTTGTCAGTGATCTTTGTTCCTTGAAATAAAGGGCTTTTTAAATAGACTTCTGGCTCCCAGCTTGTTCGCTTCTTCCCAAAGGTTAGAGAATTCTGCCATCTACCAGCTATTCTAAGTATTGTCGCTCTCTAAGACCTCCAAAGACCTTGGAAGCCCCCAGCTTCAATGCAGGCATGTCAAGGGGTAGGCCAAGGGGTAGCCAAGAAAGGTGGAAGGGGGCTGGAATCAGACAGCCGGTTTTGGATGAAAGGGAAAAATCAGATTTTTGTTACTGTGTTTTTAGAGGAAGAAGGGGAGAGAGCCAGAAAAAAGGGGAAAGGGCAGGGAAGGGAGAGGAAAAGTTGAAAAGAAAAACCGATTGCTTTCTAGAAAATACCAAGATTGTTCCTGCCTGCCATCGTCCACACCAACTTTCTAGGCAATTTTAGCCTTTTGGGGGTGAGGGAGAGGGGGGGGAGAAGATATTATGAAGGGAGAAAGCTTTCTGTTGACGTCAATAGCTAACATGCCTTTGATTTGAGCACAGCTTGTATTGGAGAGATCTTTCTCTGCAAAGAGAAGATTACTCATGGGTGCTTATTAATCACCTTAAATAAATGCTTCCTCTATGAAACGTCATACTTTGGAGGGGCATTAGATAGTGGCACCTCTGCCAATTCTGATGCCTAGGACAAGGGTGGGCAGGAAGTATGAATTGTTGGTACAGTGTTGAAATCTGCAGCAGATCAGGACAGAGATTCCATCTAGGCTTCAGAGAAGGTTGTATCCTTAGCTCCTCCAAATAGAAGGGGCTCCAGAATTGACACAAGCTGAGATTAATGTAGGGTGGGGTAAATAGTATGAACTCTTTTCCATGATAATGCTGCAAATGTATTCCTGGGCTTCACTTCTTTTTAAATTTTCTTTTTAAGTCTAAAGGTAGACCTTTTGCTCTACCTTCCATGTGGTGGATCTCGGAGGTCCGGGGAAAACACCAAATAGATATCTCAGACTTGAACTCTGGCCACTCCTGATCTGGAACAGGATTTTGAAACAGGGCCATCTTTCGAACACAGAGTGTCCTTCCTCCTCCTACCCTTTCTCCTCCCCTAGCTGGGATGGATGGCCTCCTCCTGGGTGCGTTGGATTAGGATGGGAGTGAAGCATTGTGCCTCCAGAGACAAAAGCAGAATCACTCCCCACTTAACACACACACACACACACACACACACACTAAAGCTGAGGGTGTCTTGCTTTTATTGCCTGTGGACCTGGCTCGATAAAAAGCAATAAACAAGCAAACAAACTTGGCACATTTCTCTTCCAGCGTTATGCACACTGAACTGGAATACCCATCAGTGAAACTCACGGCAAGGACATATGTGGTGGGAACAGTAGAAGACAATGGTCTCCAGACAAAGATAAATAGACAGACAGACAGATCGATTTTCCTGGCCATAGTTGGATTTCAAGTAATTCAGGACCCACAACACCTAGGCACTTGACTTAAGCATAATGTCGCTTTATTCCCTGAAGAAGGGAAAAGGAAAAAAAAGGAAGCAACATCCAGATATCTTTCCAGTGGGCCAATGCTATTCTATAGGCTCTTGATTTTAGGGAGACTTACTCCGAGGTAAGAGTGTGCTGGCTTTAAACAGGGGCTGGAACATCCTGGAGTGCCCTCATGGGATAGATCTTTGCTTACCTGACCTGCTTTCTTCTTCTGTACAAGGATTTGAGGAGAGGGGAAGTTTATGAAACTTCAGCCA
This sequence comes from Liasis olivaceus, assembly GCA_030867105.1. NCBI lineage: Eukaryota > Metazoa > Chordata > Lepidosauria > Squamata > Pythonidae > Liasis > Liasis olivaceus. The sequence continues at coordinate 5,721,877 of CM061362.1, read as the reverse complement.
TAAGGGGAATGAATCAAGGTGAGAATGGGGGGTGGGGGAGAGGAGACATATCAGGGCACATTGCCATCGCTTCTTCCTGATCCCCTTTGCAATGGATCCAGACTCACCAACATTATTACATCTCATTCCACCCATTCACACACCCCCCCCCAAGTCTAGCTACTAGGCATTATTAATAGTTATCACCAGAATTTCACGCTTAGTGGTTCATAAGGTTCCAAAGAACTCCCCACCAACTCCAGGCTCAATCGCTCCAGAGGAGGAACCCTTGTTGCTGGAATAAATCTGAGCTCCAGGAATGAAAACTAAAATGGGGATTTGAGTTGCTCATTCTCAGAAGCGCTGCAGCAGCTGCTGAGATCGCGTTGTTCTGTCGGAAGTTGTAAAACCGCGTCTGAAAATTCAAGGTATTTAAAAGGGCCTAATTATGAGCGATTGAGGTTTGATTCTGATTTTCAGATCGGAGAAATGGGGAAAACTTTCAGGAAACCCAGCACTTTCCCAAGAAGCGGGTTTTAAGCAAGATACGGTGCACTTCATGTTCTGCGGGTTTAGCCCCATAAATGCCACCGTCGCTTTCGAACTGCTTGCAAAACTGTCCTTAAAATAAACTCCGAGTCATATAAAACCCTTAAAAACAAAAAACAGAAACAAACCCACACTGGAGGAAATGGCGCGGGTGGGGGGAGGTGGGGTTTCCCTACAGAATTTCCAGTTCTAAATCTCTTCCCTTCTGATTAAGAGGTAATGGATCCTAAAGGTATTTCTTTCAGAAGAATGGGGGCCTTCGCTGTATCTTTATTGCCTTAATGCCACTTAATAGGCCGCTAAGCAGGGCCAGGTTGTTTCAGAAATCTCTGCAGGGGGAGAAAATGCATCTTATAACACGATCATGGTATACGCCTGCTCTTTTTCGCTCCCACGCGTATATTTATTTATATATATTGCACATATATAGAGAGAAAGGGAGAGAGAGAGAGACGCACAAGACTAGAATGCGTTAATAGTCGTGTTCCAATGGGTAGGGAACACACGTGAGGTCGGATCCTGACGCACCCGCTCTGACTTTCTCTTTGTGGTGTGTATCGATCTCGCTCCTATATTTACACACAGCGGAGAGAATCTACGCCGGTTAAATCTGCCCATGGTGTCCCCCCCCCCGCCTCCCTCGCTATGCCCACAGAGCTTACACGTCGCAGCGCATCGTGGTATCCCCCCCCCTTTTCTAAAAAGGAAAAGAAAAGAAAAGAAACAAAAATATATTATTACAAGGTTGCGACTTTCGAGGAAAGATTATTCCTTTATTTTTATCCCAGGAAGGAAGAGAGGGAGGGGGGGAGAGAAAGAAAGAAAGAGAGAGAGAGAGAGAGAGATACACAGATGGGTTAGGTGCTCCGGTCGGACCCGGGCAACCTTCGGAACGGCGGGGCTCTGAAACTACGGGAATTGGCCAAGTCAGCCGGCCTGGCGCTCCGTCTCCGGCACCGCTGCCGCCAGCAGGACCAGACCCGCGCAGCAGGACCCACCGGAGTGAGAGCGCGGGGCGCGGAGGCCGAGCCTCGCCTGGGCGCTCTTATTGATCCTCGAAATTACCCTTTTTTACTCGTTCGCTCCTGCTCTCGTCACGATCTGCGCCTGACAAAGAGTTCTGACCCACAATGCACGCACGCACACACACACACACAGGCGCGCGCGTTTCCCCTCTCCCCTTTCTCGTCCCCGACATCCCCGCCACCGCTCGTTAACGTCCCCTCCCGCGTTACATTATTTGTTCCACTGTTATTTATTTATTTGGTCCTGCCGCCCGGCCTGCTAGCAGGATACTTTCCCCTCCCCCTCCCCTTTCTTGACGTCTCACTTCGAAGACTAGCCGTCCTACCCTGCCGACCATCCCCCTCTGCACAGGCGCGCGCGCGCACACACACACACACACACACAAGGCATCTCCCCCCCCCCCCCCGGAAGTGATATCCTAGGGATCTCAATTGCCCCGCTGAAAGACACATTTTCTCCGCTTTGCTTAACCCGGGTAAAAATCCCCCCGCTCCCTCAGCCGACCTCTCTTGCGACAAAAGGGAGAGACGGCCAGCGTTTTCACACGCTCCTCTCCGTGATTTTCACCTCCAAGTGCGAGGGTCTGCAAAAAAGGGAGTCGAAATAACAGCCCTGTGGGTGGGTTCGTGTGCTGAAGCGCGCGCGGGCGAGGGCCGGGGCGCGCTCCCGTTCCTGGGCTTGGCTGGGGATCAGAAGCAGGGAATTTAGAGAAGCCTCGCGCGGTGATACTTGGTTCATTTCAAAGGATGTGGCGCCATTCTCTCCCCCCACCCTTCAGTGAAAATACATTCAGTGCATGAAGGGAGGGAAGAAGGGGGGGTGGGGGGGTCGATCGCAAAACAGGCTCGCTTTAATCCACCGTCTTCGTTGAACTGGGCCCTCCGGTCGAAGACGGAAAGGGCACCACCGGGAGCTCCTATTGTCCGCTGTGTCGCGCTAGCCACAAAGCTTCCCTCTTGCACATTTTGCCTCCGCGTGAGTTGTCCCCCCCTCCCCCGCCCCCCGGGGTCAGGCTGCGCTCTCCCGCCTAACAAACAGAAGGGTTAATGTTCGGCCATTAGCATTTCCACAAGAGGATTCCGCCCGCCTCTACCCTTACACACACCACTCGGGCTAGGCCTACAGCTTCTTTACCTCCCCCCCCCCCCCCGCTTTCTGCATTTCCACCCCCAGGACTACATTCTTTAGTAAATCCAATATTTCCAAATAAATAAACATGTCCAAACCCAGGCCTTGCCTTCTCCCTTTCTCTCTTAATATTTAACACTCCCTCGCTCTCTTGAAATCTTTTGCCCTCCACCATGCCGTTTTCTCTCCCTTTCTCTCCGCTTTTCTTCGATCGCAAACTTTCTATAACTTACCTGTCCCTGTCCCCAGTGATGATGGCTTGATTATTAATCAATCTTTTCATTCGCTAGTTCTAAAAACTCGGGGGGGGGGAGGGGAGGGGAGGGGAGGGGGAGAGCAGAGTTTGGTCAACACCCAAATGGCAAAGTTCAGCTGTGGGGGGGGGGGAGGCAAAGGAGAGGGAGAAAGACTCTTCCAGCTACCTACGCACGGCCCAAGAGCTTTGTAACCGCAGAAAGAAACAAAAGTGAAAAGAAAATCGCAGTTGAGTCTCAAGTGTGAGAGTATGTTTGTGCGTGCCTGTGTGTGTGTGTTTTAAAGGCTCTTTTGAACTGCCTTTGTGCTGAGGTAGCAAAAAAGCCTTTGCTAATGCCAGTCACGGTTTAAGGAACTTTGAATTAACCTCTTATATCAAATGAATCTTTTCATTTGGAAACCAATAAATCTCAATCTGAGGGAACTACCTTTTGTAGAGCCAAGACGAGGCTTTACGGAGGCAAAGCTCTGGCAGTTTATAAGAAAGAAGAGATAAAGTTTGCCTCTGTCCCTCTCGCCTCCCCCCTCCACAATTTCAGCCAGCCACCGCCAAGCTTTTTGAGAATATGAATATGAATATCTATATCTATATATCTCCCTCCCCAATTGTATATGGGAAAAAAAAATGGGAGCGGTGGTTGTCCTTGTTTTGGAAGTTTTGAAAGAGGTTGGAAAAAGAATCCGGAGAACTTGGACCTTTGCTCAAAGTAAGCAGATTTATTTTCCTCCTGTCTAGAAAGTTCAGGGATGATTTAGAGCTTTGCAACAAGAACAACAACTAGGCGTGTTTGGGGCTCCACTAGAGGGGTGGAGCTTAGCGAAGATTGTGTGTGTGTGTGTGTGTGTGTGTGTGTGTGTGTCTGTGAAAAAGGAAAAGAGAGAAGGGCTCAGAAATAAAAGGGAAATTCTCTGTATTAACTCTATAGCGCAGTCGGTCCCTCTTCTGAATTGGCGACTAGGCTATTGAAAAAGATAAACAGGAAGGTGGAAACAGTTTGGAAGAACTGAATTCTACATCTTCGGCCAATTGTTTGCCTTCTTTTCCTCAAAATGTATATATATAGAAATAAATCTAGATTTTGATTTAGGGACAGATAGGTGCACGCACAGGCACACACCCAATCCCTTACTAGCCTCTAGTAACTCATGGGGGGCGGTGTTTGTGCGTGGATAGATGTAGTAGACATAGATATAGAGATCTGACAAAAGGACGAACGTTGTTTACTTCTGGTTTATGCATGGAGTATGCATATAACTCTTCGGCTTTCCACGTGAGTGTTATTCTCACGCGAATAATTCTGGACCACATGCAGACGTGTGCACGCAAGCAGGCACAGACATTCTGCATGCCCTTGATAATTCACACAAACATCCATCTTCGCTCTCTTTTGAAGAAGAAATACGATGCCTTGTTCCGCTAACCCTTCATTCACTTCTTTTTCTTTCGGCTCCTGTCTTCCTTTTTCTTTCAGAGCCTTGTCCACCCCCGCGCCCCCCCCCCCCCCCCGTCTTCAGCGTGTCGCCATGCGAGAGAGTTATTAATTACTCTTACAAGGAGAGCGATTCTTAACTAATAACAAAGTTGTAAATTGTCACCTTCTCGCCAATATTTCTCATTTGTCAGTCTTGATTGATTTGATTAATACTCCACCGGTGGAACTGATTTTGAAGCCGGCGTTACGCAAACAAGCTGACTTCGAATCGTTTTCCTCCAGCTGGTTGGACTTCATTTGCAACCCAAGCTTCGGTTCGGTGGGGGCGAACCAAAATTGATTTGGACCCTTGGCGTTAGGAAAAGCTAATACAGGCGGCTGGGGGAGTACAAGCGAAACCTTCCCAAGCCCCCTCGACTTTCCGAACATTTCACCCCTTTTCGGTTCTTGATCCAGACCTTTTCAGAGTCAGAATTTGCCTTTGAACCCTTCAGCCTGCCTAACCGAACCGCCGGGAAGTCTAAGTCAGTCGGACTTACTTCTGAATAGATCCGTGCAAGAGGGAAGCCTGAAACTGCTCGAATTTACGTTAAAAAAAAAGAAAGGCTTCGGCTGAGTGGTGACTCTGGATGTGAAAATGGGGTTCAAAGGGAAGTGTCAGGCGGTGTGATGTATCTAATTAATGGAGGAGGAGGAGGAGGAGAGAGAAAGGAAGAGATGCGAGCAAGCAAGCGCAATTTCTCGGCCTGCGCCTTGAAATCGTGTCACTCTCCCCCCCCCCCCCCCCCCCCCCGCAACAAGGCGCTTCATGTAGCCCGGCAGGCAGGCAGGCAGCGTTAGGGGCTGGGTGGGGGGAGACCTGCCCAGAGAAACGCCTCCCCTTGGCCAAATGGCTCGGACAGCCAGGCGACCCCGCCGCCACCGAGGCAGGTGCCAAGGATCGCGGCCGCCGCCGCTGCCGCCTCTACCCAGCCCAGGTCGCGCGCCGGTGCGGTTCTTTGCGCGTCGGGTTGCCTGGGGGAAGTGCTCCGCCGGCGCCCTCGCCACTGCAGCCGCCCCCGAATGCTCTCCCTTGCAATCCATTAATATCTGTTTCCTTCTAACGCCACTTGAGTTTTCTCATCTTAATTATATTAAGTGCAGCAGCAGGAGTTGGGAGGGATGGACGCGCCGCGCTACAGCGGCCGCCTCGTCAGCCTTCGATTGCTGATCTCTCTCTCAGCGCCTCTACCAAGACGCCCGAACCCTGCCTTCGCTTCCCCGAGGCATCGGGCGACCGAGGAGGGCAGGGAAAGCTTCTCCTTCCTGCTGTTAAAAATGTCGCTCTTAAAACTCCGCAATGTACTCGGAACTTTTTTCTTCCTCTCCATCTGTTTGCTCTCAATTACATGTAATTCTTCCACTCAAGCCACCTTCCTTTTATGCTTTCTTCTCTATTAAACCAGCCTTCTTTTCTTCCTTCCTTCCTTCCTTCCTCCCTCCCTCCCTCCCTCCCTCATCCCCTTGTTCTTTCCTTCACAGAAACAAGCCACAGAACCACCATTAAGACTCCTGGAGAATCATTTCACATACTTTTGACCCTTATCAGACCAGCTTCAGTTCAGGGGTGGTTTTAAAATAAGAGAGAAAATAAGGACATTCGGGTGAACAAACATCTACAACTGGTACAGGCTACAAGCTGGTCATAGTAAGGTAGTTTTAAGTTCCCAGGTTTAAAACGTAGGATTAAACAGGTGTTTTTGAATCGGGTTGGAATCAGCAAGGTGTTCAAGTGCTTTTCGCGGCTGGTTGGTGCTAATATGGCCCATCATACTAAGAAAGGCTTGTCCTAAAATCTATCAAGGAGGGAAAGGTATTTATTCTCCCCAGCTCAGGCCAGGCCAGGCCAGGCGTCTGAAGCTGTCACCCCTGTTGACTTGCTCTTTCATGTCGTTTTTACCTTTAAGATTTCTGTTCATCCCCACACACACACACACAAAAAGAGGGGGAGGTAAGGAAAGAAAGAAAGAAAGAAAGAAAGAAAGAAAGAAAGAAAGAAAGAAAGAAAGGAGGGAGGGAGGGAGGGAGGGAGGAGCGAGCCTTCTTTTTGGGAAAATCTTTCACCTTTCTGCAGTCACTCCTTTCCATCTTTCTTTTCCGCAAAGCTCCTGGCCAGAGAATGAGAAGAAAGGGGGTCAAACTAAGTTGGGCCGCATCTTGCCAGCCCTTTGGGTAAAACAAACGGTAAATCTCCAGCCCCTTCAAAAAACTGTTAGTAGACCTCATCTCAGTGAGCAAGTGTATAAGAAATGAGTAGGAAGGGGTTGTTGGTGGGGTAATTAACCTTTGGGTGGGAGGGAGGGAGGGCAGGAAAGAAGAGGAAATGAGGAAAGCAGAAAGAAGAACTTAGTTATGACCTAAACCGTCCTTGCTGAATGTTTCACTCACTGCTCTTGAGCCGAACAATGTTCAAGTGAGACTTGCTGGAGGAGCCAGAAAGAAGAGGAGGCCTTGCCAAGGGCCCTAAAAACTCTAGATTGGGGGGACCCTGGATCACCAGGGTGAGCAGATCTTTATTTTGAGAGATTCCTAGGTTAAGGGATCTTCAGGGCCCCTGCTGAAGTGTGGGAGAGGGACGGGTCTCTCTCAGTGACCCATCCCCCCTCCCTTTACGGCTCGAACTCCACACTTGTGGGCCGAAATGAACCCGAATTAAGGCTTCCAGACAGACTGCTAAGGCTTCATTCCGTAATCTTGACCTTCCACTCCCCAGTCTTCCCACCCGCCCCCTTCCCACGAACCTCCCCCCCCCCCCCCCCGCTTCCCAGACGCCAGGAGTCCGCAGCACCTTTGCTTCGAAACGCCGCGCGGAGCTCCTCGGCTGAAACGGATGACGTCAGGGCGGAGCGGTCCGCCGGAACCTCAGCCCGCGGGATTGTTCTCTCTTTTCCCCCCGCCCCCCGCCGCCCCAAGCAGGCGCCTCCATGCACACTTGGCCAACCGCGTCTCTCGAGAAGACTCTACTCCCTGGCAGGAGCAGGAGAAACCCGCAGGCGAGCGGCAGAAGCCGGGGGGGGGGGATTCCTCTCCCCTGCCTCCCCCCCGTCCCACCACTGCCCCATTGCTACTCTCAAAGGGGAGAAAATCATGTTAAAAATCTTCCTCCAGCTTGGCGCCACGGAAGGCAGGTTGGGACTACAACACCCATCCCCCCGCAGTCACGAAGCGATGAGGGTTGTAGTCCGGGTCTGGGAGAGTCCCTTCCCACGCCTCTCGCGTCTCCTTGCTGGTGCCGAGGGGGAGGCTCTTTGCCGTGGGGCGGGGGTCCAGCGTTTTATCCCTTTCCCAGAAGCGTTTGGGCCGCCTGGAAGAGCAGGCCGTTCGCGATGGCCCAAAGCTTTCGAGTCGGCCAGAGCGTCGTTGCAGGCGTTCCCTTTTTGCGCCGCAAGTCGTAGGGAGCTCTCTTACATGCTCCTTCGCTGGTAGAATGCTACAGCCTTTAGAGACAATCCCACGGAACTCATGGAGACTTACTTTTGAGCGGCAGGTACGGAACAGATCGGGAGTCCGGCTTATCTGGGTTCGCCCACTTCTGGGGCCCGCCGCCCCATAGATTGGCAGCGCTGACTGTAGCTCATGGCAAGGGCGGTTCAGCATTGCCCAGTGCTGGTGGAAGTCTGTATGGATTTGCCAATAAGTTGGTAGGCCATGACCTCCCAGTTGTATTGGGGAGGAGCAAGTGGATGACTACAGCCAAGATCTGTGAAATATTGTCCCAGAAAGCTTTTATTTTTATGATAAAATGTGGGATGGAGAGGCTGGAGGCCACAAAGCAAAACGTTGGCATAGGGGTGGGAGGGAGCATAGGAAGCCAGGGAAATTGAAATCAATCACCCCCCTCTATTACAGTGCTAGTTTTGGTACACCGCTGAATTGTAAAAATGTCACTGTTCTGGCTAAGGATCATGCCCCAGGTCCATCCCACATGTGGGATGAATGGTCCGTGGTGGAGCAGAAGCCTGTCCAATGGTCAAAGAAGCCAATCTGATGAGAAGCTGTCTCCCTCTGAAGCACAGAGGAAGACCACTGGCCTCCTGGGCTGCTCTCCTGCGGCTGCGAAGGCCACAGAAATGGGGAGGACAGTTTGGGTGAAGAGCAGAGTGAAGAACCAAATAGTGAAATAATAATAATAATAATAATAACAACAACAACAACAACAACAAGGAGAAGGAGGAGGAGGAGGAGGAGGAGGAGGAGGAGGAGGAGGAGGAGGAGGAGGAGGAAATTGCAAAAAGCAGCTTTACTTGGAACAGCTTACAGTTTAACACCATCAAACAATAGATAAAAATGTCAAATCCAGACTAAACTTCTGGCTGACTGTCAAACAGCAACTACTACTACTACTACTGTTGTTGTTGTTGTTGTTATTATTATACTAAATTCCAACCTGGAATACAATTACTCTAATCTGAGAAAGACATCGAACCAGATCTCCTTTTTAAATTAGAGTACAACTCATTTCTCCCAGCCGCTCGGCTATTCTTTCACGAGCTGGTGGACTCTTCTTTGGCTTCACCAGCATTTTGGCTTTCCTCACCAGCTTCACTTAACCGCTTGCCCCCTGCTTGCTTCTCCAGTGGCATTCCTTAAACTTTGGGTGTAGCCAAGAAGACTGCCGGGAGATGCCGGGAGAGAGTCTTTGGTCTTGGAGAGATCCTGTCTGCAAAAGAGCAGGAGAAAATGGGCCCCGTTCTCATAACTCCATGCCAAGGCAGTTCAGAGCACTTGTTTTAATATTCCTGCTCTTGAAGTGGGTAAACTGAGGGCCTGTGGGTGCATGAGCATAAGGCGTGCATGCACAAAACACTTACATCCCGCCTTAAACGACCTAATGCATTCCAGGGTTGTGAAGATGGGGGCTATCTTGTACCCCTGTGGCAATCGGTGGAGGGAACAACTCCCCCCTCCCCAACTCTTTCCTTTTATGTCCTCAGCTTTCCCGGTTTTCCCGGTTCCTCAGGAGTCCTTCAGAGGCACTTCTGTCCCCACAGACTGAACGTGGTCAGATGTCGAGTTGTGGAGGTCTAATGCCCAGAATCCAGAAAGGAGATGCTTTTTCAGAGCTGTGGCAAGCAACACGCACTTTCCTTTCCATCCTTCCAGCCAACTATGTGGTCCCTTTGCGTCTTCAGATTGCCACATCTATGCCCTTGTGAAAAGGAGTGTGTGTGGAGGTCTTTCTGTCCCACCAATGCCATTTCCTCATTCTAGTTTCTTTGCTGCTGACCCTAAATGAAGGAGGGGTTATCTCTCAGTTTCCTTGCTTAGCTGGCAAGGTGGCACATTTCTTACTATATTATTATTATTGTTGTTGTTGTTGTTATTATTGCTGCCTCCCTTTCATCCAGAATTCTAAAGAAAGCACTTATTATGAGCTGGTTGGAATAATACTAATGTCTGCTATGGTGTATGTGTGTGAGTATTTGAGTGAGGTGTCAAGCTAATGGCAGATTTTCTTTCTCCCTCTCCCCCTCCCTCTGCGGTTTGAGGGGTGGTTTGATATATTCCGGATTAATGGTTAAATTTCAGACTGCCTTTTGATGAAATCCTTCTCCCTTCCTCCCCCCTTTTCTTCTTCTTCTCTCTCTTTCTCTCTAATCCAAGAATCATTAGCAACACCCTCTGGCTACATGTTTACCACCACTGAAACATTATGATCGGGTTGTAATACAAATTCCACTCAGTTATTTTGCATCTTTGCAGCAGGAGACATAATCGCGATATTTCATAATCCTGGAGAAAGAAAGGGAAAAAACAGGAAAGAACAAGACAAGGAAGAAAAAGGAGAAGGGGGAAATAGAGATCCCATCTCTCCCCCGCTTTCCTTTCTCTCCCCTTTTATGAAATGGGAACAAAATTTACTTTAATGCGGAAGGAAGGAAGGAAGGAAGGAAGGAAGGAAGGAAGGAAGGAAGGAAGGAAGGAAGGACCCACATACCATCCCCAAATTTCATGCCTTTAAAAATCATTCCCACCCCCTTTTCTGTTGATGTGATCAAAGCCTCTCTCTTCAATCCAGACTGTCTTTTGAATCCTTTGTTATCAAGAAAAGTGGACTCCACACATTATCTCCCTTCTAATACTCAAAATGGAAAGGCAGAAGTCTTCATTCCTCTCTACCCCCGCCTGTTATCTAGGGGACCCACCTGTCGCAGCTGTTTGGTCCCATTGTTCTCAGATCAGATTCTGTTTATGCTGAGTCTCTCTTTTTCCCTTTCTCACACACCAACTCTTCCCTAGAAAATATTACTGGTGAATTAAAGATGAATGGGAATAGATGATGATGATGATGATGATGATGATGATGATGATGATGATGATAAGAAGAAGAAGAAGAAGAAGAAGAAGAAGAAGAAGAAGAAGAAGAAGAAGAAGAAGAAGAAGAAGAAGAAGAAGAAGAAGAAGAAGAAGAAGAAGAAGAAGAAGAAGAAGAAGTTTGTACAGAGCTGAATCTTTGAAATACAAAACAGGAACATTTACTGAATCTGGTGCAGAGGGACCAATATTTGCTTGGCTCCCCAGAACCTCGAAATAATGTCCGGGTCTTGAATCAACAGCCTCCCAGTTTATTTTATAGACAATCTTCTAGTCCCTTCATTGTATCGACTGGGGGAGAAATCAATCTGAGAAATCAATCTTCTATTCGGTGGTTAAACAAGGGAATAAATGTAAAAATAGGCAAGGTTTATGCATGGTCCCCAAACTGTATCTTTAAAAAATAGTCTCCCTTCCCCACTCCCTCCGTCTGAAACATCCGGGATGAAATTCACATTCTTTCGAAAAGGCTGGTATATCAAATGGGTTCCTTCAGTGGGGTTGTTGCTTACATCAGCTCTTCCCTTCTGCAAGTTGTGTTTTCTGAAGATTAAAAACAAACCCAGAGAAATGACTCTAAATGCATTTTCTGGTTTTATCCCTCTAGTTCACAGCAATAGTGGCCCTTAGTCTTCTGGGAGGGGGAAATGTTATTTAATTCGGGTTGATTTCAAAAGGAAAAGGGGGGGAAAAACCGACCATAGGGTGCACTTATTCCCTAAAACGTATGGCTGGATTCGAGAGGAAGAGTCCCCAAGAGCTGATAGAAAAATGGCAGGTTCGCAAGCGTGTGCACATTGTGGACACTTGCTTGCCCGGGTTGCTCAGCCTTCAGAATTTAAGGCTGAGCGTGACTTCCTTCGCCCTTGATTATGTCTCTCTTTTCCTCGTTTTGATTTTCGGTGCAGCCTCTTTATGGACGTAACTTGAGACCTTTCTTTTCGGCAGACTCCGAAGGGCGAGTTTAGTTACCTCCCAACGTGGAATTAAATATATACGCCGAGGAAGCGAGCGAGCGAGCGAGCGAGCGAAAGCTGGGAGGCTTTTAAATTCTAGGCGAGGTGTGAAAAACGATCTGTTACTGTAGAACTTACATTCAAACATTGCAGCTTAGGTTACCACTGGCCCCTCTCGGCGAAACACTACACCCAGGTTGGTTTCGTCTTTCCTGCCCACCCCCTTTCTTGCTTCCCACCCCTTCCTCTCCACTTTCTTCACACATCCACCCACCCGTACTGATACTACGGAAGATAGCCGGGATGCTACAATGTCTCTTCAACTCTTAGTGAAAGGGGCACTTTCAAGTGTCCCATTCTATTAACTCTCTTTGATTATGAAGAGAGCGGGCGGGGGGAGAGGGGGAGGAGGGAGAGAAAGTGGGAGATCCAGCGCGCCTTTCAATAGCGCGCTTCTGCGGCTCCTCTCGCGGCGTGCAGTTCGCTTTGCAGCGGCAAGGTGGCGCTCCAAGGTGACAGGTTTGGGCGAGAGCTCCTAGTTAGCGCGGTTTCTGTAGGGAAGCGTTAGGAGAGAGACATAATTTCAATGAGCAGAAAAGACAAGCTGGGGAGGCGAGGGAAGGCGGGGGGGGGGACCTTCTTCAGACAGCTTGGCTCGGAAAAGAGAGAGAGGAAGGAGGGAGTGGCGTGAGGAGAGAAGGAAGGAAGGCAGGCAGGCAGGCAGGCAGGCAGGCAGGCAGGCAGGCAGGCCTATACTCAGAAGTGAGAAGGAAGGGGGGAAAGGGAAATAAATAGCAGATACTAAGACGGAGGAAATTAAAAAGGAGAAACATATAATGACTGCTTATTGCAGAGAAGGAAGAGAAAGGTGTTGGAAGGAAAGGGAGGGAGGAAGAGAAAAGATGGAAGGATATATAGATAGGCAGGCAGGAGGATTAGGTAGAAGCCAGCAAACAAGCTTAATTCAAGAACACAGTAAAGTTTTTGTATCCTAGAAACTTCACCCGCATCGATCTTCAACCTTTGAGGGGGGAGAGGACATAAAGGAAATTCATGAAAATATTTAAAAAAAAAAAAAATCCTAACACCGTGCGTGACTCTCAAGATTATTTCATTTTATTTTATTTTTTAAAATCGGAGGAGTGTCTGGATTGAAGACAATTCGATTGGGGTGGGGGTCAGCCATCAAGCCAACACGGGCTCTCTTAAAGTTGTGGGTTTTGGAGAGTGTTGTGTTTTTCTCCTCCCTCCCTCAAATATTCCCTTGTAGCTGGAAGGCAGTATAGAGGCACGCGGGCAATTCAAGGTATACCCCCAAACGCCTCTCGCGTCCTCCGCTTTTCCTCTCGCTCTAATGCCTCCCATATGTTAGCTAGAAACAGAGGGGGAACCTTATGATCCTGAACATCAACTGAGCTTTGTAAACATGCGCGGGGGGGGGGGACCCGTTCATTGCTGCTTTCCTTAAAAAAAAACACACACACAAGTAAAAAATGCCCGGTTGCATTTTTATAATTCACCAGGCCTGGAGGAGCTGGGACAGAGGCGTAGGGCGATTGCTTTCATTTCCCTGCCTCTCGCGAAGGCCTTTTTAAAATGGCTGGTAAAACAAGGAGGAACCCAGACGGTTTAGGGAGCGATCGACCTCAGTCCCCAGCAACGTTTGCTCGGACCCGACTTTTTTTCTTTTTAGAGACAGGAAGCGAGGGGCTGGAAGAGAAGGCAAGGCACTCTTCCATGTCCCCATCCCCCGAAGAGTTTTCTTATTAAAAATGATGACCCCAAAATGATTCCTAATTTCCCCTCCACCCCCATATCTCGCTCCGAGAGGCAGCGTGGGGGGTCGGTGCCTGGCTGCATTGAAGTCGATGGGCAAGGGGTATCCAGAGGCCGGACCCTGCCCTTGGCTTTGGCTCAGGGTCATCTTCCAAGAGCCGTCGATGTTTGGAGGAGTCGCCTTGAAGCCCCCCAGGGGAGTTTGGCTGGAGAATGGACGGGGTTTCCTTTGCTAGAAAGGGAACGGCCGAGAGGCTGGCGCCCAGCCGGTCCGGGCCTTGGGAACGAGACGAACTCGGAAAGAAGCAGATTTCCCCTTTCCCCTCCGCTCTTTTTCATCCTCAAGCTCCAACCGCGGTGTTTTATTGGCCCTCCGAGAGTCGCCAGGTCGACGGTTTCTCCAAGGGGAGAAGTCAGGTGCGGCTGGAAACTGTCCGCGGGTGCAAACGAATGAGGAAGGGGTCCTGCTTGGTTAACGGGGAGCTAAATTCAAAGTTTGTGTTCTTCCTCCTCCTCCTCCTCTCCCCCCCATTCATTAACTCCCTCCCACCAGGAAAGGTTCCGACACACCCCATAATCCCCGCCGCCCTGCGTGAGAGTCGCTTCTCCCCTTTCCCACGATTCTTAGAAAAGAAGGCATTCTCAAAATACGTAGGGGAAGATATTGTTAGAGAAACCTTTCCCGCTTTTGCTAGGAAGTCTGCTCAAAGCAGCCACCATGGTCCATCATGGCCTTTAAACCAGATTCCTGAATGTACGGGTTCAAATCGTTTGGGATTGGAAAGATGGTGGTGGTGGTGGTGGTGGGAAGAAGACGCCTCCTTTGCCGAAAATAACTCTGCAAAGGGATAATTGCAAAAGGAAGGGACTATCGAAATGTTAATGCCATAATAAAATATTATTTTATTAATAATGTGCAGCTTCATCAAGGTCACAGTGCAGTTCTTTGGAAGAGATGTAACCTTACATTTTTCTTGACATGAGACATCCAGTTGAAACATTAGTTCCCCCACCCCTTCGTTATCTCCTGTCAGAACATTCACTTTTTCCTACCTGTAAAGTTTATATATTTAGACAGAAATTGTCACTAAGAAACAGAACAATATTAAATTTTCAGGCCCTTCATTTAAGACTCTTAAGGGTTTAGAAGCCCATTTCAATTCAGAGAATTAAAAGATGATGATGATGATGATAGAATCCTCTACACTTAAAAAAAAAAAAAGAGTGGGGCTTTCTTTTGAATAAACGTGCAAAAATGCTATCACATGCACACCGATACACAAGCACTATTCGAACTTCATATTTTAAAATCTTCTGCTTAAGATGAAAAAGAATCAATATCTGCTTGTAAACAAAGAAGTAGGAAAAACACTGTGGTTAACCATTTGCCCACAGAGAAATTGCCATTTCGGCTCCCAAATGGTGCATTTGTGCACACTCCCCCTCTACAATTTAGATAAACACACATACGCAGGGAGGATAGCATCATCCTCATCATCGTCATCCTCATCATCTGATTCTCTTAATTAACTGCATGTCAATTAAGTTCGTGCTTTCACAGCATCTGAAGATAAGAAACCAGCTCGCATTTCTCTGCTGCTTTAGGTAACTTCTGATTTACAAGGCAGCGACAGCCTGCTTTAAAAACCCAGTTTTCCAACCTGTGCGTGGAAAGTATTTGCTTGTAATTTGCTACTGAATCCCTTGACTGGGACCGGAAACCAGAACAGCTCATAAAACGGGTCTGAAAACAGGAAAATTCCTCATGGGTAGATATGCTGGCCCTTTGCTCATCAACAGTTGGACTAGAAAAGTGATCTGTACTTTTTCAGTGCTATAAACTAATCCTGGTGCCTTTCTAGGGCACACGACTGCAACTTCCATCATCCCCAGCCAGAATGAATTGCTGTCTGTCACTTTAAGAGGACACCGTCTCCAGCCGGATGGAATTCTTAGTTTTTAAAGGAATTTAGACAACGACGAAGCCCGTTCTGATGTTAGTCCTTGGCCATTTCTGGCTTTAGCCATAATTCCAGCTTGTTTTAATCTTGAGTAGAATTAAGCAACATTACAATGCTAGGATGGGGGGTTTCCGGGGGCGGTGGGTAAAAAAAGGGATGGGTGAGTGAGGAGAAGAAAATATTAAACCTGTATGAGAACAGAAACAAGGAAGGAAGGAAATATAAAAATTATAGGAGAGGACCAGAAATTAAAAGAAAGAAGATAAGGCAAGTAGAACTATGTGAGGAAGAAAGGGAAATAAATACACAAATATTTTCTAGCTCTAAGGGAAATGTTCTACTTGGCAGTTTTCAGAATATGTGGATATGTGAGACGGGACCCCCCCCCCCCCCCCAGCCCTGAGACTTATCTTCTTCCCCGCCAGGCGATTCCACCTTACAATATTCCTGCAGCCCCTTTTTGGGGCGCTGTCAATGCCCCACTGCTGCCAAGAGAACAAAGAGTTTTCCATTGACCCGGGACCTAGATTTCCTCCCCACCTCCAAGAAGCGAAGAATGCTGTGCTTGGCTGGGATGGGATAGGACTACCTGCCTGGGAACCGTACAGACCAGGTGCCTTTGGGGCGGGGGAGCAGAAGGTAAAGCGAGATCATTCACCCCTCAACCTGCACCTCTTTATTGAAAATGGGGAATATGTCCCGTTACACCCAAGAGTTCGCACCCGCTTCAAGAAAATGAACGAGAGCTGTCTCAAATCGAAGCCATCGCGATCATTACGATGACTATTTCAGTGGCCGATTAATCAAGAACATCTTTGGCTGACTGGTCTACCGATTAAAGCTTGCTTTTCCAAATAGATAAAGCGGTCTGCTTTTTTCTAAGGAATTTGGGGAAGGCGCCTATTAGTTCAGGCTTAATTTGGTGGTCCTCAGATTTGCCGGAAGGTTCCATCGGAAGGTGGATTTGTGTGCAGATCTCCTATTTTATGGAAGAAACGCCGGATAAGATTTTTTTCTCCCACGTCCGACAGTTCGGTTTCACCAGCGATCACGCGGACTAGCATCCGAAATTGCCAAAACCCGGAAGGGAGTTTTTAGGGAAGAATGAACACGAGACAAAACTGAGGGTCGGGCGCTTCAAAAGCGACTTCTTTCCCTCCACAATATATATTCCAGGCTTCCTCACCTGTCCCCTTTCCGAGGTAGCTCGGAAGGCGACTGCCAGATTTCACAGGAACCGAAACTCGGGGTTTTGTCAGCTCAACACAAATCGAGGGAGGCAAATTGGGGCGTTTTTAAATAATCGGTTTGTAGAACAGGGCAACCCAAGCGGTTGTGCGCAGGGAATAAAGTCACCGATTATTGAAAATGGGGGATCGAAAGTGGTCTCCCATAGCGCCTCCACAGTTATGGAAGTTATATCTCAGAGGCATTGCTCCCGGTGGGAACCGTGGAGAAGGGGAAGGGGAAGGGGAAGGGGAAGGGGAAGGGGAAGGGGAAGGGGAAGAGTCTTCATACCCTGCTTCTAAACGCCTGAGAAAGGCATTTAACTGATCTGGGACTAATGGGCCATCAAGTCGCATCAAAGGGACCGCGGGTTCTAAGGAGAGGAGGGAACGTGTGTATGTTTGTGTGTGCGCGCGCCATCCCTGTCAAAAGCAAAGCAAAACAAACCAAGACACAAAATAAATCCTGCGCGGGGCTTCTCCTGAATTCTTGTCTACCCGGCAGAGCGTCCCCCCCCGAGAGTTGATAGGGAAAACTTTCGCGATCGATCCAGCCCTGCTTTCTTCTCTCTCCCCGCCCGTACGACGAGTTCTTTGAAACGCTGTCAAACTCCATTAGAAGAGACCTCTCAGCGTGGCCGTCCTCAGATGCTTTGAAAAGCTTAAATGGGGGAAGACCGGGGGGGGGGGGGAGAGAGAGGGGTGTCTCGCTTATTTAAAGAGAAAACTGATTACAACCCCACCCCCCCACCCCCCAGTTCAAAATACTGTGCAAGCAGAATGTGGACGAGGCTGTGACTCCGTTCGGCAGAGGAAGCGCAAAAAAGTTGCTTGTCCTCCGAGGCGAGACTGCTTCGCTGTCCTGAACGCGTTGTTTGGCGTGTTAATTAGTAAAATGAACGTTTAGGTTTGGGCCAGTGTGCGCGTGTGTATGGGAGAAAGAAGAGGGGGGATTCTTTCTTTTTCTTTTTTAATTTATTTTTACTTATCCACCGTATTAATAACAGCGTGGACGAGGAGCGAAGTTTCCTTTCCTGCACAAAATCACCTGCAGAAAAATAGATAGCACCGACGTTCCCAGAGCAATGCGTTCCCCTTTCCCCGACGCGATCCTCAACTTTTCCAAGTTCCAGGAGCGCCCAAAAAGGAGAGATTGAAACCCTTGACAAGTAAAACTGAATTTTGCAACCTCCTCCAGTCTTCTGAAGTAAAGAGGTATATAAACCTTTGTCTAAATCAATCAATCAATCACATAAATACATAAATTTTGGCCTTTCAAATCGTTCGGGAACAACACGCTGTTGAGGGATCATTCAGGGTCCCAAGATAATGCCCAGGCTAGCACCCCCGTAAGCCACCTTCTGTTGGCAGCATCAAGGCATTGTTCTTCCTTGATTTTTAGGTGGAAGACAAATCTGCATCTCCTCGGTCAATCAGGAGCGGGTTCCAGTGAAAGCAGCCGGCCTTGCTTCTGAGTAGGGTGCTTCTGCTGAACCCGAAACAGTGGGTTTCAAGATGTTCACCTGACAGAGTGCTTTAGGTACACAAATGAAGATGCTGAGGCCACACACCCCTGCCTGAAATTAAATGGGTACCAGATTTGCTAGATGCAATGATATCCTACTTCAGAAGGCGATTCCTGTTGGACTCCTGCTGTCCACACTTTCCTACCAACAACCTTGTGAGGTAGGTGGAGCTGAAAGATAGGGACTGGCCCAACTTCACCTGGTGGCTTCCATGCTGGGACTGGATTTGAATCTGCCTTGAATCTGTTCTACACCATGGTTGTTTCCTCACTGAGGATCTGCAGCACCTTTCAGTGTCACCCGACTATGGCTGTCTAAGGTATTTGTTGCGAAGGTGGACGATCTCTGGCTACGCGATGGGGGGGGGGGGGGAATGGTGCTAGAGGACACAATAAATCCTCAGTGAAGAAACGGCATCGTGCGGGCTTTTTATAAGGCTGAGGGATGAATGGAGAGCAAGCAGCAACAACCCATCTGAATTCCGAAGGAAGGCTTGAACCTGGTGAGGATTCAGCCAGGTCAGCTGATGGAGGAAACAGGCTGACGCTCAGGACCTTTTCAAACCATTGGGCTATTATTGAGAATAAACTTCCCAGAGCTCAGAAGGGTCGTCGTCATCATCATCATAATCTAACATTCCATTGAATTGAGCTGAACTCTTGGCAGACTACATGGACACGTGTCTTTGGCAGGATTACAGAAATGGTTTGCCATCTCCTTCCTTCCTACCTTCCTACCTCCCTGCCCTACCCTACCCTACCCTGTTTAGTCTATAGTTCTCACATTTCCTGGTGGTTCCCTATCTAAGTGCTAACCAGCTCCATCCTGATGAACTTTGGGGGACTAAGGTGTAGAGCCTGGTCCCTCAACGTTTTGCAGAGCGTTTCTCCTAGCCTGTCTTTGGAGAAGCAGGACCTCCCTGCTGATTATTCGGCAGCAGAAACAGCTTTGGCGGTTCGCAGCTCACTTTCCATAAAGGGTAATAATTCATTTTGTGTGCAAGGCGTCATCGTTTTAGAAGGATACAGGTTCCAGTCTGGGGAAGAAAGCCTAGGTCTCGCTGCCGGCTGTGTTTATCCAACAGGCTTAATCAGTTCATGTCAAGGCCCAACAGCTGCATTCCCACAACTAAACTGGGTTAGTTTTAAACTTGTTCGTTTTTTGATGGCTTACTACGCAGCGTGAACCCGGGCTTTTTGGTTCCCTTGTTATTTCTCGCGCTGGACCCCTGTAGGGAATGGGCTCCCTCGGTAGCCAGGTTCAGCGTGTCGTCTGAACGCAGCCACGGAGTCTTTCTCCCGGCTTAGGTCGCGCGGTGCGCTGCTCTTCGCGGCATCTCAGAGAGAGACCGTCTTCTTAAGACACCCCCAGCAGGACTCCCCCGGGCTTTTCGACATTTCCCTCCACGCGCAGCAGATGCTTCCACCGAGGCTGTTTTAGGAGATAATTAGATTATAGGAAGAGAAAAGTTGTTTGATTGATTCGCGAGGAACCCTCCGGGAGGACGGAGGGGGGAGCGGCGGGGGCAGGGCGGGGGGCACCTTTCATCTCGAGCATTCCTCTGCCTCGCAATCTCGCGAGGAGCGGGAGGCGCGCCGAGATGTCCCTCCTCCCACCTGGCAGGAGCCGCGACAACCCGGGCTGGTCTGCGGCGCCCGATTCCCGGGCGTGGGAGGGAGTTGGGACGTGTCACCTTCTCCCCCTCCCCACCACCCCCAAGCCGTTTGATCTTGGGGGTGGGGGGAGAACCTTAGAGAAAGAATTGTTCCTCTTCCTATGGGGAAGCGAGATCCGGCTCTCCAGATGGGTGGGACTTCAACTCCCGTAAGCCCCAGGCACGCCAGGGCCAGTGGCAAGGGATTGTGGGAGCTGTAGTCGACAACATCTGGAGGAAACCAGGCTGGCTCTCTGTGCCTCATCCCAACTTCATCGGTTCTGATCGGCTTCCTTGAGGCTCCAGTGTAACCATCGGAAATTGGGTTGCATCAACCACACTGTCCAGCCTTGAATCGCCTGCTCCTGGGAATTCTCCCGGGGGGGGGGGGGGGGGGGGAACCAGGCAGTGGAAAGTGTCGAGCTCCAAATCTGCAACTTCAAAAGTTGATGCGCTGAGTTCCAAACGGGCCCTGGGCCGTTGCAGAGTTTCCAGTCAGGCTCACTTGCTTAACTGTGGAGTCCTTGGGGTTCTCTGAGCTGGGTTCTTTTCTTGCAAACGTTTCATTACCCAGCTAGGTAACATCTTCAGTACTAAAATGGGATGGGGTTTGCTCTTCAGTAGCACTGAAGATGTTACCTAGCCGGGTAATGAAACGTTTGCAAGAAAAGAATGAAGCTCAGAGAACCCCAAGGACTCCACAGTTCAACCCTGAGCTACACATATTCGATTGGTATCCCTTGCTTAAGCCTGCAGTGTGGTTTTTCTCTGAAAAGAAGTGGACTTACAATTCAACATGGTGGTCTCTCTTCCTTGACAGACAATCTTCTGAAAACTTTGACCCTCCCCCCATTTTCGTGACAGGGAAATTATCTTTTGGTTGCTGATCTGGGGATCTGAGTGGGGAGGAATCCTAGAATGGTCAAGGAGGAGGCCTGAGCAAAAAGGCAGTTGCGTGAACGCATTTTGTAGCTTGCACATGATTCTGGCAAGAAACAATTTCACGAGATAAGGATCAAGCCAGTAGAGTACCAGGATGGCTTTGCACGCACAATAATTTACATTTGCGTTTCTTGCCTTCCATGTTTTCATCCATGACTGTCCTGAATATGGAGCATCTCCAGGAGAACAGGACCCTTACAGCACATCACACATCATGCGTCAGTTTAACTTAACACTAATTTATAAGACCAAAATAAAGAAGCCTTAGTATATTACTAGAAGTAATGTTAGTAGAACATTTATTATCTTTCTACTACTTTGCTTTCCTGTGGAATCATTTCATAACACAGGTGGCATCTTAACATTTCAGCTTCAGATTTTCCTGTGAACTGGAAAAAAAGCCAAGGACTCCCTCGCAGGGCTGTTGTGAGGTACAAGAGAATAAAGGCAGCAAAGCATTTTCTTGAGGATAAAACCAGCTGAACTTCTGAAACCAGAAAGACCAGGCATGTGCCTTCCTGGGCGTGGAGTGCATAAGAGTTGCTCCCCAAAATTGCAGTGGGTGAAAATAAGGATTTAGGTTTGGCTGAGGAAGATTATAGAGCAGTGACAAAAATATCAGTGATATTTTTCAGATTTGGGAGGGGGGAAAGTCCCTCGTGGCAAACCCCGCTTTTTTCCCCCCAAGTGCAGTGACTTATTTCTCAATATCCATGTGGCTCCTTCTATGTAAGACTACCCCTACCCCACTTGGAAAGGAAGGCCTGAGAATGGGACTCCCGCCCCCCCCAAAACAACAGAGAAGGCTAAAATAAATTTAAAAAAAAGGTTTTCCTCTTTCATTCTGAGATTAGAAACAGCAAATTCTCTGTCGGGCAGCTTGCAAACTCACTTTCGACAGCAGTCAAGGTAATGCGTGCATGGCAGAAAAGTGGGAAGAGGTCGGGAAATGCAACTCTGTATTAATTAATGTTCAGTGACACAGTGACATGTTCTTGCCAGTGATCAGTGCTATTATTCCTCCTCTTTAAAGAGCTCCTCCTCCCACCCCGCTTAAAAGAAGACCGCAGCTCATGCCTGTCTGTAGGCGGAGTGGACTTGAAGAAAAGACGAGCTGGCCGGGGATGGATTTAGGCAATGATGCGATGGTGTGACAAGCTAGCGACAGGGTGACCTCAAACGTCGGGCTACAACACCTGGGCCGCAATACCCTGGGCGACCAATAGAGGGCAGTGAAGGATTGGATTCTTTGCCTCTCTTGGCTGCCACCTGGTGGCTGCCCAGCAGACTGCAGCCCAAATCTGATAAGCTTTCTCCAAGCCCACTTGTTGGAATCTGCCTTGCCAAACAGGAACATCTTAATTATAGAATGGCAACGCTAGGGGAAAACTAGTGGGGGAAGGGGTGAATGAAAGGGGGAGTTAGAGCTTTCAGTTTTCTTTCTTTCTTTTTTTTTAAGGCCCCTCTGTGCATCTTAATCACGTTTTAGTGGTGGCCGCCTTTTCCCCCTTTCTCTCCCCCACCCCCGGGGCCCACGCCAATCCTCTGAACTTTATATCTATATGTAAACACCCTGTCAGTTGGCCAGTAATCTCTTCTGGGATTTCTTATTTTGGGGAGGGGGGGAATCATTCTCCTTGAGTTCTAGATTAAGCAGAATAGTTTTCTCTATCGCTGAATGGACTGAGGTTTCTTGGAATATAATGTGTCAATTGTGGATGGTTTGTGACCCATAAAATGTGAGGGTGACTATCCTGGCTTTGGTATGTAATTATGCAAAACACACTTCATAAAGCCTTGCCATCCGATCTAATGACAATCCCTGAGGTCTATTGCCTTTTTTTTTTCTTAAAAAAAAGTTGTATGTATATATACAGGGCTGGAAGGGGCAGAAAAGGAGGCATCGATGGGAGAATAAATAGCATTTGAGGATGGTTGAGGTTTTTTTTTTTTTTTTAAATTGCAAAAGGGGGGAAATCCTGTAAAGTTAAAAAAAAAAAAGGACCTAAATGAAAATACTGCTGGAAGAATCTGGAGAAAATTATTAGGTGATTTGTTCATAAATTATCTGGAAGGGGAAAGTGAAAGAGAGGGAAGGATGGAAGGGAGGGGAGAAAAAGAGAAAATGTCAAGAGGAGAAAATGATGAAAAATTGAGTCATCCTTGTCCTGAAAGGCACATGAGTAGGAAAATGGTGTTGTACAAATGTATGGAGGAGATGGAGGAAAGGAGAAATGTTAAGGATGCATAGTAATTACAGAAGTTAGGGCATCATTAACACCTCAATAATGCCTTGCTGATCCCTGCCTGTCCTGGATCCATTTCATGAACTACATTTTTTTGTCATCTTTCCTAAAGAGTTTTAACTGAGGGGTTAGGATCACAGTGACAGTGAAGGTGTCAGCTCTGGAGGTCTGTTAGTCAGCGATGTTTTAAAAATCCATCTGAGGAAGAAGGAAGGCATTTCATAATAATTAAAAAGAGGAGGAAGGAACAGATGTGTCTTTGGGAACAATCTCAATTAGATCAAGAAAGGGAGTTTGTTTGATGAACTAGAAAGAAAGAATTGGAAGAACATTTTAAAAACTAAGCAAAGAAGAAGGTTGCACTTTTGGGGTGGGGGGAAGAAGGGATTATGACAAAGGTGGGGGAGGCATTCTTCCCGCTTGTCCCCCCCCCCCCCCAAAGCAAACAATCTTTTTAAGAAATGAAAGATACCGACTCTTGCAACAGGAGAATTTACACGGCTTTGCTTAGGATTGTCGCTTTAGCAACAGAGGCATCTACAAAGACCAGCCCTATATTTAGAACTGTATTTTGTCCTATGGCCCTGGTGGATTGGTCCCTTCCCTTCCCCATGTCTTTCAAAACCTCGAATAAAAGGCAAAATAATTATTTAAACTCAAAATGAAATAAAGGAAGGAAGAACCGATAAACAGAAATTGCCTGCCTGCCTGCCTGCCTGCCTGCCTTCCTTTTGTGCAATGTGCATACAGTTTGCATGATCACATAATTTCTGATTTCTCCCTTTGTGATGTCCTGGAAAGTTCCTGTCCATTAATAAATCCGGGAGGTGAGTAACCCTCCGAAGGAAGCGTCTTCCCCAACATGAAAGGCTGGTAGAGGGAGATAGCAAGAGCAAACTTGGAGCTGACAGAGGTCAGAGGAAAGTGTGCGTATCTCGATCAGAATCGATGTTTTGGGGAGGTGCGGCTATGCTGCGAACCCGAGCGCGTGTCTCCCGGTGTTGCCGACGTGTTAACACGGCTGGAAGCTCACAAGGCTTTCTCTTCGGGTGTAGTGCAAGGCCAGTAAATCAGAAAAAAATCATCCAAACGACTGGGCAATTTCGATGCAAAGAGGCCTCCTTTCTTTCTCCCTCGACCCCACCCCGCTCCAAAAATCTCCATGATCCCTGGAATGGCAGAGGTGTGTTGCCGGTGTGTATCCTCTTTCGAGGGCTCCTGAAGAAAAGAGCGGCCGAGGAAAATGTCATATGGGTCTTTCTAAGGAAAAGTAAGGGAAAAAGAGAGAAAGAGAGAGGGAGAGAGGAACTGGGTTGAGCCGTGGAAAAGTTCTTGTCTCAGGAACTGAGTGCCGGTCGATTTTTTTTCTCCCTTCCCTTGTCTCCCTCCCTTCTTCCCCGCACATCAATCATTTCCAAATTATGAAGATTGATTGCTTTTCTATCTGCGTGGCTTTAAGCAAATATCTTGAATTGATTTTCTTTGGTGTGTGTGTGTGTGTGTGTGTGTGTTTAAATTGAACAAGAACATGGACGCTTAACACAGGCAGTGGGTTTATTCCTTATGGGAAGAAAAAGGTAGTTGGGAAGAACCCCTAAGAAACTTTTTTTTCATGCATAGATGAGTACTGAATTATGCCAAATTCCTTCCTTCCTTCCTTCCTTCCTTCCTTCCTTCCTTCCTTCCTTCCTTCCTTCCTTCCTTCCTTCCTTCCTTCCTTCCATGTCCATATGAAAATGATCTTAAAGTTCCCGTAAGAAGTACCCAGACAAGGGCTTTGTTTCTGTTTTCTCAAAAACATGGAATAAAGTCAACCTATTTGGAACATTTTTACTTTAAAAGAATTGGGTCAAATCAGGTGCAGGTTCATGTTCAATAAATAAGTGTTGTTTTCCTAATTTTTTAAATACTTTGGGTTGTTTAAAGTCACTGTTTGAATGTTATGGAGTTCTGGGTGAATAGCAATAATCAATATTGGGCACAAGTAGTTTGGGGAAAAGAGCAAGGTGTCCTCCTTCTCCTCCTCCTCCTCCATCATCATCATCATCATCATCATCATCATCATCTCCATAATTAATTCAATACTTTAGGCAGCAAATCCCTGTGCAATTATGCGGGGGGGGGGGGGGAAGATTCTATGAAGTTGTAAAACTTGTTAAGCTAAATAAATATTTTTTAAAAGTATTCTATGAAGTCAATAGCAGTGATGCTATGAATTATGTCTTTGGACAGCAAGGAACAAAGGTTGAAAAAAAATCTGTTGCTGTTTAGAAGCATCCAGCTATCAATATCCGCCTTATGAGTGTATGTTAGTAAATATCCATCCTGCCAAATTTGAGTATATTTAAAAAGCTTAAATTTGATTTCACTGGCTTCACATTCTTCCTTGCAAGAAATGAAATATATAATTGTTGAATTTATATAGCTGGATCTTTCTCTTCTTTCTAAGTGAATAAATGGATTAATAGAGAAATATTAACTCTTCCTTCCTTCCTTCCTTCCTTCCTTCCTTCCTTCCTTCCTTCCTTCCTTCCTTCCTTCCTTCCTTCCTTCCTTCCTTCCTTCCTTCTCTATGGATATGCAACCTCACAAAATTATACTTCCTTTTAAACCGCTTTTCTCCCAAGGATATCTTCACCACCTGCCTCCCCCGCTTCATAAATATTTTAGCCAGCCCAAAGCTTTAAATTTCAAGCTGACTATTGCAGAATATTTTCAAAGAGTCCCGTTTCAAAGCTCTCCATCTCTCTGTCTCCCCCCACCCCGCCCCCTCCTTTCCCACCCACGACTAAGATACCTTGGCTAGAGTGACATCTTTTGTAATTAGCAGTTAAGAAAATGTGTTTGGGTGTCTTCCCCCCTCCCCCCAACCGCCTCCCCCCACCCCCATCCTCCGCCATCAAAAGTAACCAGATAATTAGCAAATAACCCACAATTAAATACGTCTTCCACCTTGCCCAAATGAGGACTGACGTTTTAACAAGCACGTACACGGGAGACGGGAAATAAATAAATAAGTGGGGCGCGCCTGCTTTGGGGGCGGGAGGAGGGGTGGAAGCAAGGAGCAGGTAGGGGAGAGAAGACGAGATCGGAAAGTTTTGGGCCAGATCCGAAGGAAGCGTGGGATGTTGGTCCTTCGGGAGGCGATGTTATCCAGGTCGGCTGAAAAATTAGCTGTGTTCAACTCCGTGTGGCTTACTCCCCCGTTGGTGTATTGCTAGGGATTGGAGGCGAGAGAGGGAGAGTAAAAAAGAGTACTCTTTTGAGTAATCCATCGGACCCGGGTTGCAAACTCCTTTCGAAATAATGGGGCATAACAGGCAGTTTTCGTTACCCCCCCCCCCCCCAAAAAAGTTCATCTTTTCCCGAGACTTTCAGCATTTCGGCTAAGCGGCTGTTGCGCTAACTTTGGGACCACACCTGCGCAAGAGCCGGGAATGGGGGCTCGCGGGTGCATGAAACGTAAAGGACAGCGACAAGGAAGAGGAACTTACGGGGGGAAAAGGGGGACTACAAGACCCCTTTTCCAACCAGGTAGATGCCGATTGATAGATTGATTACGTTCCATCAAGTCGTTGTCGACTCTTAGCGATCACATAAATAGATGTTCCCCATGAAGATCTGCCTCCAACCTGGTTCTTCAGCTCTTCCAGCTGTGCCCCATCGCCCTGTAACTGAGTCCGATGCCCTTTGAGGCCCCATTTATTTCCATGGGAGAATAGGAAGGAGAAGACGGGTGGTGCAAGAAAGGAGGGGGGAAAGGGGGCTCAGCTCCAGCAGAATTAGGCCTTCAGGTTTCAAGACCGTCCAGCTGGAAAGTTAGGAATTCCAAAGAACATTTGAAAAGGTCAGGAGAAAAAGGGGATGAGGGGTGTGTGTGTGTGTAATGAAGGACAGCAGAAAGGAAATGAATTATTTTGGAAAGTCTAGAGATTTCAGAAGATTCTCTCGACAGAGACTGATTTTACTTGAAGAGAGATTTTATTACTTTGATTCTTTGTGCCTTATATTTTAGCACAAAGGGAGGTCTTAGTCTCAGATGACTAAACAGACAGACAAATAGATAATTTGATCAGAGAAAGATGACACTTGGGGGAGGGGGAATAAATTCATCAAGCTATCCAGGGTTAGCCCAAAGGCCATCCCTGCCTCTCCCCACTGCTTTGAGAGACTCAGAAAGCAAAAAAGAAAAAAAAAGAAGGTAGGAAACGGAGGCAAGGGAAGAATGGAGAAGAACCAGGGGGCCCTGAATGGAATAGAAATCAAAGTTGAGAGAACCACCAATTGTCTATTTTCCACCATCATCCTCATCTCCCAGCCAAGGGCAAATTTCCTACACCTACAAATAGGTTTCAGTGCAATCAACCAAAGTTAAGGCTAGGGTTAATTTCTTATGGATAGCATTAGATTAAATTTGCAAAGGAGAACCCCCAAAACAACTAGGTAGACAACTTGTGATGTATCTCGGTGGGAGATCTGATTTGGGCTGAGCTGAGTAGGAGAGGTTTTTTCCTTCCTTCCTTCCCTCCCTCCCTCCCTCCCTCCTTCCTGTACTTCTTTCAGAATTTGATTTCTCTTTACCTCCCCTCATCAACTCCTACCCATTGTTAATGTTCCCCCCTTGATTTAAAGGGACAGAGAGTAGAAGATGCAACAGAAGCATTTTTGAAATATGGTTTTATTTTATTTTATCTTTGGTTGGAATTATGGCTTAAATGGCATGTTAGACTGCCAAACCTACGGAAAAAGGGGGCAGAATTCAATTTGCATTTTCAGATGGGACCGTTCCCCCCCCCCTTGCTTTCTCATCAAAATGGCATTCTGGTCAATAACATTGGATAAGCAGATGGCTAAGGGAAGGGTGGGGGAGAAAATCTCCCTCAAATTAAAATGCTTGGAGACACCCCCCTCCTCAAATTGAATTGCAATTAATCCTAAGAAGTTTAAGACTGTATTTTGTATTTCTGCCAGGCAATAAACAGGAGGTGTGTATGAGCAAAATATATTACTTAGATGTTTTTCAACAATACAGATTCCTGGTCATTGATGGAAAATAGTATCACTGCATTTACATTGTTTGAAAGTTCCAAAAGTAAACGTAAAGTGAAGGAACACTTGCTATTCTTTCAAAAAGTTAACCAGCACCCTTCTTAATTTTGGCAGGATATTGTCTTACTCTAACTAGCCTCATACAGTTCTCCATTCTGTATGTTCAGATGTTTTTCTTAAAGGGAACAATAAATAGATCTACTCATTCCCATTGAGGCTGGTGGATTTAATGCTGGGAAAGATGGAAGGATGGACTCAGTTACAGTGGTGATGGGGGCACCATTGGAAGACCTGAAAGACCTGGTTGGGGACAGACTGTCCTGGAGGAAATCTTTCAGTGTGGTCGCTAAGGTGAACACCAGCCTGATGGCACTTAGTCAATCAAATGTGTGAAACATTGCTCAGATAAGAGGTAGGATGGAACAAAATATGAATTCATAAAGAAGGATGGACTAAGGGTTGGAAGTTTGAACAGAAAATAGACACACACACAGACACCACATGCAATACTTTGTACAATCCTCTCTTACTTGTTTTGTTTTTTTAATGCTCAATGTTCTGCTCAGTAATAATTTACAGTCAACTTCCATTGATTTATTTTTGAAGGATTTCAGAAGGATGTCTTTTAAAGAACAAATCAAATATATAGGGGACAAATCATAAAACAAGCAGGCTATCTCTCTGTCCTTCTCTCTCCCCCCACCCCCTTAAAACTAAGCAAAGTATAGGAAAGGAAGAAATATTCTTTTATAGCCATGGGCCTCTTCTGGCCCTTTCTTAAATGGTTTGGGTAGTGAAGCTACAGAGAATGTTCTGGCTTTTATTCCTAGACAAATGAAGATCACTTTCAGGTTGCCTCATACCCCAGCAGACCCTCTGTACAATTTTCCCCAATGTACCCTAAGAATTTGCGCAAGAGATGTTGGCATCTTTTATTATTATTATTATTAATATTATTTATTAACAGGATGTGTTAATAATTATAGAAATCTGTTTCTTTGTGAGACAAGAGGAGAATCTGTCTCAATATCATCTATTTATCTGCCTACCTACCTACCTACTGGACATATAATAGATTTAGACTATGTTTGCACATTACACTTATCTACTTTTGGGGGTGTGTGGCTTAGTGTGTTGTGTGAACACACACCCATGTAATAGTTTATTCTGAATGCATTATGTATTGTCCAGATTTTTTAAAAAATGGGTTAATTCCATAGCCAAGTTAAACAAACATACTGGGTGAGCATAGCCAGATGCACAGATGTCAGTTGTGCAGGTCAGGTGTCCCTGTGATAAAAGAAAAATAATATCAGCAGCAGTAGATACGATGTGAATGTGCTACATAAATTCATAACCCACACAATCTTATAAAAGAGACCTGTTTTACCTATTGACCAAAATTTTCACGTTTTATCCACATTTTCTCTGTGGCTGGGTTACTTAGCATACCCAGTTCAGCCAAAATGTGAAGGGAAGGGTGTGTTTCAGCCTTTCATGCAATGCTCAGCTATTGTTTTTGCATGCTGCATGAACTAAGACATTACATTAAGCCAGAATATGGCTTATTTTTTGAGCACAAACTTTGTGTGAACACTACAATTGTGTTTTTTAAACCTAAGTTTGGAATTCTGGGCGGGTTGTTTGTATTCTATTTCCAATTCCAATTCCAATTCCAATTCCAATTCCAATTCCAATTTCTAATTCTAATTCTAATTCTAATTCTAATTATTTTTAGTTGAAATTGTACCTATCTAGCTAAGTTTTATTATCTCTTTGATAGTATAGAATTGATAATCCATTATAATTATGCCATAATTGATAGCATCAGGTGGATGTTTAACGTCAAGGTTGCCAAACAATGCAAGCAATTTCTAAAGGAGGGGAAATGGGGTGGCCAGGTGAAGAAACACCTTTGGATCTCATTCTCAGATGCCAGGCACTGCTGAGTCAATTTTATATGATCTTTGTAATACTCTCAATTTAGCTTTATATATTTCTTGCCAGCATCTCAATACAGTTCAGTTTAGCTATCTTAAGTGCCTTGAAATTCATTAACCTGTGGCCAAAAATATAAGAAAGACAGAGGGAGAGAGAGGAAGGAAGGATGTGTGCTATAAGCTATATTCTTTTTCAGCTTTTGATCAGTAATCAGGTTTTTCTCTCTGCAAATAAAGTAATATTTACCTTTAACTAAATTGCTGTTGCAACTTCTCTCAAAAGAAAGAGTAATACATTACTATGAAAAGGAGCTGGAAAAGGATAAGGAGAAAAAGGGAAAAGATGAAAACAAAGTCTTCATCCTTGAAGCGGTTCTAATTGTCTGGGGGGCTGGGAGTGGGGTTCCTCCTTGGCTCCTAAACCAGGTTCCTTGAGTTATATTGGACTACAACTTCCAGAATCATGATCCAGAATGGCCACTGACCATTCCAGATGGAAATTCAAAAGGCTGAAGTCCAACTTATGCGGAGAACACCCAACTGAAGAAGTCTGGCTTTTGAGATTCCATAGAATCTCATTTTATTCTCCCCTGCTATTTAATACCTCTGCGACTCTACTGGAAGATATAAGGTTCATCACATAATAGGTTGGCATCCTCAATCTCACCAGTATATAACTGAGTTTCTCAATCTTATGCCAGATTTAAGGGAGGCCGTTACAGTTCTGAAGGGCTATCTGGAAATGGAAATAGAATGGGCAAAGGCTAACAAATTACAGATTAACCCAACTGCAGAGAACAGGTGATCATGAAAGAGGGCAAGGGTTGTTTCCCCCCCCCCCCCAAGGTCTACCTGGAGATGACTGGCATTAAATCTGGGACCTGCTAAATGCAAACCATATGTTCTACCAACAAGCCATCATCTTCTCTTACATAAATTCAGCCAGTCATTCAACAAATACCAAAAACAGCAACAGAATTAAGAAGTGGCATCAGCAGTATTGAAAATATCAGTTCATTAAAATGGAAACAGCAATAACCTCTTATCTTAGCCTGAAAGATAACACTGTACACACTAAGGTCAAGTCTCCTCTAAGTCAAGTTCAAATCCTGATGGACATATAGTTACCTTCGTAATAATACAGATGTAATTTGCTATTGCTTTCTTCTGGGAAGTCATTTCAGCTTCTCAGTTTAGCCTACAACTCTAGAGGTCTCCCTTTGAACCACAAATAAATAATTTTAAAAAAATTAGTTTTTTTTCAAGATTAGCCAAGGTCAATTAGGTGCCACCACATGCTGTGAACTGTATATACTATACCTGGTAAGGGCCACCAAAGAAGAGGAGTTCTTCACATGTACTAGTGATGATTTGGGAATATGGGTTTCATCACTCAAGTGCCATAAGTGAAGAAATCTTCTTTTTTATTGGCCCATACCTAGTTTTTAATGGGCACAGCCATAGTGGAAGATCATAATGAACAAGGAACAGGGAAGCCCAACGTCAATCCCCACTGAGCATACTGAGTGACTTTGGGGCAATAACTTTCTTTCCAATTAGCATACCTTCAGGATTGTGAGGATCAAGTAAGGAGAGAAAAGAAGCATGAATGAATGAAACCCCCACTATGTGCCCAGCTGTCCATGGAATGAGCTATATCAGAAAGTATCACATCATCGCAAGGGTATTTGGGAGACAATAATGGTGTCCACCAGCTGGAAGTCATCTGGAAGAACTATCCTGCTCCCTCACTACTACCAGTGGCAAAAATGTTTTCTCACAATCTAAATTTATACTTTAAGCATCCTGGAACAAAGAACTAGTTACTTTCTAGGATGAATTTGTTGCATTTATAAGCCTCATCTCCTCCAGAGAGTAAAGCAACAAACACTGTGTTCTCATTCCAATATTATTCCAATATTCTACCCAACCTTGTGAAACAGGTTAGTCTGGCAAATCAGTAGTGATTAGCCCAGCTACCTTGTGAGCTTCATGGCTTCTTAACAAGTTACAAAAGCACTTGATTTCATTTGACAGGGAGAAGATATTTTGCTGCATCTTTGCTGTGTACAGAGTATAGATACTTGGCTTATACCCAGCTGGATGATAGATATAGATATACTATAGATATAGATACGGTTAGAAATGGAGATAAAAATGGAGACAGAGACATATAAATATATCCCTAAACCACCAATGAAGCCATGAAATGGCTGAGTAATCCCATAGCAGAAAACCTCAACCAGAATCAAAACAAATAACAGGTGTTGAAGAGATTAGAATGACATTTCATGAGAACATTTGAATGGCATCGATGCATATTCCCAAAGCCAAACTTCCAGCATCCAAGTGAGTGGATAGATTTGTTCCTCCTGTCATCAAAACCATCCATTATTTTTATTTTTATTTTAAAATTTGCATTAAGATACCAAAAGCAAAGGAAAGGAGTACAAAAACAAAGCCAAACAACAACAAAAAAGAAAGAATATATTAAAACATAGATGTTACCCCCCCCCCCCCCCCCGCTCTTTCAAAAATATAGCATTAAGCCATTATCTCACATAATAATACTGCATTGGTCAGTTTTTCCATTATATCAGAAGAGAGACAGATCATAAGCAGAGAACAAATGTGTTATCAGTTCAGGAATGTAAGACCAGGGTGATGCTAACCTTCCAAAAATAATCCATTTTTAATTCTTTTGCAGCTTGTCTACCTGTATATTTTGATACTACTCCTTATGTGGATGAAGTCTTGGAACCCGTTAATATTTCAATGAATGGAATGCAAAACTTGTGATCAAGTGAGACATGGGGCTGTCCTTATTGTTAACCGTACCACCTTAGGCTGAAAATGGGAGATCTCTTCACAAAGCCATCATATAGAAGGTGATGTCACTGTCTGTAGACTTCGTTGTCTTGGATTGAAGACGCTAATAACTAAATTCTGTTGTTATCGACTGAAACTAGACAGCTTGTGTGGTATAATGGTTGAGTTGTTAGACTAGGAACGAGTTCTACTCCATCCTCAGACACAGAAGCTGCTGGGGGACTTTGGGCTGGCTGGTCATTCTCTCTCAGTCCAACTACCTCAGATAGTTTTTGTGGGAAAAATAATAGCCTAGGGGAGCAAGCTGTCTTGAGCTCCTGAATGAAAGGCTCTATTTCATTATATGCTCTATTTTCCCCATGCTTACAGTAACTTTTGATTAAAAGGGGGCAACCATACAAAAATAGCATTCTTCCTCAGCAAGGCTACAACCTCATGACAAGAGAACTCTCATCAACTCATCCTATGTGGTGTAGGAGCAATGTTTAAACTAATGAGTGACTAATTCCAGAAATGTAAAAATGGTGAGGGAGTCGCTTATTACTGTTGGAGTTGGCTTTTACCCCAGGAGCTCCATGGGTAAGTAGATGGCCCTCTTCTTCTGTAATGTATCCTTGCAATAACCTCATGAGCTAGATTAGGCTGAGAGACCGCTTCATGGTCAAGCAAGGATTAGACATTTGTTCTTCCCAGACCTAGTTTAACAGTTCAGGATTAGATCTGCAAGCATGTATATTTACCAGATTACTTCTGGTGGCTTAAATAGGCCAAAATAGTTAAACTAATGTGCCGTGCCCTAACCCTCAGGATTGGGTGGTTCTTAGCTTCAAACCGAAGCTGTTCTATCTCTTTGATTGGGTGCACCTCTGTCTTTTAAATATGAAATTTCATTTCAGTTTTATCTAATAGCACATGGCAACAAAGACAATTTTATCCCTCAGCAAACATAAGATTAACTGAAACATGCATTTGGCCAAGATGTTTTTGCAAAATTACTAAGAAAGTCAGAGAGAAGGCTGAGAGGTTGAAAGAAAAGTTTGAGTGACAATGAGGTGTTTTTTGTTCTTTCTCTGAGGTTGGTAATATGCTTCTAGTCCATTTTTTAAAAAGTAAATTAAACTCTGTTATCAAAGGAACAGATGGGACACAGAGTGCTCAGAGTCCTGGGGGAGATCTAAACACAATATTTTTCATGGATAACTAGAGGAAAACTAAGCAGGTTCTGAAGGATCTCACAGAATAAAGTTTCCATGGTCTTATAAGTGTGGTCTTTGTCTCCTTTAAGTAGTGAGCCTAACTTGGTTTGGCCTCGGGGCCAAAGTTCAGGACCCTTCAGCCCACATTAAACCCTAAATGAGAGTTTAAAAGTCAACACATGACTATCCAGGTATAGCAGCAGTAGCCGAGATCAAGTTCAATTTTTAGAGGAGCTCCTTTGGTCGCAAAGAAATCAGTACTGCTTGTCAGAATGTTTTCATTAAAAGAAATCAGTCAGCTGGATATGGATCTAGAACCTCTTTTATTATTTTAACTCAAAAAGATTAGTTATTTTAACAACTTTATTGACAATATTGCCATCTACTTTTTCATGATCCAGATCAATCCCACAGGCGCATGTGCATCTACCTCTGTAGATCTATCTCTATCTCTTGCATCAAAATGGTGTTTATTCCCAAATCATATGCATGGTTGTACAAAGAGAGCCCTCCCCTCTCAGCCAGCAGAGTCCTATAAGACTACAGTTCAAAGTGATCGAGCTGTGCCATCAACTAGGCTACAAGATATCTAGACCATTCTAGTGAAATTAGTCCACTATTTTATTTTTATTGGGCTAAATCATCATCATCATCATCATCACCACCACCACGGTATTGCTATCCTTGAAAATATGACCTATTAAAATCAGTGCTTTTTAAAATTATTGGCTTTCAGCTTTTTTTTTTTTTTTTTTTTTTTTTGCTGTTTTTGCTGTCCAGAAGCTCTTGGGCATTTAGAGTACAACTTCTGAAGATGACACTATGGGTTTTAGGGCAATGTTTCTCAACCACTAGTACAGATATAATTGGTGGTATGGAGAAGTAGTCTAGATGGGGCTCTCTTCTTGAACTGTTAGAAGGAAAGGAAAGGAAAACAGAAGAAGAGGGATCAGCTTCTTGCCTCAGATCTGCTCAATGAAAGCAAAACAAAACACGTACCATCTGATATGGTGTTTTCCTGGAGTTTGGGGCTGGAATCCATGTTGGAACTTAGGAACCAAAAACATTGAGGTCTTGTACTAGTTGCCTTTCTCTCATTATTTGGATACAAGTTTTGATCTGAGCTTATGGAAGACTATTTTCACAGGAGGACTACTTAGTTCTTTGTCTTTATTTTGCAGACATCAGTATTGTCAACGGTATTACTGAGTTTTTTTCTGTCTTTGAAATTTGCTCTGATAAACGTAGTAACAGAAAAGCCTTCTTGGAAAAGATGGACGTTTTGCTTCTGTTTTGATGAGACCCTGGTTTTTCAACAGAGTGATTGATGTCACTTAATATATAAAAATTTGAAAACCACTCTTTTATGATACATGCAGGGGATTGACAAAGTGACTATTCATCGCACACCTGCTAAATCCGCTCAATATTCTTCTCTAAGTAGACATTTTAGATGAAAGGTTGGGTTAGCAATGGTTGGATTAGCTGTTCTTTATTTTTTCATTTGTTTAAATGTTTTCGTTGTGCCTTTCAGTCTCACTTTTCAGAGGTCTACAGTGGTTAATATTACAACATTTAAGAATAGCCATTTTCTTTCTACGTGGAGCTCAGCGATCATTTCTTTAAACATGGCTGATTGAATACACCACAACTGGCTTGCAGTTAAAGCCATAATCCATGGCATATAAATTCTATTGAGTTGGTTTCTACAATACCCTAATTTAACTTATACAATACCCCAAACTGTAATATGGCTTAATGTGTTACATGATATCAACTCAACCAAGATCTAAACAGCTATATAGCAACAAGTACACATATACAAGGAACAACAACAAAATGAAGAGACTATAATTCTCAGGCCAGCCTGGGAAAAGATCAGTTAGAACATAGAAAACAAGAGAAACATACCTAGTGCTTTCCAGATGTTTTGAACCAACACTCATGTCTAAGCCAGCACAATGGTTAGTAATAGGAACAGTAGCCCATAATATCTGAGTGGCCCCACATGGCACATTCTTGAGTTAAAGTATCACTTAGGAATCAAATGTCAAATGGAGTTTCCTAGGAGCGTAGAACAGGTCCAGAGGGGGGAAACACCCGTCTTAGTATTTCTATCAAGTGTATTTCTGATAGTATACCAAAGCCTCGGAGAGGGGAAATTGTTTCAGACTCCATGCATGTAAGGGCCACAACCAACATACAGGCCTGACATATGATGGGATAAGGAGAGGTTCAAATGAGGTTTCTATCCCCAGCCATTCAGAGTCTTAAACAAGCCCTATGATGTTGGGAACTCAAGAGCAGTTCCAAATTTTTTCTCGTGAGACATATATGCCTTGGTGGCAGTAACTTATATAAGTATTCAATGTGCCTAGGACTATAGACACACTGACCCCAAATTCACAATGCTCAAGGAGAGTGGAAGGCTGAAAAGCAAAAGTTGGGCCATAGAATGCGGTCACCCTTCCCAAAGCCCCACTACTTTTCCTCTGAGTTTATCACCTGACCCAACACCTGATCTTTCAATCATCTCTAGTGCCTCCAGTCTAACTCTAGCTTCCCAATTCAAAGAACTCCTTGAATACACACCCTTGATCTTGCAAATGTGTTTTTCCCCATAAGCAGGTTCCAATTCAGCTCCATTTAATAACACTTCACATCTATACAGGCAAATTTCCTCTTCAAAGAGGCTGTATATAAATGCTGATTAATGTTTCAGAATACACACAGTTACAGAAAATAGGACCTGTTGTTTGAGCGATAAGGACACTTCACAATACCACCAAAGGATGGAGAAGTGCTGGGTTCACAACTCTTCAGCCTCTCCCTTCAAGCTTTCATGGGTCCATCAGGCATTGAAAAACAACTCTTGGTTGCGCAGGAAGTCACTGACTTCCTGTGCATGTTAACTAATCACCATCTAAGGAGAGAGAACAGATTGATAACATGCCATTATACGTTCATAAGGAATTCCTAGAGCTTTTTACTGCTCTTCATCAAGGGGATAGAGTTATTAG
This sequence comes from Liasis olivaceus, assembly GCA_030867105.1. Classification (NCBI taxonomy): domain Eukaryota; kingdom Metazoa; phylum Chordata; class Lepidosauria; order Squamata; family Pythonidae; genus Liasis; species Liasis olivaceus. Next base: position 5,684,832 of record CM061362.1, on the reverse strand, counting down.
CTAGAATTGGATCTCCTTCTGATATACCATATGTTGAAGAGCTGTGCTTCTAAACAGTATTTCTTATTTAATCATTATTATATATTTTTTTAAAGTCTCTCTTTTTCATACAGCCACACACATATTCACTTAGAACTAACATCTTCCAGGCAAACAGCATCCTCAGGACAATTTACAAGTTGAAGAAAGCTGAAATTAAATCCAGTTGGTTAATAGGAAAGGAGGATTTAGGATTGTGAATTATCCTGTTCTGGATGATGTTGTACTCCCTCCTAAAAAAGCAAGCCCATAATCCTTCACCCCCAGTTGTCTCTGGATTGCCAGATGGCAACAGCTACAAGGAAGCACACTGGCGCACTTATGCTTTGCCACCAGCTGCAGCTATTCTTAAGTCAGTCAGTCACACCTGGCAAGAGTTATCCCCTGCCTTACTGTGGTTATAACCCAACTTGACTGGCAGGTCGGTTATCCCCATCTAGAAGCTTTAGTTAATATAAAATGCAGCCCTAGGGTACTAACTGGTGCATGGAAGCTGGAGTTGCATTTTGCATTGGATGCCAATAGCTTTTTCGATATAATTTAAGATTTAAAACAAAAGCTCTTGGTAGTTTACGGCTTGATGATCTGAAGGACAGCCTGGAGATCCTTTGGTTTAAGTGTGGGATGGCTACGCTACAGCTTTTTCAACTGATGACTATCTTCCGAGATCTATGGGATCAGAGTAGTGCTCCTTGTTTTTGCAAACTCTGGGAAGCTATTACACTAACCCCTATTATTATTGGTCAATCCCTCTTCCTCAACCAGACCTCTGACATGCTATACAAGTCTATTCTTTTCAGGCTTTTGTTGAACCATCTAGGAAAGATTGCATGTTGTGAAAAAAAAATCCCAAGGCATCCGGCAATTGAAGACTTCTTCATCCTCCTTGGGTCAAGTATTGCAATGGCCATCATAGCCTGGAAGCAGAACAATATGTCTCTGTTGGACATTTCATCTGGTCTGTCGTGTTCAATTCACACATGACTTTGTAGCCCCAAATCAGGGCAGAAGTGGTAGAATATGGGACTGAAAGCTCATATTATTGCTTTGACAGCTTCAGTCATCTAGAAGTAATGCAAAATGCAATTTATATTTATACTCCCTGACCTTTTGCTCAGAGAGGAAAACTATCTAATGATGGGCCATGGTAGTAAGGAATGAAAGAGGTCTCAGACATCTGGAATTTGTCTTCTTTCATTCTTGTCCCCCCAACAACCCCTTCCTTTTCAACAATTCAATAACAGTCAAAACCAAATGAAACATGAAGAGCAGTTTGGTTAGGAGTAACAATTATTTTATCATCAGTAGGTATGGGCTTTGAGCTTAAGCCGTCCTCCCCTTTATTTCTCCTTCCCCCCAATACTTGTCTTCTTAATAAAAAAAATGCTCTCCCTAATAACATAAGACATTTGTCTTTACAGATTGGACAGGGGGATCCTCTGATCCCAAACTGGGAATAGTGGGCAAGTAGGTGTTTCTAGAAGCTGAGAAACTGAACATACCATAACAGTGGTTCCATGATGCTTGTCCCAAGCATCTTGCAGTTAAGATACCTTCAAGTTAAGATCAACTCCTGGTGATTGCAACCATATTATTTTCTTGACAATGTTAGAGTTGTGGTTTGTCATTGCTCTCAGCCCTTCAAAGTAGGCCAGGTCAGGAAGCAGAAACCACAACAACTACTGGAACTTGATTTTATTGTTGTAGGATACTACAGGATTAGGATACTGTTATTATACAGTATCCTATTATACAGGATACTGTATAATAATAGAATCTGGAAAGTCTTCCAGAGTTTCCTTCTGTCCCTTCTCATGCTATACAGAATGAAGGCAGGGCTATTTTGAGTCTTTGTCTCATGCTCCCTCCTTTCCTAGAACTACGGTATGTTGTCATTTATATTTTCTTTTATTATCTCTTAATAACTGTCAATAGCTCTTGCCTCCTTCGTCAATGTTATCAGTGAATTCCTCTATAATTGTCTTCTTCTAGGCTGATTCTTTTCAGCTTCCTGGTCTAGCCTAAAAGGTTGGGATTTCATAGTGTCTCCCATTCAAATACTGAGTGGGACTAACACGGCCTTTCATAATGGAGGTACTAAGTTCACTTTTTGGGGCTAAGATCTACCCATACACGTTCAAGGTTCCAGTCTGTGCCAGCAGAGAAACCCCCCTGCATTCTTTTCTATCACAGTTTGTTCAGATGAATGAAAGAGGGCTTGCTTTAGAAATTGGTTTCAAAAGAGAGGAGAATTTTGGTGCAATTCGTATAAGTGTAATTCTTCTTGTGCTCATTTCTCTACTCAATCTCTCTGTCTATCAAATTGGTAAACTCTTTGAATCTGTGTCCAGCTTTATTTCCACCTACCTTCTTCAGGGGCTAAATATGCCAAAGCAAAGAGGAAGAAATTAATATGAACCTCTTCATTTGTGATTTTGAGCCATGGTCAAATCTGGATGTAGGCAGCTTTGAAGGTGATGTAGCCAAAGAGGCTACTGAGTTATGAGAGGGATATCTCAGCACGCTTGGCATGATTACCAACTCAGAGACACACATACACACACACACAGGTGAGGCATGCCTGCGACTTACTATGACACTGTTTTGGAAACTGGCAAATGGGCTTTTAATATACAATGTCTTAATGAATAACTTACCATTGGAGGGCCTGAAGAACCAGGTAAGGGACAGATCCTCATGGAGAAAATCAATCTACATGGTCACTAAGTGTCAATGGCACATAATCAACCAACCAACCAATCAATCAATTGCTAATATACAGTTTGTAAATAAATACGTTTTTATGCTGCCGTGGCTTTTTTAAAAAATTCTAATTTTAGAGTGAGATGAACCAAACCTGGGAATACTGCCTTGAAGAATTCCATGCATATTTAATAAACAAACAAGTCTGAGTGTTTCCATGGAATAGAACATGAGGCAAAGAAGAAATAACATGGCACACTTGGACGAGGCCACCGCTTGCTGGCTGGTCAGAACCTGATTAGGAACACACATCACTGCAACCATTTCCTCTACATGACAGTTGTCCTGTAAGAGCAATATTCCACATGGATGTGGCATTTTCCCTGTTCAGCACTCTTCTCAGTCATTTTTTTAAAAAACCCAATGTTATTAAATAGGCAAGGAAGGAGATTATGCTGGACAGAGGCTGTCTTAGCCATTTCCTAGCCAAAGTGACACTTGAACCAGCACCTCACCTGATTATGACCCATCTCCTTCCCCAGGATGTTTGGATGTCCTTCCTGTTTCCAGATCTAGTTTCCTGGCTTCCAAAGGAGGACAATGCATGGTTACATATGCAATAAGACAGCTATCTCACGAAGAGGTGATTGACAGATGTATATGAACCACAATACTTTTGTTCACTACTTGATGACTCATAGCTGAGCATCCTGTGCAGGAAGGAGCTTCCTCTTCAGGACCTGGAAAGGTCTATCCATGAGGCCATGGACTGTAGGATCCTACAAAGGCTCCTTCACCTTATTAGCCTATAGGTTTCCATATCAGCATCTTCTGATAACTATCAGTACTTTGGAGACTTTGACCATGTGGATCAATCCTTGCTGAATCATGTAGTGAATGCATTTTTGGCTTCTGGTTCATAACAGCCTCATTAATTTAGATGGGCTTCAAGTATCATGCTAAGTTATAAAGCAGGGATGGACAACATTGGGGTGGTCATGTCCATACTTAATATCTGGAAGATTTGAGGGTGCAAAATGAGTAGGGATCACATTGCACAATTGGTGGGACTGAATTCTGAAGAGGGAAATCTGTGTGTCCTTTGCTTTTAAACAGTGACATGGCTGCTTTTACAGAGGTTATACCTTTCCTAGCTCAAAATGAGAGCAAGTGGGGCCATCAGTTTTCTGCAAACACAGCCAGAGTTGCCTCGAAAAGCAGATTTGGAGGCCGCCTGAAGGTTTTAGAGATCCTGAATGCTGCTTTTGCACTGAGACATAGGTTCACATGGAGGGGGATGCAGATCAGCTTAGGTCCCATTGCCATTGATTCAATTCCCATTTGACCATGTAAATGGATTCAAGAATCCATTTGATTTTAGCATTTGATTTCCATGAGTTTGAAGGCAGTGAATCAGTTTTGATTCAACTGTTTGATGTAAGTCATCAATCCAATTCATAAAGTGGATTTTATTCAGAGATTTGATTGAATCACCTTCAGATCTAGGCTCCAAATCAAAGGTGTCAACAGCTTAGTTCTCCCCATATGCTAAGCTAATACTAATCAAGCCATAATGTAGTTAACATGTGAAGTGAACTATGTCTTAACGTCACAGGCACTCCAACCTGAATCTTAAGATGATATAGAAGGGAGTGTACTGTATATATGATCCTGCATTTCAGTCTTTGTGATACCAATCGTTGAGGTTCTTCTACGAGTCATTCATATTCCCCAAATGTGGGAGTGCAGAACCATACAATTCAGAATAAAATAAAATCCCAAGACAGCTCCTATGGACAATTGCATTTCAGTCTTGATTGAACTGAATTTCATCTCATGCTGGATTGTGCCTTGAAGATCTTATAAGGGTGGACAATGAAGTTCTAAGCTGCAGGTTGTCCACACTGGTTCTAACTATCAGGGAAGGCCCCTGCTGGAGTTTTTCAACTTGAGTTAAAGCAAGTGGCTATAAGGAACAGGTTAACCATCTGTGCAGTGGCTCCATCTGTGTTTAGAACTGTGTTAGACAGGCTAGGTCACTAGTGACTGTCCAGAGTGAGTCCAGTTGAGAGATCCTTTTCGTTTTAATAGCATGAAGCAATTGGCTAGGTTTAACACTGGCACGCAGAGGGAATGGAATCTGTTGCACTTAATTGCATCTTTTATTGCTTTAAATTCAGGAGATTGTCCATTCAAATCTCACCCTCCCTCAAATCAAGCCAGCAATTAGAACTAGTATAATTATTCCTGCCTATTTTTCTACCCCAACATCATGCTTCTATTATGAGCTTTTCAGATTAAAAGAGAAAATGTACCTGCAAAAGAAAACAATGTCATGGAGGAAGAAAAGATGTTCTCTAGTCATTCTCTGTTGTTGTTCAGCAAAGTTTATCACTGCAGGATACAACTGGGGGAGGATGTTTTTCACATGGTTTGTTTCACAGACTGATGCTGATTTGGGCTTAGTGGGAGTGACTGTCCCAAGGTCACCCAGCTGGCTCCTGTGCCTAAGGGAGAACTAGAACCTGAGTCTCCCCATTCCTAGTCCAGCACCTTAACCACTACATGACATTGACTCTTGTTCTCCAGTTGTGCTATATAGCCAAGGCATTATTAGGCAACAGTTGACTTTCTGTAGGAAATTAAGTTGTTGTACCATTGGATTCCTCTCTAAGGAAAGTAGATTTCTGAAGGCAACCATTGTTCAGTTATGCGTGTCTACTTGGAGGTAAATTGTACTGAATTCAATGGCAGCTAACATAAATAGCAAAGATAAGCAATTTATGGCCCTTATGAAGCTCTTTGAGATCCTGCTTCAATTTGTTGCTGAAAGGCCCTACCAGATTATTAGAAAGGTGTGTGGGGGGGGGGGGGGCGCACAAGATTGTGTCCAGTCATCATTTTTATTTTCTAATAATGCCAATGGAATATGGAGTCATCATTTAAAATAAACATGAGATAGGTGCCATGCTTTGTAGCTTCATTATTATTATTGTTGTGATGATTATTTCATACAAAGCTTTAAAAAAATGAAAACCAGCCGGGGAAGAGACAAACAGAGGAACTTCCCTGGATTGCTTCCCCTGATCTAAAGATAAAGGAACAATATATTAAAAAGGAGAGAGAGGGAGAAGAAAAAGAAGAATTAAATGGAAAACCCTTCATGAAATAGCAGTCAAAAATATGTCGATGGAACAATCTCTTTCCTCCCCCATCACACACAGAGTCGCTGCCTGCCGATGGACATTATTATGATTATCATTACAGTATTGTTATTATGATCATCATGATTCCCCTCTTTCTCCCCTCCTCCTGGCTTCCTCCTGTCTCTAAACGGGCTTTAGCACATGCTTCTTAATTTTTATATTCATATAGGAGACTAAATAGCTGTTCCCGTGTGTGCCTGTCAGGGCTAAACTAAGCAGTGAATTGGAATTTCTTCCACCGTGATTAATCTGCCCCCAGCTGCCCTTAAAATCCTTGGCCGTGTGCTGGTGACATCATCTAGCCATCAGCTCCAAGTTCCTGTTCCCTGTAACTGTCATTAAGTGCTGCGAGCGAATGAAAAATGACGGAGGAACTCAGTGGCTCCCACCGCTGACCTTGTGTATTATTAGAATGACCCCCCCCCTTTGGTATGACCATAGAAAGGGAAGGGGGGAAAGCCTTATTTGATATCATCACAGTGCAGAGGCTGAGGACTGAATTGGAGGGAAAGGAGGCTGAAAAAAAAGGAGAGGCAATGCAGAGTAAAATTTATGCAAAACTAAATGGGTTTCTAATATTTAAACAGAAGGGAGGACCTTTGGGGATTAGCCTTTGAAAAGGGAAAAAATAATATTAAGGTGGGATGTGGAGAAGCATCAAGAGATGACAAATATATATTTTTTAATGATTTGTTTCTCCTGACTCAAGGGAGGACCAGGACCTGTGTTTTGATGCAAAACCCAGGCTTTCACTCTGATATGAAATGTTATGTAGCTTCCCCAAATTCCTTGTCTCTGTGTTCTGTGGCAGTGCTGTGATTAAAGGCATGACAGATGGAACGTGTAGCTAATACGGCTGGCACAGAGGTGCCACACTGAACCAATGGAGGCTGAAGCCAACGCTAAAATCTGTATTTCACTAAAAATGATTTATTTCTAGAACCATTTTTCTTTGCATTTAGAACTCAAGGTTTCCTGTGATACAGGCCTCCAGTAACATAGACATTGCTTTTGACTGGATTTAGTTTAAAAAGGTGGTCGCTAATTTCACATTAGGTGGGAAAAAGCATCGTGTGGAATATAATTTGATTTGTTTAAAAGTAGGCAGAGATGTTCATTACTTATATTATTGTTATTTTGAAGTCTTAAGTGAATTTGCTATCACAGTATAGTTTCTGACTTATTTTAGTAGTATGTGCATTTCAACGGAATACTATACTATTAAAAAAAGTTGTCTAGATACTCTGTGAACATTCAACTAGTAAAAAATATGCATACATATTGAATAATATCTATCTGAAATATCTATATTTCAGAGCCGATGACAGATGTCTTAAGTAACTGATACCTGACTGTTGAAACATTTGATTTCCCCTTTTTAATCTAAGGAGCGTGTCTAGAACCAGTAAGTGAAAAATGCAAGGAACCAAATTTTAGTTAAGCATGTGTAGAAACTTCCTGTTCATTAGTATAACCAAACTTTTTGCCTCCCCTTAAAATTTCCCAGATATGAACAGATGTCTCCAAATTCAAGTAAAAACAAAATAACAGAAACAGAAACAAACACTTTTGTTGAATGCTTATAATCTAAAACTACCTTAGCAACTTTTTCTAATGTAAGGAGAGTCCCTTTATAAAATCTGAGAATGCCAAGGATAGAATCATGAATTGAGAATATACTCATTAATTGTTTTGCAAGGAAGTGGCTATAAGAGAACACTTTTTAATAATTGCATTTTGTGCACAAAGTTGCCAAGATAATTTGTTATTTTTAGCAGTTCTGATTTGACAGTCCTAACTTTGTGTGTGTGAGATAACACTTGATCCCCATGATCCCCCTGATGTAATAACAAAGTTATCTCACATACACAAAGTGCTGGTGTCATTAGCAAGGAATCATAGATGTGAGCATGGTAGAAGAGTAAAGATCACAGTCTAGGAAGAACTTCAATAAGTCTTACTGTAGAGGTAGTAGTTGCTTAAGATCATAGTGTTGCTGTAGTCCCGGAACATGTTGCAGGCATATTTTGAGCAAACTTGCCTCACATAAATTCAGACAGATAGTAACAAGTACAGTGAGCAAATGAATATGAATATAAAGATTCCAAGATGAAAGTCAACAACAACAATAATTCAGAAGCAAGAAACTGGCTACAGAGGGAATAAAAGGCATGCTAAAGAAAGATAAGGATATTGCAGAGAAGCTGGGTGAATTTCTATCTTTCTTCATTGCAAAAGATGAAGGACAGATAAAGGGGCCTTAACTGTCATTCCTGGAATGTAAATCTGAAGAACTAAGCCAAATCTTAGTGACAAGAAATGAAATTTATTGAAAGAAATCACTAGGTTTCATGTTATCCATTCAGGAGTCTTAAAAAACTCCAGTGTAAAATTATAATTGTATATCATAAATATTAAACATGCCCTTGACCTTGGCTTCTGTACTAGGAGACTAGAAAGTCAATCTGAATAATCAAATCTAATTGGATTCCTTCAAATTGATTTGATGATTTGGAAGGGTTTTTTTTGCTTATGAACAAATGCCTATTTTCTGAATCAGTTCAGAAAACTGAATAGACCCCAAACAAAGCATCAAATAGAAATGTTGAACTGAATTGCCTTAGTTTTCCAAATTGATTTGAATCGGATTGATCATTTGAATCTAAATGACAATTAAATCTGATCAGAGCAGATACACACATCCCTATAGTTTCAAACGGTTTTTGAGAAAGTCCTTTACCAAAGATTTCTGAGCAAGCATACAAAACAGTTGAGGATTAGATGAAGCTCTGGTCCTCAGTTTGTACACTCTGGTTTAAGACAAGCAATTTGAAGGACACTCTTGCTCCCCAGGTCAATAGATTCCTGGACAATTTGCCAGTTCTTGGCCCTGAACTAATTGGAAATGTTCTAGTCTCCATCCTGCATGAAAATTGGAAGACTGTCTGTCACCTTATACTGAAGATAGGACTTTCCCCTAATTTTAGTTGGACTCTTATGGGACTGCGAATTATACGGTTGCCCTAATTCATTATATGGGTGGTCAGTAAAATTGACTTGAATCCAGATTTGCAATCTGTATTTTTGGATTTTTGAATCCTCGGTCCATGCTTACATGAAGACTTCCAAGTCTGAGGGGAGGCACGATATAGTCTCTGTAGTGTTATTTGAAGCGACTGATTTTCTGGGTCCTTAACAGGGGTGATGGACATGTTGGAACCCTTGAAACAGGCACTTTCAAACTGTGCCTTGAGGTTTCACTTGAAGCAAAATTGATTGGCAACACTTCAGAGTCCTTTTGCCTGTGATTGTTCATCCCTTTGCCAAGTGAAGCTCTCCTCCTCCTCCTCCTCCTCCTCCTCCTCCTCCTCCTCCTCCTCCTCTTTCTTCTTCTTCTTCTTCTTCTTCTTCTTCTTCTTCTTCTTCTTCTTCTTCTTCTTCTTCTTCTTCCTCCTCCTCCTCCTCCTCCTCCTCTTCCTCCTCCTCTTCCTCTTCCTCTTCCTCTTCCTCTTCCTCTTCTTCTTTTTCAGAGGAATCTTAAAGCATTGCCTCCCTACCAGCATATTTGGTGGAAATATTGATCTGATACTCTTTTGGGCTAACTCCTGGCCTGAAAAAGAAGCATTTTATTATGAGTTATGACAAGCTGCAGAGAGGCAGGGAAAAAACCCAATAAGGAGGATCAGTAAGTGGAGAGCGAGAGGCCAGGGTGGTAGGGGGAGGGAGAGGGAGAGAAAAACGCTCTTGATGGCTTTGAAGGCAGAGTGTAGATGACTTGAAATGATAGGTGTTAGTAGAAAGCTTGATATAATCAACAGGAGGGGAGATTTCAAACATGGCAGAGTGTTCTGGGAGCTGAAGATAGAATATTGCTTGCCAGTTGGAGGTGTCCCTCCCTCCCCTCTCAAATCGGATCACATCGCCTGAACATGCTTCAGTGTTAACGTGCTGTCCCCTCTCCATAAGGGAGTGAATTGTATGATTACAGAAGAGTGCTACAACTCTTTGTTGCTCTCTTCTTGAAAGTGGAGATATTAGGGATGAATGGGATTTTCCTCCTGAGATTAGCATGTCTCTGTATGTGCAGCGACAACCATCACAAACACTGAAATGGGCCATTTTTCTCCAGAGGTCCATCATATTCTTCTCAAAGACACATGGCAAATGGATCTGCTAGGTAGGCCTGGGCAGCTTGCCAGGATCGGAGAATCATTCTGGTATTTATGAAGGAACTGAAATATCTGCTGAAACATCCCATTTGATATTCTTCTCACTTGCACATTAAGATTTGCAAGGTAGACTCTTTCCTGAGTACCAACAATGGAGAAATAAGTTACGTGTGTGTAAAAGAGAGAACCTTCTTGGTGATAAAATCAGGGATGATGAGGTGGGTGCCAATATCACTTTCTCACTGATGCTATAGTGAACATTATTTATTTATTTATATTTACTTATCAAATTGTCACTGCCCATGTCATTGAAACATCTCTGGGTGGTTTACAGCAGAAATAAAATTCATTAAAATACAATATAAAGCAGTCCTAATAATAAATAAAGTATAAGAATAAATAAGAATGTCTGAGGGGACATTACCTTTTGTCCCCTCAGACATTCTAAGTTTTAAATTTTTTTTTTTTTTAAAGTGGTTGGTTTATTTTTTTTCCAGTTAAAAAACCTTTTTATTTATTATTATTAAGTTCATTGTATAGATAAACTCGGCATTTTCTTTTAAACAAGATGGAACATGCTTTCAATTACTGCCAGCCGAATCTCAATCATAAAGGATTTTTCCCCCCTGAATCCTGAGAATTTGGTAATTGTGGGAGGAATTGCCTACGAATGCTCTTGTAAGTCAGGGGAAAGATCCTGAAAATAGAAACATAGGATGTCTGGAGATCAAGACTTGGCTAATCTCTCTGATGAATGAGTATGTAATTTTCTGTGCATGTTCTGTGCGTGTTCTGTGCATGTTCCGTGCATGTTCTGTGCAGGGGCATATCACACCTGCTTGGCCAACACATCCCAAGAAAAGGATTATTCTGCGTATGTCGAGAAGAGCATGTTCTCATAAAACCTTTCATCCTTCCAAGACACGGACACGGTCCTCAGCAGTTCTGAATTCCAGCCACTTGGAAAGCGTGGGAAGAATGTCAACAGAACATACATATGGACTCTATGAAGACTGAATAGAGACAAGATCTTTGGCAACTCCACTACTCTGGAACAATCCCTGCTTTATTTGACCAATTCCTGCACATTCTTCAATGGAGACTAAAGACATTCTTCTTAGAATCCAGGAATGCCTTTGTGAAGTCGTGAACTTTTTCAGCCTTTGGGTGCCGAAAGGGCGAATTCAAATCAGTGATACAAACCACTGAGCCTTGATTGAATATTCTTACTGTACAATCATAACAGTATCCAGAATATGTGTATTTTAATTAGGCTTGCTGATGTGCTGAAACTTCAGCACTCGTATATAATTTTTAAAAACTCAACTAATATTGTTCTTTCTTAATTACATGTGCTCCTTCCTCACCCAACCCTGGAAATAAACACTCCTTGAACAAAGCAAAAATCACAGAGTACAAATGAGTAGTTGCTTCCTCTTTCTCTCTTCTGATCTACATTTACTAAGGTGTAAACTACAGGGAGGAGGCAGAGAAAGCAAACAGTGAGCAGGGCCAGAGCCAAAATTTGGGTGGAGACACTCAAATTCTCCATCCTTGTTTTCATTTTCTCTTTTTTATCTCCCAAGCAACAGGAACTGATTCCTTTCTTGCCAGATCTCTTCCAGGCAGGGTCTGAATTGGTCAGAGGGTTGCATGAAAGTAATCTTAGACCAGCCTCTGCTTCTCAGCTGGTGAGTTGCCACCTTTGCCCTAAAGGCAGATGGTCAAAGTCGATTTCCATCAGACAAGGATGAGATGCCCAAATAACTTGGAAAAAAAGATTGACTGGAAGAGGGTAGAAACGAAATTGACTAGATTATGTTGAAATTTACTCACCCCTCCCCACTTCCTTCCTACTGCCTCCTGTGGGTTTTTTGTTTCACCACTGTGTTTTCACTATTAATGTTAAACATCCATCAACAAGGAATATTTACTTATTTATTAGACTTCTATCCAAACTTACATTCGAGAGCACAAGAAGGTATATATAGAACTCCTCCCTCCCTCCCTCCCTCCCTCCCTCCCTCCCTCCCTCCCTCCCTCCCTCCTTCCTTCCTTCCTTCCTTCCTTCCTTCCTTCCTTCCTTCCTTCCTTCCTTCCTTCCTTCCTCTCATACACATACGCATACGCATACGTACCCAAACACAAACAAACAGTCTAAAAAGGACTTAGAAAGACTGTTTTTTTAAAAAATAATTTATTTATTTGATTTATTTTCCACCTTTAGTTTGTACAACTCATTATGCTTCCTCCTATTTTCCCCACAATGACCCGGTGAGGTGGGTAGGGCTGAGAGAAGGGGACTGGTTTCTATGCCTCTAGGAAGACCTGAACTCAATTCTCCTGGTTTCTAGTCCAGCATCTTTCAAATGGAAGATGGCTGGGGAGAAGAAGGAGGGGGCAGAGCTTTTTGTGGCCCCTCCCTCCTCAGGCTAATGAATTCTAATATCTTGGATCCCTAAACCTTCTGTCTCCTTTTGCCAAGTTAACAAAATAGAGGAAATAGGACAGTTGTGTTACTGAAGAACCAGATAGTTGACTTCTCATCCACATCCCTTCCTCCCCCTAATTTTTCCCTTGGCTTCCTCACCTGAGCATATTTTTAATACAATGCTGGAAATGAAAAGGGATAAGAAGGTGGGGATGGAGTAACAAGGTAGAGGAAATATCAGGAGGTCTCTCTTATTTATTTATCTAAAGTACACAAAAATACAAAACAACAACAGCAACAACACACAACTAACTACAAAAACAAATACAAAAACAAACTATAAATAACAATTGAAAATGAAGATAACCAATAAAAACAGGAGCAAGCAAAACAGGAAAAAAAAAAGAATAATTCAGGCATATCACCTATATATCAAGTATTAAACAATGTATGAAAAATTCAAATTAGAAAGGGGGAAAAAAACCCTAATCGTTGTAGAATATCATGAAATATGTGCCAAACATATTGTGTTAATTTTTGATTAATGGAAAAAGGCTGTCTTTTCAAAAATAGATAAATTGAATCCAGCCCTTGATATCTGGAGTAATGGTGCTGTTTTCCAGGAACTTTGATCATATTAGGCACGGGGAATTGCTAAGAGAATTATTTTGAGATATTTTGAGCAATTGGACAAGCACTATTATTCAGGAGGTTATCGGGGTCTTTTGGCTAATAATAACAATAGCAATAATAACAACAATAACTCAGAAGGTCTCTCTCTTGGTTTGTACAGAGGGAGAAGCAGATGCTAAAGAAAGCCAGAAGCGGTGGACAGAAGCTGGACAAAGGAGACCTTGCACTAAACTTTGGTATACCTAACCATAATTTGTTGAACAAGCTGTAGTAGCTAGGATCATGCCACAGAGCAAACTAAAGCTGAACAAACCCATTGACTGTTTCACAAGCTACTAACCCTATTTTCAAGTATGTTCACAAACCATAGCACTGTGGCTCACATATCACATTAAGCCACAATGGCTGGGTTAGTATCACACACTAAACCGAAGCTTAAAAAGAGCACCAGATTGTCCATCTGAGCACCATGGAATTCAATGGTGCACGTGATTTGGGGTCACACTTCATGCTAATCCAGAACATGGTTGTTTGATTTTTAGTTATCACACCAGCCAGCCTACGGTATGTGGCTCATTCAACAAAGTATGGTTAAGACAAACCCTGGCTTACCATGGTGTGCCAACCCAACTTCTGATTTGTTGAGTGGGACCCTATGGTTTATTCAAGAAACTGTGTTTAGCAGAACGCAGAATGCATTTATACGGACGCTCATCACCTTTTTATTGGCTTTGAATTTTACTTGTGATACCTCACCCCGGAGAAGAGAATGCAGGAAAGATGACCCGGATGAAGAAAACAGTCAAATACAATTCATGCTCTAGTTGTTATGGCAGAAATCTTCATATCAGCTTAGCTGTCCGCTGCAAAGAAAAAAATAGTGAGGAACATTTGAATGCTCATCTTTGAACACCTGAAATGTACCTTTTTGTTGGATCAAGTCCATCCATTTCTCACCCTGAGAATCTATTTCTTCACTCTAAGAATCTATTCTCATATTTGTCTGGACTTCAGAAAGGATGTAAAATACAGTAGCTGTTGGGTTTGGCTAACCTGTATTTAGAGTCCTAGGTGAACGTAGCCATTGATTCTATGATACATTTGCAGACTCGTGCACCAATGTATGGAGGGAAGTCTAACAGGCCCAGTAAGATCTGTGCGTACAGCCCTAGCTTTATACTGAACATCATGTACTGTATGCATTTTTAAAAGTGGGTAGGAGGGAAGATGATTCATCAATTTCCATACCTCCTATTACATACAGAAGTAAAATTCCCTTCCAGATGGAAAACCCAAGACTCCAAGGGGGGCTACACCGAAACAAAGACTTATGGAAATCCACTTTAGCCTAAGAACAGGCCCAAAGCAAGTGTGCGTAGTGTGTGTGTCTGAGTGAATCGTAGTTGCCAAATAAACAGTCCCTGATTTATGACATCTTCATTTCTTCCCTTTTCCCTCCTCTCTCCATAACAGAATGAAAGCTCAGGGGGACATATTAAGATTTTTGTGGAGAGAAAAACCCGCCAGTTCAGCCCTGTGTGGTATGTCCAAATCTAATGTATTCTTATTTTGATTTCAGAAGAATCATAGCAACAACTTACATACACCTCACACACTCAAATGCACTTGAATAAAACAAGGAAGAGCACATACACACAGGAATGTGTATGCTTTAATAATTAATCTAATTGTTAGCATTGGGAAGCTCATTAGGCACAAGTGCATGAAAATTGCGCGCACACACACAGAGAGATCTGCCTAAGCCTTTGACAGCTCTTTACTGTAGGCCTTTTTATTCTCTCCCTTTTATCACTCTTTCCATTCCCCCAAATGGTGGGGCTGGACCCCCAGGTCCAGGCTCTCCTCCTGTCAGACAAGGACTTTAAGGCAGAGGTTGGGGGTCACTCAGAAAAGGGCTCCCAAACACTTCGTTCTGCTGGCTGATGTGCAAAGAAGTGAAACAAAATCAACAGAGGTGCTCCTTCAAACTCCCCAGAAGTCCAGAAACTTCAAATCAACCAGCTGATTTGGTGGGCTGAAACACACACTGCCCCACTCCTACTTCTGAGTGTGCAAAACTCATCTGGCTACTGAGTACATCCGGGTTCTGGTTTTCTGCAGCCAGGAAGCCATAGACTAACCAAATAGGCTGGGTCCCACAGAATGCTACCTCTCCCACCCCCAAGGTAGCTTAGTCTAAAACACAGCGTGTAGGCCTCTGCAGGTGACAGCACCGGGCTGATCTCACCTAAGAAGAGTTTGCCCTGCTTAGTGTTGGGATGGGGGACCACCAGGAAATCTTTAGGGCCTTAGACTGGATGGAGAAGTTGAAAAAAGGTTTCCCTGTTGCTGCAAAGAAAATAAAGTCACTAGGAGTCAAGAATCAACCCCAAGGAGACTTTACCTTTACTTTTACCTTCTTAACAGACTGTGCAAATTTAGCCAAGGGGTGATGATGTTCTAGCCCTTTGCCCTCCCCCAGTGCTGAATCTACCCTCTTACCCATGTCATGCCAGGGCTCTTCTCCTTCTTCATTCATAGGCTGATTTAATCATGGTCACCTGAGTAAAACCAAACAGCAAGTAACCCACAACATGGTTTACCAATCAAAATAGCTGGATTTTCCCACCATGTGCTAAGCCAACACCAAACCCAAAACTCACTGGCTGTGTGGGTTCTATGTGCTAAACCAGCTACCTGAAAGGCACAGCAGCCACATTTACAAAATATGTGAAGCATGGTTAATTTTAATCTTGATTTGTATGTGTCGTAACACGCAGTGTGAATGATCTAAGCTGCCCACCGTTTAGGATTTTATGGCTGAGTTTGTACAGGCTGGTGAGTGAATTAACCCATGTTCCAGGTTTAAAACAATACATGGAAACAATGCAAAACCAAATTCAATACAGGAAGACAACCCCTCCCCCAAGGTAACTATGGTTAACATTAACTGGGTTCAGCATGTGGTGGGAATGTTAGTTAGTTACAAGAGAACTGACCTGGATAAACTGTTGTGCAATGCATGAATCATTGAGTTTGCAGGAGGTGCCAGACTTGGCTATTTGATACTCAGCAATTTGTGGGAATTTAACCCTTCCCTTTGCTATCTTGTGAGAGCCAGACTAAAATCATACAGGGTTTTTGGGGGGAGGGGGGAGGGTGGGATAGCAGGTTCTGTGAGCTGGGATTAAGCATTTATCCTGCCGGGTGAAACCAGCCCCTCTTTGCCTCTCCAAACTGACCTAAATGCTTTGGTCAACCAAATGCTCCAATGGGGGCGGGTGGCGATTGGGAGACAGCCCCCCTCTAGGATCCTTTTATTGTCTCCCTAATTGGGGCTGAAGCAGAGAGGGGGGTGGGGGAGGCTGGGTGTCAGAAAAGCAGCTGACCGGTGGGGTTGACAGGGACGGGCTGGGAGGGTGACATCTGAAAAGAAAAAGAAGGCTGTGGAGGGGGGGTGTCGGAGTCCAATGGAAGCTAGGACCAAGGGCGCAGGGCCGTTGCTAAGAGACGGGGATGCTGGCGAAGTTCTCTCGGCGGCGTTACCCTGACCTTATGCAAATGGGGGCCTGCCAGCGCTTTGTAGGGGGGTGAAGTTTCCACCCGCCGTGTCACCCTTACCTGGCATCCAGCCTTTTATTCTGGGGTCCTCTAAAACACACTCAGCAGGAGGATGGTGACAATGCATGACGGAGTTAAGGCGAGGTGGGGGGGTGGGAGAGAAAGAGATCAGAGTTAGAGGCAGGCGGGGGCTGCTCACACAACGTTTCAGGGTAGCAGCCTTTCTCCTCAGCATCTCTATGTCCTCCTCCTCCTCCTCCTCCTCCTCCTCCTTTCCGCTTGCAAAAGATCCTTTCATTTGCACAACCTGCTTAACCTGATTCCTCAGTTTGGGGTTGCGTCACAAAGGAACCAAGGGGGCTGGCTTCAGAGAATAAGCTAAGAAGGGGGTGGCGGGGAGAGAGAGAGGAAACCAAAGTCAACCTAGCCAAGCTTAACCGGTTGGGCGAGCGTGGTTCCTAAGCTTGGGTGACACAGCTGTTTTAATGAGTTGGATTCTTGCTTTGGGACCCTTCTCACTTGCTCTCCCAAGCCGAGAAGAGAAGATGGGTTCTAGCGTTCGATTCATGGAAAGGCTAGGCTTATGTCTCTGCGCCATCTGTCTCTTCTTGGAGTTCAAAGTGACGCCTAGGTTGGCCAACCCTCCCAACAACCAACACGTGGGTGGCACGGTGAAGACCCGAACCCCTGAGATTCCTCATCTGACCTCGCCACAGGGCCCCACCATTTTTCATACTGAGAGTTGAGGGGAGGAGGATTAAAACTAAATAAAAGGAAACTGGGTCTCCTCAGAAGCTCCCCCAGGCAGGTCCTGGCCAGAAGGGGAAGTCATTCTGCATATGCTCAGAAACACCCCACAGAAGTTGGGTTGTTCTGTTTCCAGGTTTGCCCTGCTCTCCCAAGGCTGGGGCAGGATCTGGCAAGATCATTAACCGAGACTGACTTGATTCCTTCACATTGCGTTCAGCCATAAGCCAAGTTCTTATTTAGTTCAGCGACTGATTCCTCCCAAAATGGTTAACTGAATAACCAAGTAAAGGGGGCCCTGTGAACTCAGCCAATGCAGGCAAAAAAGGCAAAAGAGGGATCTGAAGAGAGCAGAAGCATTTTTCCAACCCAAGTAAACTTCCACACAATTACAGCAAAAACAGCGGTGATGCGCTTTGCATCCTTAAAACAATAAACATTCAACGATTGTAATCCACATTTACAGTCTTGAGCAGCATGAAAGAAATGTGACTTTTTGTTCGTTTTTCTGTTTGTTCTGAAGGAGGAAGACAGAATCTTGTCCTCCTTCAGTAAAGCCTATAGGGGGAAGTCGACTTGGCTGACTTTTCCCACCCAGCAAAATATTCCCTGCACAGAGAAACCTAACAGTTCAGGGGAAAGGCTAGATTGGGACACTTCACCCTTGACATTTACAAAAGGAAAGAGAGAGGGAGAGAGGGAGGGAGGGAGGGAGGGAGGGAGGGAGGGAGGGAGGAAGGAAGGAAGGGAGGAAGGAAGGAAGGAGGAAGGAAATTGAGAGATGGTATGAAAGAGAGGGAGAGAAAGCAAAAGAGACGAAGGAAGGAAGGAAGGAAGGAAGGAAGGAAGGAAGGAAGGAAGGAAGGAAGGAAGGAAGGAAGGAAGGAAATTGAGAGATGGTCTGAAAGAGAGGGAGAGAGAAAGCAAAAGAGAAGAAGGGAGGGAGGGAGGGAGGGAGGGAGGGAGGCAGGCAGGCTCTGTTTTGATATATGGCTTAGCTGATTGTGCAAACCTTCATGACTGTGCAAATCCAGAACAAGAGTTAATTTAGTAATCAGGTTAACATTGTTGAGTGAAGGCTCTTAAAAAAAGAATAACTTGCCCAGTGTCATGTCTGAGATCTGGTACCAAAGAAAAAATTATCCTTTAGTATGCCAACTCCTGAACCTCACCTTTCTATGCCTTCCCAGAAATGGCCAGTGTTTACTGCATACGAATCCCCCTCCCCAATACAAGGATATACTGCTCCTAAGCATGGCAGGTTCCCTGAGAGATCACAGCTAATAATCCTTGGCAAACCCGTCTCTTTTTGAAGCATTTGTCTAATGACTGTTAATATCTGTGTAAAGCAGGACCCCAAAATTCAGTCAATCCACTTGAGTCTTATTTAGGGATTGTGCGAACGAATAAGTGACAATGTTTGTTTCATAAAGAAATAAAAAAAAATAAACAATTATTTATTTATTATTTTAAATAAATAAATAAATAAAACAATGAATAAAAATAAATGGTGGATTGTTTCATAAATCAAGTACTAATATCACATTTCTTCCATGCTGTTCTTCAGAGACTGTCTCTGTTTTCCTCATAGAAGTCCACCAGAAGCCAACTGGAAAACTTCTCTTCGGGCTGAAAAGCACGGGATCGATCTGCAAAAACTGCCTTGTCAGATTCATTTCAGAATCAGGTGGTTTCAACAACTGGGGATGGGAATCCCCATAACCAGAGCCTGAAAAATAGGAAATAAACAAATAAGTGAATGAATGGAAAATGACGAAGTTGGAGGAGGAGAGGAGAAAGAGGAGATGCAGACCTGGATTATAAGAATTTGATACCTCAAAGCTTTAAATCACAAGCAGGAAAATGGCCTAAACTGCAAGACTTACTTAGTAATGTATGGCTGTGAGAGCTGGACCATAAAGAAGGCTGAACGCCGAAGAATTGATGTCTTTGAACTGTGGTGCTGGAGAAGACTCTTAAGAGTCCCCTGGACTGCTAGGAGGTCAAACCAGTCAATCTTAAAGGAAATCAACTCTGACTGCTCATTGGAAGGATTGATACTGAAGCTCAAGCTCAGATACTTTGGTCACCTAATGCGAAGAGAGGACTCTTTGGAAAAGACCCTGATGCTGAGAAAGATGGAAGGCAAAAGGAGAAGAGGACGGCAGAGGATGAGATGGCTAGATAGCATCCCTGAAGCAATGAGCATGAAATTGAGCAAACTCAGGGAGGCAGTGAAGGACAGGAAGGCCTGGCGCAATATGGTTCATGGGGTCACGAAGAGTCGGACACGACTTAACGACTGAACAACAACAAGCAAGACTTACTATCTCATAGTAGAATTATTTCATCTTCCTTCCTTCCTTCCTTCCTTCCTTCCTTCCTTCCTTCCTTCCTTCCTTCCTTCCTTCCTTCCTTCCTTCCTTCCTTCCTTCCATTACTCCACCTGATTACCGGTTCGGAAAATTTGAAAATTGGCACCTCCTTCTCTGGCCATTTCCTCATTTGGCTTTCATAGCCCTTTAGAATTCATCAAACCTCTTTATTGCTGTGCTGACCGAAGCTCTGCATTGAACGACCACTTGCACAGGATGCTAATAAAGACCTGAGCATAGATCAGATGAGATTCTTCTCCACTTATGGACCTGGTGGTATATGAGAAGGTCAAGCAACATAATGATGACAGGTAGATTCTGTTCTTGCATTCGAAGAGCCCGAATAATGTCTGGAACCCCCAGCCCCAGATGGCCCAGATGGCTTTGGACTCTAAAGGAAGTGCCAAATTATGCAGGCCCTGTCTGGATGGCTATAATCTTCATTGGGGAGGGGGGAGATAGTGAACCCTCACTTTTTCACCATTACCCAATCTTCTCAGCCCAGCCACGGTTGGATAGTGTTATTAGATGCTAATGAGGAAATCATGATCTGAGCCAGTTGCATTCTTCTTGCTCTGCAGTTGTAAAGCTCACTGGACCTCTGTCATTCCCCCCACCCCAACAGACCAACTGGGATAGCCCACTGGGTTCTGCAAGCCAGGGTTGGAAAGAGAATGTTAAACTCCTGCTGTTGGAACTTTGACACTGATCCGGCTTACTTATTGTTTTTCCACATAGAGAGAGGTCTCCTAAAAGTCTTGTGAGTTAGAGGACAAGTCTCCTTCTTCTGCCTTAAAGCACCCACCTCCGGAACCCCCACCCCAGGGTGGGCTGACCAGATGTAAGAGCAGGACTTCGGGGAGGGGGGAACGTGAAGGCCCTGAGCTGCGAAATGAAGCTGCAATTCCTGCCCCCGCCCCGCCGCCCTTAGAGGCGGGCGGCGATCAAGTGGCGGGGAGTGAAACGCTCCTCCGCCCCGGGGCCATCCCGCCGCCGGCTGCGGTGTCGGAGGCGCTGGGCGCGCCGCTCGGGGCCAGGCGGGGGCAAAGTTTCAGAGGCCCATCAATATTTACAAGCGGCGATTGAATTTCGCCTGGCAAAGTTCACCCCAAACGGGAAAGCGCCTAATATGAAATATTAATCGCCGAAGGGAGGCAATCGGCCTGAGGAAAGGCGGAGGCTGAGGACCATCCCCAAATTAATAAATACCGCAAACCACTGCATACTCCGACCGCAGCTTCTCCTCTTTCTTCGGCGGGGCGCTCTCTCGTTCTCTTTCTCCCCCCTTCCCTGCCCGGTCTTTTCCGCCTTGCCCGGGTTTTTTTCCGTGCTAGCTCGTCTGAATCCGACAAAAGCAGCTGATGAAAGAAAGAAAAAGAGAAGAACTTTTTTCCTCTGCCGGCCCGTTCGTCAGGAACCGGGGGGGTGGGGGCAGAGCACTTTGAGACGTGGTCCACATTCAGACGCGCACACGAGCGGGGAGGAGCGGAGCTCTCGCTTGCTGGAAAGAGGGCTGATGTTCCCACGAGCCTCCCCGCGGCTAGGCATTGCAAGCGGGCCGCAAAGCGCCCTCGCCGCCAGCGTGGGGCGGGCGGCGGGTGGGCAAAAGTTGGCGTAACGTTTGCGGAGCAGCTGCGCGGACTGATTCAGAGTAGGCAAAAAGAAGCGCAAATCCCTTAAACGTGTCCAGTCAAATGAACTTCCACACTGTGGGCACCACATTTTACTCGCTAGGACCTTTTCCGTTCCAAGAGGATCAGATCCCGCGGGCATCCTCTTCCTCGTTTTTGCCCCAAGGTTTCCTGTTCTCCAATCCTGGGGCCTCTCCAACCCCTTTCCCATTTTTCCACAGTGGCGACGGTCACCTCTACTCCAGGAGACACAGACTCAGGCCCTGAAATCACCTCTCCCCCCCCCCCCCAAAAAAAAAAACAACCCCTGGGTACGCGCAGACAAAAGCTGATTCCACTTTGTTATTTTCAGTGTGACAGGACGGGAAAAATCGTGTAGGTGACTACTCACATACCCACTCTGTTAAATCATTGGGTTGAACTGGAATTCAGTTTATACTGGCATGTAAATGAAATCGAATTCACTTCCCTCCTGTCTTCCTTTGCAGCCTGGCCGGGGTTCGACCCACTTCTGGGGGTGTCTGTCTCTCCGCAGGCCACTCTAAGCGCGATCCTCGGCCGGGGGTGGCGCGGGGGGAGGGAGACAGGGAGTTGCTCATTCCAGCCCCACACACTTACTTGGGAGTAAGGCTGACTGTACCTGGCAGGGTCGGGTGCCGCGCCTACCCACACAGTTAGGGTTGCTGCGCGCGCTGCCCCGCGGCCCAGCGGTGCCCTATCAGCCCCTGGGGCAGGAACCTAGAGCAGCGCAGAGGCCGCGGGGCCCCGAGGCGCGCTTCGGGGAAAAGACAGCGATTGGGAGGGCGGTGGGTTTGCTGACAGCTAAGGGAGCCCAGCTCTCAGGGGCGGCGGGGGGTTTCCTAGGGTCGCTTCTCTGCGTGGGTGACAGTTCGCGACTCGGCCGACGGCGTCTGGTGGGGAGCCCAAATTTCGGCCGCAAAGAAGGACCGCAAACTTTTCTCTCTCTATCGTTGTCTTCCGTTTTTGGGATCCTCTCCCTGCTTGTCAAATCTTCCTTCCTTCCTTCCTCCTTCCTTCCTCCCTCCCTCCCTCCCTCCTTCCACACAAAAACCAGTAATAACAGCATTTTCACCAGAAGTGCGCATTTTCACATAAGCAAAAACATTATCAACATACACATTCAAAGATTGCTTAACCCACCATGTATTCGCTTTAATAAATTGGACGGTAAAATTATTATTATTATTTTTAATATTATTATTATTAGCAATAAACCAGAGCAGCTTAAGGAATCGTTTGGGAAATGCTTTGTTTCAATCTTCCCAAACTTTGCTCTGTTTGGTTCTTCTGGGTTTTCTTTCCCGATCCAGGACAGAAACTCATTCAGGTGCTGAGATTATTTCGCGGAGTTTATTTAACGGTCCAGATTACGAAATAACACCCTTTTCTGTCTCCTTTCCCCTCAACTTTCAGGCACACACTTCTGGTCAAAATATTAAAACTAAAACAAACAAACAAACGGGTTTGCAATGTTATGCTCTATAGGAATTAATAGAATTTTTAAAAGTAGATTTTGAAGGTATTCATTAAAAATAACCGAAGAGCCTATCAGTTACATCACTGCAGAAATTGACAGCGTGAAACGACGGAGCGCAGAGTTTTCGTTATACCCAAGACTAGATTTTGCACACCTGTGTGTATGGGTTCGTGTGAACAAACATACACACATGTAGCTTCGCTGAGATTTGCTCCCACGTAACCATGTGTTTAGGAAAGACTGGCAATCTTTCTCCATCCTCTATTTAGGCCCGTCTCAACTTGATATCGTCTTAGATTTGTCCTCTTAGATTCGTCGGAATGCAACTTCTATCATCTTTACTCAGTCGTCTTCAAGGTGATGGGCTAGAGAAATTATAGTGTCTGTGTGTGTGTAAGAGAGAGAGTGAGAGAGTGATGTCTTTACTGCAACTACTTCACCTTAAAACACACAGGCACATACACCTCACCACACCTGTTGACTTGGGGGAAAAAATCTTTGTTAACCTCTCCTGATTTCAGTGAAAGGTTTTTATGCCCGGGCAAAATTCTGCCCTTGAAATCTGTGGGGGTTTAAACAAAGTTGATCCATCAACATCTGGAAAGTTTATTTGCAGAAACTTGAGTTTCTATTCTGTTGCCCTGGGAATCCTGTTTCTGTACCAGCGCCCTCCAGTTCCCTTTCAGATGTAATTCTAGGGATGATCCCCATAGAATTCAATGGGATTTATTCCTGGGAAAACGGGGCTTGAATTCTATCCATCCAGCCTGAAAGTCTTCAAGTTTCAATATTTCTGGAGGCTGATTCTCCGTTGATTTTTTTCCAAAACCTGTTTTAAAAAGAATTTCAACCAACAGAATTAAACTACTGTCATCTGGATTCAAACCAGCTCTCCAATTAATTAATCCTTATCCCTGCCTTACCCACATTGGGGAGGTGGTAAATTTAATTTATTATCAATGAATTAAGATTATCTTCTCCCACCCCAGCTGTGGTGTTGGTAGACTTAGTTTATCTCATTTAAGCATCCAAATGAGGGTTCCTTGCTCCCTTCAGATTCAATGCTACTGGAGTGCATCACAATTTGGATTGGGTTCAAAGAGAACCAAACTTTCTGAATAAGAGAGAGAAAAAAAGAAGATGATGACTATTATAAGTGGCACCACTTCTATGTTAGCATTAGAAACTGGTTTAAAATTCTTCTACAGGAAGGTGGGGACTGGTCCATGCCAATGTTTTCCTGATAAAATGAAATTGGAATCAGGAATTTCATTTGGAGCAGATTAAACTTTTATCTCTTCTCCACTTTCCATGCACCAGTTTCAGATCTGATATTTCAAATTTAGTTTTGAAGTCTTCTCTGGACTTAATTTTGAAGCAGAAAATATTTTCTTGCAATTAATGGGAAAGCTCTCCCTTCCTTCCTTCCTTCCTTCCTTCCTTCCTTCCTTCCTTCCTTCCTTCCTTCCTTCCTTCCAATATCATCATCATCATCATCATCATCATCATCATCATGGTAAGAATTTGGGCACAATTCTTGTTTGTGTGTGCCTGTTTTGTTGTCACTGGGAAGTTAAACTTGGTTTTTTGTTCTTGTTTTGCTCAGGGTTGGGCTCCAGAATTCAAAATCCAGCAAAATAAAGGGAGCTGGTATCCTCTCAACCTCGGGAAGCCCAGTTCTCATTATCTCAGGTAACCTGGCAAATGGGCAGGAGAGATGGGCGCTAGTATGGGCAAAATTGGAGAATTGTCTATGCCTCTGGGTACATTGACTTGGAAACATTTCAGCCCAGCACATTGGAAATGAGGTCCTTCTGGGTGTTTCTAGCTTGGTTTGGTTTTGCTTTAGAGGGGGAAACATTCCACAAGACTCTTCTTCCAGGATAAAACATCTAAAATCCTGGTTTAGAAGGTTTAGAAGAATAAGAAATAGATGTGCCATGATTCCAGACTGTGGAAATTTTTCTGTTCAGAAACACGTGCCTTTCTTTTTTTGTTTTGTGCTCTTTATTTTTTTATTTATTTTTTATTTTATTATATATAAGAAATGCTCAGAAAAACATCGTGTCAACTGGTTCCCTTCTCAGGTAGATAAATAATTCACTCTGTTTTAACAATAATAATAATAATAGTATGTCAGAGTATTACTCCTAACATTGATTTATCTCGCATCATAGCAGCATCTTTTACTTACAATATTTAAGGTGTCAAAGTAGTTTTTCATATAAATCATTGATCAATTCATAACAATAATAATAAGATTAATATAATCTAGTAATGCTTCTATAATTAATAACCCTACCAGCTCATCTATCAATATAGATCATTTACCATCTTTTAACCACAATAATAATAATGACTTAAACTATGAAGATAGTTCCTGTATTACTCGTGTATAATAGTCATCTTCTAGCTTCTAACTTCCACCTCTTTTATCAAGCCATTGATAAAATCTATCCCATATCAGATAATATTCTGTATCATCTTTATCTTTTATTTTTAAAGTCAATCTATCCATCTCCGCACAGTCCAATATTTTCTGAATAACACTTTCATCTGTAGGAGTGTCCTCATTTTTCCAATATTGCGCGAATACAATTCTTGCTGCTGTCCAAACCTGTACTTTGGAGGTTAAAATTCTGTGGAGCTCAACAGAACATACTCCTGGCCAGTAGCACAATGAATGATCGTTTATTAATACACAGTATGGTACATCATCTTTCTGGACTAAATGATCCCCTCCAGGCAGTTCAAGCTAATGAGCAAAACTATCAAAAGAAATCTTGCAACCACCCCGCACACAAAACTATTCAAATCCCACCAACCAAAAGGCCACCTGCAGATAAACCAGTAAATTTAAAGTCAAAGACAGCAGCCTCAATGATAACAGTTCATACATAATAAGTTTTACAAACTTGTGCAAAGCTAAGTGGGAGACGTGGCCTAGAGCCCCAAAGCTGTGAATGGAGGATTCACTTTGATGAAGCCAGTTCTGCAACGTTATTTAGTAACTGGATCCACTCACTGTGTTAAGCCATGATCTTAGCCATGGTTTGCTGAATAAGCCACAATGAACTGAGATTGCACCTACTGCTCAATCGAAACCCCCAGTTTGCAAAGAAGAATTGATTTGGTTTGTACAATAATTGAATCTATATTGAACAAGCCCTGTTAGGTTTAGCACAAGGTTGACCCATACATTTGTTCATGGTCTATCCATATGGTCAAACATTTGAGGAGTTGAATGTACAGCCATAATGATGGTTTTGGCTTAGTATGGGTATGAATGGGGCCATGCTGGCTTAACCTACCAGTCATGGTTAAACCAACCATGGTTTTGTTTAATGAACCACCAAGCCAATTTCTAATCAGCATGCACAGGGTGGGATTGAATGTGGAGAGGCCTACCCAGCATGCTGGCAATTCTAAATAATTTCATTAAGCTAGTGGGGCTTCCTCCTGAGTAAGTAAGGATCATAGCAGTAGAAGCTGTGGTTCACCTTCTAGCCCAGCTCCCATGGCCTTAGATGAGCTGCTCAACCTTAGCTAGAAACCTGTAAGATGGGTATAAAAGAACTGGCCCATCTTGCAGGCTTGTTGTAAAAGTCCCAAATGCCTGTTAACCAACTTCTCCAGATGTGCTGGACTGCAACTCCCATGCTTCCAAGCTTCCATGCCCAGAGGCTGGCAGTCTCAAATGTTGGCATTGGGGCATTAGGATCCTTCCAGCCAGACTGTTCTTTGCTAGACTCACCCTTTCTAGCGACCCCTGAAGCTGGCTTGTCTTGCCCCCTCCAGCCGCAGCATGGCTTACTGGTCTGAGGCTTAGCTGAGCAAACACTTTGCTGGTCCCGCCGATCCCCAGCACACTAGCTGTCCCAGCTCTTCCTCTTCGGAAAAGCAAAAGCAATGGATAAGCTTTGAGCCTTTTCAAAAAAATGCTTTCCCCTTTACCTAAGACCAGCGAGATGTCTCCCTCCCTCCTTGTCACTTTCTCTCTCTGTCTCTTATATCTCTCAGTTTCCTTCCTTCCTTCCTTCCTTCCTTCCTTCCTTCCTCCCTTCCTTCCTTCTCCTCCTCCTCCTCCTCCCTCGGGTGAGTGTTAAATAAATTTCCCAGCATGTATTAAAGAAAGATTGTATTTTATCAACAGCTGATGGAGGCTGCCATATGATCGTCTGTCTTTGCTCTTGGAGTATCATATTTATTTAACCTACTGGGGGGCCACGATTGGAGGCTGTTTCCCCTGCTGGCAGGAGCTTCTGCGTTACACACTGCCCCAGGTATCCACATTGATTTGTTCCCACCCCAAAGTCTTTGGATCATAATTTAACACAGCGGCAGTTCTTACAAAGGCTGAAGTGTCTGTGTCTGTGTGTGTGCACGTAAATAGGTTGAGGGTCTAAAGCCAGGAGGAATTCAAAACATTGGAAGGGCCCATCTGTAGCTTGGCAAGCTGTCTTCTTACTGCATAAACCCTAATTTGCTTTATTCGGTTTTTAATCACATGTTAAGACACAAATCTTAGTTTTCTTTAAAACACACACACACACACAAAAGGACTTTGTTCCTATGACAGGAGGTAAGATTAGCATTCAACTTGATGGGGCTTGAAAGAGATAATGAGAACTTTGCTAGTAGATGGTTGTAGGCCTATCAGAGTGTGGGGACAAAAGTAGAGGGGAGGGGACAGGAAAACAGAAGAGACACAAAATAAGGCTAACACTGACCTACCCATTTTTAAAGACAAAACAAAAAATCTCTGATGAATCTGGCCATCTTCTACTTACAGAGATAACTGTCCTCAAACCCTGTAAGAAATGAGAGAGAGGGAAGGAATAAGTCCTGTGTTTTGAGTTCAGCAATTCAAGTTTGGTGATATTCCACCTTAAAAACTGGAGGTTCTATTTTATCCATGGTGGTAACAGAAAGGCTGGGATCACCCAACACCCCATTGGCCAGATTTGTTGAGTTGGCAAAAAAACACCAAGCTACCCAAAGACTAACCAAAGTTAAAGCTTAGGTAGTCTAGGATGTTGTGCAAAGGCAGTTGACTTTAACTGGTCTGGTTTAGGAGGTTGGATGAATCTAGCCATTATTTTAATACAGAGGGCTTGATGATCTGCTAAATTGATTAGCGACTGGAGATAGAAGCATTGAGGTGGGAGCTGTCCAGCAAATACTTCCAGTATAACGCTTTCCACTCAAAGTCCTCAGAGTAGAAGGTCTGAGAGCAGATAGGCATTTGGAGGCATTGATTCCTTGACCACCATATGAGCTAGCTAGTTGGATAATGAACTTTTTGGAATTTATTACCACAAGACATGGCTATGACCATTAACTTGGATGGCTTTAAAAGGGGATTGGATACATTCATGGAGAACAGGTCTAACCAGAGTTGATTTTACCACTGGATCAGGGGTGGCAGGCCTCCCAATATCAATTACTGGAGAACAATGGTGAGAGAGGACCATATCTGTACCTTCTGCTTGCAGATATCTTGCAGGGATCTGGTTGGCCCTCTGAGAATTGAAAATCTGGAATAAGATGGTCCTTGGCCTGAACCAGGAGGGCTGTTCATATGGATGAAGTTGTTTTCTTTTGAAAATGCATATTGTGCCTGTAAACATTCAGTGAAATTTTGGCTCTTACCCTTATTGTCTCTGCTATTGTAGGAGTGAATCTGGGGTACCAGGGTAATGTATGTTAAGTCATACAGACTTTAGTGGTTGCAAGAAGAAGAGAATCCTCTATTGAATTTTATGCTGGTGCTGATGATCACCTTTAAAGACCTTCATGGCAGGGATGGGTCATTTGCAAAACTACCTGTCCAGTAAGATCCCATGGAGTCAGCACATTTAAACAATATCATCTTATGGGACCCAAGAGACAGGGCTTCTCTGTCACTGTACCTGCCCTAGTACAGCTTAAGCCTCTTCACCAGCTCCCTAATCAAGCAAATCCCCAATCTAACTACTAGTACCTCTATTTAGAACCCTCCAATGACTACCACCCACCACCGGTATACCTTATTTCTCCCTACAATCCTGCTTGTTCTTTATATTCCTCTGAACAGGGCCCTCTTTCAGTTGAGGGTCATGATCTCCAGCTTCTGGGCCTCTACAGAGCTGGCCCAAGGACCCTGGAGTCAGCTGTCTTCCTCTCTTCATCTCTGTGGAAATTTGATGGTCTATAAAAACAGTTTGAAAATGGCTTTCATTTAATTAGTGGGCTAGTACAGGGTCTGGCTGTTTTACTCTGTTTTTGTTTAGCTGACAATTCTAAAATTAACACTTGTTTACATTATTATAGAGGTATGCTGTTTTGTACACCACTCAGAGTCCATTGGAGCTAATAAATTCAAATCAATCAATCAGTAAGTAAGTAAGTAAGTAAGTAAGTAAATAAATAAATAAAGCAAGCATACATTCAGTCCTATCCCAGGGCATTGTTTCAAAATATATTGTTGTATTGATCACTTGAGTATTAATATTTGTTTTTTTAAAGTAATTTTTATTAATACTTTACATAGATAATTACAGTTGAAGAAAGAAAAAGACATGGTAAAGCAAATGTGAAAAAGAAAAAAGAAAAGAAAAAATCAGAGAGAAAAGAAGGTAGAAAAAAGAAGAAAATAAAAAGACAGAAGGCATGAAAAAAAATTAATATATACTGTATAAAGAAATGACTTCTGATATCCCTCTCGACAGTTATACATGCAATTCTAATCAAACCACTCTCTCCAACTTCATCATAATTCCCTTCTTTCTACAACCTACTTTTTCTAATCATCAAAACCATAAATCACAAAATCATTTTCTTTCTCACGCAAAAAGTCCATAGGGGGTTTCCAGTCATTGAGAGTAAGAGTCTTTGTAGACTGGGTTCTGAACTAAGGTTGATTGGTAATGATTGAGTTTTTGTTTTGTTATGTACTGTGTCTTTGTAAAGGTACTTTGCTGCTGGGGCTTCTGTGGTAGTTGTTCTTGGCAACCTTATAATGTTGGTCAAGTGCTTTGAAATGGGACACTCCCACCTCTAACACCATTAGTACAAGGATGGCTGTTAGGTTTGTTGCCCAGTTCTGTTTGTTTCTGCAGGAAGACACATTCTGCTTGCAACATTGGCAAAAGTTGGCAGCAATGTGGAATATAAATTTCTCAACCTTGGCAACTTTAAGATGGGTGGACTTCAACTCCCAGAATTCCCCAGCCAGCTTGGGGAAGTTGAAGTCCACCCATCTTAAAGTTGCCCAGGTTGAGAAACACTGGCCTAAACACAGGAATGGCTGAGAGGCTCTTTTGAAGATGTTGTACCTGCTAGAGATTCTTCTTCCTGATTCACTGGACAATGCTCCTTCCTGCACCTCTCCCAGGCTTTGAAATGCCCCCTTAAGATTATCCCAATATAGGATTACTGCGGGGAGATTATTATATGCCCAAAGATAGAAAGATTCGACCCTACCCACTGTGGAGGAATGGTTGGTGAAATTGACAGATTTGCTCAACTGACTTCTTTGATACCAGGAAAGACAATTTCTACATTTATGGGTGACTGGAAACCCCTCGTGGGCTTTTTGCATACAAATTAAACAAATGAACTTGTGATTTATGGTTTTGAGGATTAGACAGGATGGATTATAGAAAGAAGAGAGTCATGACATAACTTTAGAGAGGTTAAACTATAATTGTACTTATAACTGCTCTGAAGAATATCTTCATGTCTTTATATTTTTCTTTATACCTTGCTTTTTTCCCTATTTTCCCCTATTTTCCTTTCTTATTGCACCTTTAGCTTTTTCTGCTCTTTCTTTCTTTTTAAAGTTTTTTTGTTCTAATGTAGTTCATTGTAGTTCTTGTTATTGTTCTAAAAACTTTCAATAAAAATTATATGAAAAAAGCAAAAACAAAAAGGAATGCCCTTTTGGGAATTGTGCTTGCCCTCCTGTCTTTCAGCCTTTAAAAAAACCCTGTACACATTGAGTTCTTTATTCCTTTTGCTTATTCATATCCTTTTAACTTGCAGAGTTTTTAATTTTTGTTTTTGTTTTTTTTACATTTTATATGTTAGTAATCAGCTGCCTTGAGTGGCATAGACTTTGGGGAAGAATATTTAAATTAATAAATGAAACAGAGCAGCAATCTTACATATTAATCAATCTGGGGAGAATATGTTCATTATATCCTCATATCAGTATATAACACATGGAGGGTGGTTGTCAGAGAGCCAGTCTGGTGTAGAGGTTGAGGCACTGAGCTAGAAACCAGGAGACCATGAGTTCTAGCCCCACTTTAGGCACAAAGCCAGCTGGGTGACCTTGGGCCAGCCATACCCTCTCAGCCTTAGGAAGCAGGCAAGGGCAAACACTTCCAAAAATCTTGCAAGAAAATTGCAGGGACTTGTCCAGGCAGGTGTCAGGGATCAGCAGTGACTGGAAGGAAGGAAGGAAGGAAGGAAGGAAGGAAGGAAAAATGAAAAAGAAAAGAAAAGAAAAGGTAGTGTCGTTGTACCTTTCAAGTTTTTTTCCAGAATTGCTTGAAATTTACGAGCCTCATTCAATTTGAAGTTCATGAACCTGAAGTCAGCAGGACCTCCCTCCCTCCCTCCCTCCTCATTTCATTAAGTATATTGCTCTATTTTTTTAAGGGAGTGGAAATGATGCTCCACAAATTGTAGTATAATCCTTCACCTGCTCATACAGTTGGAGTAAAGGCACCCTTGTCTGAAAGCCTATTTTTCAGTGTTTTATTTATTTGCTTGTTTTGGGGTGGGGCAGATGTATGGTAGAACTTCTGAAGGGGGGCCTTTGTGAATTGACCGGCAAAGGTAAGCTGCATAAACACAGACAGACAATAGTTTGTGGTTTTCGAACACATGCTGCCTTTTCACCTTGGCACATCAAACCCTTTCCTGCTTATCTCTAGGCCACCAAACTTTCCTACCCTTTGCTAATCTTTGTTGCTTTCTTTCTTAAAATCTGGGGTGTGTGTGTGTGGAACAAGCAAGCAAGAATATTCGCTAGGAAATCAGTAGGAAAGGATCAAAGAATAAGTGATAGCACGCCACTAAATCAATCAGAAATTGTGACAGCCATGGAAGGGAAAGATAACTGCTTTAGTTTTCTTTTCTTTCCAGAAGAACAATTCCTGGTTCTACTTGAACCTTTCAAAGAAATCTAATTCTCTTTTCCCCGCCCTCCCCCAACGCATACTTGGAAAACACAAAGGACCACGTTCTCTTTAGAGTTGCTTTTGTTTCATCTTTACTGGAGAAAGCGCCTTTGTTCTGTCATCACTATCTTAATCATACCAACTTCAGAGTACAGTGTGGGCACAGGAAATCCCCGAAGATCGTGAACACTTCTTCTAGCAGAGGAAAAAGATCAAGCAGCATTTCTTATTTTAATTTAATTTTGTAAAGAACCTTCTCTTGTGGAAAGTCAAAGTTGTTCCAATGTACCCAGGTTCTCCAGCATCTTTTTGGTTTGATTTCCCCAGACTAAAGATTTGGCTCCTTAAGAAAGAGTTAAAAAAAAAATTGCACCCTCCCCCCCCCCCCCCCCATAGCCACACCTTCAAAGCCTCCTTTCTAAAGCACACATTTTAACCAACGTTCTTCTCAGGCTGCCTTTTAAAAAAAATAAATAGATTACTTTTTCATAGTGTGACCAGGAAAGTCACATAATGACCCCAGAGGTTGAAACCTAATCGGCATTTCTTTTTCTTTTTCTTTTTTAAGAGTTAGAAGTGATTAGAAGCTAACTTTAGTGATGTTTGCTGGCAGGCTGCAAAGTTTGTTCAACCACATTAAGATGGAGAGAGTAATGGATTTATCTAGATAAGGGGAAGTAGAGCTTGCTTTTCCCCAACCCCAAAGCAAGGTCAAGCATGTGATAAGACTTGACACTTTCCCTCTATTTTTCATACCACTTGAAAGCCAACATCACAATATTAGGCGAACAGAAGTCAACATGGAAGTACATCCATACCGACTGAAAGAATAATAAATCTCTTAACATGAATGACTCTTTCTGCTTATTTAATGAAGACTTTTTTTTTTAAAAGAAGCAGACTGTGGAGTATTTCTTATAAGGTAATTAAAAATACACACAGTTACACAATTGTAGGAATTGTCACAGAACTTGTTTGCCTTCATGTTTAAGTCTGATCTAAATCAGTTTCCCAGAAATTCCTGGCATAAACTTAAAAAAAAAAATTGTATTCATCCTTATACTTGAAGAATAGTAACAATCAATCAATCAGCTCCTTAGAACATCCATTGATCTATTGATCGATCAATCCATTGATCGATCAATCCATTGATCCATTGATCCATCCATCCATCCATCCACTGCTGTTAAGTAGAGAAGAAAGGAGCAAGCCATTAAGGAGGGACTTGGACAAGAGATTAGATAGTCCAAAGATTTAAGGAAGAGTGAGAAAGAAACTCAAGTTGTTCCTAATTTTACCAGGTTATGGATCCACGGATTTTAATTTTTTTTCCATTGAAAGTTTATACTCTACCAATGAGCAACTCTCCTTTCACAAAGGGCCACTACATAAGATGTTGTCATATAACATCAGATTCCTGATTTATCTGCTTCAGCATCATATTTTTCATTGTGTGCTGATACTTTTCTGGTGACACAGGAGTACTGCTTTGGTACATAGTGGTAGGAATTTATTACTGACTTTACATTTTAGCTTCTCTGGAGTTGTGGGTCCATTCAAGTTCTCCAATCACAGGGAGATGAAATAACACTTCGCCAGAGCCAGAATGGAGTGGATGCTTCTAAAACAGAAGCTCCCTTAGAAAAATCTTGACGGCTAGAACTCAAAGAGCAGTACACCACTGAGTCCTCTTGGGGGAGTATTCTAGAAGATACTCTTCTCCAGCTGCCATTTTAAGCTCTGAGTGTCTACTGTGCCTTCAGATGTTGTCTATGCATGCAATATGAGAGATACACCCCATTGAATAATTGGTAAGTATTCCATTCTTCATTTCTATTCTCTTTTGGAGTTTTATTATGTTGGAACACTCAGACCACTTTTAAGACTGACAGTTCTTGATGTTTCCCATCTGCACAAGAGCTGGTATGTCAGGCCTTCATTACCAGAAATCCCAAGCATTTTTCAAAGAACCCACACCATACTATATATCTTACAGATTTCAAATGATGGGAATATGTAGCTCTATAATATGTTTGTATTCCTTCCATATGGTTGGTGTTCACCTTCACTTCTCTCCTCCACCCCCAACTTTCAGTGCTTCCATTTTAATAATCTCTATCAATATTGGCTTTTTTAGCAGATTTTAATGTCAACTAGGGATTAATGTGCATTAATTGAATTTACTGTATTTCTTTTAATGAGCACACAAGGATTTGATATTAATACTGATGATCCTAATAAGACTGCTCTGTATTAACTGAATTTTTTCAACATCTTGCAATAATTTATTAGAAAAATGAATTAATTTCATTACTGTTGCCTGATTTTTTTTAAAATAACAATGCAGGCAAGACTGATTGCAAATTGAATTTCTTTTATGAGTTGTTGGAAAACAAAACCCAACTTGGTTGCCAGAATAGTTATAATGGTATGTTTGACTCAACATCTTGTCTGGCATTTTCCATTGTCTGTTTTTCAATATATTGATCCTATTTTTTTAAAAAACAAAATCTTCAGAAGTAGAGGTACTAGCTAGCTTATGTGTTTACTCCTGAGATCTTAGTTCAGGCTTAATGTCTTCACTGGCAGGTTCTGGAGCTCTGAGAAAGAAATGGACAGATACAACTGGGAAGAGGATATAAAAGCAAGGTAGTCAGTGTCCAATTTTATCATCTGACCTCCACTGCATATTAACTTGTAATGGAATATCTTGCAGGCCCTGGGAATATGAGGAAGGAAATGGGTCCATTACAAAGAAGACAAAACAGCCCAGAGGAGGGAGAAAATATGAAAAAAGATTCAAAGCAATTTCACTTTCATTATTCTAGGTATAAGCTGAGCAGGAGAATTGCTTTGACAGACTTTCAAGATTCTACTAGCAATTACCCTACTAGCAATAAAGTTCTTTCCAGAGAAACAAACGGCTCCTTTCCTTGGTTGAATTCATGTTCACCTTCGGTCCATTTGCAGGAGTTGTGTTACAGTGAACAAACAATAAAGTCATCTTTTTAGTCTATGATACTGAAAAATTATGATCTAGAGAAAGATGACGATGCTAAATAGTGTTGGATCAAGTCGTAGAGCGAGGTAGGCCACCTTAAGCTCCATTACAGAATGAGAGGATATAAACGTATACATGCCTTTGAGTTCTTCTGTTAATAGCTTTCGAAGTTGGCACAGAAATCATGTTGCTTTAAGAAGTGCTTTATTTTGGTCATCTTTTGTTATTTGTGGGGGTCTGCTCTCATATCTCAACTTACTTCTTGTGAAAGACTCACACCAGCCTCTGGAGACTATCTTTGCAAAAGGGATAAAGTAGAAGTATTCCTCCTTCTCCTTCCAATATGAGCAAGGGATTTTGTTTGTTTGTTATTATAAGCCTGTCATTTGGCCCATTTTGGTATCTAGAATGACTTACCTGTTTGGGGGAGGGAGCGGGGATGAATAAGGAAGCTGCCCAGTTAATATTATAATAAAACTATTACATTAATCCAATTAAAGTGAGTATACAAATCAGAACAGATTCATCCAGAGCAAGCAATTTTCCAAACAATAGTCAGGGAATCCCCAAAGTATTTTGAAGGAGATCCACCTTTAGCTTGTCATCTGAAAGTTAGAAAGTCTAGGAGAAGAAGTAACTTCCCTGGGAGGATTTCCACAACTTTGGTGATGTTGCTGAAATGGATCTCTCCTGAATCACCAATTTCATAATTAATTGGCAGAAGAGGATTCTAGAGCATAAATCTGAAGAACAAAATAGAGCGCAAGCCATTTCGAGAGGAGACTTCTTGGACACTTCAGTGAGTGCTGTGAATTCAAATGGTCCTAATCTCTCTCTCCCTCTGATGTGGACCGAATCATGCATGCTTCTAATTCATCAGACAGAAGCAACTGGCCATGACAAATGATTGGCTATACTTATTACTCATTGTGCTTAGAGCCCACTTTTCCTCTGGAGTGGTTTACTGTCAGCCCTTCAAAGTAGGTCAGGGCAGCAAACAGGCACTGCTGGTTGAGATAGGCTTTAATAGTAAAATCTTGAAAGCCCAACAATATTGCTCCTTCCCTCTCTCTTATAACAAAGAGACTCTAGGCAGGGCAATCCTAATTTTCTTTCTCACACTTTCTTGTTTTCCTAGGGCAGTGTTTGTCAATCTTGGTAACTTTAAGATACATGGACATCAACCCATCAACATCGCTGGCTGGGGAATTCTGGGAGTTGAAGTCCACATATCTTAAAGTTGCCAAAGTTGAGAAACACTGTCCTAGCTTATGTTTGACTAACAATCACCATTTATTTTCTCCAAGATCATCTCTAGGCTCTTCTGCATTTGAAAGAATGACTCACCCAGGTGCTGGACAAGTCCATGTCAGCTTAGCTTGAACCATTCCACACCATCTAATTCTCCAAAACCAATTGCTGCTTGCTGACCGTGGACCTTCAATGTATTTCAGGAGAACTTTGTCATCTGTCAGATCAAGAGCTTCTCCTCAGTGTATAGTAGGAAGGGACCAAGATACTTTATTGCTAGAGGCTAGAGAATAGCTGGCACCCTGCTCCCTTCCTAAATACAGAAGCTGACGAGACTGCCAATGGAGGTGTATCTCTATAAGCTTGTAAATTTAAGGGGGAAAAAAATTCCCAAAAATTTATTCTGTTTGGCAAAAACAGGCTCTTCCCCCCCCCCTTTTTATTATGCTGTTATAAACCTTGATACATTGTATTGTTTCAACACAGTGATGTTTATATAATATGACTAAAGATGATTAACATTCTATTATTTAGACAGCTTAGAGTATTGAGAAGAGAGAGGAGAAAGAAAAATATGCGATCAATATTAGTTACAGTTTAGGATGTCAATACGACAAGCATGAAATTATTTGGCTTTTTCATCCAGTTGAGTATAATGTTGGAAAAAGAACCACTGACTCACAACAAAGTATTTGTTGTGTAATAGAGTTTTTGATCTTAAACTGATTACTTAACATTAAACTCTCTGTTGTATTGTTCTGGAGCCTCACATAACCCATGGCTTGCTCACCATAATATAGAGATTTCATCTAGCTATCATTGCTAAACATTATTAATGAACCAAACTTCTGTACATAAATACATGTACTTATATGAGTATTTCAATAACAATAATAATAATTAATTGCACTGGAGAGTAATGAGGTTTCGCATGTATAATTTATTTTATTTTTCAGGTTTCTATCCCACCACAGTTTACAGACTCTCAAGGTAGAAGCCCTGGAGAAACACCATGGAAGTCACAATGTACCTCTTCATTCCACCGTGAGGCTTTCACTTGATCGCTATGGATCAGTGCTAATCTTTGGCCAAAGTCATCTCAGAGGGTTTCTGTGAGGATGTAAGATGCCTGGAAAGAACTATTTATACCATTTCAAGCTTCTGGAAGGAAAGCTAGATAGAAGCATAGTAAATAAACACGCACATTTTTGAAAAGGAAGAATAGAATGTGAATCTGCTTGAAATTGTATAATAGGCACACATTTTCTAGTGAGTGTGAATTCTAAAGGGCAGAAAGTAGAATCTGCTGGAGTTGGTTTGCAATAGATGTACAAGAAGAGAGAGAGAGAGAGAGAGAGAGAGAGAGGGAGGGAGGGAAGGAGGGAGGGAGGGAGAAGGAGAGAGAGAGAGACCAGTTTGGTGTAGTGGTCAAGGCATCAGGCTAGAAACCTGGAGGCCATGAATTCTAGTTCCACCTTAGGCACGAAGCCAGCTGGGTGACCTTGGGCCAGTCCCTCTCTCTCAGCCCTAGGAAGAAGAAGGCAAGGGCAAACCACTTCCAAAAATGATGCCTAAAACCCTGGCATGATACTTGCCAAGAAAACCTTTTGAATTAGTGGACGTATTTGAACATGGAAAGAATTGTTCTGTTTTCTTTTTACATCTTTCTTTGACTTTTTTTGGATTATTATAATTATTTTATGGTAAACCACTCCACAGTCCAAATTTTGGTTATTAGTAAATTGGTACATAAATACATTCAGTAAATAAATGATAACCCTTAGAAAGTTGACCAGGTGCCTGGGGAGCTCTCACAAAAGAGCTGCCATGGTGAAAACAACCGGTCCCCAAACCCTCATTTGAGAGAAGGGAAACTGCTGAACTGGGTGCCTGTTACTCGCATCCAGGATCCCCTTGATGATCCATCCCTCTTCACCTTCGTGTGGCCTCTTTCTAAAAAGCACTGTTCTAAACCAAAAGGATTCCCCATTTTTCATTGTACATAAAGATAATGCTAGAGGTGGGTCCTTTTTTATTTGCAGCAAGCCAGTTCTCTCTCTCTCTCTCTCTTTCTCATCTACCTACCTACATACCTACCTACCTACCTACCTACTGGCATCATGGAAAAAGGTAGTCTGGATGGGATGCCCAGGCAGATTCAGCAGGTGGCTTGAACATGCAGGTATCTGATACAGTAGCCTGCCTAAGTCAGGGACTGGCACACACACACGTGGGTAAAATCTATCGGCCAGATCCCCTGCTTCAAGTTCAGCATCACAGCAAGGGTTAACCCTGAAGCATTCCACCTTGAGGCCCTTCCTGCTCTCTTTATCCAGCGCACCATAATAAAAGATCAAGAGTTCCTGCTTATTATCTTATTCTTTCCCCCCAGCCCCCACTTGTTTTACTAGGCCTGGGCCCACACCAGTTATGGATTAACACTGTGATCAATAGGAGGTTTGCTGTCTCTCTCTCTCTCTCTCTCTGCAGGAGAAAATGAACTGAAAATGCAGTCAAACTCTTATTGATCAAGGATATAGGTCTCACTTTCATTACCTCTGTCTCTTGATAACCCACAAATAATGCGATGAGTTGCTAATCTCTCTGATTTTCAATGGCCCCTTCACCTTCACCAGGCTGTGCCTGACAGTCTTGATTTTCCCCTGGTACGTTCAGTTGTGTAATAGACGTAGCATCAACTTCCCATCTATTCCCATTTGGCCTGGTCAACTGAGTCACTTAAAATCATTCAAACGTAGAGATAGGCTGTCAGGAATAAGCAATTATAGGTGGCTTTATCAAAATCGAGGAATTATGTTCTAATAAGGGCTATATCGGTTGAGGAGAAGATGTGGCTTGATTTACTAGCAGTATTTGTGAGCATGTGTATGCATGCAACTTGTCCACACACACATGTGTAGACCATGCATAATTTCAACCATATCAAAAATATATTTAATTACATGTAGCACTTAGCCGGTAGCATGATATTAATTTATTCGGACTGGCAAAAATCTCAGTACTACAACACCTCACCTCACTTACAGAGTAGGGTTTACAGAATTCCCAAACCCTTCAAATGGGGATGGGCAATCTGTAAACCCAGGATCGCATACAGCTTCTGAAACCTTAATTTTGTACTTCCTCAGAATTGTCCTGATCCAGGAGTGGAATTCCTGGATGTAATTGCCTATCAAGAACAGCCCACCCACCATCAAAATGTTCCTCAACTCTGCCTTATATAGTATGTGCTGTGAAGTAATCCCACCGTCTCATACATTAAGTTGGCTCCTGAAGTTTCTGGATTTGTATAGAGCATTTAAGCATAAGATAACTAATTGGGCTGGGTTTGCACCAGCTCACTCAGCCACAATAAATCTAATGAGGGTTAATACTAACCAAGATCTGCATGTTATATGAATGTATCCATTACAGTAGTTGGCTTAGTTCAGGTTGTTATATAAGCCATCTTCAGGTACTCAGGCTAGAAACCTTTGGAGAAGGACCATCGTTTATGGTGCCTTATTTGACCAGAACAAATTACCAGCATCTCCAGGCTGGGTTGGAAAAGTCCTGTCTCTGAAAGAGTGGAGAACATTTGCCAGTCAGTGTAAGTGATCCAGAGCTAGTTGGATCGGTGACTCTAAGAAACATCCTCCCCCTGTCTATTGCAAGGGACTATAACTTAACATGGTGAAGCAAATGCCTTGCTGAAAGAAGGTTGCCCATTGTATCTCTGAGAATCCCTAGAAAAGGGCTGGCTGGAAACCTTAATTGCTGCCTGCCAGAATAGAAAGGCTCATACCTGGCATAAAGGCAGCTTCCTATGTAAATAAATGTTAAGAAGAGAAAAAGACCTCCGTGAGACCAGGCCAAGAGCGGCTTTCGTACAGTATTCTGTCTGTGTTCACACAAATTCTTAACTTACTTCCAGAATTAACTATGGATGCTATCTTGGAAGTTCACTTGCATGGAGGGGAGGCAGCCAATAGAGGACTAGCTGACCAGTTTGCCTGTAGAATGTCCCAAGTTCAACTCCCCTTCTAAATTATGAACTGATCAACATGTATATACATGCATACCAACTTGAACAATCAGATTTCAGTGAGGATGGAAGATACCGCTGCTGAATTAATTTCTTCCACTCTTTCACAGTAGCCCCTGAGATCAAATATGAAGGATACTGAAAACGCATATTAGCATCCATGGATTGGAACATCACTTCAAAATGTAACACTGATAGACTGTGTTTGACCTTTCACATGCTCCATTTCTAAGTGTGTTAGACCAGTTTTGTTATGACAAGAACTTCTTATTATAATCACACAGTTAATGATCTCATTACAATGGTTATGACTGAAAACTGATAATATTTCTGATTTTTGGGGGGGAAGGAATAGGCCATAATTCACACCAAGTCATGCACTACAGATAAGATCACACCACTGTAATTCCCTCATCTAGCATAGACAGTAGCCATGGTGGCCTGGGCTGGTGGCAAGTGTAGATCAACATTT
This sequence comes from Liasis olivaceus, assembly GCA_030867105.1. Lineage (NCBI taxonomy): Eukaryota > Metazoa > Chordata > Lepidosauria > Squamata > Pythonidae > Liasis > Liasis olivaceus. The sequence continues at coordinate 5,643,900 of CM061362.1, read as the reverse complement.
CTAAAGAACAGGGATAGTAGTAGTATTCATAACAGCAACAAGAATAGTAATTGCAGTAATTATAATCTATTACAGGAGCCCCTCAAGATTAAAAAAAAAAGATTTAAAAAAACAATCAGGAGAGAAATATAGCCATTTGTGCTGCAACTAATTTGAGTTAACAGTAAAATGTCTTAGGAAACATTGATTAAGCTCTTTTTTCCCCTTTTAATAATACATTGCCTCACATGCCTTATCCAACTCAACTGACAATGAAGAAAGAGAGAGAGGGAGAGGGAGAGGGAGAGAGAGAGAGAGAGAAAGGGAGAAAGGGAGGGAGGGAGTAAGGAAGGAAGGAAGGAAGGAAAGAGGGAGGGAGGGAGGGAGGGAGGGAGGGCAGGCAGGCAGGCTCTGTTTTGATACACAGTTTGTAGCTTAGCTGATTGTGCAAAAATGCAAAGGAAAGAAAGAAAGAGAGAGAGAGAGGAAGGAAGGAAGGAAGGAAGGAAGGAAGGAAGGAAGGAAGGAAGGAAGGAAGGAAGGAAGGAAGGAAGGAAGGAAGGAATCCACCCCCCATTTGTTCTTCTTAGGCCAAGATATTCTGCTTAATCCAAGCATCGCATTACCATCTGAGAGCTGACCGTATCCATAATTAATGCACTTGGCATTCTAATATGAGCGAGCTTGACAAGGACAGGGGCTTCTAAATTTGTCGACATTTGGTTCTTGTCGGCATGGCTAGTAAAGGCCCACTGTTCTCCAGTGTGGATAGAAAGCCACCCATGTGGCTAACCTTAGCTTTTCCTTGCAGCTATCTTCTAGTGCTCTGTCTGTTTGGCAGAGACGCTGAATATGAATAAGTCCTTTTATGTCCTTCTCTCCCCCCCCCCCCCACTTTTTCCCTCCCCCTTCCCCAAATCTAACGCTTTTATTTTTGTCAATAAACGGTGTCATTTATTCCAGGGAAGAAAACTTGTGTTGTTTGAGGTCTTTATCAGAGTTCCTACAAATCAGGTTAATTGGTGATCAACAGAACTTTTCTGCTTTTAATGAGGCCTGATAGCCTAAGGCAGGTCTTGCTTTTGATAAGGAACTTTTCTTTCCCTTCTAGTGGACTCTTTGATCACTTTTTTTTTTAAACAACAACAACAACAAGGAAAAAAAAAAAATCAGAAGAACAACCACCGGGAATGGTCATTGTTTTTTAATTGCCTGATTACCAAATGTTGGAGATAAAAGATAGATGTTCTCAATTAATAACATTTACATAGATTAGCATCACTAACAAGCCTCATTAGGAGCTAGTGACTTTTTGTTTAGAGGGTGTCCCATGTCATTTGCCTGCACTGCTTTTGTGGCAGCAACGGCCTTCTGCCCATGGACTGGAGGAACATGAATTCTATTTCTCTTCCATGACGTTCTGCCTCTTCAAAAGGATGTGAGGATCAGAGGAAGGCAAAAATATCCACACTGGTCCAGGAGGTTAAAGTCTGAAAAGAGTAACTGGGTGCCAGGTTGGATTGCAGACCTTGTAGTTTAAATTTTAGACTTAGTCTCCATACTGTATGTTCTGTAACGTAAAGCTTGCAATTTATTTAAATCAATCAATCAATCAATCAATCAATCAATCAATCAGTCAATCCTTCTTTCCTGCAATTTGGCTGGGCTCTAATAAAGTTATTCCCCTGCTACGGATCTTGGAAAATATATCAGGTGCTAGATGAAACTGAGAAGTCAGTAAGAAAGACTATTGTCTCTTCTTCATTTTCAATGGGAATATATACTGAATTTTCAAAACTTTCATGGAGAAAACTTCCTTTTTTAAAAAAAACCAATTTACATCCAGTCTTATGAAAGGGAATTAGCTTTTGAACTATCTCTCCAAAGAGAATGCTGGTGAAATTCTCACGGCTGGCATGGAGTGTACTTGTGTATTTAATTTTTACACTTACTAAGCTGTGATATGGCCCAGGGTTTTGTGTCGTATCTTGCACGTTATTGTACAGTCTTCTCTTCAGCAATCTACAGCTTCCCTGCCTTTCCATAGTATATTAAATCCCAAGGGAAGAAATCATGATGGAACATTTGGAGTGGGAAATGGGGCAGCCAGGGAGGATTTAGAGTGACGGACAGATGTGCCACAGAAAACATGAACACCAGCATAGCACTAGATTTCTTTGCCACCTCCCACAAGAAGGTCAAGTCAGAAAGGCCACCAGGAGAAAACCAAAATAAATTCTCAAGCACCTGGAGATTAAGATAGAAAAATGGAAGCTTCATTTTGAGAAGAATAAAAAATATCTGCCAGGCAGATTTTTGTACATCATTTTTACTGTTCAGTTTTCAGTCACTTTTAATTCTACCTAACTACCAAGATGATGTTCACCAAGTAAAAATAAAGCAAGGGTTCAAACAAACAAAAATATCATAAAATAATAATCTTTCTTGTTAAAATAGCAAGAAAAAACACAGCAAACTCTCTTTCTCTCTCCTAACCTTAACCCATTGAACAAAACTCAAATGTTTATTTAATTAACACCATTCAAATGAAGGCATTAATAAAACAAACCTACAACTACATTTTGAAGAGCAGGGGAAAAATTATTTGGCAGAAGCGAAAGAAGAAATAAAAGTGAAAATGAATTAAAAGACCACCAAATATTTGAAAAAAAAAAATTATCTGGCGCCAAGATGAAATCAAGAGAGATGCTCTTCAAGAAACACGTCTGCAGGCACTTTGGTACTAATGGCGTGAAGTTGGGGACACGGGTGTTTAAGCCATAATAGACTTGGTCTGTTTGGGCAAACTTGCCATGCTGTGTGAATGCAGCACCTGGGCTTTGTTAACCCAGAGTTAGAGTTTAGTGTGCTTTGTAAACCCAGCCAAGCCATTTGACTTTCAAATATTTGGTTATCCAATACATGTATGTATTTATTTGTCTACACTTTTATCTTTTACTTTCTACTCCCTAAAAGAATTGTAGAAAAACTACTCTACAAATTAGACAGAAGGTCTGCCGAAATGTGGCACACACAGGCCACATTCACATAATACTCTCCATTGGGTCATTTAAAGCACTAGAGGTTGCATTCATACAATATGTTAAGTCTGGTTAGCACTAGCTGTGTTTGTTTGTTTGTTTGTTTGATCCAGGTTGTTTAACATATTGTGTGAAGCTAGTCCTGTTTGGTTAATTCATGGTGCAAGGTAATGTAAAGACCAATTTGGACAGACTTACGTGAAGTTAGTCAGCTGTTAATTGCTGGGGTGGCAAGCGGGCAACTGATGAAACTGATCCCAACTTCACATTGCAAATGGTGGCTTGTATAATTGTGGCTGACAACAGGATGCAAATATGAAAAGGTGGTTTTTGCATCATCGTGTTGTGATGCGTGTTTCACCATTTCCTCATCGTCACGGTTTATAATAGGCTCTATGACTTATGGCCTTAAGATAAGAAAAATCAGAAGTTAATTACTGCTAGATTTTGGGTTTCTTTCTCCTGCACTTTCAGTGTAATAAAGGGACGCTAGTCTCTTCTGAGAAGGTAAGGAGGTCTCCACCTAGTTTTTCTTTATATAACAGTTACGAGCCATATTCTCAGTGCAAGAATCCTCAAATTCCTTAATCGAAGCAGGTCAGAGGTGAAACTGATTAGTATTTAGAAAGGAAGCACTCTTTGCATCCTCCTCCTCCTCCTCCTCCTGTTTTATATTTCTCTTACTCTGTATTAATCTTTTATCTTTGTATTTGTAAACTTTAATAAAATTATTACCAAAAACACAAAACAAAACAAAAAGCCAACAACGGTAGAGAGCTGAAAGACATCCCAGAAGAACGCAGGGTTATGCCAGAAACCTATGTGGACAGGTCTGTGTAGTTGTCAGGAGTATAACTAAAAATGTGTGTGTGCGTATGAGAGAAAGGGAACACAAATAAACAAACAGATAAATAATAAATGTCATCACAGTCAACATCTTGATACTTACAATAAGCCTCAAACCCTCATATCAAACCCTCAGCCAGTGGAAAAGAGAAATTCATGTTCCTTTTACCTATCTACAGTATGTTTAAATGTCTAAGATTAAAACAAGTGTAACACTAGGATATTTATGTGCTGCATGCAAAGGGAACCTGCTTCTGACCAGAACATCGGATAAATTGTTCAAATCCTTCTCATTATGCAAAGGTTATCTTTGTAAGGCTGCCAAAGGCAGCTCAGTTTTTGAGCTACCTGCCATGTAATTGTCAGCTGGTTTCAGGAACAAATTTAACTCTCATATTTATCCAATATTTAATCTATGTGTCTGTCCTCTCCCCCCTTCTCTCCCTCCCTTCTTTTCATAAGAATGGATCAATCAGTGAGTTTCCTATTCCTCCACATTCATTTTTTACTTAATAGATGGGTAAGCTATATAGCTGTATGTCTATCTATCTATCTATCTATCTATCTATCTATCTATCTATCTATCCATCCATCCATCCATCCATCCATCCATCCATCCACCCTCCCACCCACCCAACCACCCATCTCTCTCTCTCTCTCTTTATTGCCCAACCCTTTCATTTTCAAAGGTTCTCATAGAATCTATGCAATGCCCAGAGACATTCCTGAAAATAAAAATTATTCTTGAGGTGGATACTTTGGGTGGTAGAAGTAATCTAGCTTTTTCTTCTTCTTTTACTGACCTATGTGAAGAAAGTTACACATTAAAAGAAATATTCATTTTAATAATGTTTTGCCTAATTTTATGATTACTGAGTCTATTTAATGTTTTTTTTCTAGATGGATGAATCAATGACCACTTATAGATCAATGACCACCTTTGATCTCACACTTCGTTCTCCAACATACAGAATTGGGACTGAAAAGTGCTGAAAATTAAGCTAGGGCTGAATTCCATCATACGAATCAGGAAAAGAATAAATAAGAGAGAGAGAGAGTGAACATCATTTTTGTTCATTGCACTGTCTCTAGGATGAGTGGGACAGAAGACTACAAGATATCAAATGCCACCTGACTGCCAGGAACATCAGTTGCTCCAACAGCAAAATTTGTTTGCAAACTTGCCTCCTTCAGCCTCTTCACCTCACCCCCCCAAATTTTTAAAGAAAACCTTATAGATACCTCCCCTCCCAGGTGATCCATTCAAAAACTTATTAAAAGTTTCACAACTTTCCTTTGGACAAACAGGTTAGATTCGTAGTCAAACTGTCTCAAGAAATAACAGCAGCTAATTATTTCCCAAATTGAAATAATCTCCCATATACTTGTTTCTGTCTAACTTTTTCTTACCCTCCCTATACCCATCGCCTCCCTCCTAATCAGCAATCAAGTATTTTGCATGGATTTGCCTGTGACTACCAAAACCATTTTGAATGGACGAGTGATTAGCAGACCAAGCCACTTTTCACCCAAATGGGCAGGACATCCTTTGCAATCACCTTGACCCTCTGACAAACATTGTCAAGGTGATTATTACACTTGTAGGCAAAGTTCTCCAGGGCTTTTCATAAATCCAACGCACCAAATACGATTAAAGTTTACTCCTTATTATTGCACAATCCAATAAAAATATCATCTGCTAATCTCCTTTCAGGGATCAAGGAGTTAATCCCAGAAAATGCCAGATCTTCAGGGCAAGAAAAGGGCAGCTTGTTTTCACAGGAACCTGCTTTCTACCTAGCACCAAACCACAGTGCAGTGGCTGGTTCTGGCTGAATATTTTTCATTCATTCATTCATTCATTCATTCATTCATTCATTCATTCATTCATTCATATTTCAAATTTGTCACTGCCCACCTCACTGTGGAGTGACTCTGGGTGGTTTACAGTAAAAATAAAATAAACCTTAATTAAAATAGATCAATATTAATTCATTCATTAAAATGTGCTAAAAACAAACTTCCTGTACAACACTTCCAAGCATATGCAGTGAGAATCCAACCATTTCTAAAAAGCAAACCGTAGTTTATAGCATAGCATGTGTGAATCCACATGGAAAATGAGGCTTTTCCATTTAGTGTGGCTGGGAGTAATACCTGTTTTGTCATCCAGGATAGGGACTCCATTCCTCACTCCCCACCCTTTGAATTTCATTTGTACAGTGGGTGCACTATTATAATTCAAGTCATGCCAAGTTACAAAGCAGGAGAGTTGGTTGGTTGGTTTGTATGGTTGTCATAAATCAAGGCTGCAAAGTGAAGAAGGGATAAGCATGGTAACAATTTCCCAAATGTAGCCTTGGGTCTATCACTTTATTTATTTATTTATTTATTTATTTATTTATTTATTTATTTATTTATTTATTTATTTAATCAATTTGTATAGCTGCCCATCTCACCACAGGCGACTCTGGGTGGCATACAACAAAGCTAAAAACAGTAAAATACATTAAAAATATATAAAACAAAATAAAACAGAGAACAAAAGGAAGTTAAAAATAAAGGAGACACCTCACTAATTCCCCCGTTTTGCCCAACTACCACTTCCATTTGGTTCCTTCTGAACTTGGTAAATCTGTGATATTGTCTAGGCAACATTAGGGTTCTATCTTTTTTTTTCTCTTTTTTTTAAGGTGGCTTGCTCCTCTTGCAACAGTTTGTCCTTAGGCTACCTACTTTTCCCATCCTTGGTCCCCAATTTTTACTTCGGCTGGAGTTGTCTTTAAAGGTCACCACCAATAAATGGGGCAAGGATCAATTTCTTTCAAGGTCTTTCCTTGGGATTTTGTTCATGGAAGTGTGGGAAGCTGCTGATCCCAGGACTGAGGAGCAAAAGTTGAAACGTTCACTCTTGGGTCTCCCTGTCACTTATTTTAAACCTGTTTCCCAAGAGAATAGTGACCGAGGTAAAGGTCCATGAAGGCCAAGCTATTCTCTTTCTAGTGACACAGGTGGACAAGAGAACAGAAGAAATTTCCTAGGGTACTTTTACTCTTTTTGCCTTTAAGAAGCCCAAGAATTTCATATTAGGGTAGTGGTATGTGTTGAGATGGGTCAACCAATCCAGTCTCCACCCCAAGTCCACCATGCCCCTACCACCTTTCCCCCCCTGGTCAAAAGGGCCTGTGACGCCAGAGCAGATGCTGCTCTTCTTACACTGATTATCATGTTCCTCTGACCTTTTTTTTCTCCTCCCTCTTTCACTTCTTGAATAATGATGATAATGGGTTAGGCAAGATACCTGCTTTAATCATATCACTTACATTTTGGCTGAGTAGAAGTGGCAAGAATTTAATGGGAGAAGATCATTTGTGTTATAGGAAGGAAGGAAGAAAACTAAATAAGGAGATTAGACTAAAATACAGTTGAGAAAAAGGGAGAGAGAGAGAGAGAGAGAGAGAGAGAGAAAGAGAGATGTAACTCTATTATGAAGATTAAAATCATCTGAAAACTGAAAAACGGCTAAATTAGAACAATTTTGCCTAAATCCACCAACGTCCCTCTTTCTTTTTCTTTCTTTCTTTCTTTCTTTCTTTCTTTCTTTCTTTCTTTCTTTCTTTCTTTCTTCCTTCCTTCCTTCCTTCCTTCCTTCCTTCCTTCCTTCCTTCCTTTCCTTCTCTCTCTCTTCCCTTCCTTCCTTCCTTCCTTCCTTCCTTCCTTCCTTCCTCCCTCCCTCCCTCCCTCCCTCCCTCCCTCTTTCTTTCTTTCTTTCTTTCTTTCTTTCTTTCTTTCTTTCTTTCTTTCTTTCTTTCTCTTTCTCTCATTTCCTCCCTCCCTCCCTCTTTCTTTCTTTCTCTCTCTCTCTCTTGAAATCAAAGCTAGCATATTCATATGTTGTGAATATATTTTATATAAATAAATTTTACACTGTTACTGCTTTTCTAGTACCTACACTTCACTGAAGGAGGATAACAACAATTAAAACTAGCACAAAATTAAACAACATAATGTTGTTAATGTTAACATAATGTTAACTCTCTCAAAGCAGTAAACATACCTAATACTCCTACCTCCTGTCCTCCCCACACCAGCAACCCCGTGAAGTGGGTTGGGCCGAGAGAGAGGGGTTGGCCCAAAGTCACCCAGCCGGCTTTTATGCCCCAGGAAGGAATAGAGCTCCCAGTGTCCTGGTTTCTTGGCCAGCACCTCGACCACTGCACTAGACTGGTTCTCAAACTGGTGGCAGAGACAGTAAAGAATCAGGAACTGTTTCTGCAAAACAAGGACAAGAACATCGCCTCCTGCAATATCTGGGAACCTGCCAAATTGCAACATGTCCTCCTAGACAAAACACTTCTGGTTTCCTTAAACTACCTTTCCACCCCACTTAACTAACCCCTATGCCTGCAGGAAACCATGTGGAATGAATAAAAATGGAAGCATAAAAGAAAAATAGAGATAAACATAATTAAAAACAGCACCATAGACACTTGAGCTTGGTCATTTTAATGACACCATAAGCTGTTTTACAGAGCAGTTGCAGGCTTGTGTGCTAATAGATGGCTTGACCGCATGCCATAAACTACATCAGCAGAGCATCGGTCCAAATTATTCACAACTGGTAATAAATCCATGCTGTTAACAGGATAAAGATGCCCACACCACATCCTTGGCACCATTCCTGTGAAGTGGCATATTGTAAGTTGGCAGGAAGACACAAAACCCATGAAACTGTGGTATTCCCACCCTCATTTGAAAGAACAACTGCATCAAATGACAAATGTGATGACTTTCGTTTTTAAGATCCTTGTAGCCACATTTCTCTTCCTACTGTTTTCTAATTTGAAGGAGAAGCAGGGGACAACCTCCTTGAAACCTCTGATTCACAAGCCGGGATATGTTCAATTCTTGTTCTGCAAGATCTCATATCTTTTCAAAATCAAAAAATTCACAGACAGAAGGTCACTCCAAAGCCAAGTCTTCTTGCCCATGATATCACTTGTTTCTTGATTATCCTCCTCTTCACTTTGCTTAAGATAGAAAAGAGGAATCGGCATCCTGCAGTATCACAAACTTGATTCATCCTGGCCTTGGTTTTCAACCCCGGCAAGGCGGAGAGGCAAAGAAAAGAAAAACACAGAGGAACTCATTAAAATTATTTTGAAATTAATACATCCTAGAGCCGTGTTCACCTGACAATTTGCATTGCAAATTGCAGAGAGGTCCTAAAAAATATAGGCATCTCCTTCAGCTATCAGGGTATGAAATATTTGTCAACACCTCTGAATGATGATTCCTTTTCAGCTTGAAAGCTGGTTCCAGATAAACTGAGTAAGTATTGATGAGTCTCTGGTTTTGAAGTCCATCAAGTTGCAGCAATTAAATATTGAATTCAGACCACTTTCAAACTGGCTCCTTTGACATCAGATGTTTGAAGAAGGCATGGGTGGGCTACCTTGGGGGAGGCATTGCATTCTTCAGAGAAGAGTTAATCTCAGCTATGGGATTCTTAAACTCTGATTACACAAATGCTTCACCTTTGTAGTACCGCTATCCCTGAACTGTGCTTCTTCAGACAGCAGAGGGAAGAACTATGATCGAGGACCTTCATTCCGTTTATTTTACTATTTTATTTTAGACTCTACAGGAGTCATACCACATGCTAGATTAGGCTAAAGTGGGGTTGGGTTGTGGGTGGGTCTGCTTGTTTTGTGGATCTAGCTAATATCCAAATCAGGCCATTAAATTAAGCCAGAATATGGTTTTCTTTATGGGGGATAACATACAGTATGAACACAAGCATTGTGCTTTACTAATTGAGGTTTTAGTTTTGGCATGTTGTGAGAACACAACTAGCCTGTAAAGTATCTGAGAGAAGAGCTTTTATTAAACCCTCTCCCACCCTGCATGCATTTGATTTCTCTATCTATTATCCAACTATCTCTATCTATCTATCTATCTATCTATCTATCTATCTATCTGTCTGTCTGTCTGTCTGTCTGTCTGTCTGTCTGTCTGTCTATCACATTTATATAGCCTCCGATCTCACACAAAGTGACTCTGGGCGGCGAGCAACAATTAAATAAAATAACAAATGGATAAAAACAAGCATTATAAAAAGTGATTATTAAAATGAAATATTATCAAAAACTTTAAAATATATAAACCCCACGGAGAAAGCAGAATATCAATTACAGTAAAGCCATCTAAGATTATCTCCAGTTCCCAAAGACCCCCAGGCCTGATGACACAACCAGGTCTTAAGGGACTTCCTAAATAACAGCAGGGGAAGGGTAAGCCTCACTTCAGAAGGGAGAATGTTCCACAAGGAGGGAGCCATTGCAAGAAGGCCCGCCTTCTGGGACCTACGAAATGCAAGTCCCTGGCTGATGGAAAGTAGCATACCTTCCCTGCCAGATCTAATGGGGTGGACTGATGTGATTGGGAGAAGCAGTCCCTCAGATAACCCGGCCCCATGCCATGAAGGGCTTTAAAGGTCAAAACCAGCACCTTGAATTGGATCTAGAAGCAAACTTATAAACACAAAATAGGTGAGCAGTTTGGCCTAACAGTTAAGATGCTAGACTAGGAGCAGGGGAACCTGAGTTCTCCTTCTCCTCTACAGATGAAAGCCAGCTGGGTGACATTGGGCCAGTCCCTCTCTCTCAGCTCTAGGAAGAAGGCAGTGCAAAACTATTTCCAAAAATACTGCCTAGAAAGCTGCAGGGACTTGTCAAAGCAGTTGCAGGAAGTCAAGATTAACCTGAAAGCACCAACCCCTGATCAAAACCAAAACCACACAGTATAGATTATATGTCTATGGCTAGCAGTCTTCCTTCCTTCCTTCCTTCCTTCCTTCCTTCCTTCCTTCCTTCCTTCCTTCATCAGGTTTTGGCATGGAACATGGTGCCTTTGAAAAGAGAATTCCTCTGAACTCTTCCTACACAAGGGAGAAAAAATATTTTGTATTATATTCCAGAATAGTTAATAGTGGTCAAGTGTGAATTTCTAAGACATGATGGCACATTAGCCCACCAAATAACCTCAGCAATTCTATTGATCTAGGTCCCAAACATGGGCATCAGTTGTCTTGCAATATAGAATGGCTTTAATTCATAACTGATTTGTCAAGAACTGAATTTCCAAGATTCTCCTCCCCAGGAGAAAACAGCTGGGTCAATGCGTCATCACAGTGTATCTGAAGGTTACAGGGAGATGGACAACAGCTGTTCCTCTTTTGATATCAAAAGGACCGCCAGAAGTGTAGATTTGGAAGGGATCCCATGAGTCTTTAGTTGAAGTCTGTGCCCTCAAGGCAGAAGACCTTTGAAGTTTTCTATTCTTCTATGTTGCCCTTCAAAGAAGAAGATACCACAGCCAACTTTAAGTAGCTTGTTCCTTGCTGGAACCAATATTAAAGCAATGCAAATAGGGCTGACAAATAAATCTGCTTCTATGCAAAACTAGTTTTTGTGTATGTGTGGGTACATATATAAGCAAATAATAAAACCTTGATGAATGATATGATTACTTTGAAATAGATGAAAACATGTTTTAATCAATGCAGCTGTCTGTTTGCTTTTAGAGGCTGGAGCTGACCTCAAATAGCCTTTCAAAATCCTTCAACAAATCTGTGGGCAGACCAACTGGACAGATAATTGCTCCAAATTTCTCCAGGGGAAAGAGAAATCCTCCCAACACTTTCTCAAGGTGAGTTTGTTTCTTCTTGTTTTCTTTTGGTTATTTGTTTCTTTTTCAAGCAGTGTCAGTAATCCCACTACTGAAAAAGGCTCCTGGAAAATGTTCAGTATCAATCCTTCCTTGGGACTGAACTAATAATGTTGGAAGCCAGCAAGGTTTCAGAATGCTGTACAAGGAATTACACCATGGAGGACAGAAGACTCACACACAACATTTGGCCATCTCATAATTCAAGGACACCATTTTTCATCTACTACAATTTATTCAAAATTCTTCTCTTTTGAAAGAAATTGCTGAAGCTAATTCTCTTTCATGAAACTGAATGAATCCTGCTTGACCAAATAAAAAATGTCTTTGGAAATATTTGAAGGGATTTTGGTTCCAATTTGTTACTGCATAGCTGATATGGGAAAATATGATGAGCTCTCTTTCTAAGATTAAGCAAATGTATGCTTTTTTCCAAAATTGTAGGTCCAGTACATTGTACATCCTTACACTGAATTTTTGCTACAGTACATTAATTAACCAATTGCATATTTAAAAGTGCAATTGGTTAATTAATCAATTATCTAGCAAATTGGGAAATATTTAAATCAATTGAAATGTATTTAATCAGTTCACAGTTCTGATAAATTAGGGATTAGCTCCCAGAGTTGAATTCATAGCTAAGAATGGGCAAAGTCCATTCTTCTTTTCAAGCTCTCTCTAGCCATCAACACTGATTAGGATTCATTTTTAACATGATCTGTCCATTCAGATGACATCCATGAACACGTAATGAACCAATAGAGGGGATAAATCCATTTTGAGATACTGTAGTGCTTTTTTAGTAGGTGGATTGAGATAAGAACATTGAAAGTCTTTGCTATGTTAGATAACTAGTCTATCCAGCTCAATAATGTAGACATTGAATGGGCTCACACAGTGTCCCAAGCCATGATTTGATTAATCATGGTTTACTGAATAAGCCAACATTGGCTGTATTTGCACAGTGAGTTGGCAACCATAGTTTACAACCAGGGGGCTTGGTTCACAGAACACATTAAGCTAAAAATGGCAAGTCACAGTACAGTGTTATTGCACGGTGTAACTCAATTTCTCATTGACTGGGGTCCTCCAGAATTTTTCCAAACTGATTGGATGAAGCAGATGGCAAAAATGGCAAAACGATAAGCAATATTAATCAGCCTGCTATTATGATGCTTGCCCATTGTTATAGAAGCCAACTCATAAGAAGCATTTTGGCCAGATTCACACAGCATGCTAAACCTTAAACCTGGGTTAACAAAACTCGGTGGCTGTGTACACATTCTGTGTTATCCACTCCACCCTAAATAAACCATATGAAGGCTTTACGTGATGGTCTGATTCTTACGTCTTGTAAGACAGGGTGAACAAAACAGCCAAACTTACTTTAGCCTAGGTGAGATGTTGTGTAAACCCAGCCATATTTCTGAGAGAAGAATGCCTCTAAAAAGCCAGAAACAGCATACCAGGTCTTCACATTTAGGAACTATCAAAATATATGTGAGGGCATAATTGGTTATAACAGAGATGCTTGGTTTTCTTGACCCTAACATTTGTGTTGTATATGTGAGCTTCAATTTCTCTCCTCCTCACAAGTGAAGAGACAATGTGAGGCTGTCTAAAAATATACCGGTATACCATGAACTTCAGTCCTGTGAAAGCCAGGAGATGTAATCTTGCTTCTTAACGAAGTATTACGCTAGTCACTGAACAGACAGATAGGGATATCATTGAAAACTGTTCATAGCAGAAGAAAGGAAAGTAGGGTGAAATAATCTGTAGAAAAAGCAACATCTCTCCTAGACTGGTGTTTTTACTCACTGACAATATGATGATGATAATGATGATACTGTTATATAAAAAATGGCTTTACTGTTGACAAAACCTACTGGGACCACACCCTAAAAAAATCTCCTCATTAGAAAATGAGGTCAGGATGTGAGATTGTAAAATATAGACTGACAGATACCTGAAACAGAACTCACAAGGCATTTCTGCTGAGTTGTTGAGTTGTCCATAGATATAGTAATGCCAGGAAATAGTTGAATTGATGAAAAACAAATGGAAAAAAGTAACTGTTGAGCAGAGTGAAGCAAAAGACCCATAAACCTGGCTCTCAGGACAAATACACATCAGCATGAGAGCTTGCAAGTAGCAATGTCCATATCCTGAACTCCAAAGAAACTCCAGTCAGAAAATATAAGCTAACTGGTCTTTATTGATAAAAATGCAAAAACTTCATAAAATACAAGTTGCATACAAAAGATAGGACATAACAAAAACTTCTTCTCATATTAGCTTCCAAGACTTATCACGGCAAAGCCTCTAGCTAAAAACACTCTCAGAGAAGAGGTTCACTACTTAGTTACTTGTTAAGACTACATAACCTATAAACCTACATGGTTAACTGTAAGACTAAAAACACACACACATACACACACTGGACAGGTTGGGCATTGTAACCCTCCCTTATAGTGCCAGTTGAAAACACTCCTACTGAATAACTAACACACATACACAATTTCAGTAGGCGGCAGTAGACAAAATCATAATAACATCACAAGATACTTTGTTATCTCAACACTTGTTTTGTAAAGCTAATGGGATGAACTTTCTTCCCATGAGAAAATCCTGATAGTAACAAAATATTGGGGTTTGTGAACTGAAGTTGAAAGACTTTAGAAGAAAAATCCATAGTAATTGGAACTCTTGGAGCCATACCAAAGGAATTCGCCAAATATTTGGAAGTTGTAAATTTACTGGATTTGACACCACTGACTTTGGAAAAAACTATTTTGCTTGGAACTTCCTACATACTATGAGGATACTTCCATGATTTCAAGGCTCTTGGTTAGAACCCAACTGGAAAATACCTGGTCTAATGACTGTGATATTTGTTGGATGAATAGGTAGTGATGGTGATTGATGATGACAACGACAATGATGACGATAGGAACTTGGTATACAAAATGCTACATTTTTCTCAGGTGAAATTTACTGTTGACAAGGTTGACATGGCCTTCTCCATGAATGGAGCTTGATCAATTGCTCCCTTTCCCCCCACCTCAAAAATCCTGTTCTGAAGGACAGGATGGATCCAGGCAGTGACACATAGAACACATGCAGTTTCACCATCTCTGTGTTAAACCAGTTGGTAACCAAAAAGAAAAGCTCTTCTGAGAAATAACCACACTTAATAGAAACACAGAAGTCCTATTTGCATGGAAGGCTTAACTTAGTCATGGGAGGATTAGATACCACATGAACTCCTTGACTCAGGCAACTACTCAAGAGGGGCATAGCTGAAAATAGGCCTGTCAGCCGTAACAACTGTACAGTTGATTGTGGGTTTATTAATTCCTTTTGAAAAAGAGAGTAAGTCCTAGGGTGGTCCCTGAATTTTTATTTTTTTAGGACTTCCATCTCTATTTTAGTTTTCACACACCACATAGCCACACAAGGATAAAAAAGGGGCAGAAAGGGAGGGTGGCAACAACTCTGGCTTCACATGGTTGTTTAACTTTTTAATACTCCATCAATGGGTGGACCAAGAACTGACAGACTCTCACTTTGACTTAGAAAATATCTGGTCTTTAGTTGACTGGGCCAATGGAGTTTGCACCCTCCCAGTGTATAGAAGTAAGCCTTTCAACTCAATAAATGTCTTTCATCCAAACACAGAGTATGGGGGGGGCAGGGGAAGAATACAACCTTCCCCCCCCCCAAATGCTGCTGTTTCACCCCTTTATTACAAGGGAGTGTCCCAATTTTTCAGATCAAGATGTGGAGCCAGTCTTTGAGCAGCATACCAGGGGCTGCATTTCTAAATGTGGGAAAAGTCAGGAAAAAAGACTAAAAGGATTGAATTAAAATCAAAATGGAATTACTCCCCATGTGTATACTAAGGTCTTTCTTCTACAGTATATGTTCTACTGACATTGTAACAGCAAATTTTGGAGGGGCTCAGGAACAGGGTTTCTTAGTTCCATTGGTACCTCCTGTGGCCACCACGTGTCCATCTCTGCCATAGCAAGTTGAAGCAACTGACAACTGAACTGTTTTTTGGGACATGGCAGTAAAAATTTCCACTTTGTTCAATGGTTATTTCTTATAGCTGGCTCTGAACCTGGGGGATAAGATGGCTTGGATCATTCCTTTCTTCCGGGTAGCTCTCACCAATTCTGTGTTGACTACAGCCATCTCTGAAGCCTAAGGTTCCTATCAGGTAACAAAGCTATGTATATTCAGAAATTGTAGATAATGTCAGCTTGCTTCAGTAGAATCATTCCCTGCCCAGATCTGCAACTGTAAGTTTCCATTTTCAAGAAGAGTGCTGTGAAGATTAATACATTAAAGAACATAAAGTGCTTAGATATTACAACTTAAGAGGTAGGTGTAATGAAGAGATAGGGAGCTCAGTTCATAACCCACCAGGTTATTCTTAGAATTGTCAGGCATAAAACATTAATCTCTCTAAATGCCACTTGGAGATACCAAAGGGAGGGCTTTGGGAGGGAGGGAGGGGGTGGAATAACAGGGAATTCTTGGAGGAGACATTGATTCTGGCCCCTCTTGTTATCCATGTTTTAATAGTTTCCCACACAAAGTATGGCAATGCTATCACAGCCCATCCTTTTTGTTTTCACATTGTATACAATTTTTGCAGAAAAATTGTTCGCTTGTCTCATGTTTACAGAACATGAGATTTCAGGGAGTTCAGGTTTAGAAGTTTGTAGGCCGTATCATGACAACTAGAATGATAAAGTATCTAGGAATGCACCCAAGTGTGGGAAAGAAAGGTGGAGCAGGATGTATATGTTCACACAACATATATGATACAACAAAGTTCTGCAGCTGTTTGGAGTCCTCTGCCAATGTATCAGCTGACTCTTTCACAAATTGTACCTGTCTAGGGGGTTAATTTCTAAGGCTGGGAAAGAAATTTGGAAATGCCAACTATGACCTACAACAAAGGAGCGAACAATGAAAATAAGTATTCTTTCTTATGCGTGGCATTTCTAGATATAAGCACAGATTGGATAAATTCTGAGATGTTAGAAATGGATCCTCAGATCATACTCATTTCCATAGATGAGAAGAAGCTAAAACTAACTACCAGTTTTGTGTGTGTGTGTATAAATGTATGTGTGATAAACAGGACCAAACGTCATAGTTGTGACAATTCTGAAAGTTGCTCTTAAAAGTTTAGTAGAGCATGTATGCTAAAATTAGCTATCAATACATATTCCATATATTCACTTCATCCTCATCAAGACACATTCTTTGTTACTGTAAAGGTTCAGAAGGATGTGCTATCGTATGAACTGGTGTCACAGCATCTGGGTTATTCACAGGTTTCCATAGTTTTCACAGCTCTCACATTCAGTGTTTTTTCACACAACTGCAACATTTGGTAATGACACTAGAGGCACTTCCACACCAACACTGTTTCACGCCCTCTTCATCCTCATCCTTCCTTCCTGCTGTATGCATTGTTTGATCATTTCCTGCAAAATCCTAACAGTTACTATGAGGTGGATCTGAAAGCTGTAAAACCACCTTTCCTTTGAAAGTCCTGAAGTTCAAAAACTGGACAGTGGAGTGAGCAGGAGCTTCTCTGCAGTTGGGGGAACTGACTACCCACAAGTGCCACAAAGCCACAACACTTTAAAGAAAGACTAGCTTTACTGTAGTTTCACATACACTGCAGGAGCGCCAGAAATAAATTGGCTCCATTCTTGAACACAGCCATTCCCGCAGAATCACAAGGATCTAGAGCTGTCTTCTGAGGGAGGCAGAGTCATAATTTGGAAGTGCCCTACACATGAAGCCCCATTTGCATACTGCAGGCATCAAGAGAGGAAAATGTCTGTGTGTGTGAATTAGGTCCAATGATTAGGGACGGACCTAGTTGATTGGCTCATTACTCAACGGACAGAAGGCTTTACAAAAGAATGTCCAGTTAAAAGAGATCAGCTAGGAGATGATGAGAAAAACCTCTTTATAAACCCCCATGAGCGGCTGCCAATGAAATTGAACCAAATGGACAGATAATGACCTTGCATAAAGCAGTTTTTATAAGCCTAATAGGGCCATCCCCTACTATTAGCAAAGTGAGGCGGTTTCCTTAGGCAGCAGATGCTCTCGGTAGCTGCAAAATGTTGGAGGCGACAGCACGGTCCCGTGAGCACAGTGCAGCTATCATCAAAACAATTCATTTTTCAAAATCAGCTAAGGTCCAACTGATTTTTGTATGTGGTAGAGGAAGGAGACCCATCTTCATCCCTGGCAGCAAAATGTTGGGCCAGTTCTGAACCATAATCTAGCGATGAACAAGAAGAAAGACACTGCAGAAGGAAGTTAATGATGAACTCTGTGCATGGAGCAACACTGAAGATAGCTGTTCCCAATTACAGCTCTTTCCAGCCTATCTCACCAACTCCAAAGTCTACATTTCAGTAATGGAGACTCTTTTGGTTCTGCAGCTGCATGCCCACCAAACCATGTTTTTCCAATAGCATGGATAACATTGTTTCTGTTTTGTAGTACAAAGGGAATAATACTGTCAAGCTGAGAGCTATCTCAAAACTTAGCAGAGAAGCAGATAAGTACATTACACGTTGGGAATTATATATAATAGTTTATTCGGTCGATGACCAGCAAAAAAAAAAAATCAACACCAAGGTAAAATCAATAGATGAGATAAAATACTAGCGTAACAAAGATAAAATAACATAAAAATGTGACTTACACTGCTATAATGGTCCATTAATTACCTGTGCAAGTGTACATCTAAAATATTACAGACTATGAAGAAAAATATATATCATCTAAAAACAAGATAGCTAATATGTGTTAAATCTAAAGTGACAAATAAAACAGAAGTGATTATTCCTGTAACCAAGTATGCCTTATTTTCATTGTGCCAACACAGAATTTGGCTCCTATGCAGGTAATGAACAGTTTCAAATCTTCTAGAAGATGGTTCACATAGAAATTGTCTGGCCGTCCTGGAAATTTACATATTAGGGTCAGAATATAAGCAGGCCTGATAGCCCCGTAGAGTTTACAATGTAGTAATACAAGTGAAATGGTTTTGATCTCCTTGTCGCCACATGGGCAGTTAACGGGGTTTTGGAGTATCTGCCTTGCAGCAGTGCGGATGGTAAGATGTTATACCTGGCTTTGAAAAATGCTATTCTCAGCTTGGGGAAAGTTAGATTTTGTAGATATCTTGCTGGTTCCCAAGTGCCTTTATTTATCCAATTTCTGCCATGTTGGAGCAGCCTATTAACTTCAGTCTGAAATTCCATACCCCTTATTCTTTGAGTGACCAGTGGGGTGGCTTGGTCATATCCTAAAGACATGAGGAACAGTACAGAAAGCCCATAAAATGCCAGCTTCAGCTCTATGGTCTGTTTCCAGGGAGGAGGAAAATTGTCTATTAAAACTAAAGGGAACAGTCAGACCGGGAAGAATCAGATTTTCAGCCATTAGTTTTTCATCATCCTCCCCAGCCGTCCTTGAATTGCAGGCATTCCTGTCTCAAGCAACTGGGCGTTCGTTGTTCTGTTGGGTGCAGCAAGGGTTGGTCTCACATTGGGAATTAACAGCTGGCCTAGCAATGTATCACCTTTTTTTCTTAGCATCGCTTTTATAAGGAGAGATTTTTAGGTTAGTGTTGCTTTAATGCATTTTTTTCTGTTGTGGAAACTTCCTTCAGAATAGTGGTTGATGTTAAAGCAATGCTGTTCATTATGGGTTTATTTGGGTTTCCCTGTGGGATTATGGTCTGCCACAGGAAGAGTGCCAGATGGTAATTTAGGAAAATTACGGTGTCTGGCCTTCTCTAAATATGACTAATAGGAGTTTAGCTTGATGGCAAAAGAAAAAGGACAGATAAATAGCTATGAAGGTAGCTGGACGTCTCTGGAGATTAACATTCAGTTGTTTGCTTTCAGGTCTTGGTGTGTGACCATTATGCTAATTTTAAGGACACAAGCAAAACCATTTTAGATCTATCTATTTATTCAAAGTTCTCTTCCCATTGTAGTCAACCAAATCCCAGTAGGATGCAAAAGCAGAACACGAGAATAGTAGCTTCTTCATATTTTCCAGCAAGCATAGCACAACCCTAGTCTCTTTAGACCAGGGCAGAAGACTCCCCTAGAAACTGATCCTGCTCTTTCTGTTTTGTGGTGTTTCTTGCAAAGAAGTGGTTTTGTGCTTTTGTTCGGCAATGGCACTGATCTCTCTTTTTCTTGCCCTATAGAGGACAGAATGTAGGACCCTTTCTAGTCTGCCAACAATCTTTGTATAATTAGATGTTCAAAAGTTGCAAGCTTGCAAGGAAAGGTGTCTGTTAGATGTCTCTAATTAAACATAAATGCACCTCTTAGATCTCTGTCTCTCTTCTCCAGGGACTTGGTGTCAAACTTGCCAAATAAACATCTCTTCCTCAACCCTGTACCTTCAGTGGTCCTGAATTTATTCTGCACATCATCCTGGAAAAAGGTTGCAAAAGTGTGGTATTTCCATTGTACTTGATATATGAGTATTACATTTTGTACGTTAATAAGGGAAGTATATATACTCACCACCCCCCTCAACAGAATTAATATGCTTTGTCCAGTACATTGTCTGGGTAATTGTTAAGTGTTTCACTCATTTTGTTCACCTTCTCAGCTAAGTTAATATATTGATCTTTTCATATATATATTCTTCTTTTAGATTTCAAAGAAAGCCTAATTACACATATCTGACTCACAACAGTTCTTGAAATAGCAGAACAATCAATATTAAGTACAATTTAGAAACCTATTCTGCCTATATATATATATATATATATATATATATATATATATATATATATATGGAATTTTTCAATTAGCTTTGGTGAGATCGGTATTCTTCCATCACAATCTGAAAAAAAGAAAAGGGTAGCCCACTATGTGTGTGTGTTTGTGTCTGTGTACACATGCACACACACACACACAGAGTCAAAACTACTTATCAAAGGAAAGAAGGATTTTTTTTTTTTAAAAAGGAAGATCATCTTTAATCATTGAGGCTGAAAAACAGATAAACAGAATGTAAAAGATTTACTTCCTAGGAGTTCCATAACTACCAAAGGGAAGTGAAGGAACGGAAACAGCTTGTGGGGTGTGTTGCTTGTTCATTAGTTGTGTTTCTCCAGCAGGGGGGAAACCTGAATTAGATTTCCTGCATCAAGCATTCATAGGAATGCATTGGTAGAACTCAGTGGCTTCCAAATTATGGTTAAGAAGGTAACTTTGGTTTGCAGTGTAAATGTGAAAACAGGGAATTGAGTGAAATCAAAGGATATCACAGACTGGAAATAATGGGGATATTGATTCTGCCAGCTTTAATTTTCTAGGCTTCTTAGCCTTAGTGTAGAAAGGAATCATTTCCCATTTGTTTCTGCTTACAGTTCTAGGAGCTGGCAAAGTACCAATAAAACGGTAAACTCTCGGGGAGCAAGTTATCTTCATGTCTTGCTGCTGCTTAAAAAAAACCGATTGGATTCTAAGGAACAAGTCTATTGGTATGATGGTCTCACCATTTCTCTGTGGGAAAGAGAATAACCTACCAATCTGGTCCCCCCTCATTCTCCCTCACAGAGCAATTACTACAGATACAGCTTTCCATTGCTGTTCAGAGGAGGACTTTGGAAAAAGAGAAATCCCAAGAATCCTGTGGTCCACTGGGATAAGTTGGGACTTGACCAGAAAAAAAATCCCCATTGGACTGAATCAAATTTGGAACCTTTTCCTAGATAAGTGTGCATTGGGTTTAACCTGAAACAAATAAATGTTTCATATAAACAATGAATTATTGGGTATTAGCCATTCTTGCCTGAAAACATGGCAAAGCAGGTTGGCATATTTTAATGCACCCTAAAACATATAGAAGGAGAAGTAAATTATTTTAGCTACTGTGTGTCTATATTCTTATCTGTTGATCTGTCCATCCATCCATCCATCCATCCTTTCTTATCTTTAGCCCTAGTCTTTCCAGGCAAGTCCTCGATAAAAGGTTGAAGGGGATGAAACAAATAGCCTCAATTACAACAGATCAGATTCTTCCTCTATTTTATGAATTCCCATTAAGGAAATCGCAGTGAATTGGTGGTGCCAAAAAGCTATCATCTGAATATGGCTGTCATCTTTCATTTCAGACCACAGATTGTTACCAGACTCAACCTCTGACAAATTGGAAAAACAGACCGGAGGTTGTGAAGGCAGGGTGTCCCTTGAACACTTTTTTGTTCATCCCCCTTATTGGTTCTCTGGACTGGTGAAGATCCACAGGTATGAGCTAGGTAAAAAATTGGTGTGAGGGACATGACCAAGTAGAGGTAATAGAAGAATGCAAGAGGTGAGGGTGGTTCAAGATGCCCCAGTCTCTAGGACATTCCTCCTCCTTGGTTCACTTAGTTTCTGTTTGTTTTGAATAACAAAAATTTTATTGACTGTCTCAACACAAATGGACCATGCCAAGAAAGAATAATTCCCAGTGCCTGGTTAGGGTCTGCTTTAGATGCAGACAGAAACAGATCTGAGGCAGCCAGGAGGACCTAAAGAACTGAGAAGGAGATTCATAAAATATGGTCACAAACAACCCTTGATCAATAAAACCATATGTTGAACTGAGATATCAAATGTATTATGAGAAATGGCAATTGTGTTGCAAGACACTTGCTGTAGCTGCGTGTTCTAACCTCAAAGAAAGGGGTGGGAGAAAATCCCCATGTCCATGTTTCAAGTCTATGCAGGGGCACCATGTCAGATTCTGGAGTGCAAGATAAACTTTCAGATGCAGCAGATACAGTGACCCTGCCAAGGATGCACAGAATGAGGTCCTTGCGGTATTGGGATAAATCAGTTAGAATAATTCATGCTATGGATTTTCTGGTGCTGAGAAATCTCTATGCAGCCAAGTATAAACATACATCATATCTGATAGGTTTTTTTTTTTTTTATTGTTGTTGGTAGTGATGCCCCTTCCTCCCAATTGTTAGAGAATCTCTACAGGAACAGAGCCAACCCATTCATGTCCTACTGTCAAGATAATTCTTGAAAGACTTTTTATTAGTGGGAGGTGACAGAAAGAGAGAAAGAGATTTCTTTCCTTTTTTTTTTTAAAGACTAGAATCTCCTGTACTGTGTCAGTCAACACTCCCTGTCATTAAGAAGTTTACACACACAGCAGTTAAAGAGGTAATGTGGCAAAGAAATGTTTGCTGGTAATAATACTTTTGATGGTGGAATACCTAAGAAGCTGTGCAAATGAAGAGCAAGGCAATTGCCTTCACAGCTCCTACTTCAGAGAAGCTCTGTCATTCTCAACAGAATTGGTCTAGAAAGGTTAGCTATTAAAATAACCATTTCTGTGTCCAAGGTACACAGTAGGGTGGAAAAGGGATTGAGAATTATACAGGGCATTAATGAAAGGAAGTTGAAACATATTGATGCAATGCACTTTGATTCTTTGCTCAAGGCAGGGTTGTCTCAGTCTGATCTAAGGACTTCTGGATCATCCTGTGTCCTGTTCTTAACCTAACTAGTGGCAGAGGGGCCCTCTGAACAAAATCTCTGATTATAAAAAAAGGGAATAACTTACTCTTTTTCAGAAAGAGCAAACCACATCAGTATGAATGAATGACATTAGGCTTCGAGGTAGTGTTGAAGGTGCTTCTCCTCCAGGGTGATCCTGAAGCTTAGCGGAAGCTGGGGACGCTCTAGCAGATGTGAAGAAAAATGAATACTGAAAAGGAGCCATGGAAACACACCATCACAATGATTATCTTAAGGTAGTATCTTGATTAAGCCAGCTGAAAGTTAGTGACATAAGTGTGCAAGAGCCCCAAGTTCCATGTGTCAGCGAACCTTACACCATGAACTTTTATAAAGTAAGATGGTTTAACTGCTCCCTCCAAAAACAAACCAGAGAAGGTTATTGTCTTAAAATGAGCATTAGAATGGTTTGCAGACACAAAGCTCGGACCCTGGCAGTAATTCAAAGCTTGCCTTTAGAGTTGCTTCATGACACAACTTCCCCGCTTCTAAAAATGGTGGGAAGAAGCAAAGTTGCCTCACTTTCATTGCACCATTTGCATCATTAGACCTTCCTAGAAGATAACCAAATTGCGGATGACTCTTCCAGGTAACGTGAAATGGCTTGAGGTGACTCCAGCTGCCTTCATAGTGGAGGTTACCTTTAAACTCTTTAAACCTTTAACTGGTGCAACACCAATATATATCAGGTAATGCTTTGTTGGAACTGGATCTGCCTCCCTGGTCTGGTCAGGTCATCTAGAGATGGCCTGATGAAAGTTTCTTCACTTCACTAGGCATATGGGGCATGGATGAAATGGCAGGACTTCTCCATAGTGGCTCCTACTTTGTACAGTACTTTCCCCTAGAAGTACAGTATATATATACAGTTCCCACCGTACTGCAAATCCATAAACACATTACACCTGCTTTATTTTAGTGTGTATTTGCTTTTACTATTGTAACTAAAATCTTTAATAAAAATTATGGGAAAACAATCTGCTTTATTTTACTCTGCCTTTGGCCCAGATGATAGATTGTGAGCTTCTAATGTTGGTTTCAATGTTGAGTTTGATTTTCAGTATTGGATTTTCAACACTGGATTTCAGTATAGATTTATGTTTTTTCCTTTGCTTTGATCTTGAACCCTGAGCAGAATCCTCTGGGACTGAGCAGGCGCTGAGTACCCCTAGGAATCAGAATGGAACCCAGAAGAGAAAAACTGGATCAAGATAAAATTTGGAATTATGTAAATATTTCCCCAAATATTTGCGCTTATTGTTCTGATTCCTATTTTTAAAAACCCTCACCACATCAGTTTTCTGTTCATCTGGATCACTCCTCAAAGCCTACCTTTGGTTTATGTCCTTAATCCCCATATTTCTCATTTTAAATAAGTGTTAAACATGGGCTACAGCAACAGATGGAATACAATATCATGAGATTAGGCTATATTTCTGATAACAGATATTCCTCATCCCACCATGCACCAAATTACTTTTCATTTCCTCTGAAAATGCCTTAGGCATCTGGATTCTCCTTGCCCATTTCTTGCTGAGCACACAACTATGTTGCAATGGTAGTCCTGAAAAAAAAATAGCCATTGAACAATTCCTTCCTGTCCTGTGTTAAAAGGATTGTTAATAATCTTTTCTATCCTGTTGTGCTACTAGATAGAAAACCTGATCATCTGGACACAAAAGTAAGTTGGGTGGCTGGGATTTTTTTTCCAAAATATCTCCATGGCCTTTTATAGATCTTTGGTCCTGCCTGCTCTATTTTACACCAAGTTCTTCTTTTCAAAAGAAAGCATATATGCAAAAGAAAGCAACAACATGCAAACACATAAAGAAAAAGGACATGTTACAACAGCCAAGCTTGTCTAAAGCTGGTAGGGCTTGACCATCTGTATTCTCTTCCTGTTTCCTTCCATATGTTTCTCAACCTTCAGCCAGAAGGGGTTCAGACACCTGTGCTGAGCTTCTTGGAAGCTCTCTAGAAGGGTGGTAAGAAAGTAGCTAGCTGACCCTCATCAATTACAACAACCAAGGGGGGTAATTATGTCTGAAAATTGCTGTTTCTTTTCTTTTCTTTCTTTCTTTCTTTCTTTCTTTCTTTCTTTCTTTCTTTCTTTCTTTTAATTTAACTCTAAGTAGAGAGAGAAAACCTGCACACTGCACAGCCTCTGGGGCAGCCATTCACTCCTGCAGCTTAGCTGCATTCATCAGAACATACATTGCTGTCTGTTTCAACCGTGAACCGTTATACCCTTACTTGGGGCTATAGTGTACAGAGATGGCACAAAGCTAGCATGCTCTGTGAGAACATTATTTCATCAGGGGATCTTCTCCAGAACCTCTACCACTTGGGGTTGTTTCTCAAGCAGAATTCTCCTTGGCAAAGCAGCACACACACTGGGAGAAGGAAGAAGGAAATGCTGAGGAAATGAATTCATAGGGGAAAAATGCCTTCTAGATAGAGAGATGGAGAGATGGAAAGATGGAGTGATGGAGAGAGGGAGAGGGAGAGAGAGAGAGAGAGACAGAGATAGAGAGAAGGAGATAGAAAGATGTGTGTGTGTGTGTGAGAGAGAGAGCGAAATGGAGAGATGGAGAGATGGAGTGATGGGGAGGGAGATAGAGAGGTAGAGAGATGGAGAGGTATAGAAAGAGATAAAGAGATCACCTGTGTTCTTTTTTTACAAAGTGGCCTTTTATTTTATTTTATTTCATTTTGCAAAAGAAAAAAAAATGGGAAACTTACTTATGAGGTGTCTGAAGGATGCATGCAATATGTCCTGTATTCCACAGAACAATGGTTTTTCCAACAGTCTGGAGCTTCCTTAGCTTCTCACAGTTCATTCAATCCCAAGGGATCACCTCCAGAGTGAATCCTCCCTGTGGGTTTTTTCCCAAATTGGGAAGCATGGATACCATTTCAGTAGGATAAGAAGGGGTGTCAAAGAAAACACCACCAGTAGAAGTAGTACCATCTATGCCAGTGTTTTTCAAACTTGGCAACTTTAAGATGTGTGGACTTCAACTCCCAGAATTCCCCAGCCAGCATGCTGGCTGGGGGAATTCTGGGAGTTGAAGTCCACACATCTTAAAGTTGCCAAGTTTGAAAAACACTGCTCTACCACCTCCAAAACGAAAGTAAATTCAAAACCATCATCAAAAGAGGACATGTTTTGCTCACAGAGCAAGGGCATTCTTGATCAATTTCAAGGTAGATTTTAAGTACAGGACTAAGGAAAAGGAATATAAATTGTCTGAAAGTTTCAATCTCATAATTAGACCTGTCCTAGTAAAGATTTTTATCCAAGATATTGTTACATTATGACATTTACTACAGTCAGATGTGATATTGGGAACCGATTTAGATGATTTTAAAGGAGGATTGGCCAAATTCATGGAGGATGAACTCATCAATGTATGGTAGTCCAGATGACTCTTTACTACCTTGTACAGTATTTCCACTGGATATCCAGTGGAAGGATGCTATCATCTACCATGTTTGTGAACTTTCTGAATATATATCTGGTTGGTGCTGGATTAGGTGAGCTCTTCTGATCCAACCTCTGGGCTTCTACCCAGAATGTATTGCCTGATCAGAGTGTACAATAAAACAAAATATACTTTGTTGTCTGCTGAAGTGTGATGGTATGTGGGAAAGACCATGGGAGACTGGGCCAATCGACGCTGCCAAGGAGATTGGGGGGGGGGGGAAGCAAGAGGCTCAGAAGAGACCCTCCCTAGTTTCTTGGTCTGTAAAGGAGACAGGAGGAATTGCACTTTCAGACTTGCAAGATTCTGTTAATGTAGCCTAACAATAAAGTAGAATTCGCTCATCTGATTGTGATTCCTATCTGGTTTACCCCGCAAGGCTAGCATCAGTCTTGCAATTCTGAAAGTATATCTTTTCCCCCGTCTCCTTTACAGCCTGAGAAACTAGGGAGGGTCCCTTCTGAGCCTCTTGCCCTGCCCGCTATCCAGCTGTGGGCTATGCTGTCTCTTATCTGACTATTCCCTTGGCAGTGTCTCTTGGCCCAGTCCCCCAAGGTCTTTCCCACATACCATCACACGAAGTCACCGCACATGAAGTCAATGCATGGTTTGGAAAATGTCAATCACAGAACAGTAACTCATTCAAAGTTGCAACAAATAGCCTCATTTTTGACTTTGGTACTCCCACCAAAGGTATTAACTATTCATTTCTCATGGGACACTTCCAAAATGGCAAGTGATACTATGATTAATGTTACATGTGTATGGGGTGGAGATTGGGTGAGGATTCTCAGTTTGTTCCTCACCAGCAAGGCGGTCTGACTGTGAAATGTTGTCTTCATAGATTCCAGGCATCACAAGGATGAGAAAACATTTTTTCCTTCCTTTCTCCTACTATGGTTTAGGTCTATTTGTGTAAACTTACCAAATTGGGTTAAAAAAATTTTTGGACAAAATTTCATTCAACATTAGAAATATAAATAGAATAATGGACAGAATTATTGTAATGACGTACAACATGAGCTCTGAACAACAGAAGTCTTGATACTGAAAAATGTATTAATTTCATGTCAAGTTTCAGTTTTACTATTATTTTCCCATTTTTTTCATCTTCTGTCAAGTTTACAGTTGGATTAGTGGACAAAACTCTTAAATCTAAACATGCATTTATTGAGTTAAACCATGGAGATAGCATGAAGAAGTAAAAGAAAAAGAATAATGATGGTGATACAGGTGATATATTGAATTTGACCCTGTTATATTTGAATGAGCTAAATATAATGAATTGAAAATTTTAAAAGAAACGTGCAGTGCAATATAACCTATTATACTTTCACATGTCATAGAATTATGGAAGAGTTGAAACAGACATAAAAGTTCACCTCTTGCTCAGTGCAGGATCTACTACAGTATCTCTGAGAGATGACCAACTAGCCTCTGTCTGAAGTTCTTTAGCAAAGAAGAACTTTCCTTTTCATATGGTAGCCTGTTCTACTGGCTCAGTCAGGAAGCTCCTCCTGACCCATAGCCTGAAATGTCTTTGTATTTTTTACCCATTGGTTCTAGTCCTGCCCTCTAGGATAACAGAGAACAAGTCCACTTCCTCTTCTATGCAGTAACTTTTCACATATTTCAGTTGTCTTCTTTGTTGTGTAAACATCCCTAGCTTCTTTAACCATTTCTCATAGAACTTTCTATGATCCTTCACCATCTTGAAAGCCCCCCTCTGAACTTGCTCCAAGTTGTCACTATCCATTTCAAATTATGATGCCCCAGTGGGTTCTGATCAGTACAGAATAGAATAGAACAATTACTTTCAATGGTCTGTTCTCTGTTCTCCTGATATTGCATCCCAAGATAGCATTTGCCTTTCTAGCAGTTGCATCATCCTCTTGGCTCATGTTTAATTTGTGGTCTACAAGGATGTCCAGCCTCTTTGTTGCCCCCAAGTCTCCCATCCTGTACTGGTGTATTTCCATTTTCTTACCTAAGTTCAGCCTTTCACATTTCTTGTTACATTCCATCCAATTCATTTCAGTCAACTGCTCAAAAGTACCAAGAACTTTGGGAATTTTCCTTTCCTCTGCCGATGTTTTAACTGACCACTTATAGCTTTTTAAAAAATCTATAATTGTCATAGAAACACTGCAAATCAATCAATCAATCAATTGGGGGCAAGACTGCCCAGATTTTTGAGACATCTGCCTCTTTTGGATTAAAGCTAAGAGGTAAGAAGCTTATGATACAAGCAAGAGAAAGCAGTGGATACAATCATGTGCCAGCTATTTGGCTGGAGCCAAATCATGACTGTGGCCAGCCAGCCAAAATCTAGATCTAAGCATTTTCTTTTCTGGGTACACTGGAGGAGAAGGCAGAGCTCGGTTTGTTAAAAGCATTGCCACCCTGCACTTGCCAGGAATGGTCCCAATGTGGTTTGCAGTTCACTTAAAAAGAGTTTGTCCTTGATCTCAGATGTAGAGTTTAAGATGATGTCAGAAGAAAAGAAAGGGGAGGTGGGAAAAGGGAAACACAAACTGATATCCAACTTCAGGGTTATCTGGATTTAAATTCTCTTTCTGTCTCAGCCCAATGGCTGGCTGGTTGGAAGATCATTGGGGAAGAAGGGATGACTGGAAATGAAAAGGTGGTTTTTATTGTCATCAAGGATTAACTTCACATTATTACTGACTCATGAATGAATAATTTATATTCATTTCATTTCTATCTTACCTTTCTGCCCATAGGTTAGCATGCAGAAAATCCAAGAAGGAGATCCAGAGAACTTTTGCTGGCATCTAGTATAGGGAACAGTCTAGATTTGTTGAAATAATGCTAAAAAGTGGCATATTGCTAGAACACAGTTAGGATTATATAAAAGGATGCTGTCTCCCAAAAAGAGATTTGGGGACAGCATCCCCAAGCCTTTTAGGAAAGTAACGCACGCACACACACAATCTAACCTGGTTTGTAATAGTCTTTGAATTAAAGATTCTAAGTCTGCTATCATTTTTAAACTTTATTTTGAGGTACCTTGCTTCTCCTATTGCTGAAAGATGTCCCAGAATTGTCTGTACAAATTAATACATAAATAAATGGTAAGAACAACCCTCGTGCTCCCAAAATAATAATCCAGTTTTCTGTTCATTTCCCTCTTCCTATCCCCATGTATCAGACTGTTTATCTAAGAGAGGGGAATATAGCCTTGATTATACGAATCACAAAGTCCCATTTGGAAACAACGCTTTGTTTTCAAAGTGGAAGAGCGAGTACAGAAGGGGAATAATAGAATTTCTTCCTGCATTGACTATTCGAACCCATAAGCCACAGTTAATTTAGTAATCCTAGCAGCTCATGTCTTTGAATTTTGATCTCTTAGTCATGTTGGCTGGAAATAGAAAGTCTTAAGATTTTTCACGATGAAGCATTAGATACTGTTGGTGGAGGTTGATAGAGTTCTGACCTCACTTCTTATTCCAGCACACCCGCTTGTGACCTCAAAGAAAGTTCTGAAGATGGCTTCTAACGTAAGTCCTGACAGGGCTACCTAAAATTACCGGATCAGAATTAAAACAAAACAAAATAAAATAAAATCCACAGTCATCTGCCACACCAAAGTGTGAGATTCAAGGGAGCTGCATTGATCTAAGCAGTAAACGTCTGCTTAGGATTGTTACAAGGTCTAGAATTAGTAGGAGTCCCTAAAGTGATAGACACATTAGGCCAACCTTTACAATAAATATAAGGTTGTTTCCCTTACACTTAAATTAGCAAGAAGAGAGCGTGTTTCTTGAAATGAAGGATCTTCCTGAATGGTGCTCCGTGTTGACAGTTTCTAGTAGTTTTGTTAAGGGAGTGGGAAAATAAAGTCATTGAAGTCAAACAGACATCTCACTGAATGCAAGACACCAGCAAAGAAGATCTCTATTTACAAAGCAGAGGATGTAGCATCAGATTTCTTTCCTTCTCATGTCTTTTTTAACACAAGTGAAATTTAGTACTTTATTAAAAAGCTAAGGGCAACCATTAGCAATTTCTACCTTTGAATTGGGAAGTGACCTGGGAGAACTTTGTGACACCAGAGAATAGCAATAAAAGATTTAGACTAAGCATTCACGTTGGAAGTTCCGCGGTACATAGACTGACAGGCCATGATGGTGCCCTCTCATAACTCGGCTGCCTACTTCACTTTAGAATGAGGGTTTTACCACATTCATGCTGGCAAATTGCGTGGCTTGGCTCACATCACCACATTTTCTCTTTGAGAGTAATTGCATTTCAGCCTTCAGCCTCTCCACGCATCAACACATGCATGTTTAAAACAAGAAATAGATAGAGTGGAAAACGTTTTAATAATCAAAAGTTGTCATGAAAGGCATGTTTTCTAATTTTTAATGAAAACCTAGTATGCTTTTTTTTTTTTTTTACTATAACCTATTTTCTGAAAGAATCAATGTAAAGTGAAATCCTATGCATGACTGCTCCAGAATAAGATAACTTTGGGATTTGGAATATAACTACTGTTGAAATGACTTAATTTTGCTCTAGAAATTAAGCAAATCGACCACTGAGTGGAGATCGTTATTATCCTCCAAGGTGTCTAGATATTCACAGATATCTAAATATTTTCAAAGGTCAAAGCAAGTGGGAAAAAGTAATCTAAGCAGATTTACCAAGATTACACAGAGTCTAGGAAACTAAATCAGATGAGTAAAAGTTAAAAAAAGAAAGATGAGTTATCTTGGAAGAAATGTAATATTCAGAGTGGCCATCACCTCTCTCATTAATATCAGTGAAAGCTTAAGATCGCAAGTCTACAGATACTTTCCTGGAAGTAGTCCATTGAGATCAGTGGGACATCAATATAGGGACAGGCTGCAATAGAAGACCACTTTAGAAATTAACGCTTTGAATGAGAATATTCCCTCTTTATATTCTTTTATTTTATTTTTAGAACCCCCCCCCTCCCCAAAATAGTATGCTCTGAACCCAGAGTTGGCCAGCTAATTTGTTTTGTTTCCTGATAGAAAAAATGCAAAATGATATCATAACCACACCATAGTAAACCACAATAGCAGCAATAATACACAACAGGGGAAAGCAGTGCTCACATTTTAGAAGATGTAAATTTTGTGAAACCTCTCCATCAAGAATAAGCAGAGTTTTCACAACATTCTAGGTTATTCATTGAACCATTTAAAAATGTTATTTCAAAATGCTATTCCTGAAGGAATTGCAGTTGCAGTAAATGTATTAAAAGCACGGCTCCTTAATCACACACAACTGCCCATTGATTGTTTGTTTGCTCATGCCGGATAAAGTTATAGGATTGGGACCTTACCATTACACTTTTATTGATTTTTTTTAAATCAGAGGAAGAGTCTGGGTCAAATATTTGCTCAGATATAGAATGGGGGAATTTCCTTTCAGTAGGTAACACAGGGAAGTTTTTTACCAGATAAAATTTAATTAGAGTAAATTTCTCAGAATTAGAAACAACTTTTCTAGATTACTCAGTACCAGAAATGTTAACTTCAACCACACATGTTGAAACTAATTTTTATAACACCTGATTTTTAGGACTATCTAGTTAACTAGTGATAAGAAAACTATTAGTTTGTACACGCACACGTGTTTTTTATATCTATATCTATATCTGTCTATTGTGCAGTGATTCTATCTATCCCCTCTCCTGTTTTTTGTTGGTATTTATTGAATAAACAGGGATTACATCTTAAAAATAGTTTTGCAATTTGAAATCAGGTTCTTAGTAAGCAGATTTCAATAATCAAGTTAATTAACTTTAATTTGAGGCTTTTCTATCTTCTTGAAAACAGAAATATAGAACCTAATTTCATCTGCATATACCTGATTTAATTGTATGTACTTTGGATGGATTAAGTTTCCAGTTAATTGTGGAAATTCAAATAGACTGTTGTACAGGAAATTTAAACTTAAACAATGATTAGCTATTTTAAATATTATTAAAATAGTCATATTAACTTCAAATGTGATGCTTCATACATTGCTGATATTTATTTATCACATTCAAATTAACCCCAAACCCTAAAATTGTAGTAATATTTTAACATGATCAGTGAACAATTTGCTCCATAACTCAGTTAATATTTTTAATAATGTTTATGCTGTTGCACTGTCCTATTATAAAAATATAATAACAAAATCATAATATAGAAAAAAGTCAAATCAGAATTTTGCAGATAGAATTATTTTGAGTCCTTCAGTTTACAGGAGTATGCAAGACAGATTACTCTCAGTTATTTTGATCTATACTTTTGCTAAAAAATGCATATTTTGAAGTACATATAACTAAAATTAAATTTTGATTTCCATTCAACATTTTTCCGAGAAGGATGTGCAAAACCAGCAATAGAACTTTCTTTGTTCAAATGCAGCCTATGGTGTTAACTCCCATAGTTATACCAACAATTGTCTAAAAGTATATATTTCCAGTAAAACATGAAATCTGCATATCAGATTATTTGAACTAGTAAAGTGACAAATTAAACTATTGAAGGAAATAAAGAATTCCAACCCATATATAATCAAGGGTTTATCAGGAGAAGATTATAAAAAGTTCTGAAGCGGATAAAACACAGAAATACTCCTTGCTTTCGGTTGCTGAAAATCCGTTAATATCCTAGCAGTCAGATTCAACTGTTTAGAATCAACTCTCTCCCTTCAAGAAATCATGTAAATTTAGTTGCAAAGATCCCTCATTTTAACCTGTCCTAAACTTTAAAACTGATTAAACAAAACACAAACGAGTGGCTTAGGTCATAAGCTAAAACCTTTCGACTCTTAATTTTGTTTTATTTTCTTTTTCTTTTCGGTGAAGATACTTTCCCTTCTCTGCATTTCATCTCAAACTGGGAGGCAAGGAGCTGGAATTAAACAGACGCACACCCCACACAGCTCCCTAACAATCTTCTTCCTTCAGTCCTGGAATCTATGTCTGCAATCTCAGAATGAACTTTTCTGCAAAGTAGAAAAGTGCTCCCCCTACTAAACATGTAATTAGTATAATTAATAATTATTTCCTAATTGAAACACAGGTTAACAAACTTCTCTAATGTGGAGAGGTAAAGGGGAGAAAAATGCTTTGTATTAACCCTGAGTGTTTTTAAGCCTATAAAAGTCTTCAAAAGATCTCAACATATCAAGCAATCTTTTACTCAACTAAATCTACCCCCCACGTTCATTCTTACACTTACTTAAATACCCACTATGTTCACAGCTTGGAAAGAAAGCTTTAATGGATCACTGGCTTTAACTAAAGAACGGTAGGTACGTGATTTGTGTAAGTGGTCTCAAGCCCTCCCCCCCCCCCTTTTTTGGGTGGTATTAATAATTTTCATCAAATGAAAACAAAGGCATCTTCACAGAACAAAAGACGAAGCTTTCAACCAGCATTATTAACATAGCTTTTATTTTCAGCACAAACATTTCAAACAATTACTCCAGACCCCACTGAGCGCCCAGTTGCTACTAAAGCGAGTTGTCAGGTATTTTTCCAGACTCTGGCGAAGAGAGGGAGAAATCAAATTTTGGGGGCTTTTTGAAAAAAGAAACTCAGGGTACTGCAATGATAGGTCTAGGTCTTCTTTGTGCCTGCTAGATTTCTGAGGCCAGATTGGGAGAAATGAAGTCAGTTATGTAATAAAAGGGAATTTAAGAATCGAGGGAAGCTTCGTGACAACATAGGGCTATTCCACTTTGAATCCTTTCTTTTCAATAAGGGTATGACTGCATGTGACATAAAAATTGTTGATATCTTAAAAATAGGCATAATGTATTATATATATATATATATATATATATATATATATATATATATATAAATAAATAAATATTTAAGGAATTAATTATTTTCCTTCAGGAAACAGACTTCTTTATTTAGGAATTATAATTTGGGGGGTGATGGTGTTTTTTCCCCAGAAATAAAGTAAGACTCAGCTTGATATTTTGGTAATTTAATTACGTTCTTCGGCAAATGAGCAGCTGAAATTTTAGTTATTTAACTTCATTTGTACGATGTACAGACACACAAGTCTTTTGGCATCATATTCTGCGTGATCTACATGATTTTCAAGCATGTGAATCACCACCTCAGGACTAAACGCCGATAAAAACCAAAAATAAGAATTTCATCACCCCTTCTACAAAATTCTCTTTCTCCCAGTTGAATTGTAACACTTTTTGTAGGTATTTCAGTACATTATAAAGCACTAGAAGAATTTCAATGCATTGCAAAGTATTAGAAGTGCTTAATAGAAATTTCATAAAACACAGTTAATTTCATTAAAAAACTCTTTCTCCAGTGTACGCTTTTATCCAACTCTCAATAGTTCAGACTGTTACAATCGCATTTAATAATGATTGTAAGGTAGCTACAGTTATTTTTTACTCACATGCAAACATTATGGAAACATGCTAAGTTTCCCTAAGCTTTGCTTGAACTTTTAGTAGGTAATTTTTGAAACAGTAAAAAAAGAGCAAAATAATTGTATTAATTGGAGCTGGTAAAAAGATGGTGAGGACAATTAACTAGTTAATAACCCCTTTCTAATGCATTTTTGCAGAACAGACTTTGTGCAATAGAAGTCAACCATTCTGAGTATTTCACTTAGGAACTAACCTGGGCAGTTACGTTCAGTCTATAGATAAACTGTAAACTGCTTTCAGATTTGGGATGGGAATTCTCATATGAATTCTATTTCTCATCTAATTGCTTTCTCTGGAAAAGCCCAATGAATAAGCAGGCTCGTAAGAAATATAAATTGATTTGGCAAGAGAAAGAAATTTGAATGCTTCGGTTTATGCTAGTTTCAGTCCATCAGTTTTATGGAGTACATGGCCCAGTTAGAAAGCTATAATTCATCACCCATAAATATTAATTCCCTGGATTGGGGGCTTACTTACATTTTAAGAAGAATGTCTTATGTGAAGTGATTTTGGGATTAAAATGAAAAACTAACAGTAACCATATTTTTCTCATTAGTCCTGCTCTACAGATAACTATTATAGATATGTATGTGTGTGCGTGCGTAATCTCAGTTGAACAACTTGCATAAAAATGGGAATAGTTTTTATTGCTCTAGACCTGAAAAGTCCATGGCCCATGTGATGCAGAGTGCCCTTTCCATACAAAGTGCCAACAAATTGTCAAGTCCACACAACTGGTAATTGTATATTAAAGAAGATGGAAGCGCTATCTTTTTCCTGACCCTCATGTTGTAAACAGACAAGGACATGGGGAGTGACATATGCAGCTTCCATATATGACTCTTCTCTGATTAAAAAAAGAAAGAAAAAAGAAAAAAATGTTTGAGATACTGTTTTCATTTCTTAGAATGATGGCATCCTGCTTTCTCTGAAACAGCTTCCTGGAGTTTCAAATTCACCTTCAAAAGCTATTTATAAGAAAGCGTGCAGAAGGTCCACCAGCAACATTTTGTGAAAATATGTCACCTTCCCAATTGGCATAACATTGTAAAGAAGGAGAAGGAGAAGGAGAAGGAGAAGGAGAAGGAGAAGGAGAAGGAGAAGGAGAAGGAGAAGGAGAAGGAGAAGGAGAAGAAGAAGAAGAAGAAGAAGAAGAAGAAGAAGAAGAAGAAGAAGAAGAAGAAGAAGAAGAAGAAGAAGAAGAAGAAGAAGTAGTTATAATGTTGCACTGTAGAAAAAGGGCCATGAAGATGAATAATGAACTTTTGGAATACTATTATCCTGTAATCCATGATGGCATTTTAGAACACAGTCTCTATATTTAATCCCACAAGAGAAAATAAAAAAGTGGCTGGGCTGTATCAAGAATTCTCAGAATGTTTAATTAAAGCAGCAGTTAGGACCCATTACTTTGGATCCTCCTCTTTTTCACCCCAAACATTTTTTTCCTTTTTTTTTTTTAAATTTATTTTTTTAATTTCATTTGGTCTAATCTGTCTAAGGAGCAGATAGCACAGCCCCAAAAAGGATTTGCAAATTCAGAAAAAAAGAAGTGACTTCAAAAGAAGAATGCATTAGTGATAGATTTACTTTTTTTTTTTAACAGTGGCTTAAAAGAGGTCATATCATCTACAGACGCTTTATTGTCTCCTGCTGTTTATGGTCATGATTCCATCACGATTTCTTGAAAGCAGGGTTCACTGAGAATTCCAAATAAATGTGTGTAAACTTTGGATGCCAACTTCCTAGTATATAAATTCATCATTTTCCTGTTTTGTTTTCAATGGTTTATGGTTTATAGCTGTATACATTCTCCTAGTCACATTCTTTACAATACATGTCAAACCTGCACTGTATTTTTTATTTTTGCCCTCCAATGTTGCAGGTGCATACATTATAAGGTTTAGAATTAGTTCTCCTCTCAATTCTCTTTAATTGAAAAACAAAGGAATTTGCAAGATCTAGGACATTGGCCAGAGCTCTGAAATTTTAATTATTTTGTAACCTACAAAGTCCATTCATAAAATTCAAGTCAAGTGTTCAAACATCACAAACCTGAACATCACCCTTTAAAGAAATCTTCTCTGACATTTTAAATACGATGGGTGCCATCGACAGAGATATCCCCCTTCAGAAACTATGAGAGAACAATGTGTACATCTGAACCATATGGTTAAGACATGAGAACATTAAGGCACCTTGGGCGTCTCCTATTAATTTTGTTGCAGCTCATGTAGGAATATGTTAAACTTTAGGGAATTGAACAAAACCCTAGATGATCATATGCTGTGCCCATTCATTTCAATGGTGTTGAAATAATTGGATAGATTGGTCTTTCAAATTAAACGTGGATCATATACTCAAGAGTTGACTTTGGACATGTCCAGATGGTTCTAATTTAGAGAACCAAGAATGTTCTTTCAGGCTTCAGAGTCTGCTGATTCCCTGCTGCTCTATACATCTAACAAAAGTTAGCCTGGGACTCATCCAAATGATACGTTCCCTGTGGTGAATGGAAGAGGTTCCAAGGAGAAAGCCATACTGAGTTTATGGGAGGGGTGTTTCTCAACTTCTAGTTGTCCATCAGGCTATGAAAGCAAGAACCTGGCAATCTGCTATTCATATATGTGCTAGCTAAAAGTGAGGGTATTGTTAATGCCTTTTGCCACCTTGCAAATCTTCCTGCTAAGGTTTATCTTTGCTTAACGCGAGACAACCATGAATAGCTTTTGCCTTTTTAGAACAGAAGACATTTGCCAAGGGAAGAAACTTCCATGTGATCCCAGTGACTGAACGTGACTCTTAAACGCTACAAGAACAGCTGCCCATTTGAAGGAAATGTGTCTAAACATAACTAATCTGTACAAGCAAAGGACTTGAATCCTTAACCTAGCTCTTCTTTCCTGTGATGACTGCCCCCACAAGCTTCTTTGAAGACTACTCAGAAAATTACACAGGAAAAAAAAATCCTCAACAATCTCTAAAATGGGTTGATGTGCTCTGTTAATCAAAAAGCCTTCTATCAGGGTTAGATTAGGAATGACTCCGATAAACAGAGCACAGCGATCGTCAGCTAAGCAAAGTCAAAATTAATGACCAACAAAATCAACTTTCCTTTGTGGTTGATTTTCAGCCAGCTGCATCCCCAGTATAAAAGAACTGTCAAAGGAAGGGGTCTATTAATTATTAACTCGGAACAGCTTCAGAAAACCATCAGTAAACGTCCATTGACATCCTTCTGACAGGCTCGTAGTCTTTCTCAAAAAAAGTTGTTGGTCCAAGTTGGTTTTTTTGCTTCAGCTTGTTTTCATCCCCTAGTCTGAACCATTGCGAGTCCTGAAGGCTGGCTCAGTAGCCGATCTATGAACACATGAGGCCATTTTCTGGAAAGACATCTGTGCAGAACATTTTACATCAGAATTCTCTGTGCAATTCCCTGTGTAACTCTCCTTCAGCTGTCAGCATAATAGAACTGTCAACAGCCTAATTGTAAGATACAATATGTATGGGGGACTATCCGACTGAGGGGTGGCGGAAAGGCGGGGGAAATGCATGTGGAATGTAACACAACTCAATTGTCACTTTCATAAAGACAAGCCCAACCTGTGGCTAAACCATTTAAACCTCCCGATTAATCCCTGGATTTCTCAGGGTAGGTTGGATCAAATTCAAAAATCAGCGATCAACAAAAGGTAGCAGCTTTGAACCTTGGCATATCAAACACAAACTGCTGTTACTGCTTTTCTAATATCACTGATTTAAAATACATGTGCGCCTCTCTGTGTGTATATTTTTGAAAACTTTCTGGCAAGTATCTCTTTAAGTCCTTGAACCACCAACAGATTACATTCTCGATTTGACTTCTCTGTTGTGTTGTTTTGCTTTGTGAGGGGCAAATAATTATGTGGATTAGTAAGGACCAGGTATTACATTTCTGGAATTCTATTAAAAAAAAAAAAAAAATAGAAGAGATGACCTCTTCTTACATAGAATGCAAAAATATTTTTTAGGTGAGTTTCCATTATTCATTTGCCTCAATAGACTGTTTTACACATAATTCTGAGTTCTCGTGGCTTCCGGGGACTGTTCAGTGTGTATCTTGCTGGAAATGAACTTTTAAAAAACAACTGCAATGCCTTATTCTTGTTTGAATTCAGATATCTTTTGCTTTGGAGTTACCAGCCTGTGCTATCAGGAGCAGGAAGTTCTTCTTCAGACCTTCAGACCAGGGGTCTGAATTCATATTTTTCTAAAAGTATCTGGAACAAAACAATCAGCCAAACACAACAAGCTTCTACTTTATAATATTTTGGGGTTTCTGGTGGGGGAAGGATAATGATTCTGATGTTAAAGAAAGGCACTTTTTATTTAGAATAATTACAAGACAGAAAATAATGCCTTTCCATGAGCAGAGAATGACAAAAAGTAGGTCAATTTGTTATGTGTTAATTTCAGATGAGTTTTTCTGATTGAAATAACTAGCCTTTTTATTTTGATTTAATCAGGTTTTTTTTGTTTTTTGTTTTTGTTTTTTGCTAGCTCTTCTACAACCACATAGATGCTGATGAGTTATTTAAAAAAATATTAAATTTAATTCTAGGGGGTGATCACCCCACCTCCAAACAAAATACCTATATGGTTACTGTTCTTAGTTAAAACCATGCCTTACTCATAAAGACCGAGGCAATGTTAAGGGGGGGAAATAGATAAAGCTAAAATAGACCAATTGTTGGAAAAACGTGAGACAAACAAATCACACAACCTGTAATTACTTTATGGCAGTAGATTTAAAGATCACGCTCTACTCTGTATTAGACTTTTCTCATTTCTGTTTTATTTGCCTACCTTTGCTGGCCTGGGTCACCTGCTCCATTAAAAGCTGTACGTTGGCGCAGATGCTTCTGATCAGTCTATGTTTGCATCGGTGTGAAACCTTTAAAAATGTTCTTTGCCTATAGAAATGTAGGTTAATATAATAGCTACTTGAGCAAGGAATTGAGGCAATACGCAGGACTATAGTTGTCCCGATTCAGGCCTGTCCACAATTTTGTTTGTTGTCTTGCCATTCATGGCAGCTGGACTCTGACCTTCAAGTTCTCCCCCCCCTCCAAGTATTCTTTTCAGATTCCAAGTTCTTTCCTTCTTACCCTCCCACTGACACCATCCTATTCAAAAGTGGAGATAACTTTATTCATCTATACATCATTGTATCAAATTCAATAGGGAAACAGCTTCAGCGTTGTTCAGAAACTGGACAAGTTGGTAATGTCTTCATTCCCTCCCCCTCCCTCAGTAGACATCCCCCATGCAAAAAGGACTTTTTTTCTCTCTATATAAAAAAATCTCTAAAGGTTGTTTTTCAAGTTAAGCCTCCACCCTTATCCTTGGGAGAAATGCAATGTGATTTCCTAAACAATAATAGGTCTCTCAGAATGATCACTAATGAAGAAATGCTCCAAAAATGGGAACCACAGAATGATCTTGGATTACATGGACATCAAATATTGAGCCTAATTTATATATAACTAGCAGAAAATGGCTCCCTCCTTCTCTAAAATGGGGAAAATGTACTGTCCCCTGGCTTCTGGGTTTCTCCTCCCACACAGCTTGAAGGAAAAATCAAATTAAATTGCATGAAGATTCCTCATCTTCATTCCATGTTCGTTGATTACAGCCAAGAATTACAAAAGAAGCTGATTATATCAATATGAATTTGCTATCAGTGATCAAATAACATTCCAGTTCTTAGAACTAATTGAGGGTCTTCACTTAAATGCTAATTACATCAAAATCTATTGATGCTGCCAGTTTCAACTCAGATGCACCCAACTATCTTTCTCTTATCACTTCTTCTCCTGGTCCTCCTTCCAAACTTTTTCACAAACCCCTGTTGGCATTAGAAACTAGCAAATGTCTGAACAAAAATCTATGAGACTTCTGTGCAGTTAAGAATGAAGCTAGAGGACTATCTAAATTAATATGATGATAATCCCTGCTCCCCCTTCCCCCCCTGATTTAAGTAAGGATAATGCTGAAAAGATGAATTATACACAAATCAGAACATCTGAATATCTTAATTGAGCTAAATAAACAGGAGTTATTTAATCTGTAGAGAAGAAGAAGAAGAAGAAGAAGAAGAAGAAGAAGAAGAAGAAGAAGAAGAAGAAGAAGAAGAAGAAGAAGAGGAGGAGGAGGAGGAGGAGGAGGAGGAGGAGGAGGAGGAGGAGGAGGAGGAGGAGAGGGAAGAAAAAAATCCAAATCCAAATCAAACCTTCTTCCTTGATAGGGTGTTTCCTGCAAGAGACCCTAGAAGTTTATTTAGTGGGAATAGTGGATATTGGGAGGGATTTAAAAGTTTCAAAAGAGAGAAGTTTATACATTAGTGCAGCAAGTTGCAAAACACTGTTGATATTCAAATGTTTATTGTCTAAAATCTGGGATAAGCTTCAGCCTGAGAGAACCTTTAAGTGTCTACAACTATTGCTAATTCCCCTCTGCATTGAGCAGGACACAAAAGCCTTAATCCAATTCCACTTTTTCTTCCCCCCAAAGAGCCTTCGCTATTTTCTCTCACATAAACTAACAACCTTATCCCAACCCACCACAAGAGTGGTCAAAGAAAAAAGAGGGCTCTGTGTTTATACTTCAACCAACACTTTGTGTTTTGGGGCTAAGTATGGCGAGAAACTTTTTAAGTGGAACCCGAGGCCCCACGCCATCTTTAGAAACTAAAAGGAGCCGCCCCAAATTGAAAATGGGCAAAAGGATGAGGAGACGTCAGCCGTTCCCTTCGTCCCTGCCTGTGCAAAGAATCTG
This sequence comes from Liasis olivaceus, assembly GCA_030867105.1. Taxonomy (NCBI): domain Eukaryota; kingdom Metazoa; phylum Chordata; class Lepidosauria; order Squamata; family Pythonidae; genus Liasis; species Liasis olivaceus. Next base: position 5,601,945 of record CM061362.1, on the reverse strand, counting down.
ATTTTTTGAGCCACAACATTCTTGCAGATATTGTGGCCCGGAGAGAGGAAAATTGACTCCAAATCACAGTTTCCACGGTGCATGATCTCCCACATCAAATATACTTAACCTAACATTTTTTAAAAAGAATATTTTTATCCTTAAAAAAATGACAGTGTGCCAGATAACCAACACCTAAAGTGCATGTTCATGCAAGTATTTCAGATGATAAAGAAAATGACTTTTACATAGGAAGACATGACAACTTGATCCATGAATTAATAAAAAAAAAAGTCTCCTTCAGGTTGAGCTTGACTCCTCCTGATTACTCAGATATAACCATAGTTTTCTTGCCAGCAATATGGAACAGGTTTGCTGCTGTCTTCCTACAAAATATATTTTCAACTTCTCAGTCTAGTCTTCGGCTCTCAAATTTTCTGGTGGTCTCCCAACCAAGCACGCACTGGAGTTGACTTTACTTAGTGTTTCAAGATCAGCCAAAGTTGGCTATGTGCTGCCATCTAGCTGGGCCCATGGATAAATTGAGTGCTTTAAAAATGTAAGAATGAGGGAATAATAACTAGAGTCAGACCTAAGGGCTGAGGGAGACCTACCATTAGAGTGAAGGAGGTGACTGTCTCAGGAAGTAAATGCTAATGGGTAGTAGTCACAATTCTGAGGCTCATCCTTCTGAATTAATTTCTTATCATCCCTCATCTCTTGGAGAATAGAGTAGCATGTGAAATAAATTATCTGGCACCCCATACATTTGATGTGTTATGGTCCAATGAAGGATATTAGCCTATCACCAGTCTTAGGGCTGTGCAAATACTTGGTTCAGAGCTAAAATTAGAAGCAGATTCAAGCAAACCTTTGAACTGAGTCAGCTGCCCGATCGGAATCAAAAGTTGATAGAAATTGTCAGAATGCATCAGGTGCCTCACTTTGTCCTGCAGCACAGACTGAGCAATTTCAGTTGATTCAATTTGGTGATTTCATTTGAACAATCGTAACAAACAGATTCCTTTCTGAATGCCTTCAAATGCTTGAATTAAACTGGATCAATTTTCCAAGCCAAATCAATGATTTAACTCAGATTTTGCTGGTTTGCATTAGCCTAACCAGTACCGGTCAGAATCAACTGGTTATCTAGTTAGCTTTGGTAAATGAAATGGAATGGAAGTGAAGGCCATCTTATCCTTTGTCTGAGGGGAAAAAAAATGCTTCAGGCCAAGAAGTGAATAATTCATCTAAACCAGGATTTGGCAACCATTTTGGCTAAGAAGAGTACTTGGACTTTGAACAGCATGCTGGGAACCATTTTTTTTTAAATGGGCTGGATAATAAAATAAAGAAAGTAGGTTTCAGTTTGGAAATTACATTTGATTTGATTTAAAGTTAATAAAAATAGCAGGTAGTTCATATAATTGGTCCCAGGTCTTTCATAATGTTCTCTTTCAGTCATATGAAAATTCTGGAATTTAGAAACCATTTTTGGAGGAGTTTAGAACTGGTCCAAAGGTTTTGGGAGAGGAACTCATACAATCCTGAGGCTGCAGGATGCACACTCATAAATTGAACTAGCAATTTGTTTCTAACAGTGATCAGCCAAGTGACTCATGGACAGCCTACCCTCTAGCAATAACTGTCTCCAGCTATTTGTCTCCAGCTTCTGGCATTCTGCTTCAAACTGCCTCCATCAATGGTGTATCCACTTATGGCCATTGCTGATAGCTGTTGATTGTCCAATCCAATCTTTGGAATCCATTGTTTAAAGGCATTTAAGCACGTGTTCATTGTTATAACCTATAGCAGTGAATTCCACAGGATAATTACATGAGATATGAAGAAGCACTTGTTTTTTTCCTCTCTTCTGAACCTATTGTCCATGTCACTGAAAAAAAACTTGCTGGCATCATGAGGGAATGAACAGAATTTATTCCCCTTTACTCTCGTTTATGATTGTATTGGCTTCTCTCCTGTCTATTCTGTAGTCATTTTCTCCTTAAACTAAAGTCCTTCCCCTTTCATCTTTCTTCATAAGAAACTGGAGTCCCTCCTTCAATTCTTCTTCAAGTCCATTTATGCACTTTTCTGTCTCTACAATGTCTTTTCTACGCTTTAAATGTGTACTCAAATCACTTCCAAACAAAGGCTCAAACCTACTAGTGGACTGAATTGATCCCCACCATTATTCAGCTGAAGCTGTCTCTGGGCACTTTTTACCAGTTCATACTTTTCTCTTGAAATGTTCACAAGGGAAGTTCCATTTTCAAAGAGCCATTCTTACTGCAGAAATGGTAGGTTTCACTTTAATCTCAATTACTGGGTAATAGCTGAACATGGATTGGATGAGACGTTGGGCTCACCTATTGGCCAGGTAGGTCAGATTCTGATTGGTTGACCCTTCTCTGGAATCATGATATGCTTTCAGCACCAAGGTATACAGCATCCTGGTAACTTTAATAATTAGAACAGCCCACTGAAACCCTGTTCCATCTCAAATGTGAAATGAGAAGATTTGGGTGATGGGAAAAATATGTCATCTTGAAGTAAACGATAAAGTCTCCTTTGAGGCAGGCTCAGCTCCTAGGGATTTTACATGTGAGTCTCCCCAAAGTCAGGCACAGCTTGGCTGAAGCTTCTGAGATACTTGATGTGATAGGCCTCGGACTAGGTCTTGATTGCAACTCAAGGTCTATAGCTATTAGAAATAGCTGATGGTCACTGAATTGTTAAACTGATTCCAGAACTTTGATTTCCTCTGTGTTGATATCCAACACCTTCACTTCCTGCATATTCCTTGGTGTATATGAAGTGTGGACTTTCATTTCCCACACAGCTTGTGGGTGGTAGTCGCCTGCAATGTCCACATATCTTTTCAAGGCATCTAATGAAACTCTGACATCATGAGTTTATCTAAGTAGTTTTTTGTCACAACTATATGGAAATGGTTTTCCATTGTCTTCTTCCAATGCCCTCAAACAAATGAGTATCATTCAGTTAGGTTATATTTGGGTGTAAAGAGAAAACAAAGAAACAAAACAAATACATTTTAAATGTCTTTTGAGAAATAAATGAAAATAAACTTGGCTAATGCAGCATTCTTTGTATCTTCTCCGATCCCCGCAACTTATCAATTGCAAATTAGATTACACTGCATGTTTGCAAACAAATGACAAAGTTCATTGCCTTTCTATCCAGAATATCTTTTCTTTCCAGCCCCCTCTTCATTCTCCCCATCTTATGAACCTCATATGAATAAATCTTTTCTCACTGAAGGATTCATTTCTCGCCAATGGCTTTGAATTGTGGTATTGCACTGAAAGAAATTATAAGTGATATTTTCTTTGACTGACACGTCACCCTGTCTAGTTAACAACTTTAATTATCCTTGTCATTGGCAGAACAAGGAAGAAAGAAATGTACAAAATCAACAGAAGTTTGTCAGCTGGTTATTAGTTACTGAGAATACTTCCTTTTATCTATTTTCACTCAGGTGGAAACTATTCCTTTTATTAAATAGGAAAATCTTATGGTTCAAAATCTTAAGGCATGCCACTGTCTGCATTAGGAGTGTCTGCAAGAGTCAAATGATCAAGTTGACAGTCACAAATGCCAGCTTGAGTTTTTTTGACTCCGTCTCACCCCATCCCACCTCCATTGCGGATGCCTCTGGTCTGAAGGCAGTAGATCCATGTTGGGTTTCCAAAGATGAGTTTTCATTACAGGCTGGCTTACAAATCACTCGACCCCATTTAGCCTAATGTAGCATGTTGTGTGAACTGGGTGATTCCCTATTAATTGCCCAACCCTGCTTTATTTATTATTTTAATTTGTATCCTTAGGGCGCTCTAGGTTGCCCTCAGGTGAGAAAGTAATAAAACGCACTTAAATCAATCAATCAAACTTATTTAAAGAAATTAAAATGACACCCTGAGTTACATCCGTGGGTTATATCAGCCACCCAACCGCCTCATTTTCCAGCAGCTAGACAATCCACCAATCTTCAGAAGTAGCCATATGTAATGCCTCTGAGTATAGTCAAGCCAGAATATTGCCAAGGCATGACAAGCCATAGTTGGAGCCCACCAGATGAGAGATGATAGCAGCTTGCACACTTGACATTAGTTGTGCAAACATGATTTATATCACTACTGCTCTCTAGGTTGCCCTCTTACAGTTTCCCTTTCTCCAGAAATGAATGTCAGTTGTTGTTGTTTAAAATAAAACCTGCTTATTAAAACAGACCTGTCACAATTTTAATATCAGCTGCTTGAGGCTCTTTTTTTCCCCATCACGTTCACATACTTTCATTCTCCTTCCTCTTTGTCAGTTCATTTAACCATTTCCAAGAACATTCTGTCTCTTCAAGAGGTGCTTCTGTTATAACTTTGGTTTCTTAAAGTTGGGATGCTGCTGGCCAATGAGCCTTGGAACTTTGGATCTCATATCAAAGGCTTTACAGCAAATGATTTGAAGTATGGTTGAATTTTATTGCTCCTCTCATAGGCTAAAACCTTCAGCATCTCTTTGACCTCTTCCCAGTCAATCCAATTCTATCTAATGCCGCATGACTAATATGGTGGATATTTAATCTACTTCTGCTGCTAAAATTACTTTTGAGTTGCCGCATTGATTTTGCTTGAAAAAATATTTCCCTCTAGGAAAAAGAAATGCTGATCACAGGTACAAAATAGATAAAGAATTATTTTTTTTTCTTTTTGTTTTCTTTGAAAGGGAGAGGGAGGAAGGGAAGGTAGAAACTCTTCAATGATTTTTTTTTAAAAGTAGTCGTTTAATACATGAATATTCTAAATTTTAAGTAGAGAAATATTTAAAAGTTTTAAGTAAGGCGAAAGAAGAAGGAAACCATACATTGGACATCTCAAGCTCACTGATTAATGGTCTTGGCATAATCAAACATTTCTGAAATATAATTAAATTGAATATGATGATGATGAATAACAATTTTGAAATATGATTTTTGTCTCTGCAGACTACACAGAAGGGAGTTAGGATCTGATTTCTCTGCCTCTTACTTGGAGGATTTTTCCTTGGCCCAATAAAATTAAATAATATGGATTGCCTCCAATGTCTAAGTCTGAATTTTCAAGCTTGTGTACAGATTGACTCGAATCCAACAGAAGGAAAACCACACACTGAAAGAGGTTATTATCAAATAAAGGATAAGTGAAGAGAAAGCATTATTGTAATCAAGTCAGAAGGAAGGAATGGTCTTGATCCTTAATACTTCCTGTTCCCTTCACTTCATTCCTGAAATGCATTCAATAATAACAGAGCCAACATTTCTCAGAAAAGAATTTTCTGATCTTTTTTTTTTTTTAATTTTTCCACCCCCATCCTGGTTGGAAAATTCTGTCCCACCCAAGATATGGTTAATAAAACATTCCTAGCCTCAGTTTTGCCATCTGCAGCTATGGGACAAATACTGGGAAAGCCATCTTTGCTTAACTCAAGGAAGAATGAGTCAACCAGAAGTTTTTAGGGGATGAGAAGAGAAGGAAAATGCCAAAGGGTTGAAAAGGTATCCAGTGGCTGGACCAGATTTGAGGAGGCCCTGGTTAACATGCCATTGGCGAATCACTGTACTGTCCCATGATCCATTCCCCTTTTTCTCCGACTCCATTTTCCGTCCCCAATAGCCTGTTCCCCCATTTCCTTTATCTTCAGAAAGAAAATGAAATCAGAAACTAGAAACTTTCCACTTTCTAGTTCAGCCCCTTAACAAGATTGTACCATAGCTATTTTGAAGAGATAGATTGTCCCCACAACTTTTTTCTTAACCGGGTGTCTGGGTTCAGAAATCATGCTATGTCATGGATAGCTTTGACCATGGCTTATTCAATAACCCACAGTGGTTGGGTTCATACACAAAGCTAACCTATAAACATAGAAGTTTATGCAACACAATAGGGCTGGCTTCACACATGGACAGTATATGACCTCACACATGGGATATGGCTTCACCCATTTGTAGTTCTCAGCCATCTCTGAATTGTAAATATTTATTTATTTATTATTAAATTTGTATGATGCCCATCTCCCCCCAATGGATGACTCTGGGCAGCTCACAATTAAAATCAGAAACCCCATCAACAATTAAAAATCCCCCCCCCAATAGTTAAATAAATAATCCATTAAAAATCAAATCTAAACCACAAACTCTGTACATAAATACTAAAAACATTCAAGATGACCCGGGGGGGTGGGGGGGGGGGCAAGGCCTTTGGCCACCAAATGCCTATGCTATATTCTGACTTTGAAAGATGTGTGAACCCAAGTCACTGTTCAACTGTGGTTGAATAAATAAAGCCCTAATCTTCATCTGATGTTCTTTTGATCACTGATCAAAAACTTATGTGCCCACAGATGATGGGTTCATCTGTCAGTGAAGACAGCCATAATCCCTACCATTTATTTTAACCCTAGTAGGGACACAGCTCAGATAAAGGGATACCCTTACCCAAGAATTCTGGTGAGTCAGCTGCCACTTAAGTGGATTTCAGCAAGCTGAGTTAGATGAACGAATCAGTGACTCAGCATAAAATTGCCTCAAATCCTCTTATTTCAACAACAACAGCAACATTGCAACTAACAAGAAAGCAACTTGATTCTAGTTTTTATTTCCTCTTTATATTTGACAAGCAGGTTAGTTATTTAGATTCTACAAAGTCATTTACAAACAACGACGAAACTCCCTTCCTCCAGCAGTCCTTTTCTAACACATGACAAAGTGATCCAAAGTGACAATCATTGCGTGCAGTTAATTTATAGACAAAATGAATTTGGAGCAGGTACATATCAAGGTGTAAAGTGCTAGATTATAACAGATTTTCCTGCCATATGCATTTACATGTGCCATGGAAGGGAGAGTGAGATGATTGAAATTAAATGGGTATTTTTCCCTAAATTTATACAAGGCTGTTAACTCTCAAAGATATTCTTCCTTGAGCTACCGCTTGTAAATAGAAGAACATGTCATTTCATATACCACTTGGTATATTCTAATTATTTTTAAGAGCCCTGCTTTAATTTGGTACATTTTCATCCAGTGTTAATTGAATTTTGAAGCTAGAGTTAAATTAAGCTTTTGAACTTTACACAAACTGAATTCCCAAAGTTAACCTAAATCATGATTGCCCACCAAAACAGATTGTCCAGACTGTGACCCTCTTAGCTGAGTTCAGCTATCTAAGTAATGCAAAAAGCCCTTCTTGGTTTTTACCATGATTACTGAAAATCAGTGACCATCATTTGAAGGTAGAAAATGAATGGTAATTGTCCTGAAAATCCTAAAATAGGCTTAATATAGTTTGGTTTGGTATGATGAATGAACCCAATCGTTCTGGTTTATAAATAGTGGTTTATGATTTAATATATTGCATGAACCCAACCCAATTGTGGTTTAGCCACATAATGAACAACATTCACAAGGTTATCCAGCCTTTGCTTAGAGTGATGATTGAACCTGGTTTGAGATCTTATGACATCGCTTCTTTTCTACCTTGTAATTATGGCCTTTGGACAGGTTCATCCACCATCCAAGACAAAATGCAGTTCATTACAATAGGGGCAAACACCCGTATGAAAGAGAGCTAATTTCTTGGCTCTGCTTAGGCTGGAATCACTCATAGGCTCTGATTGCTCAGATTCCTGGAGATGGTACTATCTGATATAGGCCAGTTCTTCAGATAACTGAAAGTGTAAGTCTTGCTTTGGCGTCCTGAAATGACATGCAGTGCATCAAGATGGAAGGGATGACTTGAGAAGGATGGATGGTCATGGTGAGCATTTTCAGAGGCCAGGGAAATTATCTAGTACAAGCCAAAGAAGGCCTGAGGTAGAAGTTCATCATTTCTGTGAGTGTGTGGGATAGGGAAGTCCAATTTATTAATACATCTGCCTCTGGCACTGAGGTGCCCAGAAGATCTCTTGTACCCAGGTTTGGACAATATTGGCTCAATTCTTTCTTTAGTCTATAACAGTTTAGGTTGTGCAATGCTTTCATGTTCAGACTGCTCTTGGACATGCCTTTCTATGAAAACCTTACATCAGGGAAGAAAGACATTTTGGTTGCTTAGGGTACATTCAATATTGTGGGGAAAGTTGAGAGCCACAATGGATGGGATAAAGCTATAAAGTGGGTGGGGACTTTATCGCTTTTCCTACACCCATGATTATGAAATGAAAAATACTGGTGGAAGCCATTAGTTTGGGTTTCCCATGCACTGGAGCCCTTCTGTCTCTCTTCTCTCTTCTTTAATCACAGCAATCAATGCACTAAATGATGCCCATTTCCATAATAAAGGTGGGGAGAGAAGAAAAATAGTTGGAGAGAAAATATGAATGTCTGCTCCTTTTACTTTGAAAACTTTCCTTACCATCATTGGTGTCTCCTTTTCTTTGATGTATTTTGAATATGTGGAATGCATTAGTGCTCTTTAACTTGGCTGTTTCTTTACATTCTTGACAGTTAGAAGCAAAGAGCTGGCTGAAGCATTCACATTATTTTGGGCACTGAGCTGTCAAAATGTTTCCTCTGGGGAAGAGATGCTACACTGAGATTTGGTCTTTCTTTCTTTCTTTCTTTCTTTCTTTCTTTCTTTCTTTCTTTCTTTCTTTCTTTCTTTCTTTCTTTCTTTCTTTCCCCCTCCTTGAATTTGTCTTTTGCTTTGGTAGCTCATTTGAATTAAACATGTAAATCCCAAGATTCAAAACATAGAATGGATGGGGATGAGCAAAGGGTTGTAAAAGGGAGCTGGGTCAAACTTGAGCATTGTCTTAGCTACGTGGGAAGAAGTGTAATGACTTGGACTTACATCACTCAACGCTGTTCAGAATCCTGCCAGAACTGAGTATAGCTAGAGTTTAAGTGGAAAGACATGCATGACTTCAGCACAGAGAAACGATGTGGTGTATAATAAACTAGGGCAGCTTGGTGGCCCGGGTCTGTACCCGTAGGCCCTAGAAAAATGTCCCTTAGCAATACCAAGCCCTTTCATTAAAGAAAAGGAAGCAAACTCTAGGACCAACCTAAAGTATCAACATTTTATCAACTTCATCATCTCACAAAAGCTTATGCCTTCTAATAAAATGTGTTAGTCAGAAAAGGTGCTACCAGAATCCTGATTTTCTGCCACAGTAGACTGACATGACTCTCCTCGTACAATGAAGTATATTTGGATATAATGTTGATCTTGTAGCACTTTTGTATTCCATATTGATTTCATTCCTTTGGGTTCCCCATTTGTTCTACCAAATATGAAAGCCAACCTGTGATGGTAAGGACCATCTAGGTGGCGGTGGCGGCGGCGAGTTGTCAGAATGGTGTTGAGCCTTGGAAACATGTAGTTGGCAAGGTGGTGTTATGGCATCATGGTGGGAGCATGATGGCTTTTGTCTAGTGTGAGGTTGCTGTTTCATTTCCTTTGTCCTTATTGGTTATTATTGTAATCCACCAAGGGTTATTGTACCTAAGATGGATGGCCATATAAAAAGAAAGAAATACTAAATATTTATTGACATGTATATGTGCAAATATTTAAAGGATACACACACACACAGACATTAAATACTTGTGTTTTTTTGGTCATAAGTAATTTGCCCTTTTGCCTTTGAGCGGAATGAACTATTATGATGACTCTCAGGCTATCGCACAAAGTAGGAGAGGACTCATTTCAATACGGCTCCCATTGTGTTTAGTTGTCCTGTATTTACTGTAACATATAGTTCCACAAACATAAACGGACTGTATCTCGGCAGCCAAAATCCAGATGCCAATGGCTACAGCAAGTCGGAGTTTTCTGCATTTCCTGACTTACATCTATCAATCATTCGGATATTTGCACTCAGGGTACGCCAAACCCTTACATGTTAAGGTGTCAGCAGGGTGGTCTACAAAATGTATTACCAAACTGTGAATATTAATGTGACGGAGGAGTACAATAATGAAGCCCATGACTGGAGTGTACTCATATGAACTATATTTAATTTGAATTAAACTGAAATGAATTAAAACCAAATGGGGTTTCCCATTTTTTCCCTATCTGCCTTTTGTCCTTTGGCTCAGAAAAAGAGAGACCTTGGTAGCATCAGGATTACAAGAGCAGGATAAATGGAGAAGTGTTTCACTCAAAACACATCTCATGAAGTCAACTGGCACCTATCAATATTCCACTCTTCTTGTCCCAAAACAGGAATATAGGAATACTGACCACAGGAAAACTGTATTCCTAAATACAGTTTTATTGTAAGGATTGCAAGGCACAAAATGCTGTGAATTCATACAAAAAGTAATTAAAATAGTTTAAGTATTTACAAATGTATCCTTAAATATAAAGGTTAATAATATGTTATATATCGTGGGTTTGCTATAGCTATTTGTACTCTTGTTTTAATTCTAATTTCTGTTTGCTGCCTAGAGTCAATCTGGTGAGTGAGATGGCTATATAAAACTAAACAAACAAACAAATAATGTTTAATACTTTTAACATTTAAATCGTATTGTTGTTCACTGATTTGGAAGGTTCTCCAATAACCTGAAACCCAACAAAGTCACTTTTCAGCTGAGAGAAAATTGGGCAAAAATAGGAAAGAAAATTTATGTATGTATCATTTAAAACAATATTTCCTTTACAATACCATTAATTCACGTAAAGGGGGAAAAACTCTTCTGTTACTTTTATTATCTTTCTTCCGTCCTGGTTGCTAGTGTGAGAATTATTTTTAAAATGCACATTTCGTTTGCCTCCTCCCCCACTATGTCTTTGTAAAAATATATTTCAGATAGGCGCTGAGCACGATGGAAAATAGCTTTGTTTTATCAATTTTTTTATGCAAATATTCTTTTTCTTCCTTGTTTTTCCCAAATGATTCTAATGACCAAAGGCAACAGGCTTTGGGGGTTGATTAGAAACTGAACCTCAGTGTTAGGAGAAGCCCAGCTGGCCCAAAATATTTCTAGCATACGAAAAGAGAATATCCTAGCTTGGGGCAATTTTTTTTTTTTTTTAATCATTTTCACTTCTTTGTAAAACTCATTCATTTGGCCATTTGTTCACAAGGGGACCCACTGACTTTATTTACATTCATTCTTCCTTCCTGTTGTTTTCAGCCAGAGGTTCAGGTGAACTTAACGTTGTTAATTTCTGTGTTTTCCATTCAGATGTTCAGAAAAGAATTGAGTCATAATTCCAACTTTCTGAGAGTTTGGGGCTGGAGTAAGGAAAGAGACTTTCTATGGACAGTTACTTAATTTGTATAATCCTTCTAATAACACATACAGGTGTGAATGACAACTGGACTATAGCCAATAATGTCCAATAATGTCTTTTAATTGCGTGTCATGTCATTCAAATAAATGATCAAATAACAACAAAGAGTATCAGTTAAAACAGTCAGGCTTAAATCAAGAGGAAAAATAACCCCCAAACAAAATATAAGAAAGAATCTCAATTGGTGCCTTTCAATCATGCAACAATGATGGCTTTTATTCAGATTTATATTCAACGGTCAGCCCATTTATTTCCAGTTGGTGATACTGAAGGCCGTTAACCTATAATTCTGTTTTATGTTATTTCTTCATTAAATTGTGATTTAATCTCCCCCCCCCCCCTGCACCAGATATTTAACTACGTGTTTTACAGAATTTCACTGCATATTGAGATATCTGAGCCCAGGACAGTATGTCACAACATTTGGGAAATTATGAAATCTGACAAGAAGTTAGGTTCTGATCTCCATCCTCATCTTAGATGAACTTTTCCCATTTGGTGCTTTCCAAATGTGAAAGCCAGCAGTTGTTGAAAAACTTCTCTCCTAATGCATGGGAAATCTCTTCTGGGCATGACAAAATTCTGGAGTCACCCTTGTCTTTTGCAAATCTATTTTTCATAAGTTTTCTAGGACCTGTTGAATAACAACATGTCAACCCATCCTCCACCCTGGTAACATGGAGAGATTCCTTTTCTCCTTCCAGTATATTAGATGGTTGTGAGAATCTGCCTTTATTTTCTCTATCAGAAGAAAGCTTCTATTAATTCCCCATCAATCTCTTCAATAGACACTTGTTTGTTTCCAAATTGTTTGGTTAGTGCTGTCCTCTGTCTAGGATGTATATCTTGGAAGGGGGCTGCATAAATGAATTTTTCACTATTAATCTTGGTTGCCTGTCTCTCTCTTTTTTTGCATGACAGATGGAGAGGCGCCGATTTGTTCCGTGTGCCGGTCATGTGCATTTTTCACTCCAGGTCTGGGGGACAAATTATCTTTTCAAAGCAACACAGTTAAATTGAGTGGATTTACTGATCACTAAGTTCCAAGGTACATAAGACACATTAGAAACTTGTCGAAGTTGGCATTGATGTGACAGGCTCCATTGGAGAGTGGAAAGAATAAAAATGAGGTAGAGGCCATCTGCTGCTTTGAGGGAGAAAGACAGAGAGACAGAATTCCTATTTCTGTAATGCTGCTTGTCTTGAGGAGGTTGACAGACTTGATGTAGCATCAATGCACAGATTACAGTTGTCTCAGGATGGCTCAAGGCATTTAAAGCTGCAGGGAGACAGTGTGGAACAATGAAAGGAATGCTGGAGTTGGATCAGCTTTCGCCAGCCTGGTGCCCCCAGATGGGTTGGCATTACAACTCTAATCATATGGCTGTTGAGCATGGTGGCAAGAGGATTCTGACCACATAGCTCCAATGTGTCTGGAAGGCACTGGCAATGTTGGTTCCAGAATGCTGAGCATGGTGGTCCCCGAACTCATAAAGATCACTAGCTGTCCAAGAGTACCTTCAGCTAGGGGTCAGGGTTTCAATCAACATTCAATCATATGGTCAATTTTGACCACTTGTTGTTTATCCCTGCTGCAGCAGAACACAATCCATGCCGCCTCATGCATGGAAAAGTTACATGCTTCCTCATATTCTCTTGAGTAGGGCTAAACTAGTTTTGCTTACACTGTCCCTCTTGGGTGTTCAAGGAGTACTATTTTCAATCAAGAATTTTAGGAGTTGCCACTCAAAATATCTGAAGAGACCACTTTGGAGGCCTATGAGCTAAACCGGGTGGAATTTGGAACTCTGTGCATGGCACGCTTAGCCTTAACCTGAATTAACCCATCCTCTGACTTCATACAATCCACTGAACCATCAGTATAGTGAAACATATTAATACACGTGCACACACACACACACACACACACACACACACGAGACTAAGGAAGATGACCTTGATGGAAACATATTTTAAGTCCAGGGAAACAAGATAATATTCAGAAGTGAAGACATCTCCCTGATTCACTGGAGTATAAGAGGGGGGAGGCGGTGCTGCACAATCAGACTTGCAAGTTTCTGTTATTAGAGCCAATCTCAATAAAATTAGTTTTAGCCTCCCTGTGGAGTGTCAGCCTTCCTGTGGATTTCCTTGTCTAGTCTACTTAGTGGGGCGCACACACACACACACACACACACACACTAGGTAGACTAGTAGACCTAGGTTAAATGAACCAAACTTAGCATGGTATACAAATGCAATTGCAAGGATTTCACCTGATTTCGTTAAGCATGTCTTGTGAGCATTACCTGTGTGGGATCAAAAAGAAGGAAGCTAGCATGTGTGAGGACACTGAGGGAGGCACATATTCCTACCCATGTTCCTTGTGGTCAGTAGATGTCAGGAAAAGGAGAGAAAGGCACATCCTTTGTAGCAGGGAGTTGCAAAAATCGTGGAAGAGCACTGAAAGTATGAGTAGTGATGTAGTTATGCCACTGGAGAAGGGGGGTCTAAATTTTTTAATCTGGGGATTTTAAAGAGCAAAAGGGGTACATTAAGCCTCGTTTCTCCTCTGTGTTAGTAAACCCTCAGAAAGTACGCTGCTAAAACATGCCTGCTGTTTTCGAGACTTTCATTTGGTGGTAAACCTCCTAGAAAGCTAAGCTGACCTTTCTAGCAAATAAAATAGATACACGTGTAGAGGCTATGCCTGGCTCTGGGTACTTGTGAGTTTCATGCATTTAATGGCAATGATTAATTATCCAGGGTTATCCTTCTCACCTATTCTTGCTTTGGAAGCACCCTGGGGCTGAGGCTTCCTCCCTGCCTGCCCTTTCATTTTCCCCCCTGTTCTGCAATACCACTGATAAAATTATACAAATGTCCTTGATCAAATTACATAAAACTAATGTTGTTCCATCACAATAACATGCCATTTACACAACGGCTGAACTAATATTCGAAAGTGAGAGCTGTGATAGTAGGGCCTACACCCTATTATATTCTACCACCATTTTATCCCTGCTGATCTTTGATGCTTTTGATCAAAGTTTGCTTGTCAAGACCCCCCTCTTCCCCCAAAGAATGATCATGAGAGAGCAATCTTACAGCAATTTGGGTTACTTCTGTGTTGCTTTTCCACTGCCGCCTGGTTTTTGATAGAGGCCGTCGCTGAGTTTTGTGCATTCAGAACATGTCAAATACATTTGCTATGCTTTGAACATGAAAAAGGAAGTAAAAGGCAGATAATTTTAGAAGCCAGAGAAGTAGCGGGGAGGGAGGGGGGAGGTGGCAGCAGTGATGGCAGATTGGGGAAAGGGTGAGTACAGATTTATACACTGCTGCCTGGCTGTGTGGCAAGCTGTGTAATAAAGACCTCAGAGCACACAGCCAGAGTATGCAAATTGCAAAGAAGTGCACACATAATGCAAAGCTGTATCCTTCCTATTAGAAGATTGCTGCTCAGAGATGGGGGGGGGGGGGGCACAGATCAAGAAGAGGATGTCCAGAGAAGCTATCCTTAGTGATTGCTTTAGAAGGGGAAGACAGTCTGCCTTAGAAACCGTAGGCACTCAGGTTTTAACTGGACGAAGTAGAAGAGCTAGGACCTGCATTCATATATCACCTTAAGCTTGGTTAGTTTTAGTCTTGGTTAGCACTGTACATAAGCAGTTTGTCTGGTTAGAATATGGGTTAATTTGGAAACTGGGCAAAGCGTGTTGTGTGAAATGAGGCACTGAATCATCATACCCAAGTGGGATTGGATCTGCATAATGGAGTCAGCCACAGAAACCCAGCACCAAAGTTAAGATTAACCAAGGTTAGCACACTGTGCAAATGGAGACCTTAGATCTCTCACCGAGAGAGAACAGAGAACAGAGACCTAGTTTGCTCATGTCTGGAGAATTTCTTACTCCATTGGCTCTGAGATTTGGGGCTGTCAGATATTCACTGTCGTCATTATACTGGAGAAACTGAGGTGTGTGCTGACTTCCACACAATCACCGAGCTCTTGGGTGCAAAATAAATGTTGTGGGGTCCCCCTTTTTCATTTCCTGGGCTATGGCAAACTTGCCAACATTACAGATCTGGACCTGGTCATGCTCCACTTCTCCATTTTGCTTCAGCTATATCAACTACATGTTGCATGACTGAATGAGAAAGGGGCTGCAAGTGAGTTATAGAGCAAACTTTACTATCCACTAACAGCATATTTAACTAGGTCATTTGAGGACTTCACAGCACCATTCACAGAAAGGGTGACTTAGCTTGTTGGAGAAATCCAGTCCATTTGTTTCGTTGATGATTCAGTGTGTTGAGCAAAGCTGGAAAATGGGTTAATTCTGTAACCTGGTTAAGCAGACTCTGTGAGCCTGGCTGTTTTGCATGAAGAAGTTCCCAGATTCTGTTCTGGGGTGGAAGAAACCCTTCGTGAATTTCTAGAGAGAAAGAGGCTGCAAATCGAGTAGGCGTTGTATCCCAAAGCATCAATATCTAAACCTTTGGTTATGGCCATCTCATTTTCTTCTCTCCCCTTCTCTATGCACAAAAACTCTTCTTCCCAACATGCTGATTTCAGAACGTTGAAGTGGAGCTTCATACAACCCTCAGCTGTTTTTTTTAACTGATGCATTTCTTGTATAACCAACAGTAGAATTATATTTATGGGGAGGAAATCTACTCCATATTTGTTGGAGAGTACAATTGTATTTAGGGGGACGCGGTGGCGCAGTGGCTTAATGACGCTGAAAGTTGCCGGCCAGAAATGGCTGACACTTCGGCGGTTCGAGTCCAGCCTTCGCCGTTAACAAGGTGAGCTCTTGTTTCCTCCCCAGCTCCTGTCAACCCAACAGCTCGAAAACTTACGTGAGTAGATAAATGGGTACTCTCACTCCGGTGGGAGGAAAAATGCTGGCAGCGCCTTGCACAGAGAGACGGGACCAGTTGCCGGTAAGCGCAAAACCGCGCTCGCCCGAAAAGGGTGCGAAGCAACAGAAATCCCGCCTCCTGCGCTCGCCAGCTGGGCTCTGCTCTAGGAAGGAGGCTCTGGCAAACCACTTCCGAAACAATTGCCTTGAAAACTGCACAGGATTTGTCCAGGCAAGGACTCGTCCAGGCAGGCACTGCAGGGTCAGTAATGACTGAGCGCAGACAAAAAAAAAACAAATGATTGTATTTATTTTACTATTGATTCCACTTCATCAATCAACTGTACAGTGGAAGAGAAAAGTTGTGAAATCAAGGTGACAAATCATCTCCTACTCTACAATCTGAAAAAAGCATCGTCCACAAACTGTTTTCTCTTTGGTTGAGCTGCTTATATATATATGGGGCCTTCGATCTCCCAAATGGGATATTTCAGCAGGCAAATCATCTGTATTGGCTAGGCATCCTAGAGACTGGACTGCAACTCCCATAATCCCCAGGAAGTCTGGAAAAGTTTGCCAACGTTCATGGGTGCATATCCAACATGGGTTATGGGAAGAAAAGATACTTGCATGTAACCGTATAGGGAATGAAGAATTATTAAGTTTGTTTGTACTTCTTGTGATGAAGATCAGAAGTCGCTTGTCACTTCTTTAAATATTTTTCTCTTTTTCTCCTTTAGTTTTTTCATCCCGCCTTTATTATTATTATTTTTATAAATAACTCAAGGTGGCAAACAAACCTAATTGTTCTTCCTCCTCCTATTTTCTCGACAACAACAACAACCCTGTGAGGTAGGGTGGGCTGAGAGAGAGAGGCTGACCCAAAGTCACCCAGCTGGATTCATGACTAAGGTGGGACCAGAACTCACTGTCTCCTGCTTTCTAGCCTGGGGCCTTAACCGCTAGACCAAACTGGCCTATTTTATAATCAGTTTTATAATAAGAATAAAACATATTCTTTTCTTTCTCTTTTCTTTCTTTTCCTTCTTGGCTCCTTTTATCCATTTCTTCTTTCTTCTTTCTTTTTTTTTTTTCTGAGTTTAGTTTGTATTTTCTTTTACTATTGTTATTAAAATTTTCAATAAAAGGTATAGATATATACCAACACGAACACTCTGTCATTGACTGGGTTCACACCAGATGATAAGCTCAGGTTAACAAAACCAGGTTGCTGTGTTCATATATCATGTTATGCCCCAATAAATCATCGATGGCTTAATCTGACTCTTGGGATTCCCACAACATGCTGCACCGCAAACTACTTAGCTAAGGGTGTCATGCAAACCCGGACACTGAGTGATAGCAACAACTTCAAAATGCAGCACCTTGGAGAGCTCCAAAAAAAATCACTTGCTCTGAGCAGATGTTCATGAGACAATTGCAACAGCTATTGTGCAGTCCTGACAATCAGGTTAGTTGTACAACCTGGGATTTTAGCAGTTCCCACCAGCATTTAATTATTTATATTTCATTGCAGGCTATTCGCTGCCTTGAATGCCTTTTGGGTGGAAAGAAAGGGGCATATACAGATATAAAAAGCACTATGAATACATGGCCCACCTTGTACATGCACGGATGCAAAGGATCATTTTTTTTTCCTTCCCTCTTTGCATCATTCCAAGGATGCATGGCAAGGAAAAACTGGCAGGTAGAAGGAGGCGGCTGTTGTCACAGAGACAAAATATTGAGAAAGCCGTTTTCCACCTGAGAACGGAAGAGCAAATCCAGAGCAGAAATTCCAGTGCAATCTCTGTCCCACAGCCTCCCCCCACCATCTGTAGCTGCAGGGGTGGAAACACACCCTAGCTGCTTCTATAAGGTCAGAGCATTTTCCATTCAGCCCAGGGCTCTCTACTCCAGTTGGAATGCCCAGATCAAACTGGTAATATTGGCATGAATAGCATGGATGGTGGCATAGAAGTATAGGTCCACCCTCCTTGCAAAGATAATGACAGGATTGTTGTAATCTCTGCTCAGAGGCAGTCAAAATGTCTGGGCATCCAAGCCCAGGCAGACTTGCTGAAAAGAAAACTCTCTGGAGACACTGAAATTTACTAACGCTGAAAGTGAAATGCAATCCATATGATTAAAAATTAAAAATGTCCTCAAGTGAACACAGGCTCCTGGTGACTGAATCTGTGCAGCTTGCCTTGCGGAATTAGGGAAGAGATTTGCTGCTGCTGTTTTTATTGCTGTTGCTGTTTTCCCATTAGGCTGATAGTCCTGGGACGGTGGTCCCCCATCCAAGTCCTAACCAGGGCTGACTGCTAAACTTTTTGAAATCAGCCAAGGTTGGCTAAATACTGCCACCTGCTGAGGCTAACATGATTACCCTATGGATTAAATTAGTTCTCATTTTGTTTCAAACCACCACTTAGAATTCAGTGACAACTTTGTGTTTGCAGGTCCACTGCAAGCATTGATGGGGCACAAGTGCTCCTGGGAGTTAGGCTGGGCATTTCTGACTTTAAATAAAACCGTTGCAAGTCACTAACACTTTAACCAAGCTATCTCCCTGCTGCTACAGTAAGAAGCCATGCTTAGATTAATGAGCACATCTTTTGTAAAAATGCACCAGTTCAGGCTGTAAAAAATAAGAACCACAAAAGGCATAGTTTCACTATCGCAATGTAGTTGATGCTCACATTTTTTTCTGAACAAGTTAATGTTGCTGTTCTGATATATAAATATAGATAGATGAGAGAGAGAGAGAGAGGGAGAGGGAGAGGGAGAGAGAGATGATAGAGATGACAGAGGGATGGAGGGAGGGAGGGAGGGTGATAGATAGATAGATAGATAGATAGATAGATAGATAGATAGATAGATAGATGATAGATATAGATAATTCAGATAGGAGGAAACAGCTGAACACACTACATTTGTCCCCTGAGTTTGACTTTACTTTTATAACATCTCACAAAGAAGTGGTTTAAGATCAGGGAAGGGAACTTTTTAATCTTTTTTCAATTTTGCCAGTTGGTCAACCAACAGCTTGCTTGCTCATATTGAGTTGCGGGGAGTTCTTTCATGCTGCTCCCTCTTGATCCTGGGCTTTGTTGGTTGAGGTCCTGCTGCCATCTCCAATTCCACTCATAGATGGCTGGGACACCCTCCAGAGGCCACATGGGATCCATGATTGGGGAAAGTCCTCTTTTATTGGCAGCCCCTTGCTACAGTGCCGGTGCTTGACCACGTATAGCTGCCACTGCCTCTTGCATGATCCAAATCTTCTTGTTCTCTTTCCTCGCCCTCAGCGTGATGTCAAGAGGAAAAGCTGTTGCTTCTTCCAGAAGGTAGAGCTAAAGACTGAAAAGTGGGCAGGAAGACTCAAGCTTTGTCTTTTAACTAAGAACGGTGGAATTAATCTTTTCCTATTGGTTCTAACTTTGGTGATCATGTAGGGCCAAGACTGCAACATTTATTGAACTGTTATTTTTAACCCCCCATTCCCAACTGAGCTGTACATCCTACAGCCCCAAATCTCCTTTGTGCAGCCTTTGAGGGCCATTCTGACACTCATGGCTGAAAACTGAGAGCAGTGCCTTATCACTTTCAAGGAGGAGATGTGTGAAAATGACAACACAAGACGCATCATAGACTTTATTTAAGAAAAAAGAGCTCTCCAACTTCCCCCCAAATTCAGCCTTGTCCATATGCATGATGTAGCTCCTGAACTTGTGGCTCTCAGCCCCATCCAAAAATGTCCACAGGTTTCCCCACCCTTGTCCTAATCTATAAAAAGCTTCATTTGGTAGAGGGTGAAGGTGCAGTTAGTAGTAAATGGGCCCTGTGTGAGTTTTCTATCACATTTTCTGTTCTTCCCTTCCCTTCCCCTCTCCTCCTCCTCCTCCTCCTCATTTAATTCATTTCTGGAGGTGATATTCTGCAATAATCTGCTGCAAGCAGAATCTGGGAATAACTCAGCTAGATTCTAGCATGAAAGAGGGTTTGGAGATATCAAGGAGATGCTAAAAAACACACCATGGATCCTGCTTGCTAATAATATCCTATTAGATCCAGACAGCCATGCACCTGATATCATATCTGATGGTCAGACATCACTGTCTCATCCTTGGGTCATGCAAGAACATTCAGTGACATTTCCATGTATGGTTGATGTGGGACAAAATGGGGAGGGGGGAGCAAGTAAGTTGCAGGGGGATCTTTTCGAGGGTTGATATTGAGAGTTCTGCCAAGACTTGAAAATTTTAAGAAAGTAACAAGTATGGGAAGTGGGTTTTAACAGGCGATTGACAGGCAACAATGGCATTCTAATTATAATTTTGTGTGGTGGAGCCAAGGTTTCACAAGGGAAAAAAAAATCTATTTACAGAGGGAGACAGAGAGAGGAAAAATATTATGCTTTTCATTTGATTGGGGAGGGGGGAAGTAATTATTGCAAGAAGGCACATGGAAGATCTAGAAGACAGTCGCCCTCTCTTTAATAAGTCCTTGTGGCAGCTAAGCAAGGATCAGTAATATACTTTATCAGGTCTGCATTCAAGTAGCATTAAATATATGCAGGTAGGAATTAAACAGTGTCTGAGTTTAATTAAAATGATATATATATATATATATATAAAACCACGTTGAAGAATGGCTGAGAGACGGCTCGACCGCATTTTAACCGGTAACCTCAGACCCTAATTAGAAATGCTTTTCATATCTGCTCCATGCAAAGGCTTAATTTGAGGCGAGACGGTGAGCAAGGGCTTGGGGAACAGTGTTAATTCTACATTCGATCTGGGTTTGTATGGAAGCAGGCAACCGTTGATTGACCGAGCGGCGGTACAGATCCCATGACCTTGTTAGAGTTTTCATGTGAGGTGTTAATTGAGAGGGTGGATTAATCTTTCAGCATGATTGTCCCTGAGCAATGGGCAAAGTTTGCACTCTCTCCATTTTCTTACTCCATTTGATCTCACTTTTCCTAATTCTCCAACTAAGACAGTCCAGGGAGGGAGGGGAGGGGAAGAAAAGAAAGAACAAATCTTATCCACGGATTTATTTCTTGGTGGGAGGATGAAGAATAGCTCTGATCTTATGTGAATCGCCCATTTTTTTAGATGTGGCTCCTGGAAGTTCAAACCAAATCAAATTGGGTCATACTTTGTATTTCTGTTATAGGGAGGGAGGAGGAGGGAGAGATAAAATTGTTGATGGGATGCTTTTCCAGGAAAAAAAAAAAAATATGGGATACATGCATAATGTTGCTTACCCTGAAAGGCAATAGAGTGATGGGTATGTGAAGATTTGGGGTGAGATTAGATGCTAAAATAAAAAGCAAACTTGATCCACCACCATCACCCAACCATTTTTTATTGGCATTTTCACTATCACACAGGAGCTACAAAATGCCATTTGCAAATAAAGCACAGAGAGGGGGTCTCAGCTTTAAACTGAACATAAATGCTACCTTTAAAATGCAGTGGTATGAAAATTTAAGAAGTTTCCTGAAGAATAAAACCAACAAAAGTCTATCTGACCCAGCATTCTGTTTCTGATGGTGCCATGTAAGATACTTACGGAAGACACTTTGTGATGGGAAATCCCTGCTTTATATTCAAATGATAATGTATTGCGACTTCAAAGCAAAGGATTTCTATTTTGCTCTTGTAGCGAAAAGCTACCAAAAGACCTGTTCCTCCAAAACCATTTCATCTTTTTCTTTAACTTCTCCCTTTTTTCTTTTACAGGTAGTCCTTGGTTATGTGCATTCATTCAGTAATTGTTCAAAGTTACAACAGCACTGAAAAAAATGGACTTATGACCGGTCCTCGAAGTTCTGGCTATCTCAGCATCCCCATGGTCACATGATCAAAATTCAGGCACTTGGCAACCGGACCACATTTATGGCTACACCCCGCCACTGCTGCTCCCCCTGCCACTGCCCTCAGCTGACCTTCATTGTCTTCTTCACCTGCCTCCCCTCCCCTGGGCTTGCTGACACCAGCTGGCCTCAAGCTCTACAATGTGGGGTCTCTGTCCTCCATGCTGTGCAGGGTGCCCCCACCCCATGCCACTACCTCCTCCTCCCTCTCTGGCTGCCTTGCTACACAGGAAGCCCTCGGCCAACTAAGAATCACCACCAGGCATCCTGGCCATGTGTCCCCATCTCGCTGCCTGGTGGGAGGTTCACCCAGCTGGCAGTGGCAGGTGGCATGGAGAACTCACAGCCCTGTCCCCTTCCTTTCCCAGGGGGTGGTGGCACTCACCCGCCGGTCCACACTCCCTAGTGCCTGCTGCAGCATCTGCCCGCCCATGCTGCCTAGCACCAGCCCACAGCACTTGTCCCTCCACCCATGCTTATTAGCACCCACCCATGACACCCCCCCACCGGCCTGCTTGCCTGGGACCCTGCTTCTTCCCACATCGTGGTCCCATGAGGTCCTCACTTAATGGCCCGTGTAGTGCTGGGGTTATGATAGCAACCAAGGCTGCTGGGATTGCCATCGCTAAGTCATGTGGCATTGTGCTTTACAACCACATTGCTCAGCAGTGGAAATTCCAGTCCCACTTGCCGTCATAACCCAAGGACTATCTATAATCTAATGGCCATTGCCACAACCTACAATGAGTTAATATGGTGTTCTGTTTTTTTTGGGGGGGGGGGTGACCTCTAGTACAGTTTGCAGTTGTAGAAGCTCTCCAACCATTTCTACAGGACAGCACATTCCCTAAGTGAAACTAGTAGCTCTGCTCTGCTATTGAGGAAAACACTCTCTTCCTGGTATTGATCCTTGAAAAAGTGGAAAGCCAGAGAGGCTGCAGACTACTGGAGAGATGAGAAGCCAGAGAGGCTGTGGACCATACTGTGAAGGAAAGGAAATGTACACCTATCACCAGGCCATCTTGTAGTTAAATATCTGCAAGAACATAACACTCCAGCCATGAGGAATTCCCTTCTCTTCCCTTCTCCTTGGAAAGCATGTTGGAAGCAATGAATCAGACTGAATGAGAACTGAGTTAAAAAAACACGCCAGCATTTTCCTGCCCCAGCACCATTTGCAAGCAGCTCTGGAACTAGCAGACCAATTCCTGGGGAACAGCCCCAGCGTTGCCCCATTAGAAGCACTCCTTCCATTCTCCGTAGCAGCCAGATGCTTGATCTCAACTGTAGTCCCTGAAAATGTGCTGAATGAAGCTCATTGGAGCAACATCATTAAAGCCCTGAATTTTAGGCATAAAACTCTGAGCTTTGCTCAGCCCCACTGTCCATTAATCAATAAACAGTGGGTACAGAGTCAAGGAGCTTCACCACCCCATAAAATCTACAACCACTTTGCTTGCAAATTTCCCACCTAACACATTCCTGTCCCAAGAGAAATGTTCTTTGATTTAATTACAAAGACCTAAAGCCTTCAAAAGCAAGTGCTAGACACACCAAAGCTGGCAGATTCAGTTCCTGACATTGCTATCTGTTGTTGGAAAAACTGGACAGCTGCTATCAAGGAAGATCATCTTGCATTGTCAGTAGAAGGCCCCTTCCAATGTCCCTGTTTCAAGCCATCTCTTTGCTGGAAGGAGAAGAATCATCAATATCAACACAGCTCAAAATGTTGTTATGTTCTGTTGTTGCACAGAAAAATCGGTGAATTTCAGGAAAGGGTTATGAAGATGATATGAGCACAAGTTCTAATTCTTCCTCACCTTTGTAAAGTGGCTGACATTTTTCCCTGTCTTAAATATTCTCATCCATTGAGCCTGACACAATCTTGGATTGAAAACTTAAATATATTTACCCTAATATATTTACTCTTTCAAGCCAAAAGAGATTCAAATCAAGATGGAGAAATCTCATGTAAACCTCTAAATCAGGTGGCAAACCTAACCCTACTTAGCCCCTTCTTTCACCTCTCAGAATTTCCAGGAATCACGCTGCCAGAATATGGTACAAAATGAAAACATATAAAACATATAAAATCAAGGACAACAAAATGGGGAGAAAAAATGGGCAACTGTTTAGGTTGACTGTAACTCCAGAATGTAAACCCATCCCATTTCAAAACAAACCAACCCAAAATCATATAATCTTGACTTTTGGAAGACATGCGATATTATTACTCTGCCTTCTGCAGGTTTTTTTTTTTTTTTTTTTTGATGGTACAACAGGTACACACACACACACACACTCACACACATTGGGAGTTAAAAAGTTGATCAGTTGGAGCTGGAGGGATTATAGATGCCACTGAATCCACCTTCTGTCACATCCCTGGCAGAGGGTTATCCAGTCTCTACTTGGACCAATCCAGAGAAGGGGAGCCCATTGCCTTCTGGGTAATTGGTTCCACCATCAGTTTGCTCTTATTGGCTTTTTATTAGTATGGCTAACAAGCAAGCTATGGGGCCATTTTTTAAAAAAATTAAATGGCCTTATACATTGAATACACTGTTGTTATTATTATAATGCATAATTGTAAAAAGAAGGGAAGGTTTAAACTCTTAATAATGCTAGAAGGCATACAAATGCAATAATAATTCTGGTGTGCCTTTCTCTCATGATTTTTCCCCCAAAGTAGTCCTGTAAGACCATATTCATGGCTATACGTTCAAGTCTATGAACATCTGGTCCATAGTAAATGAGTTTAAAGACAGTGAAATGCCAGAACTTACTGTAGGAATCTTAAAGGAAGTCCAGCCAGGCCAGATATGGCTTCTTTCTGAGGACAAGGTAGCAGAATCTTCACATATTACAGAATGAACTTTGTCCTAGTCTAGTAGCTCATCAGAATTTGAGGACATTCCCCCCCCCCCCCAACCATCTGAATAGAGAATCTCCTGTGCTCTGCTTTGTTCTTTTGAAGGCCAGCCTTTTACTCCAAGGTATCTTCTGTTGAAGGACAGTTGTTCAGAAGACCCTTTGTTCGAACATCAGAATACAGCAGAGAGAAGGGAACATTCTTGAAGTTACCTGTCACCTGGACAACTGAATCAGTAGGTACATATCATGTTGACCTGATCACAGCTTTTTCTGCTACACCATTTCTATTTTACAGTGCAACTGCAATTTACATTTACATTACATTTCAACGGCATTGAAAATGTATTCATTAGAGGGTTGGTCTCAGTGGCCTAAATGACTGCTTCTGATTTTCTTATTCTGATTATTTTTAGATTTGTACCTAGCTTTCAGTCTTCTGAAAGGGAGGGGGGTTGCCTCTTTTTCTCATACTAAATTTCCATTGGAGAACAACGCCTATATACCCTTTTATTTGCACATGAGGAAAGAATTATCCTTTTGGGGTGGGAATTGGGTATATGTATATGTAAATTATTAATAAAATTATAGAAACCAGAAGATGGACTTTTTGTACCATATGGACTTTTCTCTGACATTTAAAGAGGAACATACAAACGTAAGAAAAGATCTCTTGGCTCAGGCTGCAGGGCTAGCATTCTGTTTAAAATTCCCACAATGGCCAAACAGATGCTTCCAGGAAGCTTTGAAACAGGACATGAGGGCAGCCATATTTCCACATTATTGATTCTTAGCCTGACATACATCGTTTTCATTCCTTCCCCCTTACCAAAGTCTGTCCAGCACTGGTTTCTGATCAAAGTTCTGTTTCTCAATGGATCTTAACTATTCCTTTCTGTAAAAAAATATATTGAATTATCACTTCCGAAAGCAGAAACAAATGCTGAAAAGAAGAAAGAACAACTCAGCCTTATTAATCTTAACATGTCATTCTCCTGTGATGTTTCAGACCATAGGTTCTTCTTCCCCTGTCAATCAACAAGGAAGAATAACCAATAGCATTGGACTTGAGGAAGGGAGGAAGACTTAAAAGGAATTGTTAGTTGAGACTTTGGAACAGTTAGATGGATATAACCCTTCCACACCAATGTAACCTATACGTTTTCAAGTCTGATGTGGATTTATTGTAGGAAAGACTACTTGGATTAATCTAATATTTAATTTTGCAAAGTATCTGGCTGGACATCTGGAAGACACCTAAGAAATTTATGCACCAACATTGTTCTCTGGCTGAGAGATGATATGAAAGAAAGAGGAGCTTAAAAAAAAACCACTTCTAATATTTCCTACAAACACAAAGTAGGAGGAATATTAATTTAGAGGAGCACGTATCCAACACAAATGAAGACCATCATCTGAGGAATGTTAGGGCAATACCCAATTTTCTTTAAAAGAAATTGGCATTTTGAAATTAGTAGAAGTGGCTTTTGGAAAGGACCCAGTGAAAAACCTAGAAGGATAAAGAAGCTTGTTAAATCTTTCTCTTTAAAAAAGAATAGATGCTTCACTTCTTTCTATCTCTTTCTTTCCCTTTCTGCCTTTATTCTCCATGTGTTGCATTGTAAACTTGTTACTTCTAATGTGTGGAAGCTTTTTAAAAAAAATACTCTGGGTAGGATCACTATATACCAGGTGAACTGAAATGTGACTCTCCAGCATTCTTACACAATGCTCTGGAAACATTGTGTAAGAACAGCAATACGTGGGTGTACGTGCACATTTATGTACACCTGAAATGATAGCTGTCCTTGACATGTGGGATTTTTTTGTGTTACTTGTTTGGTTATACTAGCTTCACTGGAGATGAGCTTAATTGCACACATGGTTATGGAGTCATTTCTGAGAAGGAAAAGAGGAGTAAGGGTAGATGGCTCACAGAATTCAGAAGAGCGTGTTGTAGTAGCAAAACTCACCATCTATTTCTCTGCAGAAAGACAGGATATAATATTTGTTTGCCACTCAGTGGGAAGTAGAAATACTTAGGAGGAGGTGCTGGGATAGAGCCAAGCAGAACATATAGGGCAGACGGTCTAAGGTCCCAAGATAATTCCTCAGTCCAATAGGGGCATATTTAGATTGTCATCTAACCAACAGCCTAGTCCTCATTCAGAAAGAGTCCCATCAACCCTTTCTATTGTTTTTATCCCTCCTTTATCTTTGAGGGCAATTGGCATTAACAAAGATTTATTTCATGAAGTCAGAATGCTGCAACTCACCTTAGTTGTGCACATGTGAAGGAGAGAGAAAAAAAGAGCTTTTCTCCATTTTAATGGATTAATTGTTTTCCAAAGTCTATAAACTCATTGTGTGGAACATTAGGAGACATTAAGAATGCAATGCCCTGCCAGGTTTTAGGCTCAAATTGGCCCTACTTTGAGCTGAAAGCACCCATTTTAAAATCAAAGCCTATATTTTTCAACCTTGAAACTTTGGCAGAATGGTCAGAACAATCCATTTCAAACTCAAAACAACTGTTTCAAAGTCAGAACTGAACATTTCAATTTTAAGGGGTTTGAATGCCTCTGTTCTTTATCATTTGTTGGTAGATCATGGTAAAAGTATTAAACATAAACCAATAATAAAGAAAGCCAAAGATGCAGAAGGGAAAACACTGGGACGAACGTGAACCTTTGCACTTCCAATTTGCACTTGGTCAACAGATCCCAAGTCAGATGGATAACACTTAGGTTTAAATTATATCCATTATTTCTAAATTTACATTCACATCTTTAAATTAGCACACGCCTAGCTTCATGTACATCTTCTTGCTAATGTATTTCTTTGCCTTGGCACTGTGCAGTCTTCTTTTCTCCTGTCCTGTCCCAAAAGATTTACAAGTAGCCCAATGGTGCAGAGTCATAGAACTCAAGGCACTCAGAGCAGAATCATTAGGTAAAAGTACACAGTGTTTTGTAACAGCAGTCAAGATTCAATAGACAGAGCAGTTACGCTTCATCAAGCCCAGGCAAAGTTTGGGATTTCCACACACTCTGGCAAAGCTTAGATTCAAGATCCAAGGCCAGCTATTGTAAAGGTTGCCCCCAGCACTTGACTGGTCTCAGGGAGAGATTTTTATACTGGAAGTTCCCAAGATCCACCCAAGTACAAGTGGTAAGTGGCACTAATCAGTGCTGATGGCTAGAACTAGTCTACTTGGGAGCAATAGCCTATTTCCAAATAACCCATCATTTCCAAAGATTTTTCCAAGCTACTTGGTGCTCCTTTGGCTTTCTCCACTTTGGCTGTTATTATGATGAGATCAGTACTCTTACAGGCAGGACAGCTGAATCCTGTTTCAGAGTCAGAATTCATGGGAGCAGAACCTGGCTCCTGGAATTAGACTTGTCTGATGGCTTAATCCAGCTCCTATTCTCCATCTTTCTTATTTATATGAAGAATCACAAAAGAAGGCCATGGAATTCATCACACACTTGGATGTTGGTAGTTTTTCTATTTTGCCACTCTGTGGTTTGCCACCAGCTGGCTTTACATAACTCATTTGGGCACAGATTTGCACCTTGGTTAGCTGTAGATTTCACTCTAATTAGAGGGTTGAATTTTGGTAGCCTGATTAACGTGTGCCAAGTCTGTGGCACAATTTCATGCCGGGAGAAGGAGAGGGAGGAGGAGGAGGAGGAGGAGGAGGAGGAGGAGGAGGAGGAGGAGGAGGAGGAGGAGGAGGAGGAGGAGAAGAAGAAGAAGGAGAAGCAGAAGGAGAAGGAGAAGGAGAAGGAGAAGGAGAAGGAGAAGAAGAAGAAGAAGAAGAAGAAGAAGAAGAAGAAGAAGAAGAAGAAGAAGAAGAAGAAGAAGAAGAAGAAGACTGTGCAAGCTAACATAAATTTCATAGAGTTTAGAAAAGTTAGAAAATCTCCCCCTATATAAAAACTGAAAAGATGGGATGTCTTTTTGTAGTTCAGGCCATCTACATATAGGATTAAAGTGAGCACATTTAATTTGATTACTGTATTAATCCATTTTCTGGCTTTGCACAATACACTATATTATTAACTAACCCAGAGGTTAGGTTTTCCCAGTGCATATGGGCAAAATACACACACACATAAATTAAAAGGATTGTAACAAACCAAACTTAGAAAGCTGTTTGAATGATCCAAATGATTTCTTCCACCCCCAGCCCATAAATGAGGGAAGATAACAGAAAACTAGAAAAATTAAATTCTTGCCAGGGCTGCCAAAGTTTTGCATAAAAAAGGAGGAAGAACATAATTTCCTTCCTTCCTTCCTTCCTTCCTTCCTTCCTTCCTTCCTTCCTTCCTTCCTTCCTTCCTTCCTTCCTCCCTCCCTTCCTCCCTTCCTTCCTCCCTTCCTCCCTTCCTCCCTTCCTCCCTCCCTCTTTCTTTCTTTCTTTCTTTCTTTCTTTCTTTCTTTCTTTCTTCTTTCTTTCTTTCTTTCTTTCTTTCTTTTTCTTTCTTTACGAAGCTTTCCAACCTGTAGTTTATCAATCCCTGTTGGAGTATCACCATCATGCCTGTTTTGTGAGTGTCCTCAGGCAGGTCTAGGTAAGATTAGTGTCATGCCAACTGGTGCACCTGTGGTTAATAGTTGATAGTGATGGGCACGGTGATGGGCATGGTGGATGAAAGGAGAAGAAGAAGCCAAGATTACATGAATTGGATAGGTAAACTACCTAGAAGAACTGCATAATGCAGAGAGAGAGGACAGCTTGGAACAGCTTTTATCTAAATTGGCTACAATTTATGGGGCACAACACATAACACAGTATCTTGATTTCTAAGCCAAGCCTGACTTTTTTGTCTTCCCCTTCATGCCCACACAGACTACACAATCTTTTGGCTTGCTTTCTAGACTGCTGAAGATGTCCACGTTTCCAGTTGTTGATGGCAAATCCAATAGGGAAGGAGAGGTGGGAAATTTACTGTGATTGAAAAATGCCACTTAATTTATTTTTTATCATCATTTTTATTAAAAGGTTTCAGAACAATAATAAAAACTACAACACACTAAATTAGAACAGAAGAAGTATAAAAAGAAAGAAAGAAAGAACAGAAAAAGCTAAAAGTGCAATAACAAAAGGAAATAGAAGAAAATAGAAAAAAGAGCACAATATAAAGAGAGATATAAAGACATAAAGAAGTGGCTTCTGATATTCTTCCCAGCAGTTATAAGTACAATTATATTTTAACCTCTCTCTCTAAAGTTACATCACGATACTCTTCTTTGTATAATCTATCCTGTCTAATCATCCAAACCATAAATCACAAATTTATTTTTTTCATTTTTATGCAAAAAGTCCATAAGGGGTTTTCAGTCACCAATATATGTAGATATTTTCTTATCTCTAGTCAAGCAGGTCAGTTGATCCATCTCAGCAAGATCTGTCAATTTCACCAACCATTCTTCCATAGTGGGTAGAGTCAAATCTTTCCATCTTTGTGTATATAATAATCTTGCTGCAGTAATCATAAATTGAAATAATCTTCCATGACTCTTTTCCAACTGTGTATCCATCAATCCTAAAAGGAAAAGTTCTGGCTTCAGCTGAATATTAATCATTAAAATCCTCTGTATCAATGTGTGTATTTGAATCCAATTTTTTTAGCTTTTTTACATGTCCACTAAGCATGATAAAATGTTGTTCACATTTCCAACATACATTTGAAGTGCCTTTATACATTCTAGATAATTTCTCTGGTGTCGTAAACCAACGATACATCATTTTATAAAAATTCTCTTTAGGATCATAACATAGTTCAATTTCAACCCTTCTAACCACTTATTTTCCTCTTGGTTCATCTGTATGTTACAACCAAAATTCTTAGCCCACTTTATCATACATTCTTTGACCTATTCTTCTTCTGTTTCAAATTTCAACAAAAGTATATACATTTTAGCAATTACATGTTCATCATCAGTGCACAATTGTACTTCAGATTCAAAAAAGGTGTTGTTGGGCACAACCTGGGTTTATATCTATTCCATATCCTCAATATGGGACATCTAATAAAATGATTTTTAAAATCCACATTAATTTTAACTTTATTGTACCATAAGTATCTATGCCAGCCAAACCTCAGGTTGTGATCTTCTAACTCTAAAAGTCTCTTGTTTCTCAGCAACATCCATTATTTCATCCAGACGAAACAACAAGCTGCAAAATACAATTTCAAATCTGTTAAACCCAATCCTCCTCTTTCCTTTGCATGTTGTAACACTTTATATTTGGCCCATGTTTTTTTCCTTTACCATACAAATTTATGTATATCTTTTGACATTGTTTGAATGGCACATCAGTTGCCAGAACAGGTATTGTCTGAAACAAAAACAGAAAAATGCCACTTAATATTCATGGACTTGAACTCAGCTCATGGTTGTAAAGAGTTGGCAAGGACAACATAGAACAGGCCAGCTTCACCATCTTGCTTACTGTAGATTCCTTGTGTAGTTCCTTTATGTGATAACCAAAAGCCTTCATTAGAGAACTCATAAACTGGTTTACCCTGGAGACTTAAATTAAAAATGTTTCATTTCCAATGCCCATCTATCCAAATCATGTTATGATTTAGAAGAAAAGAAGGAAATGGGGTGGTGGGGAGAGATATACACCCGCTAAAGCTGAATTTCCAGAGGATTTTCCATTGCTTCCCAATGAATCTTATTTTGGCACTCTCAAGCAGGGAGAGAAAATGAAAAAGTGGGGGGGAGGAGAAAGGTTTGGTTGCTGGATCAACACATCCTCAGCCTGCAGAAACGGGATTAAGGAGGAAAGTCAAGAGTGGAAGGGAAAA